>CM074725.1:34163575-34822325 GCA_037306005.1 Rhinophrynus dorsalis
CATCACGGCCCGCAGGGGCGCGTGATGATGCGGGCGGGTAGGAGGGAACTCAGTGCCAGCCAGCCGCAGGGGACCGGATGCCACTCAAATTTAGGGTGACCACATGTCCCGGAATAGCAGAACGGAAATGTGGTCACCCTACGCAGTAGAGACTCGCAGAACGCGCTGCCCCGCTCCGGACGGCTCACGTCCTGTCTCTGCTCCCGGCTCGGGGGCAGCAGGGTGCACTTTAGCCCGTGTATACGGGCTTTCATACTAGTAGTGTATATTTTTTCACAACAAATTTTTCATTTGTACTAAGAGACAGTAGCTAAGGTCAGTTAATTGATTATGATTACTGGCCACCACTCTTGCATTCAGAAAGGCTATTATTTTAGCCCATTTACAGATAATTCTGGACAATCATTGGGAGCCCTGGAACTTACAGGAATGTCTGCTCCTTCAGTAAATATATAGGACTGGATATCAGGCCTCAGGAAATAAATTGAGACGTATTACATATGCTATCATGAAGTACTTGGCATTTAACCCTTTGAGTATCAGAGTACCCATTTGACACTCAAAAGGTTAAAGGGACACTAACACTGTTTACCTTAAAGGGGAACATTCACATCTCCAAACTTGAGTCCAGATGGTTTACTTAGTAAAACTAAGTAAGCTTTGTTTTGTTTTTGTTTTTATTTTTTTGTTTTTAAATACATCTTACTTCGTGTTGAAGATATTCAGGCTTAAAATTTCCCACTTCCACATTCTGCGGCATATGGTATGTGCGGCACGCCTCCTCAGGACTTCACACCTCCCTCCCAGCTGACTAAGGAGCGTGTTCACGCTTCCCTTCGGAGGCATATTTCTACTGGCTAACGTTACAACAAGCCCCGTTTACCATGCTACTGAGGTTGGAACCTCCGATTTACTAAGTAAATCATCCGGAATCAAGTTTGGTGAATGTGAATGTTCCCCTTTAACATAAGTAGAAACGCATCCTGGACTGTCCTAAAGTTTTTTTGGGGGGGGACTGCGTTCACCAGCTGGATCTCCCATGTGGAGCTCCCTTGCTGACCGAAGCAGCAGCCATTTCCCTTGTTTGACAGAATCTCAGACTTCTATGTGACCTGTACTGATCTGCGGAAGTAGCTGTATGTCTGTGTGACCTGTACTGATCTGCGCAAGTAGCTGTATGTCTGTGTGACCTGTACTGATCTATGGAAGTAGCTGTATGTCTGTGTGACCTGTACTGATCTATGGAAGTAGCCGTATGTCTGTGTGACCTTTACTGATCTATGGAAGTAGCTGTATGTCTGTGTGACCTGTACTGATCTGCGGAAGTAGCGGTATGTCTGTGTGACCTGTACTGATCTGCGGAAGTAGCTGTAGGTCTGTGTGACCTGTACTGATCTATGGAAGAAGCTGTATGTCTGTGAGACCTGTACTGATCTATGGAATAAGCTGTATGTCTGTGTGACCTGTACCGATCTGCGGAAGTAGCTGTATGTCTGTGTGACCTGTACTGATCTGCGGAAGTACCTGCATGTCTGTGTGACCTGTACTGATCTATGGAAGTAGCTGTATGTCTGTGTGACCTCTACTGATCTATGGAAGAAGCTGTATGTCTGTGTGACCCGTACTGATCTGCGGAAGTAGCGGTATGTCTGTGTGACCCGTACTGATCTGCGGAAGTAGCTGTATGTCTGTGTGACCTGTACTGATCTGCGGAAGTAGCTGTATGTCTGTGTGACCTGTACTGATCTGCGGAAGTAGCGGTATGTCTGTGTGACCTGTACTGATCTGCGGAAGTAGCTGTATGTCTGTGTGACCTGTACTGATCTGCGGAAGTAGCTGTATGTCTGTGTGACCTGTACTGATCTGCGGAAGTAGCGGTATGTCTGTGTGACCTTTACTGATCTGCGGAAGTAGTTGTATGTCTGTGTGACCTGTACTGATCTGCGGAAGTAGCTGTATGTCTGTGTGACCCGTACCGATCTGCAGAAGTAGCCGTATGTCTGTGTGACCTGTACTGATCTATGGAAGTAGCTGTATGTCTGTGTGACCCGTACTGATCTGCGGAAGTAGCTGTATGTCTGTGTGACCTGTACTGATCTGCGGAAGTAACGGTATGTCTGTGTGACCTGTACTGATCTGCGGAAGTAGCCGTATGTCTGTGTGACCTGTACCGATCTGCGAAAGTAGCTGTATGTCTGTGTGACCTGTACTGATCTGCGGAAGTAACGGTATGTCTGTGTGACCTGTACTGATCTGCGAAAGTAGCTGTATGTCTATGTGACCTGTACCGATTGGCGGAAGTAGCCGTATGTCTGTGTGACCTGTACCGATCTGCGGAAGTAGCCGTATGTCTGTGTGGCCTGTACCGATCTGCGGAAGTAGCTGTATGTCTGTGACCTGTACCGATCTGCGGAAGTAGCTGTATGTCTGTGTGACCTGTACCGATCTGCTGAAAAGAGGCTGCGGGATTCCAGCAGGGGCTCTCCATCTCAAGCATTGAGCCCCCAGAATAATTTAGACAGCTCCTGGATGCGACTGTGCTTATTTTATGGTAATAGGGACACCTTTGTTAGAAGATGATAGTGTCCCTTTAACCCTTTTAGTGCTAGAGGGGTACGCAACGCATTGCTCTGCAATGCGTTGCATACACCTCTGGCACTCAAAGGGTTAAATGTATATAACCCCCCAATTTATTTTTACGTGCTAGTGATCCTTTAAGCCTTTGACTGTAAGAGGGGTGTGTCATGTATTCCTCTGCAACATGTAGTACACCCCTCTGGCACTCAAATAAGTAACCTTTTGTGTGCCAGGGGGGTATCCAATGCATTGCGTTGCAGTGCTTTGGATACCTCTCTGGCCGTCAGAGGGTTAAAGTATCGCTAATACCTCCTAATAATAGCCACCATCTACCTTCATTTGGGCAGAAAATTTCTAATAGCCATTATGAATCAATCCCGCATGAGCTGGTTTCCCAATTTAATCTTTAATTAGTAATGGATATAACCTCTTTAGAGGTGGACATGATTCCCTATGGCCAGACTCCTCCAACTTAAAGGGATAGTAATGTTTCACAATAAAAGCAACTTTGATTAATCTTCATAGTATTTGGGCCATGGAGAGTGTTATTTCAATACTGTCAGAGTTGTAGTTCAAGAGTAATTGAATGATAAAGTATCCCCCCTCCCGCCCCTTATACTGATGTAACACTGCTCACCTCAGAGAAGCAGGGAGGTGCCCAGGTAGATTGCAGAGAGGGTCAATCTTCAGTGATCATAAGGAAAAACCTGTCAAGGGGGACAGGGTTTTCATTGTTCTCACAGTAAGAAGATTGTCCCTTGCTGTGACCTGTACGGTCAAGAGTCCAGATTCCACATCTGAAGGAAGGTGGCTTACACTAGGTAAAAGGGGCGGGAGGGGGATATTTTATCATTCAATTACTCTTGAACTACAACTCTGACTGTACTGAAATAACACTCTCCATGGCCCAAATACTATGAAGATTAATTGGAGCTGCTGTTTTTGTGAAATATTACTATCACTTTCATTCTTTCTTCCCCAAATCGAAGGAGGTCAGAGTCCTGCAATAAAGAGTAGTGACTTTCTCCATGGACCTTCTATTATTAATAATTAAAGGTTAATTTTGGGGAACCAGTCCATGGATACTTGAATGATAGTGATAATTTGCATTTTCTATATAGACTAAGGAAAGTGGGAAATTATCATTAGGAGGGGTTACTGTTCCTTTAAGAGTGGAAGACAATACAAGTGGATCAAGGAAATGATCTGTTCGCAAAGTGCTTTAAATCTACTGTTCAGGACAGACAGGTGGGTCCAGGAGATGGGGTTTACTTGTACAGGTGGGCAGAATTAGACGCAAAATTTCTGAGGATTGTTTCACATGTTTTCCATTTGTTGTTGCCCTCTCCTGAACCCCATGCTGATGCCAACCCCAACCTCCTCCTCTTGCATGGGAACCTGCGTCTGAGCCACCCCTGCACTCCCACCCCTTCCATCTGGGCACAGGAGCACGCTGGAATCTGCCTCACACTTGGTGGGGCGGGCATAGCAGGTTATTAGCTCTGGAGGCAACAGTTCCACCTTCATTAGTTGCTTGGGTGAGCACTCAGAAGGTGGAGGGGTTTCAGGGTCCTCTCCTATAGCAGTCTGGTCTGTCCCTGCATTGCCTATGTCCTCTGCCCGTTTAATGGAGAGATCTAAAGGTCCTTCATGGGGGCATGAGGCCTTCTGCAGAGTATGGTGGATGTGCAGGAGCTCGAGGCGGATCTTGCCCAGTTGCTCGCCCAGAGTCTTCTGCCGACTGTTGTCCTCAGATGTCAAATTTGCCAGCTTCCTCTCCACCTTCCCATATTCCTCCAGTGTCCTGGAGAGGTCCCCAATCAGAAGGGAGGTGTTGTCACTGGCAGGTGCAGAATCAGACCCTCGCCTCCTCTTGCACCCAGTTACCTCTAAGTTTGGGTTTTTTTGATGCCAGGCATTTGGAGATGTCAGTGAGGGCGAGCAGGAACTGCTGGGGGGAACAGAGCGAGAAGGAGATAGGTAAGTGGGCTTGACACACACACTGCTGTACTAGGACAGGGGCAGGCCAACTTTGACACTCTGGACACTAGAAATTACTACTCCCATCACCCCCATTGGGGATGATGGGAGTTGTAGTTCCCAACAGCTAAAGAACAAAATGATGTTGACCCCTATACAAAAAGGAACAAAAGTAATTCTAGAGAAATTAATCTACACCATAGTGGATAAGTACTATTTTTTTTTTATTTTTATTTTTTTTTAAACTTCCATTGATTTAAATGGAGCTTTAACACATTGAATGCTAGACAGGTCTCCAACACATTGGAGGTAAAAGCCCCATTTAAATCAGCAGGGCATTTTATTTGTGACAAGGTAGATAACTTTTACTATGTGGTAAACTCTTCAATGCTAATGTTATTCAATGAAGCATTTACACTAACATCTCTCTCCATTTCCGTGCACAGGCGTCATAGAATAACATAGGAACTGGAGGGTTTATCACACTGGAAAAGTCATCTCCTATTATCACACCTTACTGCATATCCCCTGTAGTCTATAACTAAAGCTCTCCCATAGGATAACATAGGAACTGGAGGGTTTATCACACTGGAGAAGTCATCTCCTCTTTATCACACCTTATTGCATATCCCCCTGTAGTCTATAACTAAAGCTCTCCCATAGGATAACATAGGAAATGGAGAGTATCATAAGGGAAAAGTTATCTCCTCGTTATCACACCTTAATACCTCTCCCCTGCAGTCTATAACTAAGGCTCTCCTATAGGATAACATAGAAACTGGAGAGTTTATCTCGCTGGAGAAGTTATCAACTTTTTATCACACCTTAGTACATCTCCCCTGCAGTCTATAACTAAAGCTCTCCCATAAACTAACATAGGAACTGGAGAGTTTATCTCACTGGAGACATTATCTCCTCTTTATCACACCTTAGTACATCTCCCCTGTAGTCTATATCTAAAGCTCTTCCATAGAATAACATAGGAACTGGAGAGTTTATCTCACTGGAGAAGTGATCTCCTCTTTATCACACCTTAGTATATCTCCCCTGCAGTCTATAACTAAAGCTCTCCCATAGACTAACATAGGAACTGGAGAGTTTATCAAACTGGAGGAGTGATCTCCTCTTTATCACACCTTAGTGCATCACCCCCAGTTCTTCAGAGTACATCAGCAGGATCGTGCTGGGTTTGTTTACTGGCCGGACACAGCACAGTGCACCGCAGACCAGTACAGTAACCCTCATTATAGGACGTCTCATGTAAAGGACAATCTAGTAGGACCGGAACTGCGCAGAGATACGGAGGCTGATTTACTGACATGAACTGGAGCAATTCTGGGGCAAACCAACTTCACCATAGGGAACAAATTAAAATGAACAACAATTTCAATGATTTAAATAGGAATTTCAACCCAGTGATTGCTAGAGAGTTCTCCGGTGAATTGAGAAGCAATACATTAGAGATATCTTTTATGGTGCATTTGTTTTACATAAGAATTTCTCCAATTTTGTCTTGGTTATATGGCCCAATAGGCATTTTTGGGTATACACTAACACGGTGCAGTGTTGTCTTCTTTAGATGTATTACTTTTTAACCCTTTGAGTGCCAGAGAGAGTACCTCTCTGGCACTCAAAGGGTTAACTTATCCTGCACTCTATCAATGACAGAGGTTCAGAAGAATCTGTGTATAATGGTTAACCCCTTACGTGTGCAACATGTTGTCAACCCTCTAGCACTCAAAGGGTTAAAGAGGAACTTTCATTACATACTTAGTCTCCATGCATTCATTAAAGGGATAGTAATACTTAAAATGTAAAAAAAAATATGTTGTAGGGTTTATCCCTCTGAGTAAAACAAGAGTACTCCCACTGCTGAAAGGTGATTAATTCAAAAGTTATTAATTTTCAAAGTTGAATTTTTTAGGTGCAATATCACAGTGGCCTGAAATTGTACAGTGGCGCTGTTGCTACACCATCCTATGGAGATTTATGGTCAACTGACCAGAGTTGTCCATAGGATCGTGTAGCAACAGCGCCACTGTGCAATTTCAGGCCACTGTGATATTGCACCTAAAAAATTCAACTTTGAAAATTAATAACTTTTGAATGAAACACCTTTCAGCAGTGGGAGTACTCTTGTTTTACTCAGGGGGATAAACCCTACAACATATTTTTTTTACATTTTAAGTATTACTATCCCTTGGCGACTAGCTTTGAAATAGATGTTTTACCTTTAAAAAATAACCCAGTCTAAAGGAATCCTTTCCGTTTGGGGACTGACGGGCAGGTCAGTGCGGTCCGCGTACCTGTGCTGTCAGTCCCTTCCGGTAACCTCATGGTACACGGCAGTGCTACTTAGTGGAGACCGGGACTGACAGCGCAGGCGCCCAGACAAGATGTCTGAGCTGTAGCCTGGGTTCCGGGCTCCAAACGGGAAGGATTTCTTTACACTGGGCTATTTTTTAAAGGTAAAACATCTACTTCAAATCTAGTCGCCATGCTTTTAATGAACGCATGGCGACTAAGTATGAACTGAAAGTTCCTCTTTAATTGTACATACAGGCTCATCACATGTGGAAGCTGATAGAATAATTGGAATAATTCTGTAGCTATACATCATAGGGGAGAAATAAAAATTCCCCAAACTCCTACTAATAAAAATGGGGCCTTTAACCCTTTGGATGCTTTACAACGCACTGGACACCTCTCTAGCATCCAACAGGTTAATGCATATTGACTTTCAGTGTCAGTGTTATTTATTTTTTTTATACTGTCCTCCGCTGATAAAATGTATTCTCACATCATGTCCTAGACTTGTCAGGATATTAACCCTTTGAGTGCCAGAGGGGTACATGTACTCCTGTGGCACTCAAATGGTTCAAACTAAATTGCATTAAAGTTGATTGAAACGCACATGAAAAAAATGGAAACAAAATCATGTCCAAGTCTGATCTTTTACTAGTTAAAGGGATAGTCATACTTATTTTTTAAGCTTATTTAATTTGGTAGGCATAAAAAAATATACGCACAAAGACGTAAGGTTTAGCTCTCAAACCTTTATGGTCTGAGATATATGCCTTCCTACAGTCGCCTCATGGGAGGAGTCAGCGCTGTAGCTGACAGCTGCAGAATCCGGTCATCTGACTGGATGGAGGCTCTTCAGCAGAGCCGAAAACGTGCGATCTAAATATTAACCCTTTGAGTGCCAGAGGGCGTACCCCTCTGGCACTCAAAAGGTTAATACTTCATTGGAATGGTCTACAAAGTGTGCTTGCAAACCAGGAACACTTTGTAGACCGTTCCAATGAAGAATTAATGTAGAGATCGCGCAATTTTGGCTCCATCCAGTCAAATGACCGCGTTCTGCAGCTGTCAGCTACATCGCTGACTCCTCTCATGAGGCAGCTTTAAAGGGACAGTAAAGTCCACAAAAAACTAGAAACGAAATTGTAGATGAAACAGAAAAATACTTAATGCCCTTATTCGTATCTCTCAAACCTTGATGGTTTGAGAGATATAAGAAAAATAAAGGTCTCTGTACCCTCCTCTTTCTGCCTGAAGAGCTGTTAAGCTGTTAGAGGCAGAATCTGGTCGCGCGACCAGACGCAGCTCTTCAGGAGCGCTGACATCGAGATATCTAACTATAAATACTTCATCGGTATGGTCTACAACATGTGCCTGGTTTGCAAGCACATGTTGTAGACCATTCGGATGAAGTATTTATAGATAGATATCTCGATGTCAGCGCTCCTGAAGCATGGGCGGATTGTCCTATTGGGGGATTGGGCATCCCCTGGTGGGCCGCTAGATCATGGGCCGGTGGGGGAGATCAGAGGATCTCACCTCACAGTCCCACAATATTTTGAAGGAGAGGTCTGTATTGCAAACGGCACAGGCACTCTCTGTGACAGCCTTCGCGTTCCTTGTTAATGCAGAGCGCCAGGATATAACATGAGTACCCCTCTGGCACTCAAAGGGTTAAGAGGTCAGTCCTGCTCTGCGTCCTGCCGCCGACACAGTCATGCACTGTAGAGACTGGCGAAAGCACAGAATGCTCCCAGCACAGAACTCCCAGCATTCTGTGCTCCCAGCATTCCGTGCTCCCAGCATTCTGTGCGTTCAGGCAGTCTCTACTGCACATTACGGCTTCTGACAATCATCCTAGTGAATTATTATATAGCATTTTTTTTTTTTTTTTTTTTTATAAAACCCCTCTAGGACTTTTGTTCATGCTCCATGTTCCAAGCGATAACCTCTTCAGTCTGTCCTGGATGCCATAGCCATGGAAATGGACATGACGGTTGATAGCAGTGTTACAGGACCTGAAACTCCACCCATTAGAACTTCTACTTTTCCCTTCAAACTGAAGCAGGCAGAATGTGCTATGGGTAAATGATGATATGTTAGATATGGAAAAGGCAGGAGACTGGTAGAGTAAAAAGCGATACCCTTATTGGCTGAGTAACTTTAGAGAACATGCCTGAACAAGAGGCTTACGTGGTCTTAACCCTTTGAGTGCTAGAGTGGCACACAATGCATTGCTTACCACTCCGGCACTCAAAGGGTTAAAAGCTTGCCCCTATGCTACTCAGTTAGCCAATGAAGGTATCATCTTTACAACAAGATTACTGTGTTCAGTGAGCTGAGTCTGAAGTCCCATGTTTCTGTTAGCAACTGTCATGTCCGCCTCTATAGACCCACAATCCAGGACTTATTCAAGATTTTGTCTTTTGGCCATAGTAAGATAGAGGGAGGTTATAATTAAGCATAGCCTGTTTCTGAGTTGCGTTACAAGCAGCAGGTTTATTTCTGAACATTGCAATTTCAGAGACGTCAGGTACTAGCACAGTAGTGGACAACATGAGTTCAAGACTACAAATCCCATCATCCCCAGTCAGCTGATGGCAATGACTGGATTGTAGCCTTGAACAGTTATGGGATCTCAGGTTGTCCAGCCCTGGTCTAGCAGCTAACCTTCCCATAAGTAACATACTCTTTTATGAAATTCTACCTGTTCTGGATGTCTCGTTCTTCTCCCACCAGGATCTCAGTCTGATTCTTAACCACACTGGTCCCCTCTTTGTCTAGCCAGGACTTCCTCTTCATGCACCGTGCATCTGCCCAGAGCAGACCATTATCTGTCCTCTTCTGTGGTATGGAGCTTTCCTTGATGCTGGGAGCTGCCACAATGTAAGCACTGGGTATCTTCTGATGCTGGATTGTGTCTTTCAGTGTTTGGGATGCCCATTTGTCCTCTTGTGTTAGCTTGTGGTGGGACAATGTCTGCTTCGCCAACTTGTCTCCCACTGCCCAGGAGACTGTGCTTTTAACTTCTGGAGCTTTGAGCAGGCAGGTTTTCAGATTCTCCACGGGTGTTTCGATCTTTGGAGCTGCAACGAAAGACATTTGTCCTGGCAGAGGTTGGTTCATTAGCTTCTCTGCCACAGGTTTTCCCTCAGCAGTGCTTAATGTGTGTTCAAACAGGAGAGGGTAGTAGAACCTGGGGAGGAAAGATGACCTCTCTGTGCTCTGCAATGCTTGAAACTGTGTAGAGTGGGCAGGGTGCATGAACTGGGCAGTGGAGGCTAAGAAGGGAAGCTGGCCTGATCCACTTGTTATGGTTGGACTCAGATAGGAGAAGAGATTGGTGTTCATAGGGTAGTTGATGCCCAGTAGTGAAAGGCCCTGGTGTTCCTGGTAGTCTGTATATGTTGGTGGTGGATAGCAGGGGATGATATTGGCTCCTGTGCATCCTGCTGGTATCTCCGCTCCCCCTTTCTTAAGAGTGCTGGTCAGCAGTTTCCACTGATCAGCCCGCACCCCTCCCACATTGCCTGAGGACTTTCTGGAAGCCTTGGCATGTCTGTGCTCCTCTCTCTCCTTCTCACACTGTCCCTCCAAGGAGAACACATCTGTAATGATGAATTCGGGCTCCCCCTCTTTTCCTTGTCTTTCCCTCTTACCCTTTAACCCTGCTACATTGGTGGTAGCTTCACTTTTACTCAGGCTGGTCTGCAGAGGTGGAAGGCAACTGACCTTCTCCTTCCCAACTCTTTCTGCTGCTTCCTCCTCTTCCTCTCTCTCTTCTTCTTCATCCAGGAACTTTGGTGCTTCTGAGGGCCCCTGGTCCCCAACCTGTCTTGTCTTAGTGTTGCTAGACCCAGTGGAATCGCAGGCTTCTTGCCTGTCTGAGCTGCCATCGGGCTGTGACTCCTGTAGAAGATGCATTTCGGGGATGAGAAAATTGCTCTTCTTGTAAGGCCAATCAGACTCAATAAGGAGCGATAGGGAGTTCTTGCATAGACTGTATTTCATGTGGTTGTATAAATGAGACTTCTCCATACATGTAAATGGACATTGAAAGCACTTGTAATTATATGGCTTCCCCCATGGCCGGGGGATGTAATGAGGTTTCTTGGGCTTGCGTTCCTTGTGTTTGCAGGCCGAGCTCAGCTTACAGCCTCCCTCTTCTTCTTTAGACATCGCTCTTTATGGGGTTACCTGCAACTGATGTCCTTACAAGATAAGAGAGAGGGCAACTCTACCCAACTGTATGAAGGGCTGTGTCATTCAAGCAGTGGAACCTATCCTGTAATGTAGACAGTGACACCAATTAGTGGCTCTTCTCAATGACGTATAATTTACCTGCTACAATGTGTGCTGGCACTCCCTGAAACAGAATGAGTTAATGTGTAAAAATGTAGAAAGAAAAAATGAGAGGAGGCGCTCCTGGCATAATATGTTCAGAGAAATACTTGGACTGTAATCCCTTCACCAATCACACCTCAAGGGTTTCTACTAACAGAAATAATAGCTGGGCCCAACACACATATGTTGCCCAGTGAATATAGCAGGAGGTGGTGGAGAACTCCCCCAACAACAGTACAGACTCTTGATCTTGTCAGTAGGTGGCACCTCTCTCCACATCCAAAGGATGGCCACACATATTAAAGGGATAGTAATGTTTAATAATAAAAGCAGCTCTAATTAATCATCATGGTATTTGACCTTTGGAGAGTGTTATTTCAATTCTGTCAGAGTTATAGTTCAAGAGTAATTCAATGACAAAGTATCCCCCTCCTGCCCCTTTTACTGATGTAACACTGCTCAGCCAGAGCAGAACGGAGGTGCCCAGGTAGACTGCAGAGAGGGACAATCTTCAATTAAGATAAGGGAAAAACCTGAAAAACCTGTCAAGGGGGGCAGGGCTTTCATTGTTCTCATAGGAAGAAGATTGTCCTCTGCTGTTGTCTGTCTGGTCTATGGACTGCATTCCACATCTGAGAAGAGATGGCTTACACTAGGTAAAAGGGGCGGGAGGGGAAACTTTGTTTGTGAATATCTCTCAAACCATAAAGGTTTGAGAGATAAGACTTATATCGTTCTTCATGTTTTTTTAATGCCTGCAAAATAAAATAAAGTTAAAACGAAGTATTACTATCCCTTTAAGAAAGAAAAATATATAGCGGTCCAGACTTATGACTTATCAGTTAGGTAAACTACTCAAATATAATGATAACAAATTTGCACTCACTTGATTTGATGGTTGGAAGCAGCATTCGCCATCCTCCAAGTAAAGCAAGCAGACAGAGTTATTAGACCCGCCTCTGGTCAGGTACTCTCTCTGACTGAAGACACTCTCCCACGTCACCGCCAAAAAAACAACAGCAAAAAGTTTTATTCTTATAAAAAAGATCAGTTTGCAATTAGCCTGCAATTGTTCTAATCCACTAGTTTCATAACATACATTACTGTGTCATAATCAGATTGCCAAATGTTAAAGGCTTTACCACTTGGCTATTATAAGAATAAGCCTTTTTGTTTTATTTGGTGGTGACATGGGACAGTGTCTTCAATGCGAGAGAGATTCATTGTGCAGAGACGAGTCTAATATCTCCTTAAAGGGATAGTAATACTTCGTGTTAACTTTATTTTATTTTGTAGGCATTAAAAAACATGAAGAATGATGTAAGTCTTATCTCTCAAACCTTTATGGTTTGAGAGATATTCACAAGCAAAGTTTCCCCTCCTGTCCCTTTTACCTAGTGTAAGCCATCTCTTCTCTGATGTGGAATCTGGTTGTAAGACCAGACAGATAACAGCAGGGGACAATCTTCTTCCTACAAAAACAATGAAAGCCCTTCCCCCCTTGACAAGCTTTTCAGGGTTTCCCCTTATCTTAAAGCGGAACTAACACCGCTAACAAACGTTGTCTGTAATAATTTCCTATCTGGCGACTAGCTGCTTAGTAGCGCTAGTCGCCAGAATTATTACCTCTTCATGGAGAACTTTGAAGTGATCCTTGGCTGACAGGCAGGACAGAGCGCGGACATCTTGCCCTAGTGACGTCCGCGCGCCTGCGCTGTCAGTCCCTTTCGGAGCCGAATGGCTCCTAGCAACGCCTCCTACAGCCGTCTGGCACTGACAGCACAGGCGTGCGGACGTCACAAGGGCAAGATGTCCCACTTTCCCCTGCCCACTGTCTCTCTATCGCTCTCCCCTCTCTACTATGTCTACTACTACTACTCTTTCTATGTCCTACTCTCTGTCAGCCTCTCCCTTCCCCCGTCTCGCTGCCTCTCCACCCATTTCTCTTGTAAGCTCTATAGTATCACTAGTGCAGCATTACTTACACTATAAGCTCTGTAGTTGCACCAGTGTAACCCCATTTCAATTGTAAGCTCTGTGGTATTGTTTGCCTTACTTCACAACACTAACCCTTTGAGTGACAGATGGGTATGCCACTCATTGCAAAGCAATGCGTGGCATACCCCTCTGGCACGCAAAGGGTTAATGGCAATCCTAAAATTAACAAAAGAGGGTGGGCTGGGACAGAGGGCTGGAATGACAGTAAAATCGGGCCACTTGATTGTAGCTGCCCTCCAGGCCACAAATTGCCAGCCCTCCCCTGCATATGAGTTGCAGTGCACAGGCAGTGGAGAGAGGGAGCTGTGAGTGGAGGGGGGAGCTTGTTACAGGAGAACAGAGTGAAGGAGTGTAAGCGGCTCAGGTAGTGTCAGACTGATAAGATTAGAGAGAGGAGGAAGAGACAGGTGTTGGAGCGCGGCTCTGTCAGACACTTCCTAACAGATCTCCTTGGTCTGCCGGATTCCTCTACCTGCCACAAGACATTACTTCCACTGGTCTGTCAGGCAAGGCACGGGGGGACGCGCCTGAGGGTAACACAGCATCAGGGACCCTGCACCTGTGCATGGGAATTACCGTATCGCTGCACACTCTCACACTGAGGGCAGCCTCCAACCAGCCAGGGGGGAGCGAGTGGAGAGGCAGCGAGACGGGGGAAGGGAGAGCCTGACAGAGAGTAGGACATAGAAAGAAGTAGAGAGGGGAGAGCGATAGAGAGACAGTGGGCAGGGGAAAGTGGGAGAGAGAGGGAGACAAAGGGGCTGATGTACAAAGTAAGTGGGGCAATTTTAGTGCAAATCATCTGTACCATAGGGAACAAACACAATTCCTTTTGATTTAAAATTGACTTTTAACCCATTGAATGCAAAGCAATGTACTGTAGACATCTTCTAGCTAGGGTGACCAAACGTCCCGGAATGCCTGGGACTGTCCCTTATTGGGGGTCTGTGTCCCACGTCCCAGGTCACCCCCCCCATCGGGACAACAAAGAGTCCCGGAATGGAGCAACAAAGCCGGCACCCACAGCTACCTACATAGCGCAGCATGCACCAGTCCAGCCAGCCAATGAAATGTATTTGCTATATGGTCCTCATTGGCTGGCTCAGCCAGCCAATGAGGACCATATAGCAAATACATTTCATTGGCTGGCTGGACTGGTGCATGTGAGACAGCTGGGATGGCGCAAGTATGCTGGTGCTGTGAGCTGAGGCTCCCGCCAGCGCTGACCATCTTTCTGAGGCTAATACAGAGTAAGAGTTTCCACTGGGAACTCTTACGCTGTGTCAGCCTCAGAAAGATGGTCAGCGCCGGCCGGAGCCTCAGCCGTGGGACTCACTAGGGTGACCACATGTCGCAGAATGGAAATGTGGTCACCCTACTTCTAGCAGTGGAAGGGCTAAAATCCTCATTTAAATTAATGGGGATTTTAGAAATGTTTATGGAAAGTGAGGGGTTTTATTCTCCCACAATAACGTGCCGGCACCTATGACCTGTTATGTGTACTGGCGCTCTGCGTCTGGGTCTAAGAGAGACCACTCCAGTCTTGGAGCTCTCAATTTCACACCCATTTTTACTTACAACGCTCCCGCAGTTGCACTGTAAGAAAAAGTATATGACGTGCCAGGACTGTCATGGTCCTTAAGGGAGAAAACTGGTGACGGTCCTGACACATCACTGGTCCTTAACCCCTTAAGGACCCGCCGATCGTGCATGCGGCTGGCACTTAAGGAACATGGACCTTTTTTTCTTTTCTCCATTGCATGCCATTCAGGGTTCCACAAATGGCATGCAGTCGTGCGGGGGGCCCTGAATTCCATGACGGTCCTGGCACACCATGGGTCCTTATGGCTCACCGACCCGTGACGTGTCAGGATCGTCAAGGGTAGTTAAGGGGTTAAAGTTCTCAATAAGGTAGATTCTAGGCAATATGTCTCTCTGTGGGCTAACCCAGAGGTTCTCCTATCAGTCCTGAAGTAACCATTAACAGGCTACAGTTTAGTGATATCACTGCTCATCCCCACACAAGACAAGCAGGACCTCTCCCTCTTCTTTCCTGGTACAAATGAAACCAATTTAGGGACTAAACAAGCTGTTATTTGGTGCAGATGAGAGAGTAGGTTACACTGGACTCTCTCACCCTGAGAATTTGGTTACTTCACCCTGAGATTTGGGTCAAAACCCTGAGACCTCTCAGGTATGATTATGCACCAGTGGTACACAGTTCTGTGTGCTGCACCCCATGTTTGTACAGGTGCCCCAAGAAATTAACCCCTTTTATCCTTTGAGTTCCAGAGAGCGATCAATACACTGTGTTGAAACCTCTCTGTTACACGCAGGGTTAAAGACCACATGGGTGCGTGAAAAAATTCTTAGCAATGCGCTGGAGATGTCTCTGGCATTGAATGGAATTTGAGGAATATTTTAGTTGTCCCATCAACTGCACTGTAGCACAATCCCCATAATGCCAACTGATTTAAATGGGGTTTTAACCCCTTGAATGCTATAAAGTTCTTCAACACATTGATTAGCAGCTGTTAGCACCTCTCTGGTATTCAAAAGGTTAAAAAAAAAACATTTCACTCAATGGAAATTTATATTTCCCCCTCTGTAATCCAGTTGGTTGGCTCCAGAACAGATCCATTTTTTTAACCCTTCGAGTGACAGAAGGGTACGCAACACATTGCTCTGTAGTGCGTTGCGTACCCCTCTGGCACCCAAAGGGTTAAATATAAGGTCCAATTTGGCACATGTATATAGACAAAGGTAGAGGAATTCCTGGGCAAAATAGCTGAATCATAATTTAAAAAAGTAACCCTTTGGATCTTGGGGCGGTCACATTCAAGAGGCTGAAAGCCCGATTTAAATCAATTATTATTTTTTTAAATTTATTGTTTAGAGTGGAGTTGTTATTCCCCATAATGATCCAACTTTTGGCTAACAGGCAAACTGTGGCATTCAGCTGTTATGGACTACAAATCCCATCATCCTGGTCCCCAACCGATGTTGTGTGTATATGAACGTGTGCATGTATGTATATGGACCCCAAATAGCGGAGGCCGTAGCACACACAAATAAGGAACATAAGCAAGTTACATTTTTTAGGTGCACATCCCATACGATATACTCACTCTGCATGGATGTTCCCAGAAGAGACAGCACTCCACAGGTAGTAGCAGAAATGTGATTTATTGAAGTATATCCTTCAATGACCAAATGATTTCAGTCCAACCAGGACTTCTCTCAGGGCAAAGAGGAAGATCCTGGTTGGACAGAAAATATTTGGCCATTGATGGACAGACATACTCCAATCAATCACATTTCTGCTGCTACCTGTGGAGCACTGTTTCTTATTGGAACATCCATGCAGAGTGAGTTATATATATATATATATATATATATATATATATATATATATATATATATATGTGTGTGTATGTATATATGTATAGCCTATATAATAATTCGCTAAGGATGTTTGTCAGAAGCCGTCATGTTCAGTAGAGACGGCTGTGAGCACTGCAGTCATGCGCAATAGAGACTGCCTGCGCCGCAGCTGATACAGAGCAGGGCAGTCCGAATTAAGACCAGAGTCCTCTCTGCGCACCTTCCTGGGACCAAGAGGTCCCAGGAAGGTGCACAGAGAGGACCCCCGGACTGAATTCGGAGCGCCCCTCTCCATATCAGCTGCGGTGCAGGCAGGCTCTAATGTGCAAGACTGCAGCGGTGGCACTGTGGCCCGTGTAAGCGGGCTTTTCAACTAGTGTATATATATATATATCACAGGCCAGTCACGCGCAGTAGAGAATGCCCGCGCCTTCGGAGCACCCAGCTCTGTATCAGCCGCGGCACGGGCAGTCTCTACTGTGCATGACTGCAGCACACGCAGCAGTGTCTACTGCGCATGTCGCGGCGTTACACACGATTTAGTGAATTATTATATAGGATGTGTGTGTGTGTGTGTGTGTGTGTGTGTGTGTGTATACACATACACAAATAGAAATTCTGTAAAATGTCAGTTGACTTCAGTTCAGCTTTTTTAACTCTTTAATGCTAGGGAAGTTTCAAAACACATTTCTTCACAATGCGTTGAAGACCTTTTCGGCATTCAAGAGGTTAAAAATCCACCTTTAAATCAATGGAGGAGTTTTATCTGCCCCAATTTTGGAACTGTTACTTTATTCCAGAATTGCTCCACATTTGTCTTTGTGCATATGAATCCTGTGACTACAGAGGGAGTGCCGGAGAAGCACAGCGATCTGCAGCATAGGGGCACCGGGAGTCTTCATGGAGAAGCATGGATAGAGGGAAGTGTTGGTGCACACAGATTGACCCCCAAGGGGGTGGCACGGATGGCAGTGGGGGGAGGACGTGCCCACCCCCCGTAGCAGCTGCTGGTGAGAGAGCCTGGTACAGACCCATTTTTCATGTTCCGCAGTTTGATGCCACAGGCTGCTCCTAACCACTAACAAATGGTGCAGCCTCCTGTGTGTGGGACCCCTGGGGGGCAGATGAGACCCCCTAAGGTGGCACAGACTGCTGGTTACATCTTGCACACCAATACACAGCTCTGATAACCCATTCCTTACCAGCAACTTACTAAAAACAGCAACAATGTGCAGTACTCTGTTTATCCCTGCCAGTGCTGACATGAGAAAAACAGCAACAGAGAATGTGATGGATGTAAGAACAGGAGAGCACAATGGTGTCACAGAGCAGCACAGGGTGTCACAGAACAGCACAGGGTGTCACAGAGCAGCACAGGGTGTCACAGAGCAGCACAGGATGTCACAGAGCAGCACAGGGTGTCACAGAACAGCACAGGGTGTCACAGAGCAGCACAAGGGTGTCACAGAGCAGCACAGGGTGTCACAGAACAGCACAGGGTGTCACAGAACAGCACAGGGTGTCACAGAGCAGCACAAGGGTGTCACAGAGCAGCACAGGGTGTCACAGAACAGCACAGGGTGTCACAGAGCAGCACAGGGTGTCACAGAACAGCACAGGGTGTCACAGAGCAGCACAGGGTGTCACAGAGCAGCACAGGGTGCCAGAGTAGCACAGGGGGTCAGAGCTGCAGAGGGTATTACAGAGAAGCACAGGGTGTCACAGAGCAGCACAGGGTGTCAGAGTAGCACAGGGTGTCACAGAACAGCACAGGGTGTCACAGAACAGCACAGGGTGTCACAGAGCAGCACAGGGTGTCACAGAACAGCACAGGGTGTCACAGAGCAGCACAGGGTGTCACAGAGCAGCACAGGGTGCCAGAGTAGCACAGGGGGTCAGAGCTGCAGAGGGTATTACAGAGAAGCACAGGGTGTCACAGAGCAGCACAGGGTGTCAGAGTAGCACAGGGGGTCAGAGCTGCAGAGGGTATTACAGAGAAACACAGGGTGTCAGAGCTGCAGAGGGTATTACAGAGTAGCACAGGGGGTCAGAGCTGCAGAGAGTATTACAGAGCAGCACAAGGGGTCAGAGCTGCAGAGGTTATTACAGAGCAGTGCAGGGTGTCAGAGAGCAGCAAATGGTGTCACAGAGCAATAAAGGGTCTCAGATCATCACAGGAAGTCACAGCTGTATAGGTTATTACAGAGCAATAGAGGGAGCCAGAGAGCAGCACAGGGTGTCACAGGGCAGCAAAGGGTATCAGAGCATCACAGGGTGTCAGAGTAGCACAGGGTGTCACAGAGCAGCAAATGGTGTCACAGAGCAATAAAGGGTCTCAGATCATCACAGGAAGTCACAGCTGTATAGGTTATTACAGAGCAATAGAGGGAGCCAGAGAGCAGCACAGGGTGTCACAGGGCAGCAAAGGGTATCAGAGCATCACAGGGTGTCAGAGTAGCACAGGGTGTCACAGAGCAGCAAATGGTGTCACAGAGCAATAAAAGGTCTCATATCATCACGGGAAGTCACAGCTGTATATGTTATTACAGGACAACAGAGGGAGCCAGAGAGCAGCACAGGGTGTCACAGGGCAGCAAAGGGTATCAGAGCATCACAGGGTGTCAGAGCTGCAAAGGGTATTACAGAGCAGCAGAGGGAGCCAGAGAGCAGTACAGGGTTTCACAGAGCAGCAAAGGGTATCAGAGCATCACAGGGTGTCAGAGCTGAAAAGGGTATTACAGAGCAGCAGAGGGAGCCAGAGAGCAGTACAGGGAGCCAGTGATCAGCACATGGTGTCCCAGAGCATCACAGGGAGCCAAAATGCAGCAAAGGGTATCAGAGCAGCACAGGGAGTCCCAGAGCAGCACAGGGTGTCACAGAGCACACAGGGAGTGAAAGTGCAGCACATGGCACCAAAGAGCTGCATAGGATATTACAGAGCAGCACAGGGAGTCACAGAGCAGTAGTGGGTGTACAGTGTAGAGCAGGGAGCACAGAGAGTAATAGAGCATAAAGAACAATGAGTCACAATGTAGAGCACAGGAAGTGACAGCAGGAAGACCATGGAGTATCAGATCAAACATGGAGTAACAGCTGCACAGGGTATCACAGAGCAACAAAGGGTGTCACATAGCAGCACAGGGAGTCAGAGCAGCATAGGTTGTCACAGAGTAGAGCAGGGGATGCAGAGAGCAGGAAGCACAGGGAGTTGCAGTGTGAAGCCAGAATCACAGAATGTGACAGAGCAGGAAGCACATGGCTGACAGAGCAGGGAGTCACAGATTAGAGCAGGAGGCACAGTGAGTTATAGAGTAGCATAGAGATCACAGTGAGTCACTAAATAGAGCAGGAAGTCACAGAGTAGAGCCGGTAGCACAGGGAGTCAGAGATGGAAACACCGGGAGCCTCACAGGAGAGCAGAAGGCATGGGCATCTGGGGGGGACATGCCCCTTCCATATAAACATGGGGGCTGAGTGAGCTGCCCTGGGGCTCATATTATGGCTTTGCTTCCCCCCCCCAGGAAAAAAGTCTGCGGACACCCCTGCCGGAGGGACAGGGAGTCAAGGACATGGGGTCAAAAGCATGATGGGCAGGGAGTCATAGTGTAGGAAGGACAGGATGTCACAGAGCAGGAATGATGGACAGTCACAGAGCAGGAAGGAAGGGTAGTCACAATGCATGAAAGACGTGGTGTACAGAGCAGGAAGGACAGGGAGTTACGGACATGGAGTTACAGTGCAAGAAGAATAGAGTGAGAGCACAGGGAGTCACAGAGTAGAGCAGGAAGCACAGAAAGTCACAGAGCAGGGAGTCACAGACTACAGCACAAAGTCACAGAACAGGAAGCACAAGGAATCAGATCAGGGAGTCAAAGAGCAGGGAATGCTAGAAGTCAAAAAGAAGGGCAGGGAGCACAGGAAATCACAGACAAGAAAACTGGTTACAGAGCAGAAAATAGAAAAAAAGAAACTGAGAAAAATTCTTAGGGAAATATGTATAGGTAAATATTACATTGTATTTTGTTCCATACGGAGTCAGACCCAGAGTAGATTTTCAGCCAGTTCAATCATCTGTGACCTGGTACCTTTTTATGGGAAGGGCAAGGCAGTTCACTATTACATACTAGGAGGAGAGCAACACTCCATTACATACCTCCAGCACAGCAACACTCCATTACATACCTCCAGCACAGCAACACTCCATTATATACCACCAGTACAGAAACACTCCATTATATACATCCAGTGCAGCAGCACTCTATTACATACATCAGCATGGCAACACTCCATTACATACCTCCAGCATAGCAACACTCCATTACATACCTCCAGCACAGCAACACTCCATTACATACCACCAGTACAGAAACACTCCATTATATACATCCAGTGCAGCAGCACTCCATTACATACATCAGCATAGCAACACTCCATTACATACCTCCAGTACAGAAACACTCCATTACATACATCAGCATAGCAACACTCCATTACATACCTCCAGCACAGCAACACTCCATTACATACCACCAGTACAGAAACACTCCATTACATACATCAGCATAGCAACACTCCATTACATACCTCCAGCACAGCAATACTCCATTACATACCACCAGTACAGAAACACTCCATTACATACATCAGCATAGCAACACTCCATTACATATCTCCAGCACAGCAACACTCCATTACATACCTCCAGCACAGCAACACTCCATTACATACATCAGCATAGCAACACTCCATTATATACATCCAGTGCAGCAGCACTCCATTACATACCACCAGTGCAGCAACACTCCATTACATATCACCAGTACAGAAACACTCCATTACATACACCAGCACAGCAACACTCCATTACATATCACCAGTACAGAAACACTCCATTACATATACCAGCACAGCAACACTCCATAACATACAACCAGCACATAAACACCCCATTACATACCACCAGCACAGCAACACTTCATTACATACCACCAGTACAGAAACACTCCATTACATACAACAGCACATAAACACCCCATTACATACCACCAGCACAGCAACACTCCATTACATACAACCAGCACATAAACACCCCATTACATACCACCAGCACAGCAATACTCCATTACATACCATCAGCAGAGCAATGATCCATTACATGCCTCCAGCACAGCAATGCACCATACTAGGAGGAGAGCAATAATCCATTACACACGTACAGCACAGCAATACATTACCTGATACAAGCAGAGGAATACACCATTACATGCTACCAGCAGAGCAATACACCATTATATGGCTACAGCAGAGCAATACACCATTATATGGCTACAGCAGAGCAATACACCATTACAGAATAAAGTGTTCTTGTACCTTCCTATATGTGTGGCCCAGCCTATATTAACCTTTTTATTTTGCACTCAGTTACTAATATTCATTCAACAAAAAAAGTGTATATAAGAAATATATATATATATATATATATATATGTAGTATAATAAGTAACTGTATATAACTGTCAAATCATTTCACAGCCCGTTAACATGCTTAACCTCTTTGTTGATACGCAAGCATCACATCTCTCTGGCACCAAAGCGGTTAATTGTTTAGGTGTTTGTACAGTTGCATAAAACATCAAATATACAAAAAAGTATGTAAAAACATGTCCGCACTTCCCAGGTGTAACCGCCAGATCATCTCGTGATGTAGAAATAGTCTGGAGTTTCCAGCCCTTCTTTATTCCATATGGTAATGCTAATTTTTCAGCCTATTGAATGTTAGAAAGGTCTCCAGCGTATTGCTTTGTAATTGGCTGGAGACCTTTTTAGCACTCAAGGGGTTAAAATACTCATTTAAACCAATAGGAGTTTTGGGAATTTTGTTTTAGTAAATTTGTTTAGTAAATTTACTTCTGCTTTAATTACATACTGATACAACTCATTTTTCCAATAAAATAACATGTTTTTTAGGCTACTTGATTCTTATAGCAAAATACTGCCTAGAAGATTCATATAAGTAAATCTATCTATCTATCTATCTATCTATCTATCTATCTATCTATCTATCTATCTATTATCTCATATCTATCTATCTTATCTATTCTATCTATCTATCTATCTATCTATCTATCTATCTATCTATCTATCTATCTATCCATCCATCATCCGATATCTATCTGTCTATTTATATAACTATCATCCAATATCTATCTATCTATCTATCTATCTATCTATCTATCTATCTATCTATCTATCTATCTATCAAATCTATCTCTCTGTTATGCAATATCTCTCTATTTCTATCCCTAATCACATTGCACCATCTATAACATTATTTCAAAGTATGCAGAACAATAGTAGTTTAACTTTTAGATCTATCTATCTATCTATCTATCTATCTATCTATCTATCACCTTGTACATTTCTATGTCAGTTTACATACACATATCTATCTTTCTATCACTCTGACTCTAGCTATACTGAACAGCATTTTGACTTATCTAACTCTTTCTATGGCCTGGAATCAAGTGTAGCTGATAAATGTTATCACTGGATTTTCTAACATAGATTTACGTAGAAGTCTAAAGGGAATTGTAGATAAACCAGTAATAAAGTTATCAGCCACAATAGAATGCAGATCGTTATCTGTCTCTGTCTATCTCTGATTATATTGTCCTACATACTAATGTGTCTAGCTAATAAATCCTTAAATCTAGAGCTCTAATTATATTATCTCTATATAACTATTTCAAAGTATTTGTGCGTTATATATATATATCTTTATTTATTTATATTATTATTGAAATGATTCACATACACACATAGATTATATATATACATACATATATATATATATATATATATATATATATATATATATATATTACATAGTACAATAAATATTCATCTGACCACATAACTGGACTAGCATGGCTAGCCTAAATTGAATATATATATATATATATATATATATATATATATATATATATATATATATATATATATATATTTGTGTATGTGTGTTTACACACAGATGCATTGATGTAATTTATGGTGATTTTTGCCTATGTAATAATTAATAGAGCATTCTACATGAGACCAAAAAACAATTTGGCACTTGCAATAAATATTATGAATTATTACCCATTTGTCTTGTAGTAGAAGTCTGGAAATGCACATACATTCTGTCTATAATCCTTGTTATCCATTACATATTTACAATATATCATTCGTTTTAATTAACTTACAGGTATTCTCATTATAAAATGAATCTTCATAAATGCATTTTATTTCTGGTATTTAATCCCCTACATGCAATACACTGGAGACTCTCTATCCAACTAGTTTATAAAAATCTGATTTTTGGGGTTGCTTATAAATCGTAGAGAACAACTATTTATATTTAATTTTCACTGTGCCTCAACTGTTTATAATCTATGTCATCCTTTACATATTTGTAGTGTTGATTGTCATTGATTTACAGATATTGCCATTAGAAAATTAATCTTTATTAAGACATCTTATTGTTGATATTTAACTCCTTGGGTACCAGAGAGATCGCCAACACATTGCGAAGCACCCAAGGAGTTAAAGTTCCGAGCACCAATTTTTTGTGGCTGCTTATAAATTGTAAAAAAAAAAAAAAAACTATTTTAATATTTTATTTTCCCCCTACAAAAACAATCTGTACTGAATAAGAAATATTCAAAACGAGAACTTACATGAGTGTATGAAATCCCCAGTCTGGTTCTTACACTGGCTGCTCTGTCTTCTATAAAAATTTCCTTATCACTCTTCATTCTAAAGGGACATTTCTGGACAAACATGCTGCCCACCCTCTTACCAGCTGGTTGGCCAAATAAATAAAGCCCTACCCACAAGGAGGAGGGGGAGGGTCACATACCCACAATAAAAAAAAAAAGAACAGAGTATTAAAATCTAAGATCTGTCCAGAAATAGACCATTTCTCTTTTTTTTTTTAACCTGGAAAACATACAATTTCAAAATGTTCAATACTGATTGGAAAACTGGAATTTAATAACCTGAGGACTAGGGGTATGCAAAACGTTGGGATGTCCATTCATTTAGTCACGAAGGGTTTAAAGGGATAGTTATGATTCAAAATAAAAGCAGCTCCAATTAATCATCATAGTATTTGGGCCATGGAGAGTGTTATTTCAATACTACCAGAGTTGTAGTTCAAGAGTAATTGAATGATAAAGTATCACCCTCCCGCCCCTTTTACTGATGTAACACTGCTCACCTCAGGACAGAAAGGAGCTCCCGTCCGGCTCCAAAAGGGACTGACGGCACAGGCGCATGGACGTCACTATGGCAAGATGTCCGTGCTTCCTGCTACTGTCAGCCTTCGAATAAGTCGAAAATCTTTTAAACCAGGTAATATTTCTGGCGACTAGAGCAACTAAGCAGCTAGTCGCCAGATGAAGACTTAAGAGAACGTTTTTGCAGGGTGGTAGTTCCCCTTTAAGGGAAAAACCTGATAAATCTGTCAAGCGGGGCAGGGTTTTCATTGATCTCACAGTAAAAATATGAGGTGGAAATTGCTGTAAAACTGGTACATTTTGCTGCATATGTCATATGTGCGCCAATGTACCCTAACCATACCTGGGAACTTCTTACTTAGGGCTGCCCGGAGGACAGCCCTTTATTGCCGATGAGGGTAGAGAAATTATGCCATCCGTGTCATTAAAAAGGGGCAGGGCTTAATCACGAGGGGGGCTGGACTACTAAACATAAAAAATATATAGAATACACTGGGGAAGCGGCAGAAGAGGGAGAGGAGTGGGAGGAACAGGGTGGGATTGAGCACAAGTGGGCAGGGTTTCCCTACATCCGGAGAATGTGATTCTGCCCCGGAGACCCAGTAATTCATTGTCAAACCCGCAGACTCTGGGGCAAAACCGGAGAGTTCCCAGGTATGGCCCTAACGTGATCATATGAGCTCGTACCACAGCACAAGAGTATGATTTTTTTACACTGTTAAAGTGCAGAAAATGAACATATTTGTAAATTCCCCCCAAAAGTGATCCTCTGCACGGTGCCAAATGTTGCGAGTTGAAGAATCACAGCTAAAAAATTACTAGATAGGTCTTCTGTAGCCTAATGACCACTCTAGAGCAATGAGTAGCTATGTTTAAAGGGACAGTAATGTTTCATAATAAAAGCAGCTCTAGTTAATCATCATAGTATTTGGACTTTGGAGAGTGTTATTTCAATACTATCAGAGTTGTAGTTCAGGAGTAATTCAATGACAAAGTATCCCCCTCCCACCCCTTTTACTGATGTAACACTGTTCAGCCAGAGCAGAAGGGAGGTGCCCAGGTAGACTGCAGAGAGGGACAATCTTCAATTAAGATAAGGGAAAAACCTGAAAAACTTGTCAAGGGGGGCAGGGATTTCATTGTTCTCATAGGAAGAAGATTGTCCCCTTCTGTTATCTGTCTGGTCTATGGACTGGATTCCACATCTGAGAAGAGATGGCTTACACTAGGTAAAAGGGGCAGGAGGGGAACTTTGCTTGTGAATATCTCTCAAACCATAAAGGTTTGAGAGATAAGACTTATATCGTTCTTCATGTTTTTTAATGCCTACAAAAATAAAGATAAAACAAAGTATTACTATCCCTTTAATGTATATCCCACCTGCCCTGTTGTATGCACTGCCTACTTACCCTAGCACTAAGTATCAGTATATTGATTCTGCACAAGACATAGAAGATCTGGACCACCGAGCTGTGATATCAACACGAGGAGATGAACTGAAAAGGAAGCCATTAATGGAGAGAAAAGCACCAGAGATCCAGAGTGACTCCACCAGCCTGGGGTGTAGAACAGATCTTGCTTGTTCAACTGAAAGGCCAGACATGCGTCTTGAACATGTGAGTACCTTTCTGTTAATAACACAAGGGTGCCTGGTGGTGATAAATAAGAATCCTTACATTTTACTCAAAAGAACACTTCCTCTTAGTAAAATATTTTGTCCAGGGGTTGATTTTCTAAAAGGAAAGGTACTGGGCCAACTTATTCTTTGTGAACAAAGTAGCAAAATAGAGTACAGTCTCTGATGAAAGGTGCAGGGTCTATGATCTGGCCTTACTTGGCTAAAAATCAGCTCTGATTAACCCTTTGAGTGCCAGAGAGGTAATACATGCCCCCCCACACACACACACACACACTCACTCTCTGCCACTTAAAGTGGAACTTTCACCTTAATTAAACTTTGCATATTTGAAAACGTCATTATAAACATGTCTTGTCAGCCAAATGACCAGCACATTTACAGTTAAGGAGATATGCATAATCGTTATCATATGCCAATGTATGATAATTGCTTTACCTGTGTAGTACCAGTCAGGCCCGGACTGGCCATCGGGCATACCAGGCATTTGCCCGGTGGGCCGGTCCGGGCATTTAAAAAAAAAATTAATCATTAAATGAGTTTGGGCCGTGTTTCACTTTCTGAAAGACGGCCACCTCGTTACAAGTTTCCTGGTGGGCGGGCAATCAACATGCGGCCGTGTGGCGCACCGCACGTGATTATAAGCTCCGCCCACGATAACTGTCGGCCGACAGCCTAAATGCCCGGGCCTATTTTTTGTCTGGGTCTGGTACCAGTGATGTTTTCATACACTAATGACGCCTTTTCGGTGATGTGTCATATGCTAATGAGTGCTATTTCATGCGCAAATGAAGCTCTGTGCTGTATATATATTATATATAACTAGTTGAACAGCCCGTTACACGGGCCACTGTGCCACTGTCACCCGGTCGCAGGGCAGTCACGCGCGAGACTGCCCGCGCCGAGGCTGATACAGAGCTGGACACTCCTTCGGAGCGCCCAGCTCTGTATCAGCCGCGGCACGGGCAGTCTCTACTGCGTATGACTGCAGCACGCACAGCAGTGTTTACTGCGCATGTCGTGCGTTACACACAAATTAGCGAATTATTATATAGGATGTTGGTTAACATGACATATAGGCAGTTTTTAATGCAGTTCTCAAATATGCAAACTTGAATTAAGGTGAAAGTTAAATTTTAACCCTTTCAGTACTAGCACTGAAAGAGTTACATGTCAGAGAGTGAGGGAGGTAATATAGGGTTAAGATAATAAGTCCCTGCATGCCATGCCTTAATTAGCATATTCTATAAATCTAAATAACTAAAAATTGTTTTTCTAACTATGCAACATTTTTATTTAACACCTTAAAGGGATAGTAATACTTAACATATTAAAAATATATATTGTAGTGCTTACCCCATTCTACAGTGGCAATGTTGCTACACTATCCTATGGCGATTTATGGTCAGCTGGCCAGAGCTGTCCATAGGATGGTGTAGCAACAGCGCCACTGTACAATTTCAGGCCACTGTGGTACTGCACCTACAAAATTCAACTTTGAGCTGTAGTAACTTTTGAATAAAACGCCTTTTGGCAGTGGGAATACCCTTGTTTTAGTAAGAGGATGAACACTACTATATATATTTTTAATATGTTAAATATTACTATCCATTTAAGGTGTTAAATAAAAATATTGCACAGTTAGAAAACCATTTTTAGTTATTTAGATTTATAGAATATGCTAATTAAAGCATGGCATACAGGGACTTATTATCTTAACCCTATATTGCCTCCGTCACGCCTGTCCTGTCTCGTCATGGGATTCTGGGATGGCAGCATGGCTGCACGCTGTTCTGCTATCCCAGAATTCATTGCAAAGAAATAAAAGACCATTGGGCTTAACAGCAGCCCTCCCACAGATCAGGCGGTCGTTAAAGGGATAGTACATCATGTGACACTAAAGGGGTTAACCCTTTGAGTGCCAGAGGGATACGCAACGCGTTGCGTACCCCTCTGGCACTCAAAGGGTTAAAAAAGCTCACAAAATTATTTTTAAGTGATAAGGTTCCTTTAAACTCCTGGAGATGCTAGAAATGTTTCAGGCGCATTGACCATAGCATTCAGGGGGTTAATATGCTCTGCAGGTGGGAAGAACAGGGCCCTAAACATGTCACTGTCATCAGCTGATGTTGAACTTAGTTTGGACTGATAACTAACATGTACACTTTGGTCATAGCAGGGACTGAGTCTTAAGACTTCTTTCTCCCATTAGTACATTGTGCATGGCAGCCCCTGCGGCGGAGAAGTAGTTTCAGCTGGCAGCCAGAGTAGAGCAAAGACCTGGGAGACATTTAAACCCGAGAGGAGCGCTACATTGTTCATGTGAATTTAGCAGTAAAGGGTGGGAGTTGGAGAGGAACACTGTTTGGCTGCAGGACGAATTGAAAGAACAGAAAGACTAAGGGATGGCTGTAATAGGACGTATGTATAAAACATAAGTAGATCAATTCTGGGGCAAACCATCTGCACTGTAAGGAACGCACACATACATTCTTAAAATTCTCATTGAGTTAAATGGTCTTTTTTTAACCCCTTAAATCCTCTCTAGCATTTAAGGGGTTAAATGCCCCCTATTAAATCAGTGGAAGTGTTTGCTATGTTCTCTATCTATTGTGAAGTCCAACATCTCTCCAGCTGGCTTTTATACACACAGCGCAATATATTTATTGTATTTATCACTTTATTTTAAAAGTGCTAATCAAGGTGGAACCATTAACCCTTTAAACACATCGCTGCTCGGCCTTTTACTCCCTAGCGCTAAGAATATTTTCACACTTTTAGTGCAATTTGAAGTGAAATGACTTTTGTTGGCGCTTTACTGTGAATAATCCACACATTTCATTGTTATTGTTCACAAGACCCTGCACTTTTAACCCTTTGAGTGCCAGAGTGGTACGCAATGCGTCGCGTACCACTCTGGCACTCAAAGGGTTAAGAGGTACATTCGGTTTGTGGATATCCCCAAACATGACCAAAAAATTGTATCCATCACTTATAATAAACTTTATTTTTAAAGTGCTAATCACCGTGGAACCATTAACCCTTTAAACACATCGCTGCACAGTCTTTTACTCCCTAGCGCTAAGAATATTTTCACACTTTTAGCGCAGTTTGAAGTGAAATGACAATCGTTGGCGCTTTACTGTGAATAATCCACACATTTCATTGTTATTGTTCAAAAGACCCTGCACTTTTAACCCTTTGAGTGCCAGAGTGGGACGCAGTGTGTCGCGTACCACTCTGGCACTCAAAGGGTTAAGAGGTACATTCGGTTTGTGGATATCCCCAAACATGACCAAAAAATTGTATCCATCACTTATGATAAACTTTATTTTTAAAGTGCTAATCACGTGGAACCATTAACCCTTTAAACACATCGCTGCTCAGCCTTTTACTCCCTAGCGCTAAGAATATTTTCACACTTTTAGCGCAGTTTGAAGTGAAATGACAATCGTTGGCGCTTTACTGTGAATAATCCACACGTCATACACTGTTGTTTTTCAGCACGCCCTGCTCTTTTAAGAGGTACATTTGGTTTGTGGATATCCCCAAACATGACCAAAAAATTTTATACAGAATGTAAAGGGATTCTTTACAGTAAGGACAATAAAGGTATGGAATTCACTGCCTGAGGAGGTGGTGCTATCGAATACATTAGATGCCTTTAAAAAGGGCCTGGATACTTATTTAAAAGAGTAGAACATAGAGGGCTATGTACGTTAGTATTGGAATTAATATTTAGTTAGGGCTTGTTGATCCAGGGAGAAATCTGATTGCTATTTGGAATCAAGAAGGATTTTTTTCCCCCCATTCAAGGCAGAAATTGAAAATACTATATTGAGGGGGTTTTTTGCCTTCTTTTGGATCAACTATGGTAAACAGGAATAGGAAAAGGGTTGAACTAGATGGACGCAAGTCTTTTTTCAACCTAAATTACTATGTTACTATGTAAAAAAAAAAAAAAAAAAAAGAATTTTCTATTGTAATTTCAGTAAAGTGAATGACAAACAGCTGCCCTAGAATATATTTTTTCTATGTTCACCTAGGAAATTGTTATAGTTCTAAGTTTAGTATTCACTTACCTTTCTAAAGGGCCAAAATCTGTGTTGTATACGTTGGTTTTCCTATAAAAATTAGTGATGGTGATGGGGGGGTTTCACATTATACTCTTTCAAATATACTGACATTTCTGAAATCCATGAAATGCCATATTATATTAGGGCTAGAGGCCTCCTGAGTAAAATGGTACACTGCTGATATAAGCCAACATACCTAGCGGTTCCAAGACCACTAAACTTCAAAAATGATAATACATCAGTTTTCATGCTTTTTTATATGACATACCTTCACTTAAATGTTTGTACCAACTAAAGACAAGAAGAAAAGTTAGAGAAGGTATTCCATTTTCTAAAGAAGACAACCCCCTGCATCAAATAGAGCTAACGTGCTTTCTACCCCCAAAGTAGTTTCCTACTGTATTCATTAACAGCTGTTCTCCTAAGAGAAATGACACCACATTGGTAAGACCCAACATACCACATGGGGTGACAGAAGCAAAAAACTACCCTTACAAAAATATGGAAAGGCATACTATTTTAGAAAGTAGATAACCAGTCATATCAAATAGGGGTTGTTGGCTTTTCTACCCCTATCCCAGTGTGCACAAATGATAGCAGAAGACTATGCTAAAGAAAAACATATGTATTTATTCATATCCACCCCGTTCAAATATACTGAAATCTTTTAAAACTATGACATTGCCTACTGTAATAATTAGCAAACTACCCTTACCAAAATCTGTTGTTTGTATCACATTATTCCGATATGACCTGCCTGTACTAAAATAGCCATAAGAACTACAAATATGAGATAAAGTAAGACAGTGCATACTCCATGATGGAGAGAAGACAACCCATTACATCACTTGAGGCATAACTTGCCTTTGTACCCTTAGGCTAGTATGCATAAATGTTTCCCGAATGTGAAGATATAGGAAAACAGGGCTTTTTTTCCTTTTTTTATTTTTTTTTTTTTACACTTCCTTCACTTCAAAAATATTGGTTTCTTTGAAAAATGTGCAATCTCCTATTGTACTGCGGGCCCGTGAACAATGGTATGACATTATGTACTTTAGTCCTTACTTCCTTGTCAGGAGTCTATGTAATACAGAGTAAGGAGACTGCTCAGAAGCATTCATCCATAGTTCTATCCAGGGATGGAAAATTTTAACCCTTTGAGTGCCAGAGGGTTACTGCATTGCGTACCCCTCTGGCACTCAAAGAGTTAAAATAATTATCGAAAGTTTGATCAAGGGATGGAAACATTTAAAATCCTATATAATAATTCGCTAATGTATGTTTGTCAGAAGCCGTCATGAGCAGTATAGACGGCTGTGCGCTCTGCAGTCATGCGCAATACAGACTGCCCGTGCCGCGGTTGATAACGGAGTGGGGAGCCCCAAATTCAGGCCGTAGTCCTCTCTGCGCACCACTACGGTCTGAATTCGGAGCGCCCCGCTCTGTTATCAGCCGTGGAGTGGGCAGTCTCTACTGAGCATGACTGCACTGCGGCCGTTGCTGCCTGGCACTGTGACCCGTGTACATGGGCTGTTCAACTAGGAATTTTATGAAGTTCTATCAAGGGATGCTACATGCTTACAACATTCTTCCACCCTTTGAGTGCCAGAGTGGTACGGAATGCATTGCAAAGCACTCTGGCACTCAAAGGGTTAAATTAATCCCTTGGATACCTTGCAAAGTGCTGGATACCTTTGCTCTAATTATTTTCATTTAGTTATGTTTCTTTAACCCAATCACCAAATATAATGTATTGTAAAGCATTCCTTCTTTCCATCACAGGTTGGGCAGCCGAGCGTAACGAAAATATTCACGTTTATAAAATAATATTAGCTTTTTTAATCATTTACCTGGCTAATATTTTTAAAGTTTGCTTTGGGGCTATTTCACAAAGCAATTAGCCCATGTCCTTATCAGGCCCTACAGTAGAGGGCAGGTTAAATCGGAGTGCGTGTGGGGTGGGGATTTTCTGTTTCAGTCCCGTTTTAACCCTTTGCGTGCCAGAGGGGTATACAATACCTTGCTTTGCAATGGTTGCGTTCCCCTCTGGCACTCTGGGTTAACGCTAGATTAAACCAACAGAAATCATGGAGGACTGAAAACAAGAATGAAGATTGCAGTCGTGGATAGGTTAACAGTTGAATTATAAGCCCTCACTTATGTTAACCCTTTGAGTGCCAGAGCAGTGTCCAACACATCGCTTAGCAATGCATTGAGCACCCCTCTGTGACTCAAAGGGTTAACTGTGAAGCAATGCATTGGAGTCCTCTAGCATGGAAGTAATTAAAGGGATAGTAATACTTGTATTAAAGTTGAGGTCCGAGTCTACTTTATTTATTTATTTGTTTATTTTTAACACATAGCACTATATTTCAATATTTGCAGTTTTGTAGTTCAAGCGCTATTCAATCTGAAAGGATCCCTCTCCTGCCCCTTTCCCCTGCATCACTCTTCCTCAGTCTGGTCCAGATGGAGCACGGCAAGGGACAGTCTTCACTGAGCGTAAGGAAAACCATTCACTCTTGCGTCAATCCCTTTAAAGGGATAGAATGTTTCAAAATAAAAGCATATCCAGTTAATCTTCATAGTATTTGGGCCATGGAGAGTGTTATTTCAATACTGTCAGAGTTGTAGTTCAAGAGTAATTGAATGATAAAGTATCCCCCTCACACCCCTTTTACGTAGGGTAAGCCTCCTCCCCTGAGATATGGAATCTGGTTTTAAGACCGGACAGGTCACAGCAAGAGACAGTCTCTTTACGGTGAGTATAATGAAAACCCTGCACCCCTTGACAGGATTTTCAGGTTTTTCAGGGGGATAACTTTATCATTCAATTACTCTTGTACTACAACTCTGACAGTATTGAAATAACACTCTCCATGACCCAAATACTATGAAGATTTAGTGGAGCTGCTTTTATTGTGAAACATTACTATAACTTTAAAAGCCTCATTCATACCTCCCAACATTTCAAATTGCCAAAGAAGGACACTTGTGCTTTAGGGGGTGTTGTTGTGGGCGTGGCTGGTGGGTGGGGCATTACCAATAATTTTTAGGCTATTTCACAACCTATCGACACCTTCTTGTGTAACCTAATAAATGATTTATAAAAAGATCAAAGTATTTTATTTACACAGACTAATTTATAAACACATATACTAACATTAAACAAACATTAAAGTGAGTTTTATTGCTGTGGAGCAATGTGATACACTTATATACACACCACACAGTCTGATCTCCTAAAATGAGGGACATCAGGGTGGGAAAGAGGGACAGAGGGATTTGGATCTAAAAGAGGGACTGTCCCTCCTAAAGAGGGACACTTGGGAGGTATGCTCATTTAAAAGAAAACCAACTGCAAACAATGAAAACTGTGTGAAATCTAGCACCTGTAAAAACTAGTTATGTTTTGTTAGATAGCTAAAATCTAATCCTAAATTTACAGTTTTAATACATTTGTATAATGCCCTGTATAGACACTATTCGGTGAATGACTTGTGCACAGCTAATGCTGTTAATGTATTGTGATTAGTACCAACTGCTATTCTGTTCAGAAAGGCTGGTTTGTTATCTTAGGCCAATTAACAGATAATAAAATACTATCACTTCTCAGACACCTATCAAGATTGCTTTTGTAAGGGCTCTTCCAGGCAGCTAGAGCACCCTGCGTTTGTTCTGTCACTCGAATAGTTTATTACCCTGTCTCCTGTCTTCCACCTCCAATCTTGAATAAAGGAGTGGCGTGTTTTCTGGTCAGCCCATATCAGCATCAGCTTGTGTGAAAGGACTGCAAGGTGTCCCATACGTCGCAAGGCAGACTATGCTTAAAGGGATAGTAATACTTCGTTTTAACTTTAACTTTTTGTAGGCATTAAAAAAACATGAAGAACGCTATAAGTCTTATCTCTCAAACTTTTATGGTTTATGAGATATTCACAAGCAAAGTTTCCCCTCCCGCCCCTTTTACCTAGTGTAAGCCATCTCTTCTCAGATGAGGAATGCAGTCCATAGACCAGACAGATAACAGAAGGGGACACTCTTATTCCTATGAAAACAATGAAATCCCTGCCCCCCTTGACAAGCTTTTCAGCTTTTTCCCTTATCTTAATTGAAGATTGTCCCTCTCTGCAGTCTACCTGGGCACCTCCCTTCTGCCCTGGCTAAGAAGTGTTACATCAGTAAAAGGGGCGGGAGGGGGATACTTTGCTTGTGAATATCTCTTAAACCATAAAGGTTTGAGAGATAAGACTTATATCGTTCTTCATGTTTTTTTAATGTCTATAAAATAAAATAAAGTTAAAACGAAGTATTACTATCCCTTTAAAGCGGAACAACCACCCGACAAAATCTTTAGCTTAACTAAGTCCCCATAATTACCTTATTTAATAGATTTCTGCTCTCTTCTATGGCTGACTGTAGCACAGAGCACGGACATCTTGCCACTGTGATGTCCGCATGCCTGTGCTGTCAGTCCCAGCCGGGTCTAGGAGGCGTTGCTAGGAGCCATTTGGCTCCGGCTGGGATAGACAGCGCAGGCGCGCGGACGTCACAATGGCAAGATGTCCGCGCTCCGTCCTTCCTGTCACCCATGGGAGAGAGGAGAAATCTATTAAATAAGGTAATTATTCTGGCGACTAGCGCTACTAAGCAGCTAGTCGCCAGATGGGGACTTAGTTAAACTAAAGATTTTGTCGGTTGGTAGTTCTGCTTTAAAGCGAAACTATCACATAGATATAAGTGCCCCTCTATTAATAGCTAGTATAGCGGTAATCACTTAAATGCTTGTAACCCCTCTGGGATCACAGTGATTTCTGCTGCCACTGACTATCCTGCAGTTCCTGCGGAGTGGCCAGCAGATGGCGAGCTCCAATGCACATGGATGGATATTCAGGACTCCATTTTAGTTTGGAGTTGGTTTTAGAGCTGGGTTGAAGGGAGTGAAGGAGCCTCTTCTAAGCAGGGAATACTGACCTGGCTGATCCAGTGCTGGAGGATCCTGGAAGAAGCATTCCAGCAGACAGCTGTGACCAGACCAAGGCACATAACTGATCCTGGCAGGGAATGCTGTGAAGAGTGCAGGAATTCCAGCAACAGTTAAAGGAGCAGGTGCTCCCCTTCCTGAACTGACCAGATTGCAGACTGTGGAGTGGTAAACTTGAAACCTCTCCCCCTGTTTCACCACAGGGCACCCTGAATCTGGTTACACAATTAAAGAGACCTTGCTCTATAGATTCTCTGATCATTGGAAGATTACAACATAACACAAACCATAATGTGGATTACAATTACTCTGGGCCCCAACTATGTGCACCAACTAATGGTACCCAACTGCCACTAGGGTGAAGCCTAGGGTGGGCCGTAGTATTTGTTGTGGGTGGGAGAACACCATATTGACCATTGCATTCTTGAACTGTTTTACTGTATTATGTTCATATATCTGTTATATTCCTGTATATCTGTTATATTCCTGCATAGGGTTTTCTTTCTGTGCAATATAAAGTTCTATTTAAGATAGTTCTGTGTCCGTTTTATTGCTCATTTAAATATGTTTCCAGCTGGGCCCCACATCCATACCCTGGATGCCCAGCTGGGTGGAGGCACTGCAGCAGTCATGTACCCCAACTCTCAGGTAACCGAGGCTCAGGATTGGCCTGTAGAGCACAAGGAGGTTTCTGGGGTAAAGAACCACAGGGGCCTATGCAAAACCCCGTTACATACTGTTATAATGTTTATTAAATACAGGCATTATATGTAAACATAAGTTCTTCTGACACTCACCTCAACATGACAGCGGTGAAGAGGGATCTGTGCGCCTGTCCATCCCTGCTTGTACTGTATGGCAAATCAGTGAGGAGACAGGGAGGGACAGTGCAGACACACAGATCCCTCTTTGCCAAGATGTCTGTTTCAGTATTTAAATGATTACCGCTCTACTAACTATTAATAGAGGGGCACTTATATCTCCATGATAGTTCCGCTTTAAAGGGATAGTAATGTTTCATAATAAAAGCAGCTCTAATTAATCATCATAGTATTTGGACTTTGGAGAGTGTTATTTCAATACTGTCAGAGTTGTAGTTCAAGAGTAATTGAATGCTAAAGTATCCCCCTCCCACCCCTTTTACTGATGTAACACTGCTCAGCCAGAGCAGAAGGGAGGTGCCCAGGTAGACTGCAGAGAGGGACAATCTTCAATTAAGATAAGGGAAAAACTTGTCAAGGGGGGCAGGGATTTCATTGTTCTCACAGGAAGAAGATTGTCCCCTTCTGTTATCTGTCTGGTCTATGGACTGCATTCCACATCTGAGAAGAGATGGCTTACACTAGGTAAAAGGGGCGGGAGGGGAAACTTTGCTTGTGAATATCTCATAAACCATAAAGGTTTGAGAGATAAGACTTATATCATTCTTCATGTTTTTTTAATGCCTACAAAATAAAATAAAGTTAAAACGAATTATTACTATCCCTTTAATGCAACTTTACTGCATTTCTGAGGAAATCCAATGAAGTTACAGCATGCTGGATTTTGGGGTGAACACTTGAGGCCATAATCACCCTTGTAAAAGGCACCACATTTAGCAGGTTACCTTTCACCAGGGGTGACAGATCCACCACAGATTCATGGTAGGGTGACCACATTTCCATTCTGCCATTCCGGGACATGTGGTCACCCTAGTCCCGTGGCTGAGGCTCCCGCCACCTCTATGTTTCCGAGGCTGACACAGATAAGGGTTCCCAGTGGGAACAGCCTCAGATAGATGGTCAGCGGCGGCGGGAGCCTCAGCCGCGGATATCACTTGCAGCTCCAGCATATCTGTTCCATCCCAGCTGTCTCGCACGCACCAGTCCAGCCAGCCAATGAAATGTATTTGCTAAATGGTCCTCATTGGCTGGCTCATACATACATATATATACATACAGACACATATCCATTTTTATAACTTTTCAGGCAGTTTTTGAGATTTTAGTCCTGTGAACTGTTATACTCCTATAGACAGAAAATAGAGATTCAGCGGCCTCCTATAACATTACCATTTCATCCATACAAACCAAGACAATATCCAAAGTAAGTGTTCAGTTCTCCACTCTGATACAGAGGGGTTAATTGATGGCACATTATATTTTTAGTTTAAACCTTATTTTACATTAATAATTTAATAAAAATTGCCTACATAGGTCATAAAAAGTATAATTTAGATCTGATATTTCCTCCCTGTAATTTGTTCCTACGAATTATATAACAAACATTTACATGAGCAATTCATTTAATCACTGCATTTGGTTTTTATTAACTTGTTACATAATGTTTAACAGCTATATATAGCATTGATTAAAAAATGTATTATCACAAATGGGTCATAATGTTAATAAGTTCAGGAGCGTGCGGAAGGGTTAATGGTTCCGGATCTGTAATGTGTGCTAGAGGGTGAGATGTAATGGTGAAATTCTTTACAAGGGATTTATCGGGTGACACTGCAGGGATAACATAGTTAAGGGTATGATGTTCTGCAGATTGCCATGAAGGAATGGTTTTATGGAGCAATGATCTGCATAATTCCTTGAAGGGTTGATCAGATCATAAAGCTTTATAGTCCGGCCCCCCAGGGGTCCAGCACGTCTCCCTGTCCTTGATAGTTTGATAAGAGAACCTGCTGCGGCCACATAGGGACGGTCAGGAAGACCGCAAGCTTCCTGTTACTGCACAGAACTGGAGTGTGGGAGCTACATTACCCCTAACCGTGGGGTGGAGGTGGAAATAATCATCCAGACAAGTAATTACCAGCTAAAGCAGGGCTGTCAACCTGTTGGTCAGCTGAAGATTATGGTAGTTATAGTCCAACAATAGCTGGAGAGACACAGCTTGACCAAACCTAGCCTAATAACTGGGATAGCCACATAGTGGGACAGATTAGGAAAGTGGCACAAGACATGTATAATGGAGTAACACAGAGGCTGATGTATTAAAAAAATGTGGTGCAAACCACAGGGAACATATCAATGCCCGCAATGGTGCTGTTAACCCCATGAATGCTAGCATTCAAGAGCTTAAAGAGATAGTAATGTTTCACAAAAACAGCAGCTCCAGTTAAAGTATCCCCCCTCCTGCCCATTTTACCTAGTGTAAGCCTCCTCCCCCCAGACGTGGAATCTGGTCCTTGGACCGAACAGGTAACAGCAAGGGACAATCTTCTTACTGTCAGTATAAGGAAAACTCTGCCCCCCTTGACAGGTTTTTCAGGTTTTTCCTTATGCTCACTGAAGATTGTCCCTCTTTGTGATCCATCCGGACAGTCTTGCTGCTCTGTGGTGAGCAGTGTTACATCAGTAAAAGGGGTGGGAGGGGGATACTTTATCATTCAATTACTCTTGAACTACAACTCTGACAGTATTGAAATAACACTCTCCATGCCCTAAATACTATGTAGATTAATTGGAGCTGCTTTTATTGTGAAACATTACTATCCTTTTAATAGTCCAATTCTTGCTCCAGACTTGTACCACTTTACTTAGTATGTCAGCCGCATTGATGTACTAAGAACTGGAACAATTCTGGATCAAACCAAATGGAGCATAGATGACAAATAGAAAGTCCCTTTGATGTAAATGAGACTTTTCATCTACTGAATGCTGGAGAGGTCTCCAATTCATTGCATGGTAAAACGCCAAAGATCTCTTTAGCATTCGAGTGGTTAAAAGCCCAAAATCATTAGAAATGTTTATGTGTCTCCTGTAGTGAAGTTGGTTTGATCCAGAGCTGTTTCTGTTTTCCCTGTGTATAAGAAGCTATAGTGGGGTGGGGGACATCTTACTGTACGATGATTACGTGTAGAGTCACAGTGTGTGTGTGAGACATCAGAGTTTTTATACATTTATTTAGAAAATGTTTTACCAGGAAGAATACATTGAGATTTCTCTCTTTTTCAAGTATGTCCTGGACATATATATATATATATATCCATACCTGGGAACTTCAAAATATTGTCTGCCTGGAGGATAGTCCTGTGCTGATGAAGGGGTGAGGAAAATGACAAGAATCATGTCAAAAAGGGGCGGGTCTTAACTCTAGTGGAGGATGGCAGATGACAGAAACAACAATAATAAGCTACAAAAGGAGGAACACGGGGGACTCCACTGAAACTCTGCCCACATCCAGAGACTCAGCTATAAAGCAGTGTGAAAACCGGAGTCTCCGGGGCAAATCCGGAGAGTGTTCCCAGCTATGTATATATATATATATATATTTATGTACACACACACACACACACATATACAACAAAAACACTCTCACACATAACACATACATACATGCAGACACACTCTCACTCATACACACACACATCTCATACCTACATACACACACACAAATATATATATATATATATATATATATATATATATATATATATACACACACATACATCACATAATACACTCTCGCACACAGACACATAAAATGTACACACTCTCACATGTACGTACATACATACATCATAAGTGCGAACTCTGGAAATGAGCTCACCCAAAGATCTTTGAAATATGAACCCTTAATGCTCCCAGGAAAGAAGGTTCTAGGTTCTGTGTCAATGTTTGCTGTAACCTAGAGATGATCCAATCAGTCCTCATTGAACCTTTAACATTATACAGTTCTGATATCACTTCTTATACACTATGACATCAAACAGGTCTGTGATATCACTTCTTATACACTATAACATTCTACAGTTCTGATATCACTCCTTATACACTATAACATGATACAGTTCTGATATCACTTCTTATACACTATAACATTCTATAGTTCTGATATCACTTCTTACACAATATAACATTCTATAGTTCTGATATATCACTTCTTATACACTATAACATTCTACAATTCTGTGATATCACTTCTTATACACTATAACATTCTACAGTTCTGATATCACTTCTTATACACTATAACATTCTATAGCTCTGATATCACTTCTTACACAATATAACATTCTATAGTTCTGAAATATCACTTCTTATACACTATAACATTCTACAATTCTGTGATATCACTTCTTATACACTATAACATTCTACAGATCTGAGATATCACTTCTTATACACTATAACATTCTACAGTTCTGATATATCACTTCTTATACACTATAACATTCTACAGTTCTGTGATATCACTTCTTATGCACTATAACATTCTACAGTTCTGTGATATCACTTCTTATACACTATAACATTCTACAGTTCTGATATCACTTCTTATACACTATAACATGACACAGTTCTGTGATATCACTTCTTATACACTATAACATCCTACAGTTCTGATATCACTTCTTATGCACAATAACATTCTACAGTTCTGAGATATCACTTCTTATACACTATAACATCCTACAGTTATGATATCACTTCTTATACACTGTAACATTCTACAGTTCTGTGATATCACTTCTTATACACTATAACATTCTACAGTTCTGTGATATCACTTCTTATGCACTATAACATTCTACAGTTCTGTGATATCACTTCTTATACACTATAACATTCTACAGTTCTGATATCACTTCTTATACACTATAACATGATACAGTTCTGTGATATCACTTCTTATACACTATAACATTCTACAGTTCTGATATCACATCTTATACACTATAACATCCTACAGTTCTGTGATATCACTTCTTATACACTATAACATTCTACAGTTCTGATATCACTTCTTATACACTATAACATTCTACAGTTCTGTGATATCACTTCTTATACACTATAACATTCTACAGATCTGTGATATCACTTCTTATGCACTATAATATTCTACAGATCTGTGATATCACTTCTTATACACTATAACATCCTACAGTTCTGATATCACTTCTTATTCACTATAACATTCTACAGTTCTGTGATATCACTTCTTATACACTATAACATTCTACAGTTCTGATATCACTTCTTATACACTATAACATTCTACAGTTCTGATATCACTTCTTATACACTGTAACATTCTACAGTGGTGAGATATCACTTCTTATACACTATAACATCCTACAGTTCTATCACTTCTTACACACTGTAACATTCTAGAGTTCTGAGATATCACTTCTTATACACTATAACATTCTACAGTTCTGATATCACTTCTTATACACTATAACATTCTACAGTTCTGAGATATCACTTCTTATACACTATTACATTCTATAGTTCTGATATCACTTCTTATACACTATAACATTCTACAGTTCTGATATCACTTCTTATACCCTATTACATCCTATAGTTCTGATATATCACTTCTTATACACTATAACATTCTACAGTTCTGATATATCACTTCTTATACACTATAACATTCTACAGCTCTGAGATATCACTTATTTTACACTCACAAGACAAGCAGAACTTCTCCCGCTACCTTTCTGGTTGAAATGTCACTAATTTGGACATTAAATAAGTAGAAAATTGGTAAAAATGATATAGTCGATAACACTGGACTCTCTCACCCCAAGAATTTGGCCCTTCACTGTGAGACCCTGAGATTTTGGATCAAAAACCCTGAGTCTCAGGGTCAAACCCTGAGTGTTCCTAGGTATGACATACATACACATTCTCACAAACACACACATACACACCAATCTGGAAGCTTGCTACACCCCAGGAGATCTGAGCCAGCCAATCAAGAAGCTGCCCAAGGTTCCCATGGTTTGAAACAATTCATTAAGATTCCTGCTGACAATCTCCTGATAACACAATGTACTGGCTGTGTCTTTTCCATATAATCCCCTACGTCTTGATGACCCCCTGGAGTGGAACCATTGTCCTGAGGTCTGGTGCATGTGCTGAGACCATGTTATCTGAGTACAGAAAGACTGCCTGCCAATCTAGACTTATGGATCAGGGCTTATACAGTGTGCTATGATCGTAGCCCCTGTGATTGGGGTGCCCAGGTTGTGTAATGCGTGCCAACTCTATGCTGAGGCTGTCATAGGGACATCTCATTCCCAGGCTTAGATAAAACTGAATATAAATGAAATTTGATAGGCTGTTATTCAGCAGGCTGGGGGAAACAATTTCCCTGTGCATTCCACACTTCTTGCTAAGGTTTGCATGGGATAGTGCAGTCTCCTCACCAGGAAGTAAAGTGTACAAAGCAAAATTGTTGCTGGATTTCTAGACAAATGGAACAAGTAAAATCTTATGTTTTAAATTCTGTTAAATACATCATTATATAAATATGTGTATTACAAAAGATGGGTGATGGTCCTGGCGTCTCAGGGAGTGCTGTCAACATGCCGGGGAATCTGTCCGTTTCAGCCTTTTTCCATTGGCTTGGTACATATGATCGCTGTTACAGCGATCACAAGTGATGGTTGAGCCAATGACAAAGGCCTTTGTCACTGTTTTCTGCCTCTCTCTTCCTCACTGTGATTGTGGGGAAGAGAGAAGCAGAGAATACACAAGGGAAATTGACACAAAAGAGGGCACTTTTCATTAAGTTTTATGTTGCGGGGCAGAACTAGAGGTAGAGCAGGTAGGTTTGGTCACTTGATGACCTATTGCCACCTATTTGTGTCATGGAATAAATGATTTAGTGCAAGACCAAAGCATTTTATCTACACAACATTATTTATAAACATATATACTGAAGTCTCAACAAACATTTTGTAAGTTGTATTACTTTGGAGCAATGTGATACACATATATACACACTATATAGTCTGATCACTATATAGTCTGATCACCTAAATGAGGGAATGAGGGACACAGGGATTTTCTTCTCAGTGGGATAGTAATCCCTGAAAATTGCCATTTGAGATTTATGAATCACCATTCATAACTTTTATCCAGTCCCTATTAAAAATGAGTCAGTGGAGCACAAATGTGACCAGCAGAGCAATATGTAATTACATACCGCTATCCTATATTATAATTCGCTAGGATGTTTGTCAGAAGCCGTCATGTACAGTACTGACTGCCCAAACGCACCACGACTGATACGGAGCAGGGAGCTCTGAATTTAGACCGGAGACCTCTCTGTGCACAGCGGTCCCAGGAAGGTGTGCAGTGAGGACTACGGTCCGATTTCGGAGTGCCTTGCTCCGTATCAGCCGCGGCGCATTCGGGCAGTCAGTACTGCTCATGACTGCAGCGCCGCCAGTGACAAGAGAGGCTCCAGCCACCAGCTGAGGTTGCTGGGTGGCACTGTGGCCCATGTACACGGGCTTTAAAACTAGTAGCACAATAAACCATTACATGCCCACGTCAGAGCAATGAACCATTACATGCCTCCAGCAAAGCAACACACCATCACAGTTTACATGTCCCTAATAGGGTAATACACAAACACATGCTACCAGCAGAGCAATACATCATTACATACCAATACAGAGCAATACACCATTACATACCATCAGCAGAGCAATACACCATCACATGCCACAAGCAGGGTAATACACAATTACATGTCCCCAGCAGGGCAATACACAAAGACATGCTACCAGCAGAGCAATACATCATTATATACATCTACAGAGCAATAAATTATTGCATGCCACCAGCAGAGCAATACACTTACATGCCACCAGCACAGCAATATACCATCACATGCCACAAGCAGAGCAATACACCATTACATGCCACAAGCAGAGCAATACACCATTACATGTCACCAGCACAATACACCATTACATGTCACCAGCACGATATACCATTACATGTCACCAGCACTATACACCATTACATGTCACCAGCACTATACACCATTACATGTCACCAGTACAATATACCATTACATGTCACCAGCACAATACACCATTACATGTCACCAGCACAATACACCATTACATGTCACCAGCACAACACACCATTACATGTCACCAGCACTATACACCATTACATGTCACCAGCACAATATACCATTACATGTCACCAGCACTATACACCATTACATGTCACCAGCACAATACACCATTACATGTCACCAGCACTATACACCATTACATGTCACCAGCACAACACACCATTACATGTCACCAGCACTATACACCATTACATGTCACCAGCACAATACACCATTACATGTCACCAGCACGATATACCATTACATGTCACCAGCACAATATACCACTACATGTCACCAGCACTATACACCATTACATGTCACCAGCACAATACACCATTACATGTCACCAGCACGATATACCATTACATGTCACCAGCACAATACACCATTACATGTCACCAGCACAACACACCATTACATGTCACCAGTACAATATACCATTACATGTCACCAGCACTATACACCATTACATGTCACCAGCACTATATACCATTACATGTCACCAGTACAATATACCATTACATGTCACCAGCACAATACACCATTACATGTCACCAGCACAATACACCATTACATGTCACCAGCACAACACACCATTACATGTCACCAGCACTATACACCATTACATGTCACCAGCACAATATACCATTACATGTCACCAGCACTATACACCATTACATGTCACCAGCACAATACACCATTACATGTCACCAGCACTATACACCATTACATGTCACCAGCACAACACACCATTACATGTCACCAGCACTATACACCATTACATGTCACCAGCACAATACACCATTACATGTCACCAGCACGATATACCATTACATGTCACCAGCACAATATACCACTACATGTCACCAGCACTATACACCATTACATGTCACCAGCACAATACACCATTACATGTCACCAGCACGATATACCATTACATGTCACCAGCACAATACACCATTACATGTCACCAGCACAACACACCATTACATGTCACCAGTACAATATACCATTACATGTCACCAGCACTATACACCATTACATGTCACCAGCACAATATACCACTACATGTCACCAGCACTATACACCATTACATGTCACCAGCACAATACACCATTACATGTCACCAGCACGATATACCATTACATGTCACCAGCACAATACACCATTACATGTCACCAGCACAACACACCATTACATGTCACCAGTACAATATACCATTACATGTCACCAGCACTATACACCATTACATGTCACCAGCACAACACACCATTACATGTCACCAGCACTATACACCATTACATGTCACCAGTACAATATACCATTACATGTCACCAGCACTATACACCATTACATGTCACCAGCACAATATACCATTACATGTCACCAGCACTATACACCATTACATGTCACCAGCACAATATACCATTACATGTTACCAGCACAATATACCATTACATGTCACCAGCACTATACACCATTACATGTCACCAGCACAATATACCATTACATGTCACCAGCACAATACACCATTACATGTCACCAGCACTATACACCATTACATGTCACCAGCACAATATACCATTACATGTCACCAGAACAATATACCATTACATGTCACCAGCACAATATACCATTACATGCTACCCTCAGGTTAATACACCATTACATGTCACCAGCACAGTATACCACTACATGTCACCAGCACTACATACCATTACATGTCACCAGCACTACACTCCGTTACATGTCACCAGCACAAGACACCATTACATGTCACAAGCACAATATACCATTACATGTCACCAGCACTATACACCATTACATGTCACCAGCACAATGTACCACTACATGTCACCAGCACAATGTATCATTACATGTCACCAGCACAATATACCACTACATGTCACCAGCACAATATACCATTACATGTCACCAGCACAATACTCCATTACATGTCACCAGCACAATATACCATTACATGTCACCAGCACAATACACCATTACATGTCACCAGCACAATACACCATTACATGTCACCAGCACTATACACCATTACATGTCACCAGCACAATATACCACTACATGTCACCAGCACAATATACCATTACATGTCAGCAGCACAATACACCATTACATGTCACCAGCACAATATACCATTACATGTCACCAGCACTATACACCATTACATGTCACCAGCACAATATACCATTACATGTCACCAGCACTATACACCATTACATGTCACCAGCACAATACTCCATTACATGTCACCAGCACAATATACCATTACATGTCACCAGCACAATACACCAATACATGTCACCAGCACAATATACCATTACATGTCACCAGCACAATACACCATTACATGTCACCAGCACAATATACCATTACATGTCACCAGCACAATACACCATTACATGTCACCAGCACTATATACCATTACATGTCACCAGCACAATATACCACTACATGTCACCAGCACAATATACCATTACATGTCACCAGCACAATACACCATTACATGTCACCAGCACAATATACCACTACATGTCACCAGCACAATACACCATTACATGTCACCAGCACAATATACCATTACATGTCACCAGCACTATACACCATTACATGTCACCAGCACAATACTCCATTACATGTCACCAGCACAATATACCATTACATGTCACCAGCACAATACACCAATACATGTCACCAGCACAATATACCATTACATGTCACCAGCACAATACACCATTACATGTCACCAGCACAATATACCATTACATGTCACCAGCACAATACACCATTACATGTCACCAGCACTATATACCATTACATGTCACCAGCACAATATACCACTACATGTCACCAGCACAATATACCATTACATGTCACCAGCACAATACACCATTACATGTCACCAGCACAATATACCACTACATGTCACCAGCACAATACACCATTACATGTCACCAGCACAATATACCATTACATGTCACCAGCACTATACACCATTACATGTCACCAGCACAATATACCATTACATGTCACCAGCACAATACACAATTACATGTCACCAGCACTATACACCATTACATGTCACCAGCACAATACACCACTACATGTCACCAGCACAATATACCATTACATGTCACCAGCACAATACACCATTACATGTCACCAGCACAATATACCACTACATGTCACCAGCACAATATACCATTACATGTCACCAGCACAATACACCATTACATGTCACCAGCACAATATACCATTACATGTCACCAGCACTATACACCATTACATGTCACCAGCACAATATACCATTACATGTCACCAGCACAATACACAATTACATGTCACCAGCACTATACACCATTACATGTCACCAGCACAATACACCATTACATGTCACCAGCACAATATACCATTACATGTCACCAGCACTATACACCATTACATGTCACCAGCACAATACACCATTACATGTCACCAGCACAATATACCATTACATGTCACCAGCACAATACACCATTACATGTCACCAGCACAATATACCATTACATGTCACCAGCACTATACACCATTACATGTCACCAGCACTATACACCATTACATGTCACCAGCACAATATACCACTACATGTCACCAGTACAATATACCACTACATGTCACCAGCACAATATACCACTACATGTCACCAGCACAATACACCATTACATGTCACCAGCACAATATACCATTACATGTCACCAGCACTATACACCATTACATGTCACCAGCACAATATACCATTACATGTCACCAGCACAATACACCATTACATGTCACCAGCACTATACACCATTACATGTCACCAGCACAATATACCATTACATGTCACCAGCACTATATACCATTACATGTCACCAGCACAATACACCATTACATGTCACCAGCACTATACACCATTACAAGTCACCAGCACAATGTACCATTACATGTCATCAGCACAATATACCATTACATGTCACCAGCACTATACACCATTACATGTCACCAGCACAATACACCATTACATGTCACCAGCACAATATACCATTACATGTCATCAGCACGATATACCATTACATGTCACCAGCACAATACACCATTACATGTCACCAGCACAACACACCATTACATGTCACCAGTACAATATACCATTACATGTCACCAGCACTATACACCATTACATGTCACCAGCACAACACACCATTACATGTCACCAGCACTATACACCATTACATGTCACCAGTACAATATACCATTACATGTCACCAGCACTATACACCATTACATGTCACCAGCACAATATACCATTACATGTCACCAGCACTATACACCATTACATGTCACCAGCACAATATACCATTACATGTTACCAGCACAATATACCATTACATGTCACCAGCACTATACACCATTACATGTCACCAGCACAATATACCATTACATGTCACCAGCACAATACACCATTACATGTCACCAGCACTATACACCATTACATGTCACCAGCACTATACACCATTACATGTCACCAGCACAATATACCATTACATGTCACCAGAACAATATACCATTACATGTCACCAGCACAATATACCATTACATGCTACCCTCAGGTTAATACACCATTACATGTCACCAGCACAGTATACCACTACATGTCACCAGCACTACATACCATTACATGTCACCAGCACTACACTCCGTTACATGTCACCAGCACAAGACACCATTACATGTCACAAGCACAATATACCATTACATGTCACCAGCACTATACACCATTACATGTCACCAGCACAATGTACCACTACATGTCACCAGCACAATGTATCATTACATGTCACCAGCACAATATACCACTACATGTCACCAGCACAATATACCATTACATGTCACCAGCACAATACTCCATTACATGTCACCAGCACAATATACCATTACATGTCACCAGCACAATACACCATTACATGTCACCAGCACTATACACCATTACATGTCACCAGCACAATATACCACTACATGTCACCAGCACAATATACCATTACATGTCACCAGCACAATACACCATTACATGTCACCAGCACAATATACCATTACATGTCACCAGCACTATACACCATTACATGTCACCAGCACAATATACCATTACATGTCACCAGCACTATACACCATTACATGTCACCAGCACAATACTCCATTACATGTCACCAGCACAATATACCATTACATGTCACCAGCACAATACACCAATACATGTCACCAGCACAATATACCATTACATGTCACCAGCACAATACACCATTACATGTCACCAGCACAATATACCATTACATGTCACCAGCACAATACACCATTACATGTCACCAGCACTATATACCATTACATGTCACCAGCACAATATACCACTACATGTCACCAGCACAATATACCATTACATGTCACCAGCACAATACACCATTACATGTCACCAGCACAATATACCACTACATGTCACCAGCACAATACACCATTACATGTCACCAGCACAATATACCATTACATGTCACCAGCACTATACACCATTACATGTCACCAGCACAATATACCATTACATGTCACCAGCACAATACACAATTACATGTCACCAGCACTATACACCATTACATGTCACCAGCACAATACACCATTACATGTCACCAGCACAATACACCACTACATGTCACCAGCACAATATACCATTACATGTCACCAGCACAATACACCATTACATGTCACCAGCACAATATACCACTACATGTCACCAGCACAATATACCATTACATGTCACCAGCACAATACACCATTACATGTCACCAGCACAATATACCATTACATGTCACCAGCACTATACACCATTACATGTCACCAGCACAATATACCATTACATGTCACCAGCACAATACACAATTACATGTCACCAGCACTATACACCATTACATGTCACCAGCACAATACACCATTACATGTCACCAGCACAATATACCACTACATGTCACCAGCACAATATACCATTACATGTCAGCAGCACAATACACCATTACATGTCACCAGCACTATATACCATTACATGTCACCAGCACAATATACCACTACATGTCACCAGCACAATACACCATTACATGTCACCAGCACAATGTACCATTACATGTCACCAGCACAATATACCACTACATGTCACCAGTACAGTATACCACTACATGTCACCAGCACAATATACCATTACATGTCACCAGCACAATATACCATTACATATCACCAGCACTATACACCATTACATGTCACCAGCACAATATACCATTACATGTCACCAGCACTATACACCATTACATGTCACCAGCACAATACACCATTACATGTCACCAGCACTATATACCACTACATGTCACCAGCACAATATACCACTACATGTCACCAGCACAATACACCATTACATGTCACCAGCACAATATACCATTACATATCACCAGCACAATATACCATTACATGTCACCAGCACTATACACCATTACATGTCACCAGCACTATATACCACTACATGTCACCAGCACAATATACCATTACATGTCACCAGCACAATATACCACTACATGTCACCAGCACAATACACAATTACATGTCACCAGCACAATACACCATTACATGTCACCAGCACAATGTACCATTACATGTCACCAGCACAATACACCATTACATGTCACCAGCACAATATACCATTACATGTCACCAGCACTATACACCATTACATGTCACCAGCACAATACACCATTACATGTCACCAGCACAATATACCATTACATGTCACCAGCACAATACACCATTACATGTCACCAGCACAATATACCATTACATGTCACCAGCACTATACACCATTACATGTCACCAGCACTATACACCATTACATGTCACCAGCACAATATACCACTACATGTCACCAGTACAATATACCACTACATGTCACCAGCACAATATACCACTACATGTCACCAGCACAATACACCATTACATGTCACCAGCACAATATACCATTACATGTCACCAGCACTATACACCATTACATGTCACCAGCACAATATACCATTACATGTCACCAGCACAATACACCATTACATGTCACCAGCACTATACACCATTACATGTCACCAGCACAATATACCATTACATGTCACCAGCACTATATACCATTACATGTCACCAGCACAATACACCATTACATGTCACCAGCACTATACACCATTACAAGTCACCAGCACAATGTACCATTACATGTCATCAGCACAATATACCATTACATGTCACCAGCACTATACACCATTACATGTCACCAGCACAATACACCATTACATGTCACCAGCACAATATACCATTACATGTCACCAACACAATACACCATTACATGTCACCAGCACAATATACCATTACATGTCACCAGCACTATACACCATTACATGTCACCAGCACAATATACCATTACATGTCACCAGCACAATACACCATTACATGTCACCAGCACAATACACCATTACATGTCAACAGCACAATACACCATTACATGTCACCAGCACAATATACCATTACATGTCACCAGCACAATACACCATTACATGTCACCAGCACAATATACCATTACATGTCACCAGCACAATACACCATTACATGTCACCAGCACAATATACCATTACATGTCACCAGCACAATACACCATTACATGTCACCAGCACAATATACCATTACATGTCACCAGCACTATACACCATTACATGTCACCAGCACAATATACCATTACATGTCACCAGCACAATACACCATTACATGTCACCAGCACAATATACCATTACATGTCACCAGCACTATACACCATTACATGTCACCAGCACAATACACCATTACATGTCACCAGCACTATACACCATTACATGTCACCAGCACAATATACCATTACATGTCACCAGCACTATACACCATTACATGTCACCAGCACAATATACCATTACATGTCACCAGCACAATACACCATTACATGTCACCAGCACAATACACCATTACATGTCACCAGCACTATACACCATTACATGTCACCAGCACAATACACCATTACATGTCACCAGCACGATATACCATTACATGTCACCAGCACAATATACCATTACATGTCACCAGCACTATACACCATTACATGTCACCAGCACAATATACCATTACATGTCACCAGCACTATACACCATTACATGTCACCAGCACTATACACCATTACATGTCACCAGCACAATATACCATTACATGTCACCAGTACAATACACCATTTCATGCTACCCTCAGGTCAATACACCAGCACAGAAGGAGCTGACCTGCTTTTTCAGAAAATCACCCCTTACCCCTTTGAGCCTTTGGGTGCCAGAAGGGTACACCACGCATTGCTTTGCACTGTGTGGTCTACCCCTCTGGCACTCAAAGGGTTAACAGAAGTAACATTACTAAAGCACATAGAAACTGTAGTTACTTACCAGCAGAGCAAATAGTAATAGTGATGGTGGATGCAGTATAATGGGCCATAGTTAGCATACCTGGAAACTCTCCGGATTTGCCCCGGAGACTCCGGTTTTGGCACTGCTTTACCAGGTCTCCGGGGCAGAGGCTGAGTCCTCCAGATGTGGGGAGTTTCTATTGAAACTCTACCCACTTCCACTCTTTCTCCCCGTGTTGCTCCTTTCCCCAGCTTTCTTTTAAGCCCTCCCCCGGCACTCACGTTAAGACCCGCCCCTTTTTGACGTGATACGCGTCATTCTTCACACTACCCGTGGCAGCAGAGGACTCCCCTCCGGGGAGACAACAATAAGAAGTTCCCAGGTCTGGTAGTTAGTAAACTAAAGAGGAGCAGTTCTGGACCCAACTAAGGTGATCACCATACCTGGGAACTCTCAGGGTTTGATCCTGAGACTCAGGGTTTGGAACCAAAACTCAGGGTGAAGGGCCAAATTCTCAGGGTGAGCAAATCCAGTGTGTCCTCCTATACGATTTACACCAACTTACTGCTTATTTATTGTCCAAATCCATGACATTTCTACCAGAAAGGCAGGAGGAGAAGCCCTGATTGCCTTATGAGTGTATAAGAAGTTATATCTCAGAACTGTAGCATGTGTAAGGTTCCTTAAAAATTGATTGGATTGTCTCTGGTTTAGAGCAAACATTGACGTAACACATAGAATCTGCTTTCTTGTGGGCGTTAAGGGTTATTTTTTCAAATATCTCAGGGTGAGCTCATTCCAAAAGTTCCCAGGTATGGTGACCACATGTCCCGGATTGCCCAGGACAGTCCCTGGACAATATAAAGTCCCGGAATCAAGAGTCCAGAGTTCTAAACATTAGAAGGATATTACACCCTGACATAAAACAAGCAGCATGATTTTTGTTGTAGTGTAATGCTAGTCTAAGGGTTTGTTTGTGACGTACATTATCTTGTAGCCCACCACAAGAATTGTGTTCTGTCACAGCAGTCAGTGGACAGTTCTCCTATAGAACTCTGTGGTATGCTGAGAAAGAGCAGACTGCGCACTGATGTCCGGTGATGTATAGCCGCATACCTGCACTACAGCCGAGGAAAAGTATTCTGATGCTCATGCCTCCTCAGTGTCCCTGAATGGCAGAATGGAAATGTGGTCACTCTAGAGCCAACAAACTGTACCTTAGGGGAGAAAGAAAAATTCCCATTGATTTAAATGAGGGTTTTAACCCCTTGATTCCTAGAGAGGTGTCCAAGGCATTTTGATGTAATGTGTTGGAGACCTCTCTGATATTGAAGGGGTTAAAACCCCTTGGGTAATTTTTATCCCCATGGTACAGTTGATTGGATACAGAATTGCACCACATCAGTTTACTGAATCTGGCCCATAGTTGTAAGAAGTTCCAAATGCCCCCAGCCAATCAGCAGAGGCGTAGACATCAAGGTGCAATGGGATGCAGGATCTTATTTTTGGGGAGGGGGGTCTGCTAGGTGTGGGGGCTCTGTTGAAATCCCCCATCCCCCAGATCGATACTCCAGCGGACAGACGCTTTAGGGAGCGCATCAGATAAAGCAGAGCTTGTTGTAAAGGAATCCGTCTCTCATCAATAATGTATGGGGGTCTGGGAGTGGGAAAAAAGGGTAGCGGATCCCCCATCGCAAAACAAAACAAACCACCAAAATCCCTTTTTATCTTTAGGAGTGAGAAGACAGAGGGGGATGTTCGCTCACCCCTTCCTCTCTAGCCAAAATCATTAACCCTTTCCTAGACTTTATTATAAGGCACCTCTTAACTCTTTTGCTTTCCAGAGGGACTTAGAACAAACACCTAAAAATGAAATTAGGTTATAACATTTAAATATCGTTTACTCCAAACAGGCATCTGTCAAAATAATAATCAACCCCTTGGATACTAAAGACATCTCCAATGGATTAGTGGTGTCTCTGGAATCCAGTTCTAAAGCACTCCTTAAAGGAACAATGACGCCTGCTTATACTACACACACATATAGACACACACAGACACACATATAAACATGCAGGGGCACTCATGTACACATACGAATACACACACAACACACATATAGACACATAGATACACATATAAACATGAACGGACACTCATATACACCTACAAATACACACATATAGACACACATGTAAACATGCACGGACACTCATACACATACAAATACACACATACACACACATTACACATACAGACACACAACACACATATAGACAGACATGTACACATATAGTCACACACAAACACCTTAATCTTATCAAAAAATCCTAACGGCCGCTATGGACCAGAACTGAATTGATTGGTTCACCAAACCTAATCTTCACTTCGTAACGGAAATCATATCCATGGAGGCAGACATTATTATTTTTGTGGGACTCTAGAACCCTAAACGTCTGCCATTGAAGTCTTCAGCTGGAGGAGTTTAGGGTCCTGGAGTCCTGCAGAAAGAATCATGTGTGCTTCTGCGGACATGATATCCAGATACAGTTTAACTCTTTGGGGGAGATTCACTAAGCAGTAATAAAGAGGTGATGAAGTGTAGATGACTTCTCCAGTGATATCACTTCTCCAGTTCCTATGTTATTCTATGGAGCCAATGCACTAAGATTGCCAAAGCTGAATAAATATTAGTGCATTGACTCAATAGAGTAACATAGGAATTGGAGAAGTGATATCACTGGAGATGTCATCTCTACTTTATCACCACTCCGTTCTGAGTGTACACAGTGCAATGCATTGTGCCCGTCTAACAATGAAATGGTTAAAGATTATGAATCTTTATAAATAAATTGTTTCTGAGAAGACAAAATTTGTGGTACTTTATTCTAATTTCCTCCGCCATATGCTAATTAGTTAGGATGGAGTCCACACTTTGCCCATACCTCCCAAGTGTTCCTCTTTAGGAGGGACAGTCCCTCTTTTAGACCCAAATCCCTCTGTCCCTCTTTACCACCCTGATGTCCCTCTTTTTAGGAGATCAGACTGTGTGGTGTGTATATAAGTGTATCACCCTGATGTCCCTCTGTTTAGGAGATCAGACTTTGTGGTGTGTATAGAAGTGTATCACCCTGGTGTCCCTGTGTTTAGGAGATCAGACTGTGTGGTGTGTATATAAGTATATCACCCTGGTGTCCCTGTGTTTAGGAGATCAGACTGTGCGGTGTGTATATATGTGTATCACCCTGGTGTCCTTGTGTTTAGGAGATCAGACTAGTGAGGTGTATAGAAGTGTATCACCCTGGTGTACCTGTGTTTAGGAGATCAGACTGTGCGGTGTGTATAGAAGTGTATCACCCTGGTGTCCCTGTGTTTAGGAAATCAGACTGTGTGGTGTGTATATAAATGTATCACCCTGATGTCCCCGTGTTTAGGAGATCAGACTGTGTGGTGTGTATATAAGTGTATCACCCTGGTGTCCCTGTGTTTAGGAGATCAGACTGTGTGGTGTGTATATAAATGTATCACCCTGATGTATCACCCTGGTGTCCCTGTGTTTAGGAGATCAGACTGTGTGGTGTGTATAGAAGTGTATCACCCTGGTGTCCCTGTGTTTAGGAGATCAGACTGTGTGGTGTGTATATAAGTGTATCACCCGGGTGTCCCTGTGTTTAGGAGATCAGACTGTGTGGTGTGTATATAAGTGTATCACCCGGGTGTCCCTGTGTTTAGGAGATCAGACTGTGTGGTGTGTATATAAGTGTATCACCTTGGTGTCCCTGTGTTTAGGAGATCAGACTGTGTGGTGTGTATATAAGTGTATCACCCGGGTGTCCCTGTGTTTAGGAGATCAGACTGTGTGGTGTGTATATAAGTGTATCACCTGGTGTCCCTGTGTGTAGGAGATCAGACTGTGTGGTGTGTATATAAGTGTATCACCTTGGTGTCCCTGTGTTTAGGAGATCAGACTGTGTGGTGTGTATATAAGTGTATCACCCGGGTGTCCCTGTGTTTAGGAGATCAGACTGTGTGGTGTGTATATAAGTGTATCACCCGGGTGTCCCTGTGTTTAGGAGATCAGACTGTGAGGTGTGTATATAAGTGTATCACCATGGTGTCCCTGTGTTCAGGAGATCAGACTGTGGGGTGTGTACATAAGTGTATTACATTGCTCTACAGCAGTAAAACTCACATTAATGTTTTTTAAATGTCAGTATATGTGTTTATACATTAGTCTGTGTACATAAAATACTTTGGTCTTGTTATAAGTCATTTATTAGGTTACACAACGAAGTGTCAATAGGTCATGAAATAGCCTCAAAATTCTAGGTAATGCCCCGCCCACCAGCCACACCCCCTAAAGCACAATTGTCCCTCTTTGGCCATTTGAAATGTTGGGAGGTATGCTTTGCCATTCTGCCGTCATTCATAGAAAATCAAGTGGTAATAACTGCCTAGCACATACACTAATAATAATAACTAGTATTTATATAGCTCCTTTCTCCCAGTGGGACTCAAAGAGCTTTCACCCTCTCAGAATTAACCAATTGGGCAGCTGAAATAATAGATGTTATCATTACCCAATCAATGGTACTCATTTATTGACCTCGGAATGATGAAGGGATGAGTTGTTCCTGCCGGGATTCAAACCTGCAACCTTGCAGTTTGAACAGGCTCCATAGTCAGGGACTTTACCACTGAGCTAATCAGAATAAAGTGCCAGGCTGTGCTACAACACATAAAGGTTAACTTCCCCAAAAACAATTTATATTACAGACTAATGACTAGTACAATGGTTCTCAATTTTTGTTTTGTTGAAGGTACCCATAACATGCAGTCTGGAAATTTCGGGGCAAACCAAGCATTTTATATAGGTCATTTATCAAGCATCTAATGGAGAATTCAAATGCATAAATACGTCATTGTTTTTATGTTTCACAATCTGAATGACAAAAACAAACATATTCTGCAGAAACATTTCCAGAAGTATACATTTTGAAACTCAGTATTCACGTTTTATCAAAGTTTTTATAGAATTGATAGGACACCCTAAGTGCGTATCCGGGGCACACCAAAGTAACATGGCATCCTGGTTGAGAATCACTGGACTAGTACGATGTCTGTGCATCTTTGAATTACCTTTAAAATGAACTTAAAGGGATAGTAATGTTTCATAATAAAAGCAGCTCTAATTAATCATCATAGTATTTGGACTTTGGAGAGTATTATTTCAATTCTGTCAGAGTTGTAGTTCAAGAGTAATTCAATGACAAAGTGTCCCCCTCCCGCTCCTTTTACTGATGTAACACTGTTCAGCCAGATCAGAAGGGAGGTGCCCAGGTAGACTGCAGAGAGGGACAATCTTCAATTAAGATAAGGGAAAATCCTGAAACACTTGTCAAGGGGGGCAGGGCCTTCATTGTTCTCATAGGAAGAAGATTGTCCCCTTCAGTTATCTGTCTGGTCTATGGACTGGATTCCACATCTGAGAAGAGATGGCTTACACTAGGTAAAAGGGGCGGGAGGGGAAACTTTGCTTGTGAATATCTTTCAAACCATAAAGGTTTGAGAGATAAGACTTCTATCCTTCTTCATGTTTTTTTAATGCCTACAAAATAAAATAAAGATAAAACAAAGTATTACTATCCCTTTAAATTGCCTATACTTTTCGCTTTTGTTTTTTTTTTCTAACACTTATATATTCCTAACAGTAAGCTCACTGAATTTGTTTACAGAGAGTTTCTTGGTCACTGACCATCAACTCAGGACAGTGATACAATGTAACACTATCCCTGCAGCAATGATTGCACTGTTGCCTGAATTGTATGAATATACTTTCTTTCACTGCCCCTGAAATAAATCTCTCTGGAAATATATCCAGGGAGCTCAATGTCAGGAACATAAAATTGTAAAAATGAGATAAGACAAAAAAATGCTTTTGATTTGCACTTGCAAAATATGTAAATTAGAAATAAAGGGTTAGAACAGTAGTTCTCAACTCCTGCCCTCAGGACCCACTAACAGGCCAGGACTTACGGATTTCTCTGCTAGATCACAGGTGTGGTGATCAGAGGCTCATTCACATTGATTAACTCACCTGTGCTGTAACAAGGAAATCATGTGATCAGAGGCTCAATCACACTGATTAACTCACCTGTGCTGTAACAAGGAAATCATGTGATCAGAGGCTCATTCACATTGATTAACTCACCTGTGCTCTATCAAGGAAATCATGTGATCAGAGACTCATTCACATTGATTAACTCACCTGTGCTCTAACAAAGAAATCATGTGATCAGAGGCTCATTCACACTGATTAACTCACCTGTGCTGTAACAAGGAAATCATCAAATCCTGACCTGTTAGTGGGTCTTGAGGACAGGAGTTGAGAACCACTGCAATAGGCAGAGTAGGCAACTGCCTAGAGCTCCAGATTGTGAAGGGAGGAGCCTAAGCTATGTTGACCACACCCATATTCTGGATTGTGGGGTGTGGCCAGTGCAATCTCAATGTCCCTGTGCCAGTTGTATACCCCTTTGCAGGCTATTATTTAACCCCTTGGATTTTAGAGAGATCTTCAATGCATTGCAACCATGAGGCAACATGTTGGAGATCTCTCTAGCATCCAAAGGGGTTAACCCTTTGTCTTCCAGGGAGGTATGCAGTGCATTGCTCTGCAATGAGTTGCGTACCCCACTGGCAGTCAAATGGTTAAAACATTTTTTGTCATTGTTTTTTATTGGCCATAGGGTATTTTCTGTGTGGGAAACATTGGAAAGGACTGGGGGATGTCTAGAGGGTCTTACCTAGTGGTGCCTGTGATGTAAATTTGGCCCAGAGTATGAGTTAAATGTCCTTAACCCTTTGAGTGCCAGAGGGGCATGCAATGCATTGCAAAGCATGAGTTGCGTACCCCTCTGGCACTCAAAGGGTTAAACCTTAGTGAGCCAGAGGGATATCTATCACATTGCTCTGAAATGTGTTGGCTAACCCTTTGGCACTCAAAGGGTTAAACAGGCATTGGCGCTATAGGGCAGTTAATGTATTTAGGTTCATTCTTCTGATATGGCATCCTACACCTTCAGATTTCTGGGCTCCCTGTTATCATCAGTTGTTTCTCCATCCACTAGTATTTCAGGGGCACCTTAATGCTGATAACATGGCTGGATTTATTTCCCAGGTGTCCCTGATAAAGGCAGTCTAGGTGCCCTTAGCTCCACCCATGACCACAACCCCACTCCTCATATGTCCCCACCCCCAGTCCCACCCACTGTTCCCTGACATGGTAAATGCCTTCGGCCTGTAACGTAAAAGCACAAAAAACTTTAAATGGACAGTAAAGTCCCAGAAAAAAATATTTATCATTTTGTGGGGCTTAAAGTGTTAGTAATGTCTAAAAAAACTTTTTTGCATTTAGAAGAGCTTAAAAAACTGATCTGAATGCAAAAAACGTATCTCTCAAACCGCTATGGTTTAAGAGATATGGGCGTTTAAAGTTCGCTGTTTCCTACTGACAGCTGTAAAGCTGTCAGCAGGAGATTTGTGTCAGTCGACACGGAGGCGCTTGAGAAGTGCCGAGATCTCGTTACTTACACGGAATCCCTTCATTGGAATGGTCTAAAACGTGTGCCTGAACGGCAGAATGGAAATGTGGTCACCATAATGTTAGGTTTGTGGAACACTCTGCAGCAATTAGAAAAGGTTAATGTTAGATTGTCAGTAAGAATTTGAAAGGTTAATGAGATGACATGCTGTATGAATTAGAAGATATGAGGTTAGTGGGGTAATGATCTGCAGGAATTAGAAGGGGGTAGTGGGGTGATGACCTGTAGGAATTAGATGGGGTTAGTGGGGTGATGATCTGCAGGAATTAGATGGGGTAGTGGGCTGATGATCTGCAGGAATTAGAAGGGGTTCGTGGAGTAATGATCTGCAGGAATTAGATGGGGGTAGTGGGGTGATGATCTGCAGGAATTAGATGGGGGTAGTAGGGTGATGATCTGCAGGAATTAGAAAGAGTTAGTGCAGGAATTTGAAGGTGTTAGTGGGATAACGATCTGCATGAATTAAAAGGGATTAGTGGGATAATGATCTGCAGGAATTAGAAGGGGTTAGTTTGGTAATGATCTGCAAGAATTAGAAAAAGTTAGTGGGGTGATGACCTGCAGTGATTCGATGGGGTTAGTGGGGTGATAACCTGCAGTAATTAGAAGGGATTAGTAGAGTGATAATCTGTATGAATTAAAAGGAGTTAGTGAGATAATAACCTGTAGTAATTAGATTGGGTTAGTGGGTTGATGACCTGCAGGAATTAGGAGAGTTGGTGTTATTAGGGTGATGTACTGCAGGTATTAGAAGGGGTAATGTTAACTGGGGTGATGTTCTGCAAGAAAGTGAAGGAAGTGTTCTTTGTGGATCAACCGCAGGAAACAGAAAATCCAGCTAGGGCTGCTGGGGTGATGGTCTGCGGGAAGTAGGACTTTATATGCAAGAAGGTCATTGAACAGATGCTCTGCAGGATCTAGAAAAACTGGGGTTATTGAAGAGATACTCTGCAGGAAGTGGAAAACCTGCCACTAATAAATTAATATCTGCAGTAACCAGTAAGGGTCAATGAGGTGATGTCCTGCAGGAACTACAACAACCAGAATACTTCTACAAGAATTGAATATTGAATTGAATATTACACTTAAATGTGTATGAATGTGTTGATGTGTGTACATTATTAAAGTGAACATGACTATGTCAGTTGTGTGTGTGTATGTGCGTGATTGTGTATCAGTGTGAGTACAAACTGAGTGTGAGTGTGGCAGAATGTGTGAATGTGTGCGTGTGGCTGTAAATGTGTGTATATCTTTATGTGTGAATGTGTGTGTTTCTGTGTGAATGTGGATATGTGTGTATGTGAATACATGTCTGTGTTTATGTGAATGTGTGTGTTTGTGTGTGTGTTGTATGAACATGTCAATGTACTTGCAAACCATTTTTTGGCTTTACTTCATATTTATAAACCTTTAAAGTTGTAAGGTACATTTTAAGTAAAATATATTTCAAAGTACTAAACTGAAAACAAAAATCACACACATTCACATGCAGATGTTATTGTATAATTACACTTACACAAAAATATATAAATGTATCCTTGTTCATGACATGGAATTCCATACATGTAGACAGTTACACTGTACAGTGACACAGACTGGCAAATAAATAACTACATAAACAATTTCCTACGTAAATAAGCCGGTGATTAACCCTTTGAATGCCAGATGTATCCAACACATTGCAAAATAATGCACTGGATACCTGTTTGACACTCAAGGGAAGCACCAGGCAAGCTGTGTACTGCATGTGAAATATAAATACCAATGCACCTGCTGTGTGTGACTTACCTGTGTGCTGGGGTTATTGCTGTCTGTGCTCAGACTCCTAGTGTGTTGTGACTGGGATAGTGCACTAGGTATATACTGTCTGCTGGTCTGGCCTCAGGGCCTCCTTCACTGGCCTTCCCTGCCCCTAGATGGGTGGGTGGGTAAAGATTCTGTGCCCCCAGCTACCATCCACACAGTGAAGAAAGAGGGAGGGGGCTCTGAGAGAGAATGAAAGGAGGTGAGTTTGGTGGAGGGGGGAGTGTGTGTGTGTGTGTGATGGAGGGAGAAGTGAGACTAGAAAATATAAAGAGGGGAGGAGAGGACATAAGGCAGATAAAGAGGAATTGATAGGAGTTCTAAGAAGGATAAGGGAGCGGATAAGAGAGACCTGAAATAGGGAAGATGAGCAAGGTGGTAGGTGTGTGAGATAAATGGATAGATGGGGTAAAAAGGTAGGGCTGTGAGATAACAGGACAGAGAGGGGTAAAGGAGGCAGGTGTGTGAGATAAAGGCTATAGAGGAATAAAGAAGGTAGGTGTGTAAAATAAAAGGACAAAGAGGGTAAATGAGGTAGGTGTGTGAGATAAGAGGAGCGAAAGGGGTAAAGGAAGTAAGTGTGTGAGATAAAAGGACAGAGAGGGGTAAATGAGGCAGCTGTGTAAGATAAATGGATAGAGATGGGTAAAGGAGATAACACAATGAGGAAAAAGGACAGCAAGGGTTAAAGGAGATAAGTGTGAGAGATAAGGATAGAGAGGGGGAAATGAGGCAAGTGTCTGAGATAAGGAGATAGTGTGGTAATGGAGGTAAGTATGTGTGACAAAAGGAGAGAGGGAGGAGTGTGTGGAAGAGAGAGGAGTGTGAGGGACATAAGGAGAGAAGGAGGAGTGTGTGGGAGATAAAGAGAGAAGCAGTGTGTGTGGAAGAGAAGGAGGAGTGTGTGGGGCATAAGGAGGGAGTAGTGTGTGGGAGATATGGAGAGAGGGAGGAGTGTGTGGGAGATAAGGAGAGAAGGAGGAGTGTTTGGGACATAAGGAGAGAAGGAAGCATGTGTGTGAGATAAGGAGGAGTGTGTGGGAGATAAGGAGAGAAGGAGGAGTGTGTTGGAAATAAGGAGAGAGGGAATAGTGTGTGGGAGAAAAGGAGTGTGTGTGTGGGAGAGAAAGAGGAGTGTGGAGAGAAGCAGTGTGTGGGAGAGAAGGAGGAGTGTGTGGGAGAGAAGGAGGAGTGTGTGGGAGAGAAGGAAGGTGTGGGAGATAAGGAGGAGTGTGTGCGAAATGAGAGAGGGAAGAGTGTGTGGGAGAGAAGGAGAAGTGTGTAGGACAAAAGGAAAGAAGGCGGAGTGTGTGGGAGATAAGGAGAGAGGGAGCAGTGTGTGGGAGATAAGGAGAGAAGGAGCAGTGTGTGGGACAGAAGGATTAAGACATTAGAGCGAGTGTGATGTACTTGCACACGTTGGTCAACCCATTTCTATCACAGTGGGCAAATACAACTTCTCATTGATTTAAATGCGGCTTTTCATTTCTTGAATAGCTAGAGGTCTTTAACACATCACTTCACATCCAAGTGGGTTAATAGCCTGATTTAAATGAATAGGAAACATGAGCAATTCCAAGATCACTGTCTTTATATATACCATTGGGGTGAAATGTGCAAATGTGTGTGGTGGGGGCCTAGCTTTATCTTTGTACTGGGTCCTAAGATTTCTGATGGAAGCCCTGAAGAGGAGTATGAAGGAAGAAGGAAGGGAGTATGAGGGAGAGAAAGAAAGAGTGAATGAGAGAGTGGGTCGTGGAAGAGAAAAGAAAGAGATGTGTGGGAAAGTCAAGGAGCAGTATAACGGAAGGAGAAAATTGAATTATGGCATGAAGGAAATTAAGTCAGTAAAGGAATAGGTGTGTAAAGGAGAACGAACACTACAACTAGAGATTGGGAAATGGTTTTGATGCATTAAGAAGTAACAAGGTGACGATGGAGAAGGTTGGCGGGAGTATCTGGAAAGAGAGGTAGGAGTGGGGACATTGCTAGTTAGGCTGTGGGGCACAGCTTCAAACATGTCTAATGGTAGCCAGCCCTGGTCCTCAAGACCTACTAACAGTGCATGTTTGTTTCTGCCTATCCCTGAATGAGCACGGGTAGACCAATTAAAGTGACTGAGCTGCTGATTAGTCCATCTGTAATCCAGATGGGACATCCTGAAAACATGCATTCTTGGTAGCTCTTGAGGACCAGGGTTGGCTCCCACTGCACCAGTCTGAGCGTGCATCACGGGTTAGGCAATCTATGGCCATGGGCGGATTGTCCTATTGGGGGATCGGGCATCCCCCGGTGGGCCGCTAGATCACGGGCCGGTTGGGGAGATCAGAGGATCTCACCTCACTGTCCCACAATTTTTTGAAGGAGAGGTCTGGCACCTGCACTCCCATGCTGCACAGGGACCACAAGGGGGTGTCGATAGGGACGTCGGGTAGGAGAAAGGCAGGGGACTGAGGGGGTCTGACTGAGCAATATTAGGAAAGAGGGGGAGTGTGGAGGGGGACAGAGAAAAAAGGGGATGAAATAGACTGGGGGAGAGAGGAAACAGCAAAGGGGCCTGTAGGTAGAAAGTAAAGGGAGTAAAAAGCTGGAAATGAGAGTGTAGAAAATGTCTGGGGAAAGGGGGTGGGAGAAAGGGGGTGGGAGTTGTTAGGGTTGTATTTAACCCTATGAGTGCCATGAATGTATCCAAAATTATTTATATATATATATATATATATATATATATATATAAACAGCTAGTGGGCTGCTTTAAAAACAAATTGCCCGGGCTGGTATTCCCCTACAATCCGCCCCTGTCTAAGGCTCTTTAAACGTTGTTGAACTACAGCTAGTACAAAGGTACGCTCACTGCCGGGAGATGCATCTTTACATTATAAACTGTTGTTTGTTTGCTTTTTTTTTACATTAATAATTCCCTCTATTAATCAGGTTTCAGTTAGCTGTTCTGTTGCATTCTATGGGAGAGCAGAGTCACCAACAGGAGAATGTTATAGTCACTTCCTGACAGTTTGAACTTTGAGGAAGTAACAACGCTGTCACTCATTTCTTGACGGTTTGGTTATAACTTTTTAATAAAAAGACGGACAGCATGAAAAGCCCCATAACAAATAGGATTCATAAAAAGAAAGTTTATTGCACTTGTGATAGCACCAGTCACATTGAGTCCATTCAGTCTTTGATTCGTACCCACTTCGTATAAGAGTCTTCCATACTGAGCTACCAGATTCACATTTCATGTTGCATCCACACATTTCAGCTGGGGTAATTTGCCCTAGAATTGCAGTAAAAGAAGAAATGAGGGCGCTCTGAGATATACACAGAAAGTACAGTCACTGAATTCATTGGTAGAGGATACTCAAGGAGGATAATCCAATGGTTGAAATAAATGGCAATGAGGGTTAGCCTGCCTCTGTTCAGGTTCTTTCAGAAATCATCAGTGACCAGCAAAGCCTTCCTGGGTACCTACAACCAGCCAGAAAAGTAGATCCAATCAAATGTTTTAAAACGGAACTACCACCCAACAATTTTTAGCTTCACTAAGACCCCAGCTAATTACTAAGGTAATTATTCTGGCGACTAGCGCTACTAAGCAGCTAGTCGCCAGAATAATTACCTTATTTAATAGATTTTGGCTCTCTTCCCCGGCTGACAGGCAGGACAGGGCGTAGACATCTTGCCATTGTGACGTCTGTGCGCCTGCGCTGTCAGTCCCAGCCGGATCTAGTACGTGTTGCTAGGAGCCATTTGGCTCCGGCTGGGACTGACAGCGCAGGCGCGCGGACGTCACAATGGCAAAATGCCCGAGCTCCGTCCTGCCTGTGTGGTGGGCAGTATAATATCCTCCACATGCGGTGAGACCTCGTAGATTAATTTATGCGGCCACACTAATATTTGAGTAGAACTTTTTTCTGAATTTTTCATCTCATGAAAACTTTATTAACCCTATGAGCGTCTCCTTGTTTGTTTGCCCTAGAATTCACCACTTTTCACTTACAACCCTAAACATTATAGGGGTTTTCACACTGGTTAAAACAAGGGTAATCCAGCTGCCATGAGATATTTAATTCAAGAGTTATTACTGTTCAATCACATTTGTTTTTCAATCCTTTGAGTGCAACATAGATACTTATAATCCTTTGAGCTCCAGGGAGGTCTCCAACGCATTCCAACACTTAAAGGGTTAAAGGGATAGCAATGTTTCACAATATAAGCAGCTCCAATTCATCAGCTCCAATGCCTTCCGTACCCCTCTGGCACTCAAAGGGTTAAATGGGGCTTTCAGTCTTAGAATGCTGAACAGGTCTCCGGTGCATTGTGGAGGAATGTGTTTGAAACTTTTCTAGCATTCAAGGGGTTAAAATACCCATTTAAATCATAGGGGGATTTCATTTCTCCCCTACGGTGCAGTTGGTTTGCTCCAGAATTGCTTTTCTTTAATTATTGAATGTGGCCCATTAACTTTAACCATTTGAGCTCCAGAGGGGTAGCCAATGCATTGCTTTTCAATGTGTAGCATACAATTCTGGCAATTAGAGGGTTAATCATCAATCGAAATCGGCGCGGTCCTGGGGTAAACCAACTGCCCCACGGGTGAGAAATGAAAATTCCCCAAATTTCCATTGGTTTAAATGTGGCTTTTAACCCTTTGAGTGCCAGAGGGGTGCGCAACATGTTGCGTTGCGCACACTTCTTGACACTCAAAGGTTTAACCCATTGAATGCTAGCGAGGTCTGTGTTGGACACCTCTGTAGCTTTTAAGGAGTTGAAATCCCCATTTAAATCAATAAGAATTTGTATTGCCGCCACCCCCATGTTGCAGTTGGTTTGCTCCGGGAATTTCCCCTTCTTTAACATGATGGATAATCCTGTTTTTGTCTGCCTGATTGGTAAACATCGGGTAATAATTATTATATTTTGCAGCAGGTCACACATATTATTTCATAGAATTTGCATGAAGGGCTGTTTTGGTCATGTCCAAGGCCCATTAATGGCCCCTGGCCTTAGTTTGGACATGCATGGGTTAAAATCTTTACCCTGCCTTACACCTACCTCTTCCAAGTTACTGAGGTGCGTCCTGGCTGCTGGCAGAGCTCATTGTGGTGTGCGCTGTGTGTCTTGTACTATTACAGTGACTCGCTCTGACATCAAACATCTGTTCAATGGAAATGATCTCTCCTGCGGGTGCAGTGTGTGGCGGCGGAGGGGGGCTGTGGATGTGTGTGCGTTAGAGGGAGCACAGGCAAGGCTGTCCCACAGCGCTGTCAATTTAAACCACTTCTCTTCCAGTCAAACGGCCGTCAGAGCCTATAAACTCTCCAAGAGTGCAAGGGATGCAATGTACCCTTAAAGGGATAGTAATGTTTCATAATAAAAACAGCTCTAATTAATCATCATAGTATTTCGACTTTGGAGAGTGTTATTTCAGTTCTGTCAGAGTTGTAGTTTAGGAGTAATTCAATGACAAAGTTTCCCCCTCCCGCCTCTTTTACTGATATAACACTGCTCAGCAAGATCAGAAGGGAGGTGCCCAGGTAGATTGCACAGAGGGACAATCTTCAATTAAGATAAGGGAAAAACCTGAAAAGCTTGTCAAGAGGGGCATGGCTTTCATTGTTCTCATAGGAAGAGGATTGTCCCCTTCTGTTATCTGTCTGGTCTATGGACTGCATTCCACATTTGAGAAGAGATGGCTTACACTAGGTAAAAGGGGCGGGAGGGGAAACTTTGCTTGTGAATATCTCTCAAACCATAAAGGTTGGAGAGATAAGACATATCGTTCTTTGTGTTTTTTTAATGCCTACAAAATAAAATAAAGTTAAAATGAAGTATTACTATCCCTTTAACCTCTTAACAACAGCACGATCTGGTGCGTGGGTGGCCGTTAATGACCGCAGAGCTCATTTTTTCAGTGGCCATCCCAGAATTCCATGACGTGCCAGGAGCGTCACTGGATCATAAGTGCTGGAATGTCCTGACATGTCACTAAGGGGTTAATCTATCTTAAAATGATGATATGACTACAGTAATATGTGTGTGTGTGTGTGTGTGTGTGTGTACATATATATGTTATGCCAATATGCCAATAAAGCATCATTGTATTGTATTGTATTGAAGAAGAAGGCTGTGCAGAGACCATCTTTCATTCAGGAGGAGAGGGCTGGTCTCTGAAGTGGCTCTTTCTGTTTAATTGTTAACAGGATGAGGAAAAAAGATGCTCCGATCCTCTAATGACATGACAGGTTGCCCCAAGGCATCTCTTTATTTCCTTGCCTTCTTTTAATCCACTGAGGCTAGTACATAAAGTAAATTGGAGCAATTCAGGGGAAAGCCTTCTATATCATAGTGGAAAAATAAACATATCCATTGATTTAAATGGAGATTTAAGCTCCTTGCATACTAGAGAGGTCACCATTGCATTGCGAAGCATTCAAGGGGTTTAAAGTCCCAATTAAATGAGTGGGATTATTTAAAAAATATTTATTTATTTTCTTTTGTGCAATTGGTTTGCTCCAAAATTGCACTAATTCTTCTTAATACATGAGACTTACTGTGTTTTTTATTCAGAATATGTTGTAGTCCATGAAAAGCAATTATCAATGACAAGTCATCCATAGACAGCAATAGCAACAGCTCCCTGAAAAAAGGACAGGCTATGAAAGTACTGAACAGAAAAATGCAGCTTTTAAAATATGTAACACTCTGAGGCAGACATACCCTGGAAAATATCCTCGTTTTTTCACATTTTATGACTTTATTTCTCCATGTGTACAATTATTCATCTATTTCTGTTCTTGTTTTTTTCCACTTGTAGTAATAAGTGCCCCCTATCTGTAGTCTGCAAGAACAGTCTATGGGTCCTATTTTTAACCCTTTGAGTGTCAGAGGGGTAGACAACGCATTGCTTTGCGTACCCCCTCTGGAACTCAAAGGGTTAAAAAATTCTAATTTAACGTTATGGTTATATTTAGTGTCACCTTTTTTTAAGCCAATATGTTCTGGAATGTTAGAAAATATATATTTTTAAAGGGATAGTAATACTTTATTTTATCTTTATTTTATTTTGTAGGCATTAAAAAAAACATGAAGAACGATATAAGTCTTATCTCTCCAACCTTTATGGTTTGAGAGATATTCACAAGCAAAGTTTCCCCTCCCACCCCTTTTACCTAGTGTAAGTCATCTCTTCTCAGATGTGGAATGCAGTCCATAGACCAGACAGATAACAGCAGGGGACAATCTTCTTCCTATGAGAACAATGAAAGCCCTGCCCCCCTTGACAAGTTTTTCAGGTTTTTCCCTTATCTTAATTGAAGATTGTCCCTCTCTGCAGTCTACCTGGACACCTCCCTTCTGATCTGGCTGAGCCTCTACAAGGCCCAAATACTATGAAGATTAATTAGAGCTGCTTTTATTATGAAACATTACTGTCCCTTTAAGCCTGTTTTTCAAAAAGTATAAAGCAGGGACGTCCGCATTTTTAAGTTGTAAGTCACAAACCATATGTGTGAGGGCCTCATTCATTTTTTTATTGATAGCAAAGGTGAATGTAGTCTGTCTGCTATTAATAATATGAATTTATTTATTTATCAAGTCAGTAACAATACTGCTGTTTAGCAAACAACTATTCTAGAACTGTAAGGTACTGGCAGTCGGATAGGCCTTACTGGCTACTAGTTCTTGTGTGCTAGTTAATTACTGTAAAATCTTGTGTATAATACGCACAATTTTGCCCCTCTTCACCTTATGCGGGGGGTGTATTATTCTCACCCCCTCTGGAATCCAATCCATCAGCCTGATAGGGTCACAGCGGGCGGCATGCTTGCATTTGCTGCCCGCTTCCAAAATTGCCCTGTCAGGACCTCTTCCTGTAAGTCAATGGTAATGCCCTGTGAGGAACACAAGGTCCTCGCAGGGCAATACCATAGATCCAATGCGTATAACTTTACAATGTGTTGCTTACTCCTCTGGCACTCAGGATTGTAAAGTAATGGTTACACTAAGCGGGACTTATGTTAGAATATGGCAGAAAGAAACACTTTAAAATATGGAGGACATGAGTAGAGAGCTGTTCAGTGAGGTCCAGCCACTGTAAGCGGTTGCTTACGTTGCAGCTGACCGCCAGACCCTGTAGGTGGCCGGCTTCTGTGTCCTCCGCACTTGTCAGGAGTGCTGGTGCGCCCTGGTGCTCTTCCAGGCGGCCGGTCTCCTTGTTGTTCCCCCTGGCGGCTCTAGCTGCATCGGAACTCAGGCGCGATTCACAGGGATTCCCTGATGACGTCGTGACCTGGTACTTAAAGGGACATCACACTTATTGCTCCACCTCTTGGGATGGAGCAATTTGTATATAAACTGCCTGGACACCACTTCAGTTGCCCTTTCGTGGTGTTCCAGTGCAGTTGTGCTTCTGTTTGCCCTGTGTATTACCTGGGTTTGTCTGACTACCCGCTCGTGTATGACCCTTGGCTTGTCTGACATCCAATCTGGTGCAAACCTGCGGCTCTGGCTGACTAATCACTCCATGTATGATCTTAGCCTTGTCTGAGTACCCGATCTGGTGTTGACCTGTGGCTCTGTCTGATTATCCGTTCCGTGTATGCTTGGCTTGTCTGACATCCAATCTGGTGCAGATCTGTGGCTCTGGGCTACGTTTTGCTCTGTCCCATTCCGGCTAGTCTGACTACCCATCTTGGCATTGCCTTGGGTTGTCCACTGCGCACCCAGCATACCAACACTCCAGTGGATAACATAGTGGGTGTCCTTGGTGGCTCTGGCGGACTTCCTCCCGTTTCTGTTCTTATCTGCGGCATTCAGGTGCGGACCTGTAGCGCAGTTGGCCTCCTTGGTACGTTGTCTGTTCAGGTACGGACCTGTAGCGCAGTTGGCCTCCTTGGTATATTGTCTGTTCAGGTGCGGACCTGTAGCGCAGTTGGCCTCCTTGGTACGTTGTCTATACAGGTGCGGACCTGTAGCGCAGTACCTACTCAGGATCTTGTCTGTTCAGGTGCGGACCTGTAGTGATCCTCAGGTGCAGACCTGAGACGGTTCTCTCATCTTGCCTTCTGGGACTCGTTCAGTACCACTACAGCAGCACTATCCTTCCTGACATCATCTACATTGTCTGGTGTTCTTGCTGTTACCGTTGTTCTGTACGTTGTGTATCTTAATAAAGATTGTGTTACCTTCAGTACTGGTCCAGTTCTCGTTCTTGAGCCCGTGACAGCCACAAAACTATATGAAGTGAGAAGGACAGCGGCAGTAGATCACGAGGGGGTGTTCTGTGATCTGATAGAACTATGTTTTCCGGGAACGTTTATAAGTTTGTAGAGTTGGATTCTTAAGTGTCTCTAGTGCCCATAGCCACACCCTCACTGCTTACATGTCCCCTAACACAGATCCATGAACAGACAATACCATTTACAAGATTATATAGAAACACACATAACAAACAAAACACCTCTAATAGGGATAGTAATACGTTTAAAAAATGCAGCTCCGATTGATCCTTCTATAATGCGGGTCATATTACTATGTGTTTCAATATTTGCAGTTTAGTAGTACAGTAATTCAATGCTAAAGGATCACCCTCCATACCCTTTCACCGATGTCACGCTGCCTCTCTCAGACTTCAAGGAGGGAGGGGCGACAGGGTTTTCCTTATACTCAGTGAATGAAGAATGTCCCTCGCTGCACACTGTCCGGTCCCAGGACTGGATTCCACATATGAATGGAGGTGGCATACAGGAGGTAAAGGAGACGGGAGGAGGATACTTTAGCATTGAATTACTCTTGAACTACTAAATGAAAAATATTGAAACGCAGAGTTACATGGCCTGCGTTATAGGAGGATCAAGCAGAGCTGCAATTTAAAAAAATTATTACTATCCCTTTAACCCCTTGCATGCTAAAGAGAGTTGTATTACAAGGCAATGTGTTGGAGACCTCTCGCATCCAAGATGACCAGAACATCCCAGAACTATCAATACAATGTCATATATATATATATATATATATATATATATCATGTACTGCTATTACATACATCTTTTTCATTTTAGATCTTTGAAATCTAATCGTAAGCTTGCTTTTCCAATGCTTGTGTATACCGTCCTATACAGACACCATTTGGTTAACTCTTTGAGGACCAGAGATGTGTGAAAAGACATGGTGAAGCAATGTGTTACACAACCCTCTGGTCAGTGGCGTAACAATAGTGATCACAGGGGTCACACCCGTGACCAGGCCTGTAACTCCAGGGGCCCAGCTGCCCCCTGCAACCCCTCGCCCAGCGCCTGCAACATGGTGAGGTCTGTACCTTCTTCGGCACAGACCTCTAGCAGCTGAGCACCCTCTTCAGCTCTTTAGTAATGCAGAGCGCTGGGAGCTGACATCATCTCCATGACATCATTTCCCAGTGCTCTGCGTTACAGAACAGAAGATGGCGCAGGAGCTCCGACAGTATAGAGATCTGTGCAGAAGGAGGCACTGACCACTCTTGTCACACCGCTGGACTACCAGGGAGGTAGGAAATGGACACTGGGGGGCAATGTGAGGGCAGTGTGGACAGAATGTGGAGAAGGGGCAATATGGAGATGATAGGGGGCAATGTGGAGATGGGAGGCAATATGGAGATTATGGGGGGCAATGTGGAGACGATAGGGGGCAATGTGGAGATTGGGAGCATTGTGGAGGTGTCCAGTGGAGATGGCCATTGAGGTCGGGGGGGGGGGGCATGGCAACTTTGCACCAAGGCCCGGTGGCTTCTAGTTAGGTGTCTGCTTCTGGTCCTCATGGAGTTAATTCTGTATGCACGCTGTATAATGGGAATTGAGAGCTAAAAGGCAGAAGGACACAGTTCAGTGCCATTACTATTTTCTAGGCATAGTTAGATAAGGGGTGATGTTATTATTACAAGTTGGTTCATAGGATTGAATGACCAGGTAACTTTCTTGTCCAAAGCCTCTATCGGTCCACTAACGTCTGAGGGTGGGAATATCCCAGGGGAAGGCAGTAGAGATGTACAGAGACATTTTGGGGTGTTCCTCTCTTCTGCTACTTGTTTTACACTATTTCTAATGAAGAGCAAAGGAAATCAGTAAAACTTTATTACATTTTCCAGCACAAGCCATTGGGGAGGCATCGGGACTTGCTGGTATTAAAGGGTTAGTAATGTCTAAGATTTACTAACCCTAATATTGAAGGTATTAAAAAGATAATATTAATGTGCCAAGTCGTATCTCTCAGACCTTTACGGGTTGAGAGATAGAAGTGCTGAAAGTCTCCCCTCCGTCCCCTTTTCCAGACATCAACATGTAGCTCACGTAATGAGATCCCGGTCCCACACCAGCCGGCAGCTCTTCAGCGGAGCTGAATGAGCGATACCGAAGAACAAATACTTCAGTGGAATGGTCTGCAACGTGTTCTTTCTAACCAAACACACTTTGTAGACCGTTCCAGTGAAGTATCTGTTTTTCCATAGCGCTCATTCAGCTCTGCTGAAGAGCCGCCGAGTCGGCCGACACAGATCCACTGCTGACAGCTTTACATTTCGTCAGCAGGAGGGGGGAACTTTCAATGCTTATATCTCTCAAACCGTAAAGGTCTGAGAGATACGACTTGGCACATGTTTTTCCTTTTTCAAAGTTATAAGAGTTCATTGTCAGGGAGTAAGTGACAGTGTGTCTACTTCCTGAAAACTCTAACTGGACAGGAAGTGACTAAGCAGTTTCTATTACATTCCATGGAGAACTGTTTGTCAGTGACTCTTTTGACCACTAGAGGGCACTGTTGGTGTAGTAAATAAAACAGGAGTTTAAACTGTAATAACTCTGGATATTTACATCTGTCAGCAGTGGGACTGCCCATGTTTTAATCAGCATCGAAAGCCCTTTCTATCTATCTATCTTATTAAATACAAAGTTTGCTGTTCCTTTAACAATAATGTAGTGTGTGTGTGTGTGTGTACCGGTGTGTGCACACACAGATTTGTTTTACAGTAAGGGAAGTAAAGTAATGTAATTCTTTGCTCTTATGCTGTGCTTGCAGATATTGTAGTTGCTTCCAAAAAAAGTAATGGATACCTATCTAGCTCAGAACAATATTGAGAATTACGACATCTGGTTTCAAAGCAGAAAGGATGTACATCCAGGGAACTATCTGACTGCCATTTGGAGTCAGGAAATAATTTGTTTTACCCACTTGGGGTTTAATTGGAAATGGCTGCAATGGGTTTTTATCTTCCTCTGGATCAACAGGGATGATATGACATGGGCTGAACTTGATGAACGCATGTCTTTTGTCAGCCTCATTAACCTCTTAAGGACCAGCGATCCTGGGACGTTTCTGTCCCATAAGGACCGCTTTGATCCTTGCCGATGCCCGGTACACGTGACCGTTGTATGTACCGGCGCGCCGCTTTGTGGCCTGAAAGAGATCGCTCCAGTCTTGGAACGGTCAATTATAGGCCCTATTTTTACTTACAGCACTCCCGGTGGAGCGATGTAAGTAAAAATCACATAACGTACTATGACCGTCATCGGTCCTTAAGTATTTAAGGACCATGACGGTCATAGTACATCATGTAGTCCTTAAGGGGTTAACTTTGTTACTATGTGATCATATCCTCTAGGGCAGGAGTGCTCAAACTTGTCCCCAATACCTCACCACCACTAGTACAGGTTTTCAGGATCTCCTCACATGGACACAGGTGAATCAATCAGTGGTTCAATCCTTAGGAAAGATCTGTCTTAGTTACCACAGTCACTTGTGTTTAATTGAGGACGTCCTGAACATATGCACTGTTGGGGGAAGGGGTGAATTTGAGGACATTTCTGAGTGCCACCGGCCCAAAGTGCAGCGTCTGAAGATGGAGGCTACCACCATTGATGCATAGCATTTACAGGGCCACCTGATCTCCAGGCCCCTGACTGCATCTTCTATGCCATTTTCACCTACGTTAAGGTGGAACTTTCACCTTAATTCAAGTTTGCATATTTGATAACCACACTGAAAACTGTCTATATGTCATGTTACCCAAAAGTCCAGCAGATCTATAGTTTAGGCGATACACACCTTTATTTCTGGGAAGACTGAAAGTGAACATTTCCTGGTACTGCTCAAAGCTTCATTAGCATATGGAACATCATTGGAACCTTCATCAGCAAATGGCACACCATTTAAAGTGCTTAATTAGCATATGAAACACCATTAGCATGTAAACCATCACCGATATCGCACTGTACCACAATTAGCATACATTAGCATATGAAAAAAGTATGACTATCTCCTGATGGACTTTTGGTTAACATGATATATAGGCAGTATTTAATGCAGTTTTCAAATATGTCAACTTGAATTAAGGTGAAAGTTCCACTTTAAATACTGTAACTCCATACTTGCAGTGTGTAGTGCAATTCTGGTTCAAACCAACTTTACCAAGAGAAGCAAAAATTAACATTAATTTGAATAGAGATTGTTACAACTTGAATGCAAGAGAGGCTTTGCAATGCATTGGAGACTTCTCTTGCATTCAAGGGGTTAAAAAGTCCTATTTAAACCCCTTAAAGGGATAGTATTACTTAAAAAATACTAATCCCTATGTTAAAGCCCTTGAATAAAGATGAAAAATGCCCCCAGCGGCATCTCACAAACCCTTATGGTTTGAGAGATAACCGCTTTCAAAGTTCGCCCTTGACTGACGTCAGCATTCTAGCTGACAGCCTGGGAATCCGGTCTCGGAGACCGTCTGTGGCTCTGCAGCAGAGCCGAGATCGCATTAACATAAAAGAAATCCTGCACTTAAAAGGTTTTCTACGTGTTCTTGCAAACCAAGCACATGTACAAGACCTTTTTAGTGATGGATTTATTCTTTATTACACGATCTCGGCTCTGCTGCAGAGCCGCCGGCTGATCTCAGGAGAGGATTCACCTGCTCTCGGCTAGAATGCTGATGTCAGCCAGGGACGAACTTTGAAAGCGGTTATCTCTCAAACTATAAGGGTTGAGAGATGCCGCTGGGGGCATTTTTCATCTTTATTCAAGAGCTTTAACATAAGGATTAGAATTTTTTAAGTAATACTATCCCTTTAAGGACCAGTGACATGTCAGGACCATCACCTCTGTCCTTGCTTAAAGGGGCCAGTGATGATCCTGGCTCATGTGAGCGCAATGACACAATGAGTAGCATCGGGAACTGAAATTGACCTCTCTGAGACCGGAGCGTCACTATCAGACCCCCGTTTGGCGCACCGGCACATGTAATCAGTTGCATGTGCTCGCTCGCCGAATGTCCTCTACATGATCTTTAACAGGACTTCACTCCCAGGACCACTGGTTTTTAAGGGGTTAAATCCATTGAGAATTTTTATTTGATTCCCCCCCCCCCCCAAAGTCAAAATGAGTCACTTTTTTCTTAGTGCTCCATATATGAGTGGGTCAGGACAGGTCATGTGTTTCAGGAGCAGACTCTTCAGTATACGATTTAACCCTTTTAAACCCTTTGCAATGCGTTCCGTAGCCCTCTGGCACTCAAAGGGTTAACAATAGTCTATTGTAGGGTTATGTAGAACACAGTGCAGCATTATAAATAAAAGATAATTTCTTTACACATACATTGCTGTCACTAGATGTTATCTCTATCGCTCCTCTTCCCCCCCCCACCCCCCCCCCGTGCTCTTGCTCTGAGCGCAGTCTATAGCAGTGTGTCTGGGCTTGGCGCACCCCTCACCAGCTTGGTGGTTAGCAGTAATTATTGGGCTGGGGGCAGGCTGAGCGTTGCCATATGTTCTAGCCAGGGTCCGGGGGGCCTGAGGTAGCTTGGGGCCGGTCAGGCTGTCAGTGCTCATTCCCTGCCTGGCTGGTAGCACTGGGAGAAAGAAAGCACAACTGCATCTCTCTCACCCAGCCACCTTCCACTAGATACTATTAACCCTTTGAGTGCCACGGGGGTGCCCACACATACCTTTCTGGCTCTCAGATCGTTTGACTGCTTCAGGAAGACTTTTGGAAAGCTTCTCAGCTATTAAATTTTGTCCTGCTGCTGGTACATCTAGCAGATAATGGGTTAAAAAAAGTCTGTTCTTTTGCAAACGTTGCCCATACATGAAAGGCTTATATCATTCCACCCAACGTTTCAAATGGATAAAGAGGGACACTATTATTTTATGTTGCATCCAAACATTTCAGCTGGGGTGATTTACCCTAGAATTGCAGTACAATTTCCTGTTACAGCAGGCAAAGGGCAGTGTCTAGAACTCTGTGTTCTGGAGTCTACATTCCAGGACTTTGTATTATCCCAGAAAGGAGGCTGCCAGAGACATGGGACACACATTTAAAATCTGGGACTGTCCCGGGCAACCCGGGACACATGGTCACCCTACCTAGCATTCAACAGGTTAAAATCCACATTTAAATTATTTGGCATTTTTATTTGTCTGTTATAATGCAGATGGTTTGCTCCAGAATTGCACATCTTTATCTTACTGAATGTATGGCCCTTAGTGCCTTGCAGAGCTAAAAATGAAAAGTAAACAAAAATAGCTCAGGTGGTAGGCAACCTTTGGCTCTCCAGCTGTTGCAGGCTACAACTCCCATAGTCCCTGGCCAGCCAATGGTTTTCCATATCTGGAGAGCCAAAGATTGGCAGCTGCTTGGTTAGACACTGAATCACATTAATAACCAGGGCGAATTTCCAGATGAGTATAAAAAATTATATTGTGTATTAAAGTGTTCTGGGCCCTTTAATCAGGATGCCTCCTGTAGCCAGATGGCCATTGTCCGACTTGGCACACAGCTTCCGGAGAATGAGATTTAAACCGTTGAGGTCCTCAAGGGGTTAAAATTGGTAGCAGAAGCTTTTGGTGTGCACTGTCCCAAACACTTTCTTTCTCTTTTGCACTCTTATGATCCTCCGAGGGGTTACTGTTTTTATATCAATATCTGTGTATCTATCTATGTCTGTCCATGCGTCTGTCTATCTATCTCATATCTATCTATCTATGTCTGTCCGTCCGTCCATCCTTCTATCTCTCTATCTGTGTCTGTCTGTCCATCCGTCTATCTATCCATCTGTGTCTGTCTGTCCATCTATCTATCTATCTATCTATCTATCTATCTATCTGTGTGTCCATCCGTCTATCTATCTATCTATCTATCTATCTATCTATCTATCTATCTATCTGTGTCTGTCCATCTGTTCGTCCTTTAATCCGTCTGTCTATCTATCTATCTATGTCTGTCCATCTGTCCGTCCGTCCATCCGTCTATCTATCTGTGTCTGTCTGTCCATCCCTCTATCTATCTATCTATCTGTGTCTGTCCGTCCATCCATCTGTCTGTCTATCTATCTGTCTGTCTGTCTATCTATACCATACAATAGATTTGCGCCAAAATGTCTCCACTTTTTACCTCATATATATGGCCTGTTGTGTTTTGCATGCAGTCTGCATCTTTACCCAGGGCCCTTTAATCATTTGACTAACAAGTGTGCATGGAATTATTTAAAGGAACATATGCCCCCACTTACGTTAATCCTGGCAGAAAAGCCTTTCTTTGTGGATTGGTTCTCCAGCATGAATCTTTAATGAGTACTTTATACCATGGCCATGTTGCAGGACTCCAGGACCACAAAACTCCTCCCACTCAAGAAGATCAGTAGGAAGAGTCTGAAAAGCTGGAGTCCTGCAAAAATAATCATGTTTACCCCCAGTGTCAATTAAGGAATAATTTTGGAGAACTAGTGCACATGGAACTGATTCATAACATTCATTAGGATTTTCTGCCCAGATTAAGGTAAGTGGGGGTTATAATTGTAATGTGTTGGCATACCAGGGTACCGTCTGGATCTGCCCCGTAGACTTCAGTTTTCAGATTGAATTACCAGGTCTCAGGGGACAGAGGCCGATTCTCCAGCTTGGTAGGTTCATCTGTGACTCCACCCACTTTCCAGTCTGTCCCACCCACTGCCACCCCATACTGACCACTTTCCTAACCAATTCAGGGCAATCTCCTCTTTCCAACCAACAACCCACACATGATTAAAGGGATAGTAATACTTCGTTTTAACTTTATTTTATTTTGTAGGCATTAAAAAAACATGAAGAATGATATAAGTCTTATCTCTCAAACCTTTATGGTTTAAGAGATATTCACAAACAAAGTATCCCCCTCCCCCGTTCAACCACATCAGAAGGGAGGTGCCCAGGTAGACTGCAGAGAGGGACAATCTTCAATTAAGATAAGGGAAAAAGCTGAAAAACTTGTCAAGGGGGGCAGGGCTTTCATTGTTCTCATAGGAAGAAGATTGTCCCCTTCTGTTATCTGTCTGGTCTATGGACTGCATTCCACATCTGAGAAGAGATGGCTTACACTAGGTAAAAGGGGCAGGAGGGGAACTTTGCTTGTGAATATCTCATAAACCATAAAGGTTTGAGAGATAAGACATATCGTTCTTCATTTTTTTTAATGCCTACAAAATAAAATAAAGTTAAAACGAAGTATTACTATCCCTTTAAGCTCCACCTACTATATGACTCAAAACACATAATCTGGACACACCCATCCTCAGCTCTACAGTGTTTCTCCAGGAACCTGGGGCCAAAAATGTTCCCAGGTATGGGAGTTAGTGTTCATTTAACTGTAAAGCAGCACCTTTTAAAAGTGAAGTATATTGACCATGGGGCTCCAGTAGATTATACATCAGCCCTGTAGAGATCTGAAGCCCACTGTTAGATGGGGCAAAACTGAGGATTCAAATTTTCAGAAAGTGTACTAAGGTGTGATAAAGAAGAGATAACCTTTTGAGTATGATACACTGTCCAGTTCCTATGTTATTCTATAAGAGAGCTTTCGTTATAGACTACAGGGGAAGATGTACTAAGGTGTGATAAAGAGGATATACTTCTCCAGTTTGATAAACTCTCCAGTTCCTATGTTATTCTATGGGAGAGCTTTAGTTATTGACTACAGGGGGAGATGTACTAAGGTGTGATAAAGAGGAGATAACTTCTCCAGTGAGATAAACTCTCCAGTTCCTATGTTATTCTATGGGAGATCTTTAGTTATAGACTACAGAGGAGATGTACTAAGGTGTGATAAAGAGGAGGTCACTTCTCCAGTGAGATAAACTCTCCAGTTCCTATGTTATCCTATGGGAGAGCTTTAGTTATAGACTACAGGGGGAGATGTACTAAGGTGTGATAAAGAGGAGATAATGTCTCCAGTGATAAACTCTCCAGTTCCTATGTTATTCTATGGGAGATCTTTAGTTATAGACTACAGGGGAGATGTACTAAGGTGTGATAATAAGGAGATGACTTCGCCAGTGAGATAAACTTTCCAGTTCCTATGTTATTGTACAGGAGATATTTAGTTATAGACTACAGGGGGAGATGTACTAAGGTGTGATAAAGAGATGACTTCTCCGTTGAGATAAACTCACAAAGTTCTTGAGAAATATTTGTGCATAGTCTCCATAGAATAACATATGAACTGGAGAGATTATCATACTGGTGAAGTAATTTCCACTTTATTAACCCTTTATCACTTTGTAGTGCACAAACCCCCTTGTGAGTCATATTAACTGTGAGTTGCAGAAGTGGCAAACTTTTATAATGAAAAAACACATCGTAGGCCTTTTTCCAGCGATTTAAAAATCCTGGGAGACAACTTGTTCTAAAGTCATTACAGCTGAAACTGTTGTTTTATAGTAAACTGTTAGCAATAGTGCCACCTGGTGTTCAGACAGTTGATCTGACGGTTATTCTATTGCATTCTAGGGCAGAGGTGAGCAGTGTTCCCTCTAAGGCGAGCCGGAGTGGGCAGCCGAGCTCTGTAAGAGTTAAATGAGCAATTAAAACTGGACAGGACAGAGTGAAATATTTTATTCCAATGTAGCCCAGCCGTAAAATAGTTAAAGAGGGCTGCTAAAGCTGGGCAGCATTGGAATAACATGCGCCACTCTGCCCTGTCCGGTTTTAATTGCTCGTTTGTTGTTCACTTTGCGCACCCCTTAGCGGGATCACTGTAGGTGAGCCACATGCAACTGTTCTCAACATAATGTGATGGTAATGTCTGTATCACTTTGTGACAGTTTGAACAGTAATAACGTTTAAATAAAGCATCGGGCGTCAGCGAGAATACCATTGATGTATTCATCAGGAAAAGCTCTACAAAATTTAATTTTTCTTCAAAATACAATTTTACTAACCCCTTAAAACTCAGAAAAATGTCAAATAATTCTGCTACATCTGTAATTATATACGGTGTTTAAAGTGCTCCCTTGATTACCCATTTTCTGTCTTCATAAGCATGCACACATTCATACAAATGAATACACAGACACAATAGCTTTATTCAGCGCACACAGCCTCATCTGGACACACACACACACACACATACATATAAATGGATTCGCAGCTCTAATACTCAGACAAGCTTTATTAGGCGCATTCAGACTCTGGACACACATACACACACCTCTCCTACAGCCGTGCTGACACCTCTCTCTCCCTCGAGGCTCCATGCTGCTGAGGCCGCTGCCCCTGACCTCTCGTTTACAAGCGCTGACAAGAGCAGGGGTGGCGTTAACGAGCGCACAGGGCGGCCTGCTCTGGTAATGTGGAGCCTAACACCAAGTGACAGGGACATTTCACCAGTGCAGTGCTCGACAGTTTACATCCAGGCAGCTAACTGGTTAGTATTCCCCAGGTGGCAACTTCTCGTCCAGCAGATCAATGGGTTAATATGCTCTGAGCACACAATTGAAGCATATTAACCATTGATCTGCTGGAGAGAAGTTGCACTGGGGAATACTAACCAGTTAGCTGCTGGATGTAAATGTGAGCACTGCACTGGAGAATATTAACCAGTTATCCACTGAATGGAAAGGTTCATATTGCACTTGGGAGTATTAACCGCCTAATTTACTGACCTTTTAACCCTCTGAGCACCAGAAGGGTGTACAGTGCCTTGCTTCTTATTGCCCTGCACACCCCTCTGGAACTTGTAAGGTTGACTCTTTGAGTGCCAGAGGGGTACACAGTGCCTTGCTTAGAAATGCATAATGTACCTCTCTGGCACTCAAAGGGTTAAACTGAACTGCCACGGAATAACCTTTCATTTGCAGCAGGAAGAGGATTTAACTCGGAGGTACTCAACCATTTTTTGCTCAAGAAACCCCTAACACACAAATGTAGTTTATATCAGAAGCATAATAAAGGTTACAACTCATAAATATACAGATATTATTAGGTCTCACAATCATAGTAATAAAAATAAACATATTGTGCTGAAGAATGTCCATATTTCTACATTTAAAAGACAATATTTACATTTTTTGTCAGTCTTCATAGAAACCAAGGGGCATCCAAATCTGACGTCCATGGCACACCAAAGAGCCACGGCACCCTGGTTGATAATCACTGATTTAACTAAATTGCAGTGTGTTAACCCTCCAATCTGATGGCGAGTGATTTTTTTTTAATCATTTGAATGTCATGGGGATACGAAATACATTTCAAAGCAATGTGTTCCTTACCTCTCTCATCCAGTGGGTTAAAGGGATGGTAATGGTTCTTTTTAACCCATTTTAATCTTGTAGACAGTAGATAGTCTGAGCGATCGACTCCCGCCCATGGGCGTCCCCCCTACAATTACCCCCTCTATATAAACAGAGGGGCTGGATAGGTTGGCCTAGTGGTCATATTATGGCTTTGCACCCCCCTGGAAAAATGTCTATGGACACCACTGTTCTCGCCCCTTTCAGAGACGTCAGCTCTGTAGCCAAAGAAGCTGATCCTGGGACCGGCAGAGGATCTTCAGCAGAGCCGAAGTAGTGATATATAGAAATAAATACTTCATTGGAACGGGCTACAAAGTGTGCTTGCAAACCAGGATGCTTAGATTGCTCAAACAATAAAGGTTTGAGACATGGGACATAGCGCATTCTATTCATATTTTTAATGTCTACAAGATTAAGATGGGTTAAAAAGAACTATTACTATCTCTTTAAGTTAAACTGTAGATAATTATCTGCTGGAGGGAGAGGAGTGAACTTAACTTAAGTGGGTGAACTCCTAACCTACTGGAGGGCAGGGGCGGACTGACCAGTTGGGCATTTGGTCACGGCCCGGGGGCCTGCGACCGAGGGGTCCCGCTGCCTCCACCACCATTTATATATACAATATCTGCCTGCCTGCCTTTTAGGGGCTCGCACCAATTTTAAAAAGTTCCGTTGCTCAGTGGAGCCGCACATTATAGCCAGTGCCACCCACACAAGATCCACAGCAAGAATGCATGATACAACAAATCAATATGCGTTACTTGCTGCCAGACTCACTCCATTACTGTCTGTCGGCAAGCAGCACTTCTGAGTAAGTTCTCTTCCCTCTGCTCTGGACATGCCTACTTGGTCTGTACAGTATGAATATTGGCATTATCACAGTCCTCGAGGGCCCGGGATGATGGGGGGGGGGTCAGTCAGAGCCGGAGGACATTATGTGTGGCATGCAGCCCGCAAAGGAGAACATGCGTTGCTGATGAAAGATCAGGATCTGAACTGGAGGACTCACTCACCCCAGGCCCCAACCATAAAACCGCAGCAGTAAGCAGCCAGTGACAGATGACCCACGCAGTGCACACAGGTAAGTCAGTACCCCCCTACCACCACCAGGTACGTGGAGGGCCCATACTTCTTTGTGGACCAGGGGCCCTGGGTCCTGTCAGTCCGCCCCTGCTAGAGGGTGATTATTTTAAGGTAAATTGTGAAGCTGGAGGGATACTGAGTACTGCCCCAGGGAGCGAAATTCACGCTTCCTTTCGGTGTGGTGTGAATCGCTTCTATCGTTATAGCAAGCTCCGGTTATCATTCTACTGAGCTTGCAACCATAGTATAATGATAACCGTAGCTTGCTGTAACGATAGAAGCGATTCACACCACACCGAAGGGAAGCGTGGACATGCTCTCTGGGGCAGCTGGGAGGGAGGTGGGAGGAGAATTAAGTAGCACTGGGAAGTCATGAAGAGCTGTGCCGAAGATTCAGTGTGCCGCATTATGCAGAAGTGCACAGCATGAAGATGAAATATCTTTAAAAGTAGGTTAAAAAAAAAACACGTTTCCTAATACTACTACTTTAATAATTAAACATATGTTAAACACTTTTTAAGAGGTGAATGCTCCCCTTTAACCTCTTGCCTGCTGGAGGGTGACTGCTTGGGCAGAACTTTAGCGTTTTCACCAATTATCTGCAGAAGGAAGATGGAGTACGCCATTCCTGGTAAAGCAGATGCAAAGATCAGGGTTCAGCCACATTTAGGGGTCCACTCTGTGCGAAAATAGAAAATATTTCAGATTTCATAGTACCTTAGAGTGAATTGGGGGCCCAAAAATGATTTTGTACCAGGACCCATATTCAATGGTGGTCATTGCGAGACCCTCCAGCTGCTGCCAGACTACAACTCCCATCATCCCCCAGCAGATGGAGTTGTGGTCCAGCAGCAACTGGAAAGCCTCATGTTGCCCATCATTGTCCACTACAGTATTGATCTAGGGGATGGGGGATTTCAGCAGAGCCCCCACACCTAGCAGACCCCTCCCCCCTCCTCGAAATAAGATCCTGCATCCCTTCGCACCTTGACGTCTACGCCTCTGTTAATTGGCTGGGGGCATTTGGTACTTCTTACAACTATTAGCTGGATTCAGTAAGTTAAAGTGGTGTAATTGGGGTGGGGGAGTTATAAATTACCCAGATTCCCATTGACTTAAAGGGATACTAATGTCTGTTATAAAAGTAGGTCGCTGAGTCTTCTTTATATTAAAAGTAACACATTGCGCTATTGTAGGAGCTTACCTGCATGTAGTTCAAAATTATTAAGCTATAAAGATACCCTGTCCGCCCCTTCTGGCCGCCTCCCACTGATTCTGAAATCCAGTTGTGGGACCATACGGATGCAGCGAGGGACAAACTGTTACTTCAGTAAGTATAAGGAAAACCGTGTCCCACTTGACGAAGGAGGGCAGGATTTCCCTTTCCTTACTGAAGTTTGTCCCTCTCTGCAGCCGTCCCGACCAGACTTCAGATTCAGTGGGAGGGGGCCAGAAGGGGTGTGAGGGGGATCTTTCTCCACTTAATAACTTTTGAACTACATACAAGTAAGCTCCTACACATAGCGCAATGTGTTACTTTTAATATAAAGAAGACTCAGTGAACTATTTTTATAAGAGACGATAGTATTCCTTTAACTCCTCCGCTGTTCAAGAGGTCAAAGGACCAGTTGAAAACAAAAGAAATATGTATTTGTTCCTTAGGGTGCAGGTGATTTGGCCCATAATTAAATCATTTTTACAGCCTCACGCTGTATTGGTGTAATAACTCCCTTACCTGTTGAAGGGAACAAAGCACTTGAGGCTGTTCTAGAGAGAATTTTAAAGGAGCATTAAACTTTTATTATGAAAAAAAAATATGTAACTGGGTTTTTCCTACTGAGTACTGGGATATTTTCCATTTACAAGTTATTAAAGGTCAAACTAGCGCCAGCTAGTGTCCGAAGGCAAGATTTTTTTTTTAATAATGCAGCCTATTGGAGAGCTTGGCTCTGGCTACGCTCATACTAACTGATAGGAACAGCACCACCCAGTGACCTGAATAGAAAATTGCAATTTAATTAAAACCAAGTCTGAAAGAGAAATCTTTCATTTGTATTACTCCACAAAAACACCCTCTACAACACTACACAATAAACATTTTTATTAAACATATATATATATATATATATATATATATATATATATATATATAGATATCAATCAATCATTAAAAAGTTAACTGTTCCTTACCCCCATTTTATGCAGTGGAGGCACTATCTTGAGGTCATAGGCCTTTAAAATAACATTCTATCTTCAGGAATATTTATGAACATGTCTGCATGGTAAATCCCGTCACCACGCCCTGTCTCTCCCTATAGTTATGGAATTAAAGCTTTGAGATGTTGGCAGATATTGCCTGCTGATCAGTAGCTGCAATACACCCCATATCATTGGTAAGCAATCACTGGCTCTTCCAAATCAGCTAATAGCTGGACAGCCAAAGGATTCATAACTCCTGCACCACAATGGTAGGCAGCTCCAGTGACCTAGGTGGTGCAGTTTCATTATTCCCTACAGACAAGTCCTGAGTGTCTGGGACGATCATGTGGATTGCCTCCATATGTCCTTGGATGACAGTAAGCATCACAACCATTGATGTCACCAGTGTGAACAATCTGTATGGTGGCCAATTGACTGCTGTATGAATTGGCTCACTGAATGTTGCTTCTCTAAATGCATGAACGAAAGAGATTTGCAGTATACTCGTTCATATATGCTAAAACTGCAGTGTGAACGGCAACTATGGGGGAGATTCACTAAGGCATGAAAAAGAGGTGATAAAGTGGAGATAACTTCTCCTGTGATATCACTTCTCCAGTTCCTATGTTATTCTATAGAGCCAATGGACTAAGATGTATCAAATTGTGGAGATCTTAGTGCATTGGTTCTATAGAATAACATTGGAACTGGAGAAGTGATATCACTGAAGAAGTCATCCCCATTGTATCACCTTTTTATCACACTTTAGTGACTAGCCCCCATTGTGTTTGATTTACTGGAGATTAAAGAAGATAATATCGCCCGTATGAACAGGGTCTAACGCAAATACAAAGTACAGGATGTAGTGCTTCCAGCACAGACATCAAGTACAAACTATTTTATGAGCATCTTGCATTAAAAGGGGGGGCAACTTTTGTCCCTAAAGCTGTTTTCTGACTACAACTCCCATCATCCTCAGCTTCCAACTTCCAAAAACTAAGTTCACATGGCAACATTTATAAAGCAAATAGAAAGAAAAAGAAGATAAGACACACATGTAAGAGGGCTTGTTGTACTGGTGGCATCCATACGCTCCACTTTCCATACCTGGGAAATCTCTGCCTACCCTCCTCCCAGTCCTGCCCACTCTAATCAAGCACCACCCACTTTATGACATAAATCATGCTCTTTGGACACTCCCACCCCCAGGCATTAAAGCGGAACTACCTCCCGGCACAATCTTTAGCTTCACTAAGTCCACATCTGGTGACTAGCTGCTTAGTACCGCTAGTCACCAGAATAATTACCTAATTTAATAGATTTCTGCTCTCTTCCCCGGTTGACAGGCAGGACGGATCTTGCCATTGTGATGTCCGCGCGCCTGCGCTGTCGGTAACAGCCGGAGCCAAATGGCTCCTAGCAACGACTACTAGGCCCAGAATTGATGAGTCTCTATAGGATAAGTATCCTACCCAGGGAGCAATCTCTTTTACCTCACTAATGCTTTTCACAGAGAGAAAATATCCTAAAGCACATCGCACTGATCTTACCAATAGGCAGTCCAGCCACAAAGCGCCAGGCAATTCCCCTCTGAACAAGAGAAGCAGCCAACTCCAGACATACGTTTCTGCCTTGTTGGCCCCCGTCAGTAAGGTGCAGCTGATCTCTCTAGGCACTGTGAGCAAGGGGTCCACATCTGGATTACCCTGTTACCCATAGGGTGACTAGTCCAAAGGGCAATTTGCATATGCAAAGAGCTACTCAAAGATGCTCAACTAGGAACGAGCCTGCCCTCAAATTGATGAGGCTCTATAGGATAAGTATCCTACCCAGAGTGCAATCTCTTTTAACTCACTAGGGCCTTTCACAGCAAGGAAATATCCTAAAGCACATCATACTGATCCTACCAAAAGGTAGTCCAACCACTAAGTGCCAAGCAACTGCCCTCTGAACAAGAGAAGCAGCTAACCCCAGCCGTACGTTTCAGCCTTGTTGGGCCTCATCAGTGAGGTGCAGCTAATCTCTCTAGGCACTGTGAGCAAGGGGTCCATGTCTGGATTACCCTGTTATCCTTAGGGTGACTAGTCCAAAGGGCAATTTGCATATGCAAAGAGCTATTCAGAGACGCTCAGCTAGGAACGAGCCTGCCCTCAAACTGATGAGACTCTATAGGATAAGTATCTTATCCAGGGTACAATCTCTTTTAGCTCACTAGTGCCTTTCACAGAGAAGAAATATCTTAAAGCACATCACACTGATCCTACCAAAAGGTAGTCCAGCCACGAAGTGCCAGGCAGTTTCCCCTCTGAACATGAGAAGCAGCCAACCCCAGGTGTATGTTTCCGCCTTGTTGGCCCTTGTCAGGGAGGTGCAACTGATCTCTCTAGATACTGTGAGCAAGGGGTCCATGTCTGGATTACCCTGTTACCCTTAGGGTGACTAGTCCCAAAAAAAATTTGCATATGCAAAGAGCTAGTCAGAGACACTCAACTAGGAACCAGCCTGCCCTCAAATTGATGAGGCTCTGTAAGATAAGTATCCTACCCGGGGTGCAATCTCTTTTAGCTCACTAGTGCCATTCACAGAGAGAAAAAATACTAAAACACATCATACTGATCCTACCAAAAGATAGCCCAGCCACAAAGTGCCAGGTAATTTCCTTCTGAACAAGAGAAGCAGCCAACCCCAGCCATACGTTTTTTTTTTTTTTTTTTTTTTTTTTTTTACCCTTCAGTCAATTGTAAGTCAACAGGATATAAACTTTTCCCAAGGCCATCAAAAAGTCTTCATCCTACCTGGGATTTTCACCCAAGCTGACCACAAAAACATCATCATGGTAAATATTATTCATATATTTGCTAATTTTTTTTTTTTTTTTTTTTTTTTTTTTTTTTTTAATTCACCCTTCCCCCCAAAAAGCAAATATTTATACAAGCATATTCCACATTGAAAAATTCCACCATTTTTTGGCGACAACTTCTCCCACAGATTTTGTATCTCGCAAATAATAAATATACATAAGACTCAAAGCATATTTAAAACAATCCGCAATGCTCAGAACCTCATTTCTAACTAACAAAATATTTCTCATTTTCCATATAGCTTCTTTTATACAATTTATCACTAACCAACACCATACATATTTGTTTTTATCTTTACAATCAATACGGCCATATAAAACCGTCTCAAAATTTAAGGATTGCATGGATCCAAACCATTTAAGCATTGGCCCAACCCGTTCCCACATTTGTCTTGAAAAAGTACAATTCCAAAAAACATGTAGTGCTGTTTCATCCTCCCCGCATCTGTACCTTGGACATTTAGCACTACGTATTAAACCCCTCCTGTGCTGAAATGCACGTGTAGGCAAACACTCTTTAACAATACTCCACGCCAGATCTTTTTGAGTGTTACTCAGAGCACTACAGGCTATATTCGTCCAAACACTTATAGAGATGTTGCTATTAAAATTATATACATTTTGAGCAATTTCTTGTTTTTTGAGTTCTTGATATATTTTTCTATGATCTATTAAAGTTTCTACCCCCATCGTTTTTAAATTAAATTCTCTAATTATTTTCTCCAACACTACATATTGCCATGGAGGAGGAAACGAATATGGTCTACTTAAAGAAATGCCCACCCACTTATATCTATGAAAAATATAACCAGTAGCATATCTAACAAAATCATCTAACACACATACTTTTTTACTGAAAACTCTCTTAATATAAAAAGCAAAATATTTCAAACTCAAAAACATCCTTATATCAGGAAAATTTTTCCCCCCATTTCTCTGTAGTTTACATATATCACTACGTTTGACCCTTTCCATCTTGGATCCCCAAAAAAATAAAAAACAAGTTCTGATAATTCTTTTTAACCAAAGCTCTGGTGGAAAAAAGACCATTGCAACATATAATACAATAGGCAAGATTACTTGTCTGATAACTAGAATTTTCCCTTCCATTGTTAACTTTCTAAAATTCCAAAACAATAATTTTTTTTTAACTCGTTCCAATGTAGCTTGCCATATCTGGTCGCTCTTTAAATTTTTCGTAAAAATAATACCCAGAATTTTAATACTATCCTCACGTAAACACACATCTATCTCAAATTTACTCTCCCATCTACCATACAACATACACTCAGATTTCCCTAAGTTAACTTTAAAGCCACTTGCACTACAAAAACACTGTATTAACCTAAAGGCCCTTTTAATCGAAACAGGATCTGTACATAACAAGGATATATCATCCATGTACCCTAAAACTTTAACTTCCTGGCCCTTAGCTCCAGGAACTTGTACCCCTTTTATCCCTTTGTCTTTTCCTATTTTTAATAATAAGGGTTCAATGGCACAGATGAACAATAAAGGAGACAGAGGACATCCTTGTTTAACCCCTGAACAAATATCTACTCCTTCTGTGAAAAAACCATTAATTGAAACTACACTCTTACATCCTGCATACATCATTTTAACTTGTTTTCTCACTTTTTCGGGGAACCCTAATTTTTCTAAAACCTGAAATAAAAAATTATGAGACACCCTATCAAAAGCTTTTTCAAAGTCAATTGACATAAGGGCAACATCCTGTCCCCTATTTACTACATCACAAATCAGATCTCGAATCAGCACAAGATTTTGAGTTACACTTCTCTCTGGGATCCCACAAACTTGATTCATATTTATCACAGATGCAATTTCTTTTTTCAGTCTACTTGCTATCACTTTAGCAAAGATTTTGTAATCCATGTTCAGAAGAGTAATTGGTCTCCAATTTTTTATATCTTTCTTATCGCCTTTTTTAAACAAAAGATTCACCACTCCCTCCTTCCAGGAACTTGGTGATCGAAAATTTTCAAAACCTTCTTCCAACAAATCAAAAAAATCCTCTTTTATATAAGACCAAAAAGTCACATAAAATTCTACTGGTAAACCATCAGTACCTGGAGTTTTTCCTTTTTTAAAACTATTGATAACCTCCTGTATTTCTATTTGTGTCACGGTTTATTATGACTCTCAGACACAAGTTTTAGGTAAAAAAAATCAATTTTATTGAAATAATAAATGATAACTTAGGATGGCAAACATACATATATATATATATACAGAATATAGCACAGACAGAAGGCAGACTCTACCGGTCCTGTCAATATACCGTACAGGACAGTCTTTAGGCTCTACCGGCCTTGCCAATACCGGGTAAGGCAACCTGCAGATGGAATAGCATAACGGTTATACCGGCCTTACCAAATTACCGGGCAAGGCAGCCTCAATAGATACACAATGTAGGCTCTACCGGCCCTGCCAATACCGGGTAAGGCAACCTCAGATGGAATGTGGAAAAAGGTTCTACCGGCCTTACCAATACCGGGCAGGGCAGCCCAGAGATAATAGCAGCAGTCAGATGGAACTGGCAAATTAGCAGAATCGTTAAGCAGCAAGGCTTTGGAGCAAACCAGCGTCCGCACGCTGGAAACAACACTGAATAGTATAGCCGTAGGGCTTAGCGAGCAAACCAGTGACCGCACACTGGAGTAACAAGCGAGTAGTATAGCCGCAAGGCTTAGGAGCAAACCAGCGTCCGCACGCTGGGACCAACACAGATTAGTATAGCTGATAGGCTTTGGAGCAAACCAGTGACCGCACACTGGTGTAACAAGCGAGTTTGTATAGCCGCAAGGCTTAGGAGCAAACCAGCGTCCGCACGCTGGGACCAACACAGATTTGTATAGCTGAAAGGCTTTGGAGCAAACCAGTGACCGCACACTGGTGTAACAAGTGAGTTTGTATAGCCGCAAGGCTTAGGAGCAAACCAGCGTCCGCACGCTGGGACCAACACAGAATTGTATAGCTGATAGGCTTAGGAGCAAACCAGTGACCGCACACTGGTGTAACAAGCGAGTTTGTATAGCCGCAAGGCTTAGGAGCAAACCAGCGCCCGCACGCTGGGACCAACACAGATTTGTATAGCTGAAAGGCTTTGGAGCAAACCAGTGACCGCACACTGGTGTAACAAGTGAGTTTGTATAGCCGCAAGGCTTAGGAGCAAACCAGCGTCCGCACGCTGGGACCAACACAGATTAGTATAGCTGATAGGCTTTGGAGCAAACCAGTGACCGCACACTGGGGTAACAAGCGAGTTTGTATAGCCGCAAGGCTTGGGAGCAAACCAGCGTCCGCACGCTGGGACCAACACGGAATTGTAGCAATGTCACCAACGCGACCAGGCAGAAGGTCGCCAGGATACTGAAGACAGGTGATGAGATGACAGGAACCAGCAACGATCAGTCAGGTCAGAAAACAGCAGAGAAGTTCAGCAGGAACTGCAACACCAGAGACTAGGCCGGAACCAGGACTGGAAGTACTTCAGCATGCAGGAAACACTGGAACAGTAGAGATCAGGAACTCAGGAACACATGAGATCAGGAACTCAGGAACACTGGAACAGAGGCCCAGCTATCACTAGCATAGTGATAGCAAGAAGGTCAGAAACAACACGAAAGGGCACTCAAAGGGTGCCCAATCCAGGTTTAAATAGTCAATAAGAGGCGGGCTATCTGCAGACAGCCAATAGAAGCCCCCTACTGGTGACAGACAAGTAACTGCAGCCAATCACGGGCACCGTGATAGTACCCCCCTTTCAAAGACCCCCTCTCCTAGAATAGGGTTTAGGTTTCTGCGGGTAATTGGCATGAAAGGCCCTAGTTAACCTAGGTGCATGAAGGTCCGTACTATCCACCCATGATCGATCCTCAGGACCATACCCTTTCCAATGTACCAGGTACTGTACCCTTCCTCTAAGCCTACGGGAATCAATAATGCTCTGAACCTCGTACTCCTCCTGGCCCTCGACCTCAACAGGTCCTGGCACCACAGGTGTGGTAGTATAGCGATTGCAAACCAGAGGCTTAAGAAGGGACACATGGAACACATTATGGATACGCATGGATGCAGGTAGGTCTAGTGCATAGGAGACAGGGTTAATTTTGCGAATAACTCTGTATGGACCAATAAACCGAGGAGCCAACTTATTAGACGGAACCTGCAGCTTGAGATTTCTGGAGGAAAGCCATACTCTATCCCCAACCTGAAAGGAAACCGCTGGAAGCCTTCTGCGATTAGCATGGCGCTGATGACGCTGAAATGACTGACCAAGTGCCCTCTGAACTTGTGCCCATGTGGAACGGAGTTGCTCGATATGCTCATCCAGAGCTGGAATCTGTTGCGTCTGAAATGAGTCTGGAAGCAAACAGGGCTGGAACCCATAATTAATCAGAAACGGAGAGCTCCCAGATGAAGAATTGACCGCACAGTTCCTGGCGAACTCTGCCCAAGGCAACAAGTCGGACCAATTATCATGATGGTCAGTAACGAAACAACGGAGAAATTGTTCCAAGCCCTGATTAGCTCGTTCAGCGGCTCCATTGGTCTGGGGATGGTAGGCAGAGGAGAAGGACAGCTGTATGCCCATCTGTTGGCAAAATGCCCTCCAAAATCTAGACACAAACTGGCTCCCCCTGTCAGACACCAGTACCCTAGGCACTCCATGCAACCGGAATACTTCTCTGGCGAACACCATTGCCAATTCCTTCGCTGAAGGAAGACCACGGAGGGGCACGAAATGAGCCATTTTAGAAAACCTGTCCACCACCATGAATATAAAGGAGTACCCCTTCGACATAGGCAACTCTCCCATAAAATCAATGGAAACATGAGACCAGGGGCGTTCGCCATTAGGCACCGGTTGAAGCAAGCCCACAGGGAGATGTCTCGGGGTCTTAGCGCGGGCGCAGGTGGCACAGGCATTCGTAAATTCGGCACAATCGTTTCTCATGGAAGGCCACCAAAATAACTGAGAAAGGGACCATAACAATTGGTCTCTACCAATATGTCCCGCAGCCTTAGAGGAATGGTAGGTTTCGAGCAGCCTAGTACGAAATGATTCAGCGACAAAACATTTGCCCACTGGGGTTTCATGGGGAGCGGACCCCTGAGAGGCCAGGATCTCCTCCCCTAGAGGAGAAGTGATACTCGTGCGTATAGTAGCCAGTATTCTATCAGGTTGGATGATAGGAGCTGGTGCTTCCACTCTGTCACTGTCGGCCTCAAATTGTCTTGACAGTGCATCAGCCCTGATATTTTTTGACCCTGGTAAATATGATACAACGAAATTAAATCGAGACAGGAATAGTGCCCACCTGGCCTGACGAGAGGACAATCTCTTGGCCTCCGAGAGATAGGTCAGATTCTTATGATCTGTTAGGATTAAGACAGGATTCTTAGTACCTTCAAGCAAATGACGCCATTCCTTAAGAGCAAGGATAATGGCCAATAATTCTCTGTCACCTATCTCATAGTGGCTTTGAGTGACAGTCAACTTTTTAGAGAAAAACCCACAAGGTCTGAGAGTTCCACCTTTCTCGTGTCGCTGCGAAAGTACTGCCCCGACCCCAATATCTGAGGCATCAACCTCTAACGTAAATGGAAGTAAAGGATTGGGGTGGGATAACACAGGAGCCGCAGCAAATGCCAGCTTCAAATTCTCAAAGGCTTTCTCAGCAGATACCGGCCAACAAGAAGGATTAGCACCCTTGTGCGTAAGATCGGACAGAGGTTTGACAATGGAAGAAAAGTTCTTAATAAACCTCCTATAATAATTAGCGAAACCCAGGAAACGCTGTATGGCTTTAAGACCCTTGGGTTTTGGCCATTGTAGGACAGCTGACAACTTTTCTTTGTCCATGGCAATGCCATCATTGCCAATTATGAACCCCAAGAATGGCACACTGGTTCTATGAAACTCACATTTTTCCATTTTACAAAATAATTTGTTCTCACGGAGTCGTAGCAATACTGCGGATACATCTTTGATGTGCTGTGCCATGTTTTGGGAGTAAATCAGTATATCGTCGAGGTACACCACAACACATGTCTGTAACATATCTCTCAGAACATCATTTATCAGTTCCTGGAAAACTGCGGGTGCATTACACAGCCCAAAAGGCATTACTAGATACTCGTAGTGCCCAGCTCGAGTATTAAAGGCAGTTTTCCACTCATCACCTGCTCGAATGCGAACCAGATTGTAAGCGGCCCGTAGGTCCAACTTGGTAAATATCGAAGCGCCCTTAAGCCTGTCAAAAAGCTCGGTGATGAGTGGTATTGGGTATGCGTTTTTTGCCATTAGTTTATTCAAGCCCCGGTAGTCAACGCATGGTCTTAATTCGCCATTTTTCTTTTTTACAAAAAAGAACCCAGCCCCAGCTGGAGAGGTAGATTTACGTATGATCCCTCTAGCAAGGGCATCAGAAATGTAATCCTCCATAGCCTTATTTTCATCACAAGATAATGGATAAGTGCGTCCTTTCGGAGGTACTGCACCAGGCTGCAATTCAATGCAACAATCATAAGGTCTATGCTGGGGTAGCATACTAGCCTCTCCTTTGCTAAAAACATCGCCAAACTGTTGGTACACATCCGGCATAGCAGAGGAGGTGCACATGACCTTAATAGGCTGGATGACGCACTTGTCCATACAAAACTGGGACCAAGCAGCAATTTCACACTTTTTCCAATCGAATTGTGGGTTATGTAACTGTAACCACGGAAATCCCAATATCACCGCATGGTGCGGGGAATTAATCAGTTGAAACTGCTGCTCTTCTCTGTGAAGTGCCCCAATAGTCATAGACAATGGCATAGTTTCAAATATAACCTGAGGCGGTTCTAAGGGTCTACCATCAATCGCTTCAATAGTCAAGGGGTTTTCTCTTTCAATGCGTGGAACTCCGTGCAATTCAGCAAAGGTATTATCCATAAAATACCCTGCTGCACCGGAGTCAACCAAGGCCAAAACCTCCACAGAGCGTTGTGCCCAAGACAATACCACCTGTATGGTGGGTTTCATTATGCCCGACACTGGGGACGATTGTACACCACCTAGGGCCTGTCCCCCAAGATACCCTAGGTGTGTGCGTTTCCCGGACGTACCGGACAGGAATTTAGCAAGTGCCCTTTTTTACCGCAGTATAAACATAACCCTTGTTTTTTGCGATATAGTCTCTCTGCCTTGGTTAGTCTAGTGAAGCCTATTTCCATAGGTTCACTTGTTTCCCGTACTGGTTCACTAGACTTCAATGCCAAGGGAGGGATGGGTGGGCAAAACATGCTACTAGGCTCATTATTTTTTGACCGTAACTTACGATCTCTGGCAATTGATCTCTCACGTATTCTGGAGTCAATTATCATAACATACTCAATGTAATCATCTAGATCAATAGGTAGATCTTTAGCAGCGATTTCGTCTTTAATGTGGTCATTCAGGCCTTGAGAGAAGGCTGCCAATAATGCCTCGTTATTCCAACCTACCTCTGCTGCCAATGTGCGGAATTCGATGGCATAGTCGCCCACTGTACGCCTGCCCTGTTGTATCTCCATAAGGCGTTTGGCAGCAGAGGTGGTTCTACCAGGAGGCTCAAACACTCTTCGAAAGGAACGCACAAATTCACTAAAGTTCTTAGTACAAGGTTTAGCATTCTCCCACAAGGGGTTAGCCCAGGCCAATGCTCTGCCAGTGAGCAGTGATATCGTGAACCCCACTTTACTACGATCATTGGGAAATGCGTGTGCCGTCAATTCCATAAAGATTTCGAGTTGATTGATGAACCCTCTGCAGAGACTAGGGTCACCATCATATCTTAGCGGCAAGGGTGCAGAAGCCGTTAACCCTTTAACAGTACCCCCTAGGGGTCTGGTATCACTTTCCGGTGTCTGACTTGGCGAGACCACCGGGCTAGAGCTAGATTGGTCAGCAGGTACCGTGCGTTCAAGGATCGTTTGAATTGCAACTGCCAACTGATCCAAACGTTGCTCGAGCACATCCATCCTCCAATGGATATTCTGTGCGTTACCTTGACCCTTGCTGTCTGAGGTCATGGCCCTTTCGTACTGTCACGGTTTATTATGACTCTCAGACACAAGTTTTAGGTAAAAAAAATCAATTTTATTGAAATAATAAATGATAACTTAGGATGGCAAACATACATATATATATATATACAGAATATAGCACAGACAGAAGGCAGACTCTACCGGTCCTGTCAATATACCGTACAGGACAGTCTTTAGGCTCTACCGGCCTTGCCAATACCGGGTAAGGCAACCTGCAGATGGAATAGCATAACGGTTATACCGGCCTTACCAAATTACCGGGCAAGGCAGCCTCAATAGATACACAATGTAGGCTCTACCGGCCCTGCCAATACCGGGTAAGGCAACCTCAGATGGAATGTGGAAAAAGGTTCTACCGGCCTTACCAATACCGGGCAGGGCAGCCCAGAGATAATAGCAGCAGTCAGATGGAACTGGCAAATTAGCAGAATCGTTAAGCAGCAAGGCTTTGGAGCAAACCAGCGTCCGCACGCTGGAAACAACACTGAATAGTATAGCCGTAGGGCTTAGCGAGCAAACCAGTGACCGCACACTGGAGTAACAAGCGAGTAGTATAGCCGCAAGGCTTAGGAGCAAACCAGCGTCCGCACGCTGGGACCAACACAGATTAGTATAGCTGATAGGCTTTGGAGCAAACCAGTGACCGCACACTGGTGTAACAAGCGAGTTTGTATAGCCGCAAGGCTTAGGAGCAAACCAGCGTCCGCACGCTGGGACCAACACAGATTTGTATAGCTGAAAGGCTTTGGAGCAAACCAGTGACCGCACACTGGTGTAACAAGTGAGTTTGTATAGCCGCAAGGCTTAGGAGCAAACCAGCGTCCGCACGCTGGGACCAACACAGAATTGTATAGCTGATAGGCTTAGGAGCAAACCAGTGACCGCACACTGGTGTAACAAGCGAGTTTGTATAGCCGCAAGGCTTAGGAGCAAACCAGCGCCCGCACGCTGGGACCAACACAGATTTGTATAGCTGAAAGGCTTTGGAGCAAACCAGTGACCGCACACTGGTGTAACAAGTGAGTTTGTATAGCCGCAAGGCTTAGGAGCAAACCAGCGTCCGCACGCTGGGACCAACACAGATTAGTATAGCTGATAGGCTTTGGAGCAAACCAGTGACCGCACACTGGGGTAACAAGCGAGTTTGTATAGCCGCAAGGCTTGGGAGCAAACCAGCGTCCGCACGCTGGGACCAACACGGAATTGTAGCAATGTCACCAACGCGACCAGGCAGAAGGTCGCCAGGATACTGAAGACAGGTGATGAGATGACAGGAACCAGCAACGATCAGTCAGGTCAGAAAACAGCAGAGAAGTTCAGCAGGAACTGCAACACCAGAGACTAGGCCGGAACCAGGACTGGAAGTACTTCAGCATGCAGGAAACACTGGAACAGTAGAGATCAGGAACTCAGGAACACATGAGATCAGGAACTCAGGAACACTGGAACAGAGGCCCAGCTATCACTAGCATAGTGATAGCAAGAAGGTCAGAAACAACACGAAAGGGCACTCAAAGGGTGCCCAATCCAGGTTTAAATAGTCAATAAGAGGCGGGCTATCTGCAGACAGCCAATAGAAGCCCCCTACTGGTGACAGACAAGTAACTGCAGCCAATCACGGGCACCGTGATAGTTTGATTCAGCTTTGTTATCAATTTCTCCTGATCTTCCAAAGTAAATGATGTTACTTTACTTAAAAAATAATTTCCTAAAGAACAATCTATCTCCTTTAATGAAAAAAGTGCAGAATAAAACTCATGTGTTTTTTTTAAGATTCCTTCCAAATCCTTCTCACCCTCTAACGTATCTAGAATGTTCGTACCTTGATTTAATTTCTTGAAAAAAAATCTTGAACATTTTTCATCTTCCTCTAAACAAGTTACTCTACTGTTGAAAATAATTTGCTTTCCTTTCTTCTCTATATACATTTTAATCTTTTCTTTAACTCTGCCAATTTCTTCTTCCACATCTATATCTATAGACTTAAAATCATATAAAGTTTGCAGACATCTCTGCAATTTCTTATACTCATCTCTCTGTTTTTTTGCTTGAAGTTTACCAATACGGATAAAAAACCCTTTTGCTTTCCCTTTCATATAGTCCCACCACTCACAAAGATTCATTCCCAATCTACATTCTCTCCATTTTTTGTATAACTGTATAAATTCCATTCTTACTTCCTCATCCTCAAGTAAGGAAACATTCAGTTTCCAATAGGGTTTTTTTTTCTTCTTCACACCAGGAATCTCACATACACATTCAATCATTTTGTGGTCAGAAAAAATACTAAAATGTGTTTTAAAGTCAGACACCCGTATCCCCTTAGAAAAAAACAAAAAGTCTATTCGAGATTTAACTAAACTATTGCTCCAAGTATAACCATCATTCGTACTCCCTGTCACACGCCATGCATCCTGTAAATTATTATCAGCAATCATGTTCCTAAGAAGGCTCGCAGATCCATCTTTCCTAGAACTACTTCCCCCCAACCTGCTCTCATCAGGAAAGACACAGTTAAAATCTCCACCTATAATTAAAGGAACAGAACCCAGAAGAAACAAACTTAATATTTCAAAAAATTCTCTCCTTTGTCCCTTATATGGAGGTGCATATACATTTACAAATTTCAAAAACAACCCTTTAAGGTTAACAGAAACAATCAGTAATCGCCCTGGTATTATTTCTTCAATCCTATCTACCCGAAAATCTTTATTCCCAAATAAGATGGCTACTCCCACACTTTTGTTCTCATTTCCTCCTGACCAGACTGAAGGGCCCTTATTCCAATTTTCTAAATATTTTTTGTAATCTGTCTCCATTGGTATACCACATTCTTGTAAGAAAACAACATCAAATATTTCTTTTTGAAAAAAATCACACAGAGCCGCCCTTTTAAAAGGGTTTTTGATGCTCCGTGCATTTAAACTACAAACTCTCAACATTTAGTTCATTCCTTTCCTGGTCTCGATATACGTAGGTCCTCACTAAGTGGGGAAAACCCTGATTCTACATCTGATTGTACATCAGCCGAAATCGTTGGCAATATAATATTCCCAGGAAGGTCAGTATCTGGTATAACCTCTGACCCGTCCCCGGAAAGGATTGTCAATAAATCGTTGGGTCCAGATGGGAATAAACCATATTCTTCTTGTAATTCAAGTCCTTTTACGTAAAAAGGATTTGGAGCTAGTGCCTCCAAAGTTTGTTCGGAGCCTTTAGGCCTGGGTGTAGAGTCTTTTTCCACCCCACTCTTTTTTTTCTTTTTGTGACAAACCTTTTTAAAAGCTGGTTGTAGAGGGGTATCTGAAATAACTTCACCCCTTTCATTTTCTCCTTCCATGTCACTGTCCTCTCCACTCTGTTTTTCCAGGTTTCTTTTAGAAACAGGGATCACATTCTCTTCTGCCACGTCTTCAAGGATATCTCCTGCCTCCTCCACAGTCTGTGAGATTAATGGAACTCTAGCAGTCTCCAGTTCCTCAGGTCTTAAAATCCATGGAGGACCACTTTCAGGGTTTGGATTCCTCATGTAACCCGTTCTTTCCAACGTGACTTCCATAGGAGGGAAGTTTGCAAGGTCTTCCAATGTCACTTGCTGCCTTTCAGCTACTTCCTTTCCTTGTCCCCATGGACGTCTTCTTTCTCTATGTGGACACTCTTTAAATTGATGGTCTAGACTCCCACATAAGTTGCAAGACTTTTTCTGGCAATGCCCTGGATCATGACCCGATTGGCCACAAAATCGACATACTGCGTTCTCTACACAGCTTTCCGCCGTATGTCCATATTCCCGGCAATTCTTACAATAAGGAGGCATACCCCTATAAAACAGAAAGCCTTTGTCTCTTCCCAACGAAAACATTGGAGGGGGTCTTTTCAATCCTCCATATCTGGTTACGTCCGAGTGGAAATTCACCACATATTTTCGCTTACCGGTCCACATTTTATATTCGTCGTAAATTCGTCCCACAAAACGAACTGTCTTACAATACTGGGATAGAAAAGTAAACACGTCCTTGTCCACTACCCGTGGATTGTACATGTGTACAGTTAGAACTGTCTCTTCATTTGCGAAGAGCGGAAGAACATTTACTCCCTTAAATCTTCCGATATCCTTACAATTCCGATACCTTTCATAGATCTGACTACAAATAAACAGAGAGGTGAAGGTAACGTCATATATTCCACGTCTCAGAAAATCCTGGAAACATAAAACCGTATCCAGGCTCACATGTAATACGTCCTTCAGCAGCACTTCCACAATGTATTTTTTTGCCTTCGATTGGCGATATTCTTCCTCCACCACAAAACGTAAAGTATCCTGTAGTCTAACATCAGTAGATTCGAAGTCTCCTCCTGTCGTATGCTGTGCCATTATGGCCCCCTCCCTAAAGCAGCAAGAAGCTGAAGATCCGAAGACCGATGCTCCAAGGCCAAGAGTACGGCGATAAGGCACTAAGACTACAACTCACTTCCTCCGTACAGGTCCACCCCCAATAGCAGCAAGAGGCTTTACTCCCCGAAAGGAGGATGCCCCAAGGCCGAGGATGAACGTTCCATCGGAACCTTCCGGCTTTGACCCCTAAAGATCTCAGCCAAAAGGCCTCATCAGTAAGGTGCAGCTGATCTCTCTAGGCACTGTGAGCAAGGGGTCCACATCTGGATTACCCTGTTACCCATAGGGTGACTAGTCCAAAGGGCAATTTGCATATGCAAAGAGCTACTCAAAGATGCTCAACTAGGAACGAGCCTGCCCTCAAATTGATGAGGCTCTATAGGATAAGTATCCTACCCAGAGTGCAATCTCTTTTAACTCACTAGGGCCTTTCACAGCAAGGAAATATCCTAAAGCACATCATACTGATCCTACCAAAAGGTAGTCCAACCACTAAGTGCCAAGCAACTGCCCTCTGAACAAGAGAAGCAGCTAACCCCAGCCGTACGTTTCAGCCTTGTTGGGCCTCATCAGTGAGGTGCAGCTAATCTCTCTAGGCACTGTGAGCAAGGGGTCCATGTCTGGATTACCCTGTTATCCTTAGGGTGACTAGTCCAAAGGGCAATTTGCATATGCAAAGAGCTATTCAGAGACGCTCAGCTAGGAACGAGCCTGCCCTCAAACTGATGAGACTCTATAGGATAAGTATCTTATCCAGGGTACAATCTCTTTTAGCTCACTAGTGCCTTTCACAGAGAAGAAATATCTTAAAGCACATCACACTGATCCTACCAAAAGGTAGTCCAGCCACGAAGTGCCAGGCAGTTTCCCCTCTGAACATGAGAAGCAGCCAACCCCAGGTGTATGTTTCCGCCTTGTTGGCCCTTGTCAGGGAGGTGCAACTGATCTCTCTAGATACTGTGAGCAAGGGGTCCATGTCTGGATTACCCTGTTACCCTTAGGGTGACTAGTCCCAAAAAAAATTTGCATATGCAAAGAGCTAGTCAGAGACACTCAACTAGGAACCAGCCTGCCCTCAAATTGATGAGGCTCTGTAAGATAAGTATCCTACCCGGGGTGCAATCTCTTTTAGCTCACTAGTGCCATTCACAGAGAGAAAAAATACTAAAACACATCATACTGATCCTACCAAAAGATAGCCCAGCCACAAAGTGCCAGGTAATTTCCTTCTGAACAAGAGAAGCAGCCAACCCCAGCCATACGTTTCAGCATTGTTGGGCCTCGTCGGTGAGGTGTAGCTGATCTCTCTAGACACCGTGAGAAAGGGGTCCATGTCTGGATTACCCTGTTACCCTTAGGGTGACTAGTCCCAAGAACAATTTGCATATGCAAAGAGCTTGTCACAGACGCTCCACTAGGAACCAGCCTGCCCTCGAATTGATGAGGCTCTGTAAGATAAGTATCCTACCCAGGGTGCAATCTCTTTTAGCTCACTAGTGCCTTTCACAGAGAGGAAATATCCTAAAGCACATCATACTGATCCTACCAAAAGGTAGTTCGGCCACGAAGTGCCAGGCAATTTTCCTCTGAACAAGAGAAGCAGCCAACCCCTGATGTACATTTCGGCCTTGTCAGTGAGTTGCAACTGATCTCTCTAGACACTGTGAGCAAGGGGTCCATGTCTGGATTACCCTTAGGGTGACTAGTCCCAAAGGCAATTTGCATATGCAAAGAGCTAGTCAGAGACATTCAACTAGGAATGAGCCTGCACTCAAATTGATGAGGCTCCATAGGTTAAGTATTCTACCCAGGATGCAATCTCTTTTAGCTCACTAGTGCAATTTGCAGAGAGAAAATATCCTATCAAACATGATCATACTGATCCTACCAAAAGGTAGTCCAGCCACAAAGTGCCTGGCAATTCCCCTCTGAACAAGAGAAGCAGCCAACCTCAGATGTACATTTCAGCCTTCTTGGCCCTGGTCATTGAGGTACAGCTGATCTCTCTAGACACTGTGAGCAAGGGGTCCATGTCTGGATTACCCTGTTACCCTTAGGGTGACTAGTCCCAAAGAAAATTTGCATATACAAAGAGCTAGTCAGAGACGCTCAACTAGGAAGGAGCCTGCCCTTGAATTGATATGGTTCTATAGGATAAGTATCCTTCCCAGGGTGCAATCTCATTTAGCTCACTAGTGCCATTCAGAGAGAGAAAAAATACTAAAACACATCATACTGATCCTACCAAAAGATAGCCCAGCCACAAAGTGCCAGGTAATTTCCTTCTGAACAAGAGAAGCAGCCAACCCCAGCCATACGTTTCAGCATTGTTGAGCCTCGTTGGCAAGGTGCAGCTGATCTCTCTAGGCACTGTGAGCAAGGGGTCCATGTCTGGATTACCCTGTTACCCTTAGGGTGACTAATCCCAAGAGCAACTCACATATGCAAAGAGCTAGTCAGAGACGATAAACTAGGAACAAGCCTGCCCTCGATTGATAAGGCTCTATAGGAGAAGTATCCTATCCAGGGTGCAATCTCTTTTAGCGCACTAGTGCCTTTCACAGAGAGGAAATATTCTAAAGCACATCATACTGATCCTACCAAAAGATAGTCCAGCCATGAAGTACCAAGCAAATCCTCTCTAAACAAGAGAAGCAGCCAATCACAGACATATGTTTTAGCCTTGTTGGGTCTCATTAGTGAGATGCAGCTGATCTCTCTAAGCACCGTGAGCAAGGGGCCCACGTCTGGATTACCCTGTTACCCTTAGGGTGACTAGTCCCAAGGGCAATTTGCATATGCAAAGAGCTAGTCAGAGACACTCAACTAGGAACGAGCCTGCCCTCAAATTGATGAGGCTTTATAGGATAAGTCTCCTAGCCACGGTGTAATCTCTTTTAGGTCACTAGTGCAGTTCAGAGAGAGGAAATATACTAAAGCACATCATACTGATCCTACCAAAAGGTAGCCCAGCCAGAAAGTGCCAGGCAATTCTCCTCAGAACAAGAGAAGCAGCCAACCCCAGCCGTACGTTTCGACCTTGTAGGGCCTCATCAATGAGGTGCAGCTGACCTCTCTAGGCACTGTGAGCAAGGGGTCCACATCTGGATTACCCTGTTACCATTAGGGTGACTACCCACAAAGGCAATTTGCATATGTAGAGAGCTAGTCAGAGATGCTCAACTAGGAACAAGCCTGCCCTTGAATTGATGAGGCTCTATAGGATAAGTATCTTACCCAGGGTGCAATCTCTTTTAGCTCACTACTGCCTTTCACAGCAAGGAAATATCTTAGAGCACATCATACTGATCCTACCAAAAAAAGTAATTCAGCCATGAAGTGCCAGGCAGTTTCCCTCTGAACAAGAAAAACAGCCAACCCCCAGCCGTACATTTCAGGCTTGTTGGGCCTCGTTAGTGAGATACAGCTGATCTCTCTAGGCACTGTGAGCAAGGGGTCCACGTCTGGATTACCCTGTTACCCTTAGGGTGACTACCTCCAAGGGCAATTTGCATATGTAGAAAGCTAGTCAGAAATGCTCAACTAGGAACAAGCCTGCCCTCAAACTGATGAGACTCTATAGGATAAATATCGTACCCAGGGTGCAATCTCTTTTAGCTCACTAGTGCCGTTCACAGAAAGGAAATATCCTAAAGCACATCATACTGATCCTACCAAAAGGTACTCCAGCCACAAAATGGCAGGCAATTCTCCTCTGAACAAGTGAAGCATCCAACCCAAGACATACGTTTCAGCCTTGCTGGGCCTCGTCAGTGACGTGCAGCTGATCTCTCTAGGCACTGTGAGCAAGGAGTCCACATCTGGATTACCCTGTTACCCTTAGGGTAACTAGTCCTAATGGCAATTTGCATATGCAAAGAGCTAGTCAGAGACACTTAACTAGGAACGAGCCTGCCCTCGAATTGATGAGCACTATAATATAAGTATCCTACCCAGGGTGCAATCTCTTTCAGCTCACTAGTGCCGTTTGCAGAGAAGCACATCATACTGATCCTACCAAAAGGTAATCCAGCCACAAAGTGCCAGGCAACTCTCCTCTGAACAAGAGAAGCAGCCAAACCCAGACATACGTTTCATCCTTGTTGGGCCTTATCCATGAGGTGCAGCTGATCTCTCTAGACACTCTGAGCAAGGGGTCCATGTCTGGATTACCCTGTTACCTTTAGGGTGACTAGTCCCAAGAACAATTTGCATATGCAAAGAGCTAGTCAGAGACGCTCAACTAGGAACCAGCCTGCCCTCGAATTGATGAGGCTCTGTAAGATAAGTATCCTACCCGGGATGCAATCTCTTTTAGCTCACTAGTGCCGTTCACAGAGAGGAAATATCCTAAAGCACATCATACTGATCATACCAAAAGGTAGTTCAGCCACGAAGTGCCAGGCAATTCCTCTCTGAACAAGAGAAGCAGCCAACCCCTGATGTACATTTCGGCCTTGTCAGCGAGTTGCAACTGATCTCTCTAGACACTGTGAGCAAGGGGTCCATGTCTGGATTACCCTTCGGGTGACTAGTCCCAAGGGTAATTTGCATATGCAAAGAGCTAGTCAGAGACATTCAACTAGGAATGAGCCTGCACTCAAATTGATGAGGCTCTATAGGTTAATATCCTACCCAGGATGCAATCTCTTTTAGCTCACTAGTGCCATTTGCAGAGAGAAAATATCCTATCAAACATGATCATACTGATCCTACCAAAAGGTAGTCCAGCCACAAAGTGCCTAGCAATCCCCCTCTGAACAAGAGAAGCAGCCAACCTCAGATATACATTTCAGCCTTCTTGGCCCTGGTCATTGATGTACAGCTGATCTCTCTAGACACTGTGAGCAAGGGGTCCATGTCTGGATTACCCTGTTACCCTTAGGGTGACTAGTCCCAAGGAAAATTTGCATATACAAAGAGCTAGTCAGAGACGCTCAACTAGGAACAAGCCTGCCCTTGAATTGATATGGTTCTATAGGATAAGTATCCTTCCCAGGGTACAATCTCATTTAGCTCACTAGTGCCATTCAGAGAGAGAAAAAATACTAAAACACATCATACTGATCCTACCAAAAGATAGCCCAACCACAAAGAGCCAGGTAATTTCCTTCTGAACAAGAGAAGCAGCCAACCCCAGCCATATGTTTCAGCATTGTTGAGCCTCGTCGGTGAGGTGCAGCTGATCTCTCTAGGCACTGTGAGCAAGGGATCCATGTCTGGATTACCCTGTTACCCTTAGGGTGACTAGTCCCAAAGGCAATTCACATATGCAAAGAGCTAGTCAGAGACGATCAACTAGGAACGAGCCTGCCCTCTAATTGATAAGGCTCTATAGGAGAAGTATCCTATCCAGGGTGCAATCTCTTTTAGCGCACTAATGCCTTTTAGGAAATATCCTAAAGCACATCATACTGATCCTACCAAAAGGTAGTCCAGCCATGAAGTACCAGGCAAATCCTCTCTAAACAAGAGAAACAGCCAATCACAGACATATGTTTCAGCCTTGTTGGGTCTCATCAGTGAGATGCAGCTGATCTCTCTAGGCACCGTGAGCAAGGGGCCCACGTCTGGATTACCCTGTTACTCTTAGGGTGACTAGTCCCAAGGGCAATTTGCATATGCAAAGAGCTAGTCAGAGACACTCAACTAGGAACGAGCCTGCCCTCAAATTGATGAGGCTTTATAGGATAAGTCTCCTAGCCAGGGTGTAATCTCTTTTAGGTCACTAGTGCAGTTCAGAGAGAGGAAATGTACTAAAGCACATCATACTGATCCTACCAAAAGGTAGCCCAGCCAGAAAGTGCCAGGCAATTCTTCTCTGAAAAAGAGAAGCAGCCAACCCCAGACGTACGTTTCGACCTTGTACGGCCTCATCAATGAGGTGCAGCTGACCTCTCTAGGCACTGTGAGCAAGGGGTCCACGTCTGGATTACCCTGTTACCATTAGGATGACTACCCTCAAAGGCAATTTGCATATGTAGAGAGCTAGTCGGAGATGCTCAACTAGGAACAAGCCTGCCCTTGAATTGATGAGGCTCTATAGGATAAGTATCTTACCCAGGGTGCAATCTCTTTTAGCTCACTACTGCCTTTCACAGCAAGGAAATATCTTAGAGCACATCATACTGATCCTACCAAAAAGCAATCCAGCCACAAAGTGCCAGGCAGTTTCCCTCTGAACAAGAAAAACAGCCAACCCCCAGCCGTACATTTCAGCCTTGTTGGGCCTCATTAGTGAGGTACAGCTGATCTCTTTGGCACTGTGAGCAAGGGGTCCACGTCTGGATTACCCTGTTACCCTTAGGGTGACTACCTCCAAGGGCAATTTGCATATGTAGAGAGCTAGTCAGAAATGCTCAACTAGGAACAAGCCTGCCCTCAAACTGATGAGACTCTATAGGATAAGTATCGTACCCAGGGTGCAATCTCTTTTAGCTCACTAGTGCCGTTCACAGAAAGGAAATATCCTAAAGCACATCATACTGATCCTACCAAAAGGTACTCCAGCCACAAAATGCCAGGTAATTCTCCTCTGAACAAGTGAAGCAGCCAACCCAAGACATACGTTTCAGCCTTGCTGGGCCTCGTCAGTGATGTGCAGCTGATCTCTCTAGGCACTGTGAGCAAGGAGTCCACGTCTGGATTTCCCTGTTACCCTTAGGGTAACTAGTCCTAATGGCAATTTGCATATGCAAAGAGCTAGTCAGAGACACTTAACTAGGAACAAGCTTGCCCTCGAATTGATGAGCACTATAATATAAGTATCCTACCCAAGGTGCAATCTCTTTTAGCTCACTAGTGCCATTTTCAGAGAAGAAATATACTAAAGCACATCATACTGATCCTACCAAAAAGTAATCCAGCCACAAAGTGCCAGGCAATTCCCCTCTGAACAAGAGAAGCAGCCAAACCCAGACATACGTTTCACCCTTGTTGGGCCTTATCCGTGAGGTGCAGCTGATCTCTCTAGACACTCTGAGCAAGGGGTCCATGTCTGGATTACCCTGTTACCCTTAGGGTGACTAGTCCCAAGAACAATTTGCATATGCAAAGAGCTTGTCAGAGACGCTCAACTAGGAACCAGCCTGCCCTCGAATTGATGAGGCTCTGTAAGATAAGTATCCTACCCGGGCTGCAATCTCTTTTAGCTCACTAGTGCCCTTCACAGAGAGGAAATATCCTAAAGCACATCATACTGATCCTACCAAAAGGTAGTTCAACCACGAAGTGCCAGGCAATTCTCCTCTGAACAAGAGAAGCAGCCAACCCCAGATGTACATTTCGGCCTTGTCAGCGAGTTGCAACTGATCTCTCTAGACACTGTGAGCAAGGGGTCCATGTCTGGATTACCCTTCGGGTGACTAGTCCCAAGGGCAATTTGCATATGCAAAGAGCTAGTCAGAGACATTCAACTAGGAACGAGCCTGCACTCATATTGATGAGGCTCTATAGGTTAAGTATCCTACCCAGGATGCAATCTCTTTTAGCTCACTAGTGCCATTTACAGAGAGAAAATATCCTACCAAAAGGTAGTCCGGCCACAAAGTGCCTGGCAATTCCCCTCTGAACAAGAGAATCAGCTAACCCTAGATGTACATTTCAGCCTTCTTGGCCCTGGTCATTGATGTATAGCTGATCTCTCTAGACACTGTGAGCAAGGGGTCCATGTCTGGATTACCCTGTTACCCTTAGGGTGACTAGTCCCAAGGAAAATTTGCATATACAAAGAGCTAGTCAGAGACGCTCAACTAGGAACGAGCCTGCCCTTGAATTGATATGGTTCTATAGGATAAGTATCCTTCCCAGGGTACAATCTCATTTAGCTCACTAGTGCCATTCAGTGAGAGAAAAAATACTAAAGCACATCATACTAATCCTACCAAAAGATAGTCCAGCCACAAAGTGCCAGGTAATTTCCTTCTGAACAAGAAAAGCAGCCAACCCCAGTAAAACGTTTCAGCATTGTTGGGCCTCGTTTGTGAGGTGCAGCTGATCTCTCTAGGCACTGTGAGCAAGAGATCCATGTCTGGATTACCCTGTTACCCTTAGGGTGACTAGTCCCAAAGGCAATTCACATATGCAAAGAGCTTGTCAGAGACGATCAACTAGGAACGAGCCTGCCCTCTAATTGATAAGGCTCTATAGGAGAAGTACCCTACCCAGAGTGCAATCTCTTTTAGCGCACTAGTGCCTTTCACAGAGAGGAAATATCCTAAAGCACATCACACTGATCCTACCAAAAGGTAGTCCAGCCATGAAGCACCAGGAAAATCCTCTCCAAACAAGAGAAGCAGCCAATCACAGACATAAGTTTCAGCCTTGTTGGGTCTGATCAGTGAGATGCAGCTGATCTCTCTAGGCACCGTGAGCAAGGAGTCCACGTCTGGATTACCCTGTTACCCTTAGGGTGACTAGTCCCAAAGGCAATTTGCATATGCAAAGAGCTAGTCAGAGATGCTCAACTAGGAACGTGCCTGCCCTCAAATTGATGAAGCTCTATTAGAGAAGTATCCTACCCAGGGTGCAATCTCTTTTAGCTCACTAGTACCTTTCACAGAGAGAAAATATCCTACAGCACATCATACTGATCCTACCAAAAGGTAGTCTGGCCACGGAGTGCCAAGCAATTCACCTCTGAACAAGAGAAGCAGCCAACCCCAGACGTACGTTTCATCCTTGTTGGGCCTAGTCAGTGAGGTGCAGCTGATCTCTCTAGGCACTGTGAGCAAGGGGTCCACGTCTGGATTACCTTTAGGGTGACTAGTCCCAAGGGCAATTTGCATATGCAAAGAGCTAGTCATAGAAGCTCAACTAGGAACGAGCCTGCCGTCGAATTGGTGAGGCTCTATAGGTTAAGTATCCTACCCAGGGTGCAATCTCTTTTAGCTCACTAGTACCGTTCACAGAAAGGAAATACCCTAAAGCACATCATACTGATCCTACCAAAAGGTACTCCAGCCACGAAATGCCAGGCAATTCTCCTCTGAACAAGTGACGCAGCCAACCCAAGACATACGTTTCAGCCTTGCTGGGTCTCGTCAGTGAGGTGCACCTGATCTCTCTAGGCACTGTGAGCAAGGGGTCCACATCTGAATTACCCTTAGGGTGACTAGTCCAAAGGGCAATTTGCATATGCAAAGAGCTAGTCAGAGACGCTCAACTAGGAATAAGCCTTCCCTAGAATTGATGAGGCTCTATAGGATTAGTATCCTACCCAGAGTGCAATCTCTTTTAGGTCATTAGTGCCATTCAGAGAGAGAAAACATACTAAAGCACATCATACTGATCCTACCAAAAGGTAGCACAGCCACGAAGTACCAGACAATTCTCCTCTGAACAAGAGAAGCAGCCAACCACAGACATACATTTCGGACTTGTTTGCCCTGGTCAATGAGGTGTAGCTGATCTCTCTAGGCACTGTGAGCAAGGGGACCACGTCTGGATTACCCTGTTACCCTTAGGGTGACTAGTCCCAAGGGCAATTTGCATATCCAAAGAGCTAGTCAGAGAAGCTCAACTAGGAATGAGCCTGCCCTCAAATTGATAAGGCTTTATAGGTTAAGTATACTACCCAAGATGCAATCTCTTTTAGCTCACTAGTGCCGTTCACAGAGAGAAAATATCCTAAAGCACAACATACTGATCCAACCAAAAGGTAGTCCAGCCACGAAGTACCAGGCAATTCCCCTCTGAACAAGTGACGCAGCCAACCCAAGACATACGTTTCGGCCTTGTTGGGCCTCATCAACGAGAAGCAGCTGATCTCTCAAGGAGCTGTGAGCAAGGGGTGCACGTCTGGATTACCCTGTTACCCTTGGGGTGACTAGTCGCAATGGTAATTTGCATATGCAAAGAGCTAGTCAAAGACGCTCAACTAGGAACGAGCCTGCCCTCAAATTGATAAGGCTTTATAGGATAAGTATTCTACCCAGGGTGCAATCTCTTTTAGCTCACTAGTGCCTTTCACAGAGAGGAAATATCTTAAAGCATATCATACTGATCCTACCAAAAGGTAGTCCAGCCACAAAGTGCCAGGTAATTCCCCTCTGAACAAGAGACGCAACCAACCCCACACATACGTTTCAGCCTTGTTGGGCCTCATCAGTAAGGTGCAGCTGATCACTCTAGGCACTGTGAGCAAGGGGTCCATGTCTTGATTACCCGTAGGGTGACTAGTCCCAAGGGCAATTTGCATATGCAAAGAGCTAGTCAGAGTCGCTCAACTAGGAACGAGTCTGCCCTAGAATTGATGAGGCTCTATAGAATAAGTATCCTACCCAGGGTGCAATCTATTTTAGTTCACTAGAACCTTTCACAGACAGTAAATATCCTAAAGCACATCATACTGATCCTACCAAAAGGTAGTCCAGCCACGAAGTGCCAGGCAATTCCCCTCTGAACAAAAGAAGCAGCCAACCCCAGACATACGTTTCTGCCTTGTTGGGCCTCATCAGTGAGGTGCAGCTGATCTCTCTAGGCACTGTGAGCAAGGGGTCCAAGTCTGGATTAGCCTGTTACCCGTAGGGTGGCTAATCCCAAAGGCAATTTGCATATGCAAAGAACTAGCCAGAGACACTCAACTAGGAACAAGCCTGCCCTCAAATTGATGAGGCTCTATAGGATAAGTATCCTACCCAGAGTACAATCTATTTTAATTAACTAGTGCCATTCAGAGAGAGGAAACATACTAAAGCATATCATACTGATCGCACCAAAAAGTAGCTCAGCCACAAAGTACCAGACAATTCTCCTCTAAACAAGAGAAGCAGCCAATCACAGACATACATTTCAGATTTGTTGGCCCTAGTCAGTGAAATGCAGCTGATCTCCCTAGGCACTGTGAGCAAGGGGTCCACATCTGGATTACCCTGTTACCAATAGGGTGACTAGTCCCAAGGGCAATTTGCATATGCAAAGAGCTAGTCAGAGACGCTCAACTAGGACGTGCCTGCCCTCAAATTGATGAGGCTCTATTAGATAAGTATCCTACCCGGGGTGAAATCTCTAAACAAGAGAGGCAGCCAAGATTGCACCCTGATACTTATCCTATAGAGCCTCATCAATTCGAGGGCAGGCTCGTTCCTAGTTGAGCGTCTCTGACTAGCTCTTTTTGCATATGCAAATTGTCTTTGGGACTAGTCACCGTAAGGGTAACAGGGTAATCCAGATGTGGACCCCTTGCTCACAATGCCTAGAGTAATCAGCTGCATATCACTGATGAGGTCTAATAAGGCTGAAGCATATAGCTGGGGCTGGTTGCTTTTCTGGATCAGAAAGAAGTTGCTTGGCACTTTGAGGCTGGACTATCTTTTGGTAGGATCAGTATGATGTGTTTTAGGATATATTCTCTCTGTGAAAGTCACTAGTGATCTAAACGAGATTGTATATTGTGTAGGATAATTATCCTATAGAGTCTCATGAATTTGAGGGTAGGTTCGTTCCTAGTTGAGCATCTATCACTAGCTCTTTTTGCAAATACTTCCCCCCCAGAAAAAATGTATTAAATTTATCTTGTATATGATAAGGTGTAGATAGCATACAAGAGTTTATTTCTTATTGCTTAGATTTGGGATATAAAATATGTTAAATCATAAGTGGACAAACAGTGCCTCTCCACCTGTGGTTGGACTCCAACTCCCCTCATCTGGCTACAAAAGAGTTTTAAAAAATCAGCTGTCATTTTGTTTTATTTCAAACAATAGTTTACGAGCTATCTGGCTTTATTTATTTGTCATTTTGTGCAAATGAGTTAGTAATGGCCTGCAGGAAGTGGAAGTTGGGAAGGATCGCAGTGAGGAATGTTAGTATCTGGCTGGCATGCTGGCCAGTACAGTTAAATGTGTATAGACTGACAAATAAATAAAGCTACAGATTTTATAAGTTATTATTTTAAATAAAATATGGCTAACATACCTATAGGTAACTTTGAAAGCTATTTCAAAATCATGTTACAAACTAATAGTTCCACTTTAAAGGGATAGTAATGTTTCAAAATAAATGCAGCTCCAATTATTCTTTATAGTTTTTGGGCCTGTAGAGCATTATTATCATTCTCAACGATTTGTAGTTCCAGAGTAATTGAACTATAATGTGTCCCCCCCTTGAGAGGTTTCTCAGGTTATTCCTTATGCTCACTGAAGATTGTCCCTCTCTGTGATCCATCTAGACAGTCTTGCTGTGTAGCTTTACATAGGTAAAGGGGTGGGAAGGGGACACTTTATGATTCAATTACTCTGGAACTATGTATTTTAGAGAATGATAATAAAGCTCTACATGGCCCAAAAACTATAAAGACTAATCAACGCTGCATTTATTTTGAAACATTACTGTCCCTTTAAGATGCAGAGTCTTTGTCTGTGCAAAGGAATAATGAAGATGTCACAGGGATGAGGAAATTACAATACTGACTATAACATACAGCTTCAGCAGCTGGCAAACAGTCTTATCACTGAAATAACATTATAGGAGCAATTCTGGAGCAAACCACCTGCACCACAGGGGGCAAATAAATATTCCCATTTGTTTAAATTGAGATGTTAACCCCTTGAATGCTAGGGAGGTTTCCAACGCATTGCTAGGCAATTCGTTGGAGACTCACGAGAATTGAAGGGGTTAAAATAAAAATGGACATTATTAATTTCACCCTTACGGTGCAGATGGTTTGGCCCAGAACTGCTCTAGTTTGTGCTTTGTACATATATATATATATATATATATACATATATATATATATATATATATATATATATATATATATCCCTGTGTAAAACCTTATAGGGGTACAGTTTTAAGGAAAGCAAGTGAAGAAATTCTGGGGCAAACCATTCGCACCATAGGGGACAACTTAAACATTGTCATCAACATAAATGGATCCATTATTTTAACCCCTTGAATGCTAGACAGGTATCCAGCTCACTGCTTTGAAGGTCTCACTAACATATATGGGGGTTAAAAAGCCACATTTAAAACAATGAGAACAATGCTGGAACAAACAAATTGCTTCGTAGAGGACAAATAAAAATTGTCCATATTCCCAGTGATCTGAAAGAGCCCTTTAATCCCCTGAATGCTATAGGAATGCATTGCTAGGTCTGTCAGTGAATGTCCTTTAGATCTCTGTGTCGGAACACATGTGAACTGGCTTCCTATTCACGTGTAAACCAGACCTCACCTGCCTACTTATCTTCCCGAGATCAGGCAGTCAGCTTCCATTCCCTATTAGTGTACACAAAGCATAAGGAGTTTGCCAAGCAATTACTTTTTTTTTACAGTGTGTGCATATTTTCAAAAATGAATAAAAACTATACATTAAAAAGTGTATGTGTGTGTGTGTGTGTGTATATATATATATATATATATATATATATATATATACACACTAGCAATGTGGGACGGCCTTGCCAGTTATGTTATGTAGGGAATGTGGCCCTGCGAGTGTGTGTGTATAAATTATATATATAAATATAAATATATATATATATATATATATATATATATATATATATATATATATGTGTGTGTATATGTAAACCCTTGATGTGCACTCTCCTTTTAGTAATATGTTGCCTGGGTGCCAATCTTGTGAACCGTTTGTATCCAAATATGAAAAGATAAAGAAAGCACTCACAGGACTTTTAACGGAGATGAACAAATCTGAAGTTTATTCCATTGACGGTCGATGGAATAAACTTCAGATTTGTTCATCTCCGTTAAATGTCCTGTGAGTGCTTTCTTTATCTTTTCATATATATATATATACACTAGTATGGAAGCCCGTATACACGGGCTAAAGTGCACCCAGCTGCCCCGGAGCCGGGAGCAGAGACAGGACGTGAGCCGTCCGGAGCGGGACAGCGTGTTCGGTGAGTCTCCCCTGTGCATGTCTGCAGTTATGCGCAGCAGAGACTCGCCGAACGTGCTGATCCTTAGCGGGGAGCTCCAGACGGCTCACAGCGGAGCTGCCTGTGTGCGAAACCACACATACACAGTAGAGACTCTCTACTGCGCATGTGCAGTTACGGCTCACAGTGAGCGACGCATTCTACCACTTTATGTTATAGGATATATATATATATATATATATATATATATAGACACACTGGTGTCTGTAGAAATAGCACAATGAGAAGTAAATTCTCCATGAACAGGACTATGTATTAGTGTTGAGACACACATTTAGCTTTGCACCAGGAGTACGCTCAGTGTATCAGTATCCATGTAGAGAGGAGGAAGTAGTTTTAGTGACGGACAGTATTAGAGCGAATGTCGCCCTGGTGCAAAGCAGAACAGCACCCGGGGAGTAACAGCGTGGGGGACTCTGAAAAGACATGGGGCACCACAAATACATGAGGTGGATGAAAGGGAACATGGGGTGATTTAAATAGAGTAGGACACATTATTTACTGTTTAAAGTAACAAAGCAGTGTCCAGATAATTGTAGGTCAACGTGTTGGACACCGGTATGGGAGCCAGGAGGTTACATTTCAGCAACACAACTTAGAAGACCGTGGTGGGATCCTAATTTGTACTTATATTCAAAGCAATGGGGTGTTAAAGAATGTGTCCCTCTTCACCATGTTCCTCTCCTCCTCCCTATCCCTGCCCCCCGCCCCCGGAGCAACGTTGGTCCTTTCTGTTACCGTTAACCCTTTGAGTGCCAGAGGAGTAAGCAACACATTGCTTTGCTTACATTTCGTACAGCCCTGGCACTTAAAGAGTTAAATAAACAATGCTCTTAAACCCCTGGGGAGGGGGAGGCAAGCACGAATGTGATCGTGGTATGAAGTAGGGACATTATTGTGTCCTATATATAAATATACACACACATATATGTACGTATGTCTCTCTCGCTCTCTATCATCATCATCCTATATAATAATTTGCTAGGATGCTTGTCAGAAGCCATCATGCGCAGTAGAGACTGCCTGCTCTGCAGTCATGCGCAGTACTGACTGCCCGAATGTGCTGCAGCTGATACGGAGCGGGGCACTCCGAAATTCAGACCAGAGTCCTCTCTGCGCACCTCTTGGTCCCAGGAAAGTGTGCAGAGAGGACTCTGGTCTGAATTCGGAGCTCCCTGCTCTGTATCAGCCGCGGCGCGGTCGGGCAGTCAGTACTGCGCATGACTGCAGTGCGGCCAGTGAGAAGGGAGGATCCGGCCACCTGCTGAGGTTGCTGGGTGTCACTGTGGCCTGTGTCCACGGGCTTTTCAACTAGTATTATATAAAAGGCCAGATGTATGTTTGTCAGATGCAGTCATGCGCAGTACAGACTGCCTATGCAGTCCTAGAGACTGCCCGAATGGACAAAATGTGCCATCTTTCAACCGCTGTCCCAGCCCTGTGTGCCTGGTGTCCGTCCTGGTGTGTGAGGGAGCCCTGGCCCCGGTCAAACGGTGTCTAGCTGGGCTTGGAGGTGCGAGGCGCGTTCATGAACCCACTGCTCTGGGTCAAGGCGCCTGAGACTGACGAGATAGAGGCGCGCTCCCTCTCCTGGTACCTCACACGCTGCTGTTACTGAGGCCACAGGTGCAGGGACTGGCGGGTGCACAGCTATCTTAACTCTTTGAGTGCCAGAGGGGTATGCTCTGCAAAGCGTTGCGTACCCCTCTGGCACTCAAAGGGTTAACCCATTCAGTGCCATTCACTTTGGCCCGTGTACACAGGCTTTTACACGTGTATATATATATATATATTGTGTTTGTGTGCGTGTCTCATATCTCCCAACATTTCAAATGGCCGACACTTTTGTTTTAGATGGTGTTGCTGGAAGCGTGGCTGGTGGGCAGGGTATTAGCGAGAATATTTAAGTTACTTCAAGACCTACTGACAGGATTTTCTGTAACGGAATAAATGATTTAGAACAAGGCCAACGTATTTTATATTCGGAGACTAATGTATGAACACAGAAACTGAAGTTTAAACAAACATTAATATGGTTTATTGCTGTGGAGCAATGTAATATACACACCACACAGTCTGATCTCCTAGGTTAGAGAAACCTGGGGAATGTGGCTGAAAACCTCTGGTTTAGCCAGAATGTCTTCTCTTGATATAACAACACAGTGGATCCCGGCCCTATCCGCAGGGGCCCCTAACTGGAATGACTTTAGGATTTCCTTTCTTGTGCATTGGTGAGTGATAGAAGAACTAACAACCCCTAATAATAATATACCCCATTTACCTTATTGTAGCTATAAAATCCTAATTGCCCTTATGATTTCTTTTTTTTTTTTAACTTGGTCCAAGAGAAAATATCTTCGACCAGTCCTGGATGTCATGTGCTTGGAGAGAGACATGCATGGCTGGATTTACAGCTAGGCAAGGCACTCTAGGTGCCCTTAGCTCTGCCCATGACCACACCCCCCACTCCTCACATGACCCCAGCCCCAGACCCATCCACTATTCCCTGGCACAGAAAATACCCTTGTCCTATAACAAGCAAGGACAAAATGTCTTTAACCCCTTGGTTTCTAGAGATATCTCCAATGTTTTGCAACACAATGCGTTGGAGATCTACCAACCAAGGGAATAAATAATAGCCTGTAAATGGGTAATAAACGGAAGCAGGGACACTGACATTGCTCTGGCCACACCCACAATTCAGAATGTGGGTGTGGTCAGCACAGCTGAGGCACCGCCCCTCAACATTTGGAGCTCAAAGCAGTTGCCTGCTCTGCCTATTGAGAAATCCAGCCCAGGAGACATGACAGTTTCTAGCACTACCACATGACCTCAGTCTCTACTCAGTGCACTTGGTAATATTAACTGTTTAAGGACTAAAGGGGTGTGCAGTGCATTGCACCTGTCATGTCATGTCCGATTCCATAAACATAACATCCAGGACTGGTCTTTCTCGTAAGGGCCATGAGGAGTTTTATCCCCACAATAAGGTGTGTGTGTGTGTGTGGGGGGGTGTATTATTTGGAGGTGTTAGTATTCTTTTAAGCCTTTGAGTGTCAGAGAGGTACACAACACATTGCTTTGCAATGCTTTTATGTACCCCTCTAATTAATTCACCCGTGCACAAGCAGGGAAATCATAAGGAAGTGGCTTGTTGGGGGGAGAGGATAGGGAGGAGAGGGACGTACGGCCAAAGAGGGACACTTGTGTTTTAGGTGGCGTGGCTGGTGGGCGGGGCATTACCAAGAATTTTTAGGTTATTTCACGACCTATTGACACATGCTTGGGTAAGCTAATAAATGACTTATAACAAGACCAAAGTATTTTATTTACACAGCTAATGTATAAACACAGATACTGATGTTTATACAAACAATAATGCTAGTTTTTTTTTGCTGTGGAGCAAAGTGATTCACTTATATACACACCACACAGTCTGATCTCCTAAACACAGGGACACCAGAGTGATACACTTATATACACACCACACAGTCTGATCTCCTAAACACAGGGACACCGGGGTGATACACTTCTATACACCCCACACAGTCTGATCTCCTAAACACAGGGACACCGGGGTGATACACTTCTATATACCCCACACAGTCTGATCTCCTAAACACAGGGACACCGGAGTGATACACTTCTATACACATCACACAGTCTGATCTCCTAAACACAGGGACACCAGGGTGATACACTTATATACACACCACGCAGTCTGATCTCCTAAATACAGGGACATCAGGGTGATACACTTCTATACACACCACACAGTCTGATCTCCTAAACACAGGGACACCAGGGTGATACACTTCTATACACACCACACAGTCTGATCTCCTAAACAGAGGGACACCAGGGAGATACACTTATATACACACCACACAGTCTGATCTCCTAAACACAGGGACACCAGTGTGATACACTTATATACACACCACACAGTCTGATCTCCTAAACACAGGGACATCAGGGTGATACACTTCCATACACACACCACACAGTCTGATCTCCTAAACACAGGGACACCAGAGTGATACACTTATATACACACCACACAGTCTGATCTCCTAAACACAGGGACACCAGGGTGATACACTTCTTTACACACCATATAGTCTGATCTCCTAAACGCAGGGACACCAGAGTGATACACTTATATACACACCACACAGTCTGATCTCCTAAACACAGGGACACCAGGGTGATACACTTATATACACACCACGCAGTCTGATCTCCTAAACACAAGGACATCAGGGTGATACACTTCTATACACACCACACAGTCTGATCTCCTAAACACAGGGACACCAGGGTGATACACTTATATACACACCACACAGTCTGATCTCCTAACACAGGGACACCAGGGTGATACACTTCTATACACACCACACAGTCTGATCTCCTAAATACACGGACATCAGGGTGATACACTTATATACACACCACACAGTCTGATCTCCTAAATACAGGGACATCAGGGTGATACACTTATATACACACCACACAGTCTGATCTCCTAAACACAGGGACACCAGAGTGATACACTTATATACACACCACACAGTCTGATCTCCTAAACACAGGGACACCAGGGTGATACACTTATATACACATCACACAGTCTGATCTCCTAAACACAGGGACACCAGGGTGATACAGTTATATACACACCACACAGTCTGATTTCCTAAACACAGGGACATCAGGGTGATTTGGGTCTCAAAGGGGAATTATCCCTCCTAAAGAGGGACACTTGGGAAATATAGGCCAGCACAGGATAATGGATGCCCCCATGTTCATTTCTTTTTTAAATTGAGATTCCTACCTGTCTCTCTTTTAATCCCTCGGATGCCAGACAACTCACCAATGAACTGCAAAGCAATGCACTGGGAACCTTTTTAGCAATGAAAGGGTTAACAGCTTGCGAAATTCTGTGTCTAGACAAATATTGGCTTAAAATAAGTGCTTAATAAGGAGATTGATTTGAAGGGTGATTTCAAAATTAGTCCTTTTAACCCTTTGCAAAGCAATGCGTTCCGTACCCCTCTGGAACTCAAAGGGTTAAACCCTTACCGCCCGAGGATGTACAGGTACGTACTGATCGGATGTCCTAGGTGGACAGAGGACGTACATGAACATCCCGGAAATCGTTTTAAAAAATTTTAAAAATGTTCGGTGGGCGTTAAGAGCCATCACTAAGGGGTTAAAATGTGCAAATGAGTAAATATAAAAGCCATTAACCCTGTAAGGATCAGAGAGAAGTGCACTCATTGCTTCAAAATGCAGTACACAGCCCTCTGGTCCTTAAAGGGTTAAAAGTGAGCAGTGGCCCTGATTTTGACCACATTTCTAACCCCTTCCCCCCCCGGACCGTTGTACATCCAGGACTGCGTGAGATGCAGTTTGGCCTCCAAGGGGAGTGTTTAGGACAGAGAAATGAAGCACCTTATCGGTCCTGGCAGTTCCCCCCAGCGCCTGGAGCCAGCCTGCAGCCACCACCACACAGGCCTTTTAATTGCTTTCACATCCAATCCGCAGCCCCGCGCCTCACTCTGGCTGTGCACAGCCCCAGAGCACTGCACCCCTACCTGAGCGAGGAGGGGGGAGCGCACACTGCACCATGACCCCAACATACCCAGCCCAACGAGAGATCTGCATATAACAGGGGGAGATAGCTGTGTGTATTATACTGACAGGGGAGAGATATCTGTATATAACAGGGGAGATAGCTGTGTGTGTTATACCGATAGGGGAGAGATATCTGTGTATAACGGGGAGACAGCTGTGTGTATTATACTGATAGGGGAGAGAGCTCTGTATATAACAGGGGAGATAGCTGTGTGTATTATACTGACAGGGGAGAGATATCTGTGTATAACAGGGGAGATAGCTGTGTGTTATACTGATAGGGGAGAGATCTCTGTATATAACAGGAGGAGATAGCTGTGTGTGTTATACTGATAGGGGAGAGATACCTGTATATAACAGGAAGAGATAGCTGTGTGTGTTATACCGATAGGGGAGAGATATCTGTGTATAACAGGAGGAGATAGCTGTGTGTGTTATACTGATGGGGAGAGATATCTGTGTATAACAGGGGAGATAGCTGTGTGTGTTATACTGATAGGGGAGAGATCTCTGTATATAACAGGAGAGATATCTGTATATAACAGGGGGAGATAGCTGTGTGTATTATACTGATAGGGGAGAGATACCTGTATATAACAGGGGAGATAGCTGTGTGTTATACTGATAGGGGAGAGATATCTGTATATAACAGGAGGAGATATTTGTGTGTGTTATACTGATGGGGAGAGATATCTGTGTATAACAGGGGAGATAGCTGTGTGTATTATACTGATAGGGGAGAGATATCTGTATATGACAGGGGGAGATAGCTGTGTGTGTTATACTGATGGGGAGAGATATCTGTATATAACAGGGGAGATAGCTCTGTGTATTATACCGATAGGGGAGAGATATCTGTATATAACAGGGGGAGATAGCTGTGTGTGTTATACTGATGGGGAGAGATATCTGTATATAACAGGGGAGATAGCTGTGTGTATTATATTGATAGGGGAGAGATACCTGTATATAACAGGGGAGATAGCTGTGTGTTATACTGATAGGGGAGAGATATCTGTTTATAACAGGAGGAGATAGCTGTGTGTGTTATACTGATAGGGGACAGATACCTGTATATAACAGGGGAGATAGCTGTGTGTGTTATACTGATAGGGGAGAGATACCTGTATATAACAGGGGAGATAGCTGTGTGTATTATACTGATAGGGGAGAGATATCTGTATATAACAGGGGAGATCGCTGTGTGTTATACTGATAGGGGAGAGATATCTGTATATAATAGGAGGAGATAGCTGTGTGTGTTATACTGATGGGGAGAGATATCTGTATATAACAGGGGGAGATAGCTGTGTGTATTATACTGATAGGGGAGAGATATCTGTATATAACAGGAGGAGATAGCTGTGTGTGTTATACTGATGGGGAGAGATATCTGTGTATAACAGGGGAGATAGCTGTGTGTGTTATACTGATGGGGAGAGATATCTGTGTATAACAGGGGGAGATAGCTGTGTGTGTTATACTGATAGGGGAGAGATATCTGTATATAACAGGGGGAGATAGCTGTGTGTTATACTGATAGGGGAGAGATATCTGTATATAACAGGAGGAGATAGCTGTGTGTGTTATACTGATGGGGAGAGATATCTGTGTATAACAGGGGAGATAGCTGTGTGTGTTATACTGATAGGGGAGAGATCTCTGTATATAACAGGGGAGATAGCTGTGTGTATTATACTGATAGGGGAGAGATCTTTGTATATAACAGGAGAGATATCTGTATATAACAGGAGGAGATAGCTGTGTGTATTATACTGACAGGAGAGATAGCTCTGTATATAACAGGGAGTTAGTTATGTGTTTTATACTGCTAGGAGAGAGATTTCTGTATATAACAGGGGGAGGTGGCCCATCGCACCTCTCAGGATCAGTTCTTGCACACAAGCTGGCAGAATCCTGCACCAAACCTCTTACAAGTCAATTTTGGCCCACCGCACCTTGCCTCACCTTTAAGGTCTGAATGTGGCCCATGGTACCTTTAGGGTGGGGGGATTTGACCAACCCCGTGGCACATTTACTGGCAAAATTTTGCCCGCCAACTTTCTGCGGGCCGAATTTGGCCCGCGGCACCTTTCGCGGGCCGAATTTGGCCTGGCTGAGAAGAGACTAATACCGCGTCCTGCTGGCCAAATCCAGATTTGATTTCTCCCATTTTGCAGACACCGTTCCCTCCGCTTCCCCAGTCAGTCGTTAACATATTCGGGTCCCTTATTTCCCTTTCTTCCCGGATCCTGTAGTTCAGCACCAGTCAGATATTCCTGCCCTGGGTCATGGTCCTCCACCCCAAAACTCACAGGAGACCTCTACTCCAATCCACTACAGAGGCGGGAATTTTCACCATCCAAACCTCTCCTATCAGCCTCTGACAGTCTGTATACTGCTCACCGAACCTCCAGTAAGCAATAGGCCCAGTTCATCTTGGGTGGCCGAATGTTCCCCGCCTTCTCGGGACGATTTTGGGCCGCAGACGCCTCAAGGGCAGAATTTGGCCCCCAGCACCTTTGCGGGCCGAATTTGGCCCGCCGACACTTCGAGGGCCGAACCTGGCCCGCGACACTTTTGCGGGCCGAATTTGGCCCGCCGGCACTTTGAGGGCCGAATCTGGCCCGCGGCACAGGTGCGGGCCGAATTTGGCCCGCCGGCACTTTGAGGGCCGAATCTGGCCCGTTGCACAGTTGCGGGACGAATTTGGGCCGCCGACACTTCGAGGGTCGAATCTGGCCAGCGGCACCTCTGCAGGCCGAATTTGGTCCGCCTACCCTTTGCGAGCCGTATTTCCCCACCTCGTCTTTGCGGGCTTAATGCTGGACCATTTGTTTGCTATATACACATTTTCCACCTCTTCTACCTTTTCTATCCGTTTGTGAAAACTTTAAGGTCACCCCCTGTTTGCGCCCATCCCTGCGAATCGGGTGAGACCAAGATGGCTGCAGGAGTGACCGGGTAACTGGAGAAATAGAGGTGGTTAACCCTTTGAGTGCCTGAGAGAATTACACCCCTCTTTACCTCAAAGGGTTAAAGCTGAATGCAGTTATTGGACCTTCAGTTGGGAATTGTAAAAAAGCTGGAGGTCCAACAACTGACTTACCCTGGGTGGGTGAAATGTACAGGATTTATGTTTAGGTCAGGGACAGGCTGACTTACAGACTGAACCTGTTTAAAAATAGGTCTCTAAATCTCTGTAGAATTCCAAGGGTTAAAGTCACATCTGAATCAATGCTTGTGTGTGTGTGTCTGTCTGTCTGTCTGTCTGTCTCTATATATAGGGGAGCTTACAAGTACTTTCTGCTGCATACAACTTGCTACATGATGAGTTTTTAACCCCAAGGTTGCTAGAAGTTATTGTAAAGCAATCCAGTAGACATCTTGCTCACTCAATGAGACAAATGTAACCCTTTGCGTGCCAAAGAGTTTTCAGCACATTGCATCTCTCTGGCACTCAAAGGGTTAATAAGAAATGGAGCAATTCCTGGAAAAAAAACACTTCTCATTAGGGGATAAATAAAAATTGTTATTTTAAATTGGGACTTTTAACCACTTGTATGCTAGAGATGGATCTAATGCATTGCAAAGCTCAATTCAAGTGCATGGGAATTTAGGAATTTTTATTTGGCCCCTGTGTTCCAGTTGGTTTATTCCAGAATAACTCCAGTTTACTTGTATAAATATGCACCCATGTGTCCTAGCCTTTCCGTCTGACTCCAGCTGGCTATCGTGCGCGCTGATTCTAATTGAAGATGACAGAGGCTTCTGACAGTAAATCTGTTTTCGCAAGAAGACAACATGGAGAGGAGACGCTGTAAGACACACAGGACGTAAGTCCGTCTGCTGCACCCCGCAAGCGTTCCCAGTCTGGGCCCCTTCTATCTCTCACAAGCCTGCACCCCTTTATCTCTCTGTGTGCAGTCTACAGACTATTTACTGACACTGAGGTACAATGGTAAACTGGAGTACACCATCTGTGGTATAAGATTATATAACCCCACCACCACCATTGATTTAAAGGGGGAACTTAACCCAATGTGTTAGATACCTCTAGCATTCAAGGTGTTAACCAACCCCTTTAATCAATAAGTGTTTTCATAATTTGTGTTATCTGTAATGCAGTTGGTTTGTGCCAATTCCAAGTACAATCACCCTTATTGCCAAGTGCACATTAACCCTTTCTTACAGCCTGGACCCGCTCCCAGCCCATGGGGGAGATTCACTAAGCAGTGATAAAGTGGAGATGACTTCTCCAGTGATATCACTTCTCCGGTTCCTTTGTTATTCTATAGAGCCAATGCACTAAGATCTCCAAGGTTGAAGAAATCTTAGTGCATTGGCTCCACAGAATAAAATAGGAATTGGGGAAACGATAAACTAGAGACATCATCACAACTTTATCACCGCTTAGTGACTCTCCCCCCATGAGTCGTGTATGTACGTACCTTTATTTGTATGTCGCCTCCACTTTACAATACGCAACACGTATATTGAGCAACAATATATAAGCAACAGTACTACACCATTATCAGTTTACATATTAAACGGGCCTGGTTGGTCTACTGATAAGGTTTTATCAAAAAAGAACAGTCGTTTATTTTCTTTTCTTTAGTGGGGGGGGGGGAGAATATTGCAGAGCTTTTCCTACTGGGAAAATCAATGGTATTCCTTCTGGCAAGAGATTCTTTATTCAAAAATTATTATAGCTCAAGATAACGCCTCTCTATTGCAGTGTTTGGAGATGTTTACAGTCAACTGATATTCTCCATATGAACTAATGAAATATCATCACCAGTTGGTCACTTTTTATTAAATGTTTTAATAAAAGAAAAAAAGACAAGAAATCAAACAAGTTTGAGCTGTTATAACATTCAAGTTAAAGGGATAGTAATACTTAAATTGTAAAAAAAAAAAAAAAAAAAAAAAAAAAAAAAAAATATGTTGTAGGGTTTATCCCCCTGAGTAAAACAAGGGTATTCCCAGTGCTGAGATATTTTATTAAAAAATTATAACAGCTCAAACTTGAATTTTTTAGGTGTAATATCACAGTGGCCTGCAAATTTACAGTGGTGCTGTTGCTACACCATCCTATGGACTGCTCTGGTCTGTAGACCATAAATTTCCATCGAATAGTGTAGCAACAACGCCACTGTACATTTTCAGGCCACTGTGATATTGCACCTAAAAAATTCAAGTTTGAGCTGTTAATTTTTTAATAAAATATCTCTCAACAGTGGGGGTACCCTTGTTTTACTCAGGATGATAAACCCTACAACATATATTTTCTTACATTTTAAGTATTACTATCCCTTTAATTTTTACTTGAATAAGATATCTATCCTGTAGCTCCATCATTCTATGGAGGGATATGGTATGAGCACAGTTGAGCTCAGTGGCACCATAAACTATCAGGTCATGGTGTACTGCACCCAAAAAAACAAGTTGAAATGCAATAACTTTTGAATAACACATCTTGAAAAGATAAGCCCTCCAATTAAGAGGATTTGTGGGTACTTACAGATAAATGTTTTTCTCTTAATGCTTGTGCAATACATGAACCATGGCCAGTGTACTACAATATACGTTAGTAACATTTAAAATGGAAAATAAAATGGAAAATAAAATATCTCTATCACTTTAATACAATGTATCCACCACTTCATAACCCCTTAAGGACCAAACTTGTGTGCAAACCATTCCTTCGCAATGCGTTGAATACCCCTCTCAGCCTCAACGAGGTTAAAGCAGAGATATTCAAGTACAGACTACATGTGGGAAACCAGTGACTGTGTAGCTGTCACATTACAACTCAAATCATCCTTAGCCAGTCAACTGAAGAGCTGGAGAGGCCGTGGTTGCTATCCGCTGCTATAGACGATGCTCAGCCTTTCCCAGTCTGTCATTGTTCCTAGCTGATGTAAAGCCTTAGAATCAGGACTAGATTTCCCAGCAGGTAAAGTAGGCATACGCCTGAAGGCATGTAAGAGTTGGAGGGTGCCAGATATCCTGCTAAACTGCAAAATATAAACAAATGTTCTCCAAATCTCTCCTGTTCTCTCGAGCTGTGTGGAACCACAAGCAGACAACTGGGATTTTGTAGAAGCAAATGTTACTTTATGCACATACACTGAATGGTCAGTTTCTTAGAGACGCTGTCCTAATAGAGATTAAAATCTCTTTGGGCCCACAGAACAGCATCCAGTTGTCACAAGGTGCAGGAAGGAGACCATGGGGAAGATTTACTAAGCAGTGATAAAGTGGAGATCGCTTCTCCAGTTCCTGTGTTATTCTATGGAGCCTATTCATTAACCCCTTAACGACCCTTGACAGTCATAGCACGTCATGGGTAGATCTGACTTTAAGGAATAGTAATACTTTGTTTTAACTTTATTTTATTTTGTGGGCATTAAAAAAACATGAAGAACGATACAAGTCTTCTCTCTCAAACCTTTATGGTTTGAGAGATATTCACAAGCAAAGTTTCCCCTCCTGCTCTTTTTACCTAGTGTAAGCCATCTCTTCTCAGATGTGGAATCCAGTCCATAGACCAGACAGATAACAGAAGGGGACAATCTTCTTCCTATGAGAACAATGAAAACCCTGCTTGATAAGTTTTTCAGGTTTTTCCCTTATCTTAATTGAAGATTGTCCCTCTCTGCAGTCTACCTGGGCACCTCCCTTCTGATCTGGCTGAGCAGTGTTACATCAGTAAAAGGGGCGGGAGGGGGACACTTTGTCATTGAATTACTCTTGGACTACAACTCGGACAGAATTTAAATAACACTCTCCAAAGTCCAAATACTATGATGATTAATTAGAGCTGCTTTTATTATGAAACATTACTATCCCTTTAAGTGAAGGCCTTAGCTAGGAAGGTGTCCTTCAAACAACAGGGCCATTTTAAGCCACTAATGGGCCCTGAACCCTTGTAATCCTTTGGTCCGCATTGCGCTGTAGAGTAGTCTTGCACCCATGGGGTTAAATGATTACACCTGTTTCCCCTTCCTGCTAAAGAGGACATTTAGGTTTATAGAACGTCACATAATTTAAGCTTACATGACATTAACTTCATGGAGTGATGTGTGCTTACACTTAGGCTTACACATTGCTAAGCACTTATACCTACAGGTGCTTGAGACCCATGACGTACTATGACCATCATGGAATTCCAATCCCCCCCCCCCCCCCCCCCGCGGTTGCATGCCATTCAGGGAGTCTGGAACCGGGGAAAAAAAAAAAAAAAAAAAAAAAAGCTCAGTGGTCCTTAAGTGACCCCTGCGTGACCGGTCCTTAAGGGGTTAAGATTCTCCAAAGATGAAGAAATCTCAGTGAATAGGCTCCATAGAATAACTTAGGAACTGGAGAAATCATCTCCACTCACCGCTTAGTCACCCCCCCCCCCCCACACACACACAGTGATGCCACCTGATGCCAGTGCACAGACTGCGCTATGCCCAGATCAGCACAGAGCTCTAAACACCAGAGGGAGAGCTGCCAATGACTGCTTTGATAGAAGATGCCGCCTGTGCAGAGATACAAGAAAACGCTCACCAAGACTTAGTATAGTCTTCTCCTAAAATAAAATGACTCTGTAGATCCTGTCTGGCGTAAGGTGAACAGCTCTGTTCTCTCTCTAGTGTTTAGCTGCCTGTGTAGTCCAGCACCGAAACGGCTTTCTGTCACAACAGTCAGTGGATAACTCTCCCTATAGTGTTTAGAATGCTCATTGGAATCCATTTTCTTGTAGCCCTGGTTTTCATTTCTGTTACAGCAGTTAGTGAGCAGTTCTCATTCTAGTGTGCAGGAGTCTTGTATTCTTCATTCATGGACTTTGTATTACCTCAGAATGAGCTGCCCAGGATAAGAAACACACATTTAAAAGGAGACTGTCCCAATTTGTGATGCATGGTCACCCTCAATGAGTGGTTCTCAAGCTTTTTTGATTCAGCAGACCTCCCCCCTGCCCCCCCCCAAAAAAAAAAAAAAAAAAAGTCCAGTGGATCCTTAAGAATCAAACACTTTAACCCACTGGATGTAAGAAAGGTCTCCAAGCTTTGAGATACTTTGGTGACCTCTGTAGCACCTTATAGGTTAACCCTTTGAGTGCCAGGTGTGTGCAATGTACCATTTCACAACGTGCTATTTGAACATCCCTCTGGCACTCAAATGGTCATTAATGCTAGTAAGCATGATGTCAGAGCTTTATTGACAGAAGGAGATCCCGGTCCTGGGACCAGCCGGCGGCACTTCATCAGAGCCGAAATAGCAATCTTTAAAAAGAAATACTTCATTGGAACGGTCTACAAAGTCTGCCTGGTTTGCAAGCACACTGTACACCATTCCAGTGAAGTAGTTTTTTGTTTTAAATATTGCTATTTCGGCTCTGCTGAAGAGCCGCCAGCTGGTTCCAGGACCGGGATCTCCTGCGGTCAGTAGATCGCTGACATCAGGAGAAGTGGGGGGAACTTTAGCTGCGAATATCTCTCAAACCATAAAGGTTTGAGGAATGGGACTTTCTCCAGATACTTTTTTTTTTTTTAATTATTTAAACATCTACAATACTGCATCAACTTAAATACGGGCATTACTAACCCTTTAAAGCGGAACTACCACCCATGAATAAATCTGACCCAAATAAATACCCATCTGGCAACTAGCTGCTCAGTATCGGTAGTCACCAGAAATATTACCTGGTGTTTGAGAATTGTACATCACTGTGGAAAGATGTCTGCGCCGTGTCTTGCCTGTCAGTCCGGGAACAGTGTACATTTCTCAAACACCAGGTAATATTTCTGGCAACTAGCGCTACTGAGCAGCTAGTCATCAGATGGGTATTTATTTGGGCCAAATTTATTAATGGGTGGTAGTTCCACTTTAAGAAATATTTGTGCATATGCTCTATAGAATAACATAGGAACTGGAGAAGTCATCACTACTTTATCACCGCTTAGTGAATCTCATCCATGGTTTCCAGAAAGGAGGGACATATCAAATACAATTTTCCCACAACATAAATTAACACACATAATATACTTTGCGGGAAGTGCTAAGGGTTAATATTTTAAAAATCTCAGGATTAGATAATTTTGAAAGATCCCAGGTAGAAAGTCACCCTTGTGATTTATGTACAGACACTAGATTGAAATTAATTCCATATAAAGATACAAAAACACATGTTTAAAAACAAAATCTTTATTTGGTCCGAAAGAACCTGAGAAGGGTGCACAGGGGCCCCCAAAATGTATCTATCTATACAATCTGAGTATATAAGCTGATAAAATAGCATTCTGTCATATTACAGCTGAACAAGTATATGTACAAGGTTCAAAATATTCAGATTTCCCAGTTGTGGCAGGACTAGAGAGAGAGATCAGGGACCCCGATATAGAACAGACAGGGAAGGGGGAGAGGGGCGTATATTTAACCCAGAGGTAGCTAACCCACAAGGACTACCAATGGTGCAAGTTTTCAGGATCTTCCCGATGCATCTCAGGTACACTAATTAACCCTTTGAGTGCCAGAGGGGTATGCAAGGTATTGCTTTGCCTCAAGTTTTGCAATTGCCTTTGCAGTGCGTTGTGTACCCCTCTGGCACTCAAAGGGTTAAAATGATTAAGCCACCAGTAAGTCCATCAGTGTTACAACTGGGATATCATGAAAACATGCACTGTTGGTAGGACTTCATTGCACTGTTTGCTGCCTCTGCTTTAACCCTTTCAGCTTTACTGGCCTAAATGCGAAGGAGCCAAAGAAAGACTTTACAAAAGGCCAAAACCACTGAGTGTGTGTCTAACAATATTAATCCTCCATTTTGATGAACACCTCTGTAGCAGCAGATGAGTTAACATTTTGAGTCCCAGTGGGGGTGCCCAGTGCATTACTTTGCAATGCACTGGGCACCCGTCTGGTACGCAAAGGGTTAAAGTCATGGACAACCAAGGTCACCAATCCCTGGGCTATGCTGGCCTGAAGTTATTTCTAAGATTCATATTTTAACCTGGCACTCAAAGGGTTAAAGTTTGATTGGAGACCATAATCAGCCACTTTATTAACCCCGTGGATACCACAGAGATCTTCAATACAGCTGAAACCAAAGTCTGGCAGAGAAGAACTGTAGTCCTTAAAAGCTGGAGGGCCTCAGGTTGCTCATCACTCTTAACCCCTTAGATTCCAAAAGATTCAACACACTGAAAACCAAAATGAGTCCCTTTAACTTCTGGTCCTTAAGGGGTTACGTGGAAATGCACATGCAATAAGTTTGATACCCCACTGGCATTCAAAGGATTAAAGTGGCAATGCCATTTTTTAACTCCTTGCTTGTCAGAGGTGAGAAGGGCTTTACACACACAGGCCTTTTCTCATGAAAGGTTTATTACAGCTAACTGGTGATAAAACAGGCAAAGACAGCAGAGTTTTAAGGAGGAAGTATACCAATTCTTTACCTGGCACATTAGTTTGACTGTAGCTCCCCCTGGCTGCAAAGAACAACATTCCATTAAAACAAGATTGATTTAGAAAGATGTAAGATTTAGCTTAGCTCTCTCTGGCTGCAAAGAGCAACAGCACATTAACCCTTTGAGTGCCAGAGGGGTGCACTCAAAGGGTTAAAATTAGGGTGATCGCAGAAATATGCCATATTTAAAAAAAATAAAAAAATAAAAAAAATTGGTGATTTTGTTAGTAAAAATGTAAACGCTACCCAGATTCTGTATTTTTCACAAACACAAGAGATTGGTGTCTCCAACAAGACCCTTTCACGCACTGGGGTATATGTGTTAGTTGTAAAGTGGAGCAATTTTGGTTGGAGGCCTTTCTGGCATTCACAGGGTTAAAATCCCCATTTAAAGCGGATCAGCCAAATTAAAGTTACCCCCAAATAATTATGCGCATAATGATAAGCATATCCATACTAGTATTATCCGGAATAAGTCCAGCGTTACTGATAAATCCAACTTGTTTTAAGACGGTCAGGTAGGCATCAGCGCAGATATCTTGGCAAAGAGGCATCTACGCAGTCCTTTCCAGTCTCCTCTAGGAGGCGTTGCACTGTACTTTACGGTACAGGAAGTGACTGACATCACAGGCTCACAGATGCAGGTACAGCAAGATCCCTGCCTGACCATCTCAGAACGAGTTGGATTTATCAATATCTCTGGAGTCAGTCTGGATAATACTAGTATGGATATGCTTATCGTTATGTGCATAATTATTTGGGGTTAACTTTAATCTGGATGATAATTCCACTTTAAAGGGATAGTAATGTTTAAATTCAAGTTTATTTAATATTGTAGGCATTAAGTACAACTATGTAAGTCTTATCTCTCAAACCTTTAGAAATAAATACTTCACTGGAACGGTCTACAAAGTGTGCTTGCAAACCAGGCACACTGTGTAGACCGTTCCAATGAAGTATTTATTTCTAAATAGAGCGATTTTAGCTCTGCTGAAGAGCCGCCGTCTGGTCAAATGACCGGAATTTGCTGCTATCCACTAGATGGCAGACTTGTCTGAAACAGCATAGAGGGGGGAACTTTAGCAAGTTATATCTCGCAAATCATAAAAGTTTGAGAGATAAGACTTAAGTCGTCGTATTTTTTTTTAATGCCTACAATATTAAATAAACGTAACCCTTTGAGTGCCAGAGGGGTACGGAAATCATGCATTCTGCACCCCTCTGGCACTCAAAGGGTTAAATTTAAACATTACTATCCCTTTAAAACAATGGGGAATGTTTGACCCAGAATTTCTCCACTTTTGTCTTTATACAAATACCCCATTAATTCAAGCCATTCTTACCCTGTAAAACCTATTTCCTCATGATTGTTATGCACACACTATATACATAGATGCAGCTCTGCCACATAGCGATCTATATACATGAACACAGCACAGTATAAAATGCCCAGTGTATCGGATTTACAGGGTTAGAATTGTGTATGATTGCATTTTTCGGTGCAGTACTTCTATGTCTGAGACAATTACCCTCCCAAGGTTGCGATAACAGCGCCACTGTAGAATTTCAGGCCATGAAGGTACTGCACCCATAAAAATTCAAGTGTAAGCTGTAATAAATCATCTCTCTGCAGTTGGAGTAGCCTTGTTTCACTCTACAGGATAAACCCTGCAAATGAACTTATTCCAGATTACACAATCCTAACCCTATAAGCAAGTCATATAGAGTGCATGGTACGTTATGCTGCGCAGAGCCGGATGGATAAGCACCCCTTCCTTCCCTGAGATTTGGAGCAATGCCAGAGGGACGAGCAATGCATTTCACACCCCTGTGTCATTCAGATGGTTTAAGCAACACTCCTTCCATCCCAGAATTGTGCTCTTTTTTTTTTGTATATATTGGCGAATAGTGCATGGCATTGCCCCTGCATTTGGGCACAGCGCGTACATCAGGGACCCGGTGGACCTCTGCAGCGGTGAGTCTCGCTGCAGAGATTTTCACAGGAGTCGGCGGGGCAATCCTGTGAAAATCGCTGCTCTTGATTCACTGCATGTGACCGATCTCCGCCCCCCATGCCACCCCAAGAGGGCGGGGCAGACAGCAAACCAGAAACCACATTGATTATATATGGGTGTGTGTAATATCCTATATAATAATTCGCTAGGATGTTTGTCACGATGCAGTCATATGCAGTGCCCGCGTTCGGGCAGTCTCTGCTGCAGATGATTGCATCGCGTGAGTGAGGCAACGCAAGACTGCATCACGTGGAGCAGTGAGGTACCGACCACTTAACCCTTTGAGTGCCAGAGGGGTATGCAACGCAATGTGTTGTGTACCCCTCTGGCACTCAAAGGGTTAGCATTACCCGGAACTTCTACAATAGTATATCATACAAATCAGCATTTCCCCTTGGGAGTGATCCAGGACAATTAGAACCCTGGTCCTCAAGCTACCAACAGGTCATGATTTCAGGATATCCCTGTATGAGCACAAGCGAACTGACCAATTAAAGTGACAGAGCCATTAATTAGTTTATTTATGGTCCAGATAGGATATCCTGCAGACATGCACTGCTGGTAGCTCTTGAGGATCAGGGCGTGCTACCGCTGCTCTAAAGAACTGGATCACTGGCGTCACAGTGAGGCTGTGGCTTTCTATTGGCTACCAGAGAAAGAACAGTATTTGCTTCTTCTTATCAGGGATTTTGCGATCTATGCATAAAGGCTAAAATGGATCAACAAAGTGGTTTGTGATGCATTCATGGGGTTAAAAGCCCCATTTAAATCAGTAGGAACTGGTTTCCAGTGGTACTGTGTTGGAGACCACCAATTTTCAAGGAGTTAAAAGCAGTTTTTCCCCAATGTTCATAAATAAATATATATATAGCTTTGTGTAGAAGGCACAGTATAGTCAGTTCCGGAGTATACCAAGTCCACCATGGGAAGAAACAGAAATTCCCACCGATATAAAATGGGACTTTTAACCTCTTGAATGTTACCCCCTTAACGTCCAGTGACGTGTCAGGACTGTCGCTGCTGTTTTTTTGCCTAAAGGACCAGTGACGGTCCTGGCAGGTCACATATTGTTTACTCACAGCGCTCCCACGGAAATGAAATTGACTGCTCTAAGACTGAAGCGGTTACTATCAGTCCCCCGTTCGGCGTGCTGGCACATGTGATCAGACACGTGTGCCGGCATGTAAGACTGCGTTATGTGGTCCTTAAAGCGGAACTACCACCTGTTTTAAAGTTTATGTACTCTAATTCCCCATCTGGCGACTAGCTGCTCAGTAGCGCTAGTCACCAGAATAATTACCTGGTTAAGTAGAACAAGACCCTGCGCTGGAGCTGACAGGAAGTAGAGTGCGCAGACATCTTTCCATAGTGACGTCTTTGCGCCTGCGCTGTCAGTCCCTTTTGGAGCCGAACAGCTCCTAGCAATGCCTCCTAGAGTCAAGCTGGGACTGACAGCGCAGACATCACTATGGAAAGATGTCTGCGCTCTACTGCCTGTCAGCCCCGGAGCAGGGTCTCGTTCTGTTTAACCAGGTAATTATTCTGGTGACTAGCACTACTGAGCAGCTAGTTGCCAGATGGGGAATTAGATGACAAACTTTAAAATAGGTGGTAGTTCCGCTTTAAAGGACCACACACCCGGGACCACTGGTCCTTAAGGGGTTAAAGAGGTCTCCGCGCATTGCTAAGCAATGCATTGTAGACCTTTCTAGCAGTCAAGGGGCTAAACTTCTCATTAGAATTAATGGAAATGCTCATCTCCCCCCATGATGCAGTTAGTGTGCTGTGCAATTTGTTATCTTTTTGCCTTCTGCATAATGCCCTTGGCCCTAAGGATCCCTCTCCCGCCTATTTTACCTACCCTTAGCCGCCTCCCCTCAGATGTGGGATCTGGTCCTGGTACCGGACAGCACGCAGCGAGGGACAATCTTCATCCATTGAGTATAAAGAAAACCCTGCCCACCTTGTCAAAGGAGGGCAGGATTTTCCTTATGCTCACTGAAGATTGTCCCTTGCTGCACTCCATCCGGCCAGCTCAGATGCAGCGTGACGTAAGTGAAAGGAGAGGAAGGGGAGTCCTTTAGAACTGATTTACTCTTCAAATACAAATCATAACCTATTGAAATAGAGAGCTACATGATACTCATCATATGATGATCAGTAGGAGCTGCATTTTAATTCTGCCATTACTATCCCTTTAAGGCTGCAATTTAACCCTTTAAGGATCAGAAGGGAGAGTAATGCATTGAAAAGCAATGTGTTGTACACCCGTCTAGTCCTTAAAGTGGTACTTTCACCTTGATTCAACTTTGCACATTTGAAAACGACATTAAAAATGGCCTATGTGTCATGTTAACCAAAAGGCCAGCAGATGTACAGTTAAAGGGATAGTAATACTATAGTAATACTATAGTAAAGCCCTACTAAAAAAAACGTATTGCCCCCAGTGTCATCTCTCAAACCTTTATGGTTTGAGACATGAACGCTTCTATAGTTGCTCTCTCCCTCCCCCGAAGTCAGCTTTGTAGCTGACTGAAGGGAAATCCGGTCATAGATCATCAGGCGGCTCTGCAGCAGAGCCGCGATTGCGTTAATTTAAAAAAAAACAAAAAAAAAAACAACTTTCACTAAAACGGTCTTCTACGTGTGCTTCCAAACCAAGCACACACAGAAGACCATTTCAGTGAAAGTTTTCTTTTTTAGTAAACGCGATCAGGCTGTGCTGGAGAGTCACCTGAATTTCGTGCGACTTGCTTCCCTTCAGTCTGCTAGCATGCTGACTACGGGGAAGGGGGAGGGGGAAACTTTAGAAGCGATTATCTCTCAAACCATAAAGGTTTGAGAGATGACACTGGGGGCAATACGTTTTTTTTTTTAGTAGGGCTTTACTATAGGGATTAGTAATACTTAAGTATTAGTATCCCTTTAAGGAGAGATTCATACTTGGTACCATGTACTAATGTATGCCAATTGTGCTGCAATGCGTTGGACACCTCTCTCACACTCAGTGGGTTAACCCATTGAGGACCAGAAGCAATGCATTGCACAAGGAAATATGTAAATGTGCATGTCCCTTATAAACAAACAAGCAAACCTAATTCAAGGGTAGTCAGTTGTTGTACCTGCAGCTGTTGATTGGAATTGTGGGAGGTGTAGTCCACAACAGTTGGAGGTATAACAAATGACTACCCCTGCACTCCTTAAAATTAATCCTTATTTATAAAAAACGTCATCCTATACTGTGATCAAAAGCAGCATCCAAACTATTAACTCTTTGAGTGCCAGAGAGGAACGCATCGCGAAGCAATGCGTTGCGTACCCCTCTGACACTCAAAGGGTTAATATCCCATTTCATACCAAAAAAAATGATTCTGACGTCATTAGTGGAAAAATAGCTTTGAGAAGAGACGTACCTGGTGGGAATCAGCACCCATAGGAAGAAAAAAATATTTTGGACTTAATTAGTTCCTTCCTGGGAAGCTAATTACTCTGATATTAAAATGTGTGCATATACTTATGTATATATATATATATAATGGATTTATTTTAGCCTAGCATGTGGCACTACCCATTTCATAAAACAATCCGATATCTGTACATGGCCACACTTAAGCTTTCAGGCTTATACAACTTTGTAAATTCAAAGGCTTAGAACTTTATAAAATGGCTACAATTTCCTCAAAGGAAAAATAAGAACTAGGAAAAAAAAACATACAAAAAAATAAACAAAATTGATTTCTGTTAAAGCAGAACTTTCACCCGCTATAAAGTCGCCCTGAAATAATTAAACAGGTAGCGACTAGCTTTATAATAGATACGTTACCTCTGAAATGTAGCCCATTATAAAGAAATCCTTTATTGTAGGAGACCAGAAGCCAGGCGTCAGCTCAGACATCTTGTCTACGTGCCTGCGCTGTCAGTCCCGGTCTCCATTGAGAAGCACTGCAGTGTGTCACATGGTAACCGGGAGGGAGCGATGGTGCAAGGCTGCACTAACCTGCCCGTCGGTCTCCTACAATAAAGGATTTCTTTATAATGGGCTACATTTCAGAGGTAACATATCTATTATAAAGCTAGTCGCTACCTGCTTAATTATTGCAGAGCAACTTTATAGCGGTGAAAGTTCCGCTTTAAGGGAGATGTTCCTCATGTTCCCGGATTACAGTGATCTAGTTACTATGCTAGTTTTACTATTAAAACCAAGCGACGTATGTAGTGAGCTAAAGATGCCTGGAGCAAACTGCCTGTACGGTGGTGGGGGAGAAACAGATCCACTGGTTTGGACTGAAACTATGCGTTGGAGAAATATATAGCATTCAGTTGGTTAAACGGATAATAGTGGCGGGATAAAAACGCAGCTCCGATTGGTCCTCATAATGAGGATCATGTAGCACATGATTCTAAAGGATCCCACCCTTAGCCACCTCCCCTCAGATGCAGCGAGGGACAGTTTTCATCCACTGAGTATAAGGAAAACCCTGTGCCCCTTGATGAAGGACAGCAGTATTTTCCTTATGCTCAATAAAATTTGTCCCGCGCTTCGCTCCATCCGTCCGACTCAGATGCAGCATGGTGTAAGTATAAGGGGCAGGATGGGGATTCTTTAGATTTGATTTACTCTTGAACTACAAAACAAAACCTATTGAAATACTGCGCTACATGATCTTTGTGATAGGAGGATCAATCAGGGCTGCATTTTTTATTTTGCCATTACTATCACTTTAATGCTCCAATTTAACCCTTTAAGGTTCAGAAGGGAACATTTCGCACTGGAAAGCAATGCGTTGCACACCCCTCTAGTCCTTAAAGTGGACCTTTCACCTTAATTCAAGTTTGCACATTTAAAAACTGCATTAAAACAGTCTTTGTGCCAAAAGACCAGCAGATGTGCAATTAATGAGATACTCACACTTGCTTCCATATGCTAATGTATGCTAATAGCGTATCTGTGCAGTAACAGTGATGTTTCACATGCTAATAGAGGTTTTCAGTGATGTCATATGCTAATGAAGCTGTGTGTGGTACCTGGAGAGTTTCACTTTCACTTTTCCCAGAAATAAAAGTGTCACTATCTCCTAAACTAGACATCTTGTGGAATTTCGGTTAATGTGATACATAGGCAGTTTTGCATACAATTATCAAATATGTAAAAAACATTCAAGGTGATAGGTCCATGTTAACCCTTTGAGGACCAGAAGGGTATTCAACATGTTTGGGGAATGTGTATTTGTTTCCCATGGTTCAGTTGGTTTGCTCAAGAACTGCACACTTTTCCCTTTCTATATAAGGCCCCCAAGGGCCATATACAGTAAGAAAGGGGAAAAATTATGGCGCAAACCAACTGAATTGCAGGGAAAAAAATAAATAAATAATTCCCATTGATGAAAACTGGGCGTTGAATACTAGTGGTCTCCATTAGAAACAATAAAATAATAAATGGGGCTTTTAACCTCTCACATGCTAGCGAGGTTCCTGCACACACTATGGAGCAATGTGCTGCAGACCTCTCCAGGATTAAAGGGGCTAGAAAGCTCCATTTAATTCAATGGTGTTCTCCAGAACTGCAGCTCTTAACTTCCGCAATACGTCTTTTGGCTCTTAACCCCCCATTCACCTTACTAAGGTCAGAAAATCCTAATGGCACCTCTGCTTGTTTTTCCTGCTTTTTGATTCTAGAGATAACATTTACAAATCAGTCCTGGATGTCATGTCCATGGAGTCAGACATGACAGTTGGTTGCAGGAGTGTAGGAAACAAGCTCCGCCCACTGCACATGATAATCTATACTTAAGGACCAATGACGTGGCAGGAACGTCATGCCAGTCCCGGATGTTAAGGACCGGTGTTAGTCCTGGCACGTCAAGTAAGTCTAAGATGGCCCCGAGGCCTTTAACGTCCACCCACGTGCCGAATCAGGCAGCCGTTAAGGTGTTAACAACAAGAGGGGGTGTGCAGCACACTGCATCGCAATTTGTTGCACACTTCTCTGGTCCTTAACCCCTTAAGGACCATCCTCAGGGCTGGCAGTTTTGGCCCAATGGAATTAATGGTCCTCAAAAGGCGTGCAGCCGCACGGGGAGCCCTGAATTCCATTACGTGCCCAGACTGTCAGTGGTAGTTTTCCCATGTCAGCCCTGGTATGTCATGGATCCTTAAGGGGTTAACCCTTTGAGTGCCAGAGGGGTACGCAACGCATTGCTTTGCAATGCGTTGCGTACCCCTCTGGCACTCAAAGGGTTAAAGGGTAGGCTCAATCACTCTGCCTGCTTCATTTTGAAGAAAAAAAAGAAAGATGAAAATAAATAAATAACTGCTAGCAGCTGTCATGTCCGCCTCCATGGACGTATCATCCCTGACTGACTGATAAGGTTATTTCTTGTACAAAGACTCAAGGGAAAAATCAGAAGGGTATAGTGTGGTTTTCTAGCCGTTATGAGGTAAGTGGTATTTGTTCACAAACAATATTTTACCTTTTTCCTAACGTAGATGTAATCAGAGCAACAGCAACGTAATGCGTTGGGTACCTCTCTGGCACTCAAAGGGTTAACTGTGGGACAGCAGCAGAATTAAAGTGGAACTGTACCTCTAAATAAGTTACTCTTCTTCTGTGCAACAGAAGGACTTACCTAGGTGAGACTCTTTCTTCCACGTGTATCCCTATCTATTTCTGACATTATATTTGCAGTAGAATATATTTACATTTGAATGCCTGGCATTTAGCTCCCTCCTTCATACTACAGACAATAGCCATCAATGATCTGAATGCGAAAACCCAGAGAAAAAAAAAATCCCTGCTCAAATTTACCAGAACATTAAAAATATATGATAAAATGGAGTCCTCCAGCGACAGACTACAACAGAGTTGCAGTGCAAATGTACACTACCATATAAAAGAAGCAGTAAACTTTTATTATGAAAAAAAAATAAATAAAATGTGGGTCTTTTCCTGCGGAGTAAAACAAGACAGAATACATCCGACTGCTGAAAGTCACATCATTCAAAAGTTCACACTGTTGGGTTTTTATATTAAAATGTTGGCAACAGTGCCATCTAGTGTCCAGACAGTTATTCTATTGCATTCAATGAGACACTGGCTACACAGTAATAGCTCAACCATTTTGCAACAGTTTGAACTGCATTGAAGTCTGAATTAATCATATCTCAGCAGGGTGGCATCCTTGTTGAACTCAGCAGGAAAATCCCTAAAATATACGCCATTTCATAATAAAACTTTATTGATCCTTTAAGGACAACTACCTAGGGTAAATGCTTTACGAGACACTTCTTCCTAATCATATGCTTTACGCTTACACCCTTGGATCCTAGACCCATTTCCAGTGTATTTGTTTTCTATGTGCTGAAGCTGCCTCTAGCATCTTCCAGGTTAATGCAGGTCTGGCAATAATTTTGAAATAAAATACGGAGCTTAAAAAGGGAAACGAAGACCGGATTCAGTGCCCACAACTGTGCATTATTTTTCTTTGGGGAAAAAGATATTCAGGGGCAAAGGATGAAGGTCATGATGAGAGTTAATGCAGCAAACCTTTTCCATGTTGTTGCCCAACAGAAATGTGTCTTTAAGAAGGGTTTATAGATGGGATTAGGACGTAAGGGAAGGGTCCCTGTTTACACAGGAGAATAGTCCTGAGTAGATTTCAAGTGTCATCTTTCGGGAACTGTTTAGTCTATGAAGTGCTCCTGCTGTACCTGGGCAGAGAATCTTGGTGCGCAGAATCTGTCTTCTTGTGGGCGGATGTCAGAGTGGGCGGGGTCCATGGAGGCCAGACACCTCGGGGGACAACGGGGGGCTGTGGGTGCCCTTGATGGGCATCCAGTCATTAAGAAAAGCCTGATTGGCCTTACGGTGAGCCAGGCGGTGTGTGATGGAGAAGCCAGCGTTGCCCTCCAGTTGAGACAAGATGACCAGCACTTGCCTGTGAACACAAGGAGGAATAACAGCAGATTAGAGGAGAACAGATTCAGGAAGGGAGAAGGCGATGTAAAAGGGGTGAACGACAGTGAGGAAGGAAGAAAGGAAAGGTTAAGAAAGGGTGGATTTACAGGGATAGTAATACTTAAAATGTCAAAAAAAAAAAATAAAAATAAATATGTTGTAGGGTTTATCCCCCTGAGTAAAACAAGAGTACTCCCACTGCTGAAAGGTGTTCCATTCAAAAGTTATTAATTTTCAAAGTTGAATTTTTTAGGTGCAATATCACAGTGGCCTGAAATTGTACAGTGGCGCTGTTGCTACACCATCCTATGGAGATTTATGGTCCCGGGACCAGAGCTGTCCATAGGATCGTGTAGCAACAGCACCACTGTACAATTTCAGGCCACTGTGATATTGCACCTAAAAAATTCAACTTTGAAAATTAATAACTTTTGAATGAAACACCTTTCAGCAGTGGGAGTACCCTTGTTTTACTCAGGGGGATAAACCCTACAACATATTTTTTTTACATTTTAAGTATTAGTATCCCTTTAATCACGCACTGCAAAGAAATGCGTTGCATACCCCTCTGGCACTCAAAAGGTTAACAGAAGGAATAATTCAATGCAGAATGAAAAACAAAAAACATTGTAGAGTTTTTTTTTCCCTACTGAATAAAACAAGAATAATTCCCACCGCTGGGAAATGTTTTGATAAAATGTTATTGCAGCTGAAACTTTATAAAAGTGAACTGCAGTTTTCTATTGTGGTCACCAGGTTGCGTTGTCCCTACCACTTATCTATTACAAAGAAAAAAATTACCCTTGTTTTAGTGAACAGGAAAAGGAGGATAACATACATTGTTTTTTTCGTAATAAAAATTGTACTGATCCCTCAAACAAGCTAGAACAGGGTTATGCAAGGGCAAACGTCTGGTAATTGTTGGACTACATCTCCCATCATCCTCAGCTGACCATTTACCACGATGGTAGTTGTAGTCCAATGCTCTACTCCCAAGCTAAAATGTAAATACACACATCATGTTGCACCACTACGTTGTTTTAAACTACAAAGAGGAACTGACGCATTCGATACAGCCCCCCCACAACATATGTTTAAAGGGATAGTAATCGATGAATATTAAGGCATCTCTGATGACTCTTCATATATTTTTGGCCATGTACCCCAGTATTTCAATATCCTCCGACATGTAGTTGAACAGAAATTCAGTAATAAAGAATCCCCCTTCTGCCCCTTTTACCTACGTAACGCTCTCTCCAAGTTTGTCCGGACAGAGCGCAGCGAGGGACAGTCTTCTTTGAGTGTGAGGAAAATCTCAGCCTTTTTTGTCAAAGAGGGCTGGGTTTTGCTTATGCTCACAGCGAGAAGATTGACCCTCACTGTGACCTGTCAGGTCAAGTGACTGGATTCTACATCTGCGGGGAGGCAGCAGAGAAGAGGTAAAAAGGGGAGGGGATTCTTTATAACTGAATTTCTGTTCAAATACACGTCAGAGGATATTGAAATACTGAAGTACATGGTCAAAAATATATGAGGAGTTATCGGAGATGCCTTTACATTCATCCATTACTATTCCTTTAAGGCCAGCAAAGCGTAATAGATAAGTTATTGAAATGTGTGCATTTGTTTGCAGAGGGAGAGGGCTGCCATATTGTTGACAAACATGATTGGCAGCGCTTTCCCTCTGAAGATCTGCCCAGTAAGCCCTCCCCCTCTCAGAGGCAGGTCTTTGATTCTCTTCATAGCGCACTCCCTGGTGCTGCCAGTATTGAGGCTGCACACTACATAAGCTGCACAACGCCCTGCACTTTGTTCTCAGTGCAGGACGTTATACTGTCCAAATTAAATGCTGCTCGGTAAGCAGCCGAAGTCCAGGGGAGGGGGTGGGAAGGCTGGTGGGTGGTGTCGTTTCATTACAGGGGACTGACAGCAGAGCGCTTCGGTACAGCTTGTGCCGCAGAGAGCTAGAGGATGATGTCAGCTGGGAAATCTTTCTACCTTTATTAAATGGAAGAATGTGAGCATTTTTAAATTACACTTACATATTTGGAAATGTTATAAGTATCTCTCTCATATGAAAACCATTTATATGTAGGTGATAGTTCCCCTTTAACTCCACACGGAGGCTCACCTGTGCAGAGGCGGGACGCTGTCACTGGTTTTCAGGCTGCCTCGTGTGGACACAACGTTGAAGCTGTCCGTGCAGTCACACTGGATGTGCAGGTAGGATTTTGGATGTCTGTTTTCTACCACCACGATGAGCCCAGCCCAACCGTGCGTCAAGTAGTAACAAGTCATACCTTCACGACCCTGATGAAGGAGGAGAGGGAGAAGTTGTCAGAAATCTCTGAACCTAAAGTCAATGCTCGCATCTAAAGACAAGACAAGTCTTATCTCCCAAACCTTTATGGTTTAAGAGATATTCACAAGCAAAGTATCCCCCTCCCGCCCCTTTTACTGATGTAACACTTTTCAGCCAGGGCAGAAGGGAGCTGCCCAGGTAGACTGCAGAGAGGGACAATCTTCAATTAAGATAAGGGAAAAACCTGAAAAACTTGTCAAGGGGGGCAGGGATTTCATTGTTCTCATAGGAAGAAGATTGTCCCCTGCTGTTATCTGTCTGGTCTATGGACTGGATTCCACATCTGAGAAGAGATTGTTTACACTAGGTAAAAGGGGCGGGAGGGGAAACTTTGCTTGTGAATATCTCATAAACCATAAAGGTTTGAGAGATATGACTTATATCATTCTTCATGTTTTTTTAATGCCTACAAAATAAAATAATGTTAAAACGAAGTATTACTATCCCTTTAAGGGTTCCTTCAGGGTATTGACAAGTTCAGTCTAAGAAAAGACTCAAGGGAAGAGGTCAAGAGATGAACAAGAGAAAAAGGCATGAAGTTTAATGAAGAACCATGAAAAAAAGTTACCTCGTGTCGCTCTCCCTTATCCTCAGTCAGCAAAATAATGGCATCTGCAAGAGTGGTTGGTTGTGCTTCCAGTTGCTCTACCATGACAGGTCGCGAGCTGTAGATGGCTAGGATGTATCCCATTGGGTCTGTGGGCGAGCGGCGGATATTACCACTACCGGTGGGGCTGGAAGCTGAGAGACAGGAGAGAATCACAGTCCACGTGTTCAAGTGGATCAATCACCTTGAATTTTCTTTACATATTTGAAAACTTAATTCAAAACTACCTATGTGTCATATTAACCAAAATTCCCCCAGATGTAGGGTTTAAGAAATATTCACATTTATATTTCTGGAAAAAAATGAAAATTTCCAGGGACAGCACATAACTTCATTAGCATATGAAAAGTCACTGAAACCTTTATTAGCATATGACACGTCACTGAAAGGTCTTAATTAGAAATTGAAACTTAACTCGTAAAACAATTAGCGTACATTAGAATATGGCAACAAGTGTGAATATCTTCGTAACTGTACATTTGCTGGTCATTTCGCTAACATAACCAACTAGGGTGACCACATTTTCAATATGCCATTCCGGGACATGTGGTCACCCTAGTGAGTCCCGCAGCTGAGGCTCCATCCGGCACTGACCAGCTTTCTGAGGCTGACACAGAGTAAGAGTTCCCCAGTTTGAACTCTTACTCTGTATGAGCCTCAGAAAGATGGTCAGCGCTGGTCGGAGCCTTAGCTGCAAGACTCATTCCCAGCACCAGCATACTTGCGCTATCCCAGCTGTCTCGCATGCACTAGTCAAGCCAGCTAATGAAGTGTATTTGCTATATGGTCCTTATTGGCTGGCTGAGCCAGCCAGTGAGGACCATATAGCATATACATTTCATTGGTTGGCTGGACTGGTGCGTGCTGCGCTATGTAGGCTGTGGGTGCCGGCTTTGTTGTTCCATTCCGGGACTCTTTGTTGTCCCGGTGGGGGGTGACCCAGGACACAGACCTACAATAAGGGACAGTCCAGGGCATTCCGGGACGTGTGGTCACCCTATAACCAACTTGAATTAAGGTGAAAGTCCCACTTTAAGTTCATCATTGCAAAACCATCTTGCAAAATTAGAGCAATTTAGGAACAAAATAAAATGTACCATATGGGTGAAAAAAAAAATTTCCTATTGTCTTTAATTTGTAATCGGCAGTAAATTCTACCTGGAAATTTAGCTTTTCAAGTAATATAAAAGTTATAGCTTAAATCCTAAACCCTTATAATGAGGTCATTTCCCTTTCTGTGATACATGCAGTAGCTTATTTTACATACTGTGCCAGGCAGAGAGAGGAAGTGATATCACTACATGGGGGCAGGAGGTTAAAAAACAGGAAGTGATATCACTACATGGAAGCAGGAAGTTAAAAAAGAGGAAGTGATATCACTACACGGAGGCAGGAAGTTAAAAATGGACTAAAGGCACAAAAGTGGAATGGATTTGGAGCATATCGAGTGCACCCTAGGTAACAAAAAAAAAATCCTACTTTTTAACCCTTTGATTGCTAAAGAGGCCACCGATGCACTGTGTTAGAGACTGCAAAATGTTATTAGCTCTATTTAAATAATGGAATGGTGAATATGATTTTTATTCTCTCTGGAGGCTCAATAAATACAACACACAAAAGATGAAAAAAAAACACGACTTCCTACAATTATCGCCATGGGAAGTGTGAACATGCCTGGTAACCAGCTTTTAAAGAAGTAATCCCACTATGAATTTCACTCTTGTGGCCTTCTTTAACCCCTTAGTGACGGCCGCGTGCAGACGCGGCCGTCACTTAACGCCCGTCTAACATTTTTTTTTTTTTTTTAAAAAGAATCCGGAGTCCCCGAACGGCGTGCAGCCGCGCGGGGAGCCGGATTTCCGGGACGTACATGTACGTCCTCTGTCACTAAGTGACAGCCACACAGGACGTACATGTACGTCCTGTGTCGCGAAGGGGTTAAAAGATATCTTCTTCAATCAGTCTATGGAGGCGGACATGACAGCTGCTCGAAGGACCACAGGGCACAACCTACACCCACTGCATAGGGTAATCTTAGCCTTTTAATGCATTGTGTACCCCTCTGGCACTCAAAGGGTTAAGGACCAGAAGGGTGCGCACCACACTGCTTCACAATGTGTTGAGCACCCCTCTGGCTGTTAAAGGATTAAGTATTCTCATGTGCTCTTCCTGCTTCAGTTTGAAAAAAAAATGAAAAAAACTGCTAGCAACTGTCATGTCTGTCTCCATGGACATAAAAAGTAAATAAACAAAATATATTTATTGCTTTGTTTAAAACAAATCAAAAAATAGTCTTCCCATTGCTGGGACTGTTATTCCGGTTCAAACTGTGACAAAAAGCAGATTTTTCAATATAATGCACTCAGAGTATTCTTGAGCCACCTACTACAGTACTTCATAACAATCGGTAACAGTACCACCTGGTGACCACAATAGAATACTGCATTTTTATGTAAAAAAAAAAATATGAATAAAAGTTTCAGCTGTAAGAGTGTTTAAATAAAAGATGCTCTGTCATAAGCAGAACCCTTGATTTATTCAGCAGAAAAATCCCTCTAACATTTTTTATGAGAAATAAGTAGTTTACTGCTGGGAGCTGGGCAAATTTTAAAGTAGCATCTCCTTAGATTCTAGTGAGGTTGCCAATGAATTGCTAAGCAGACTTTTCCAGCTTTCAAGGGGTTAAATAATAACTACTCTTCTTTTCCACTCCTGATAAAATTGAAAGGTTTCCCAGCTTCACATAATACTTGACTAACACATCGTCTGCATTTAAAGGGATAATAATAATTAATTTTAAGTGTGTTTCATATTATAGACATAAAAAAAAACCGATGAAAAACGATGTAAGGCTTATCTCTCAAACTTTTGTGGTGTGAGAGATATGCCTCTCTAATGTTACCTTCCCTTGCCTGTATGAACAACATCACCGCTTAGCTGACTGCTACAGAATCCGGTCATTTGACCTGATGGAGGCTCTTCAGCAGAGCAGAAAACGCTTAATTGGAATGGTCTACAAAGTGTGCCTGGTTTGCAACCATAATGGTTTGAGAGACAAGCCTTACATAATTTTTTATGCCTATAGTATGAAACACGCTTAAAATTAAGCATTACTATACCTTTAATGGGATTCACGCAGTGAGTAGACTGTATTGTGTGTTGGAGATCATTGGGAAAAGTGAACCCCAGAGTGATCCATACTGTGTGGTAGGCTAGCGTTTCTACCAATTGGTTGGAGGCCACACTGCTCTGTTGTTAATAAGACGCTGCCCTTCCTTCACAACGAAGCATAGACACTTACTTACCCTGAGCTGGAGATGAGCCTGATGACATGATCGTCTGCCAGTGGTTGAACGCGCAGCAAACAACCGCGTACTCCCCTGGTTCCAGCATTACATCGCACCCCACAAACTTCTTCACTGCCCTTTTGCTATGTGCCATGAGCCGTCCCAGCATCACCTTTCCTACTCCGCCGTGGGATGCACGGAACACCATGATGCACAGGTCTAGAAGGTGGCTGTCCACAGTGTCTGAGCGCCTGCAGGAGAGGGGATTATACTGCTCACAAGGTGTCCTCTCCTCCAATCACAGCCATTTCCGAAGAGCAGCTCTAAGTCTAGAGGCAGAGTTAAAGGGATAGTAAACTAAAAAAAAACTGTTAGCGAAATGATAGGAATAATAAAAATATACTTACTGCCCTCATTCCCATCTCTCGAACCGTTACGGTTTGAGAGATATCATATAATAAAGTTCTCCGTTCCCTCCCCTTTCTGCCTGACAAGCTGTAAAGCTGTCAGAGGCAGAATCCGGTCGCCCGACTGTAGGCGGCTCTTCAGGAGTGCTGTCATCGGGATATCTAACATAATTACTTCATTGTATGGTCTACGTGTGCCTGGCTTGCAAGCACACGCTGTAGACCATTCCGATGAAGTAATTATAGATAGATATGTCGATGTCAGCGCTCCTGAAGAGCCACCGTCTGGTCCCGGAAGCAGGATCTCATGACGTCCGCTATACAGCAGATGCGTGAGAAGGGGGAGGGAGCGGAGGTCTTTATTTTCATACATCTCTCAAACCATAACGGTTTGAGAGATGGGAATAAGGGCATTACATGTTTTTTTATTCCTATAATTTCTCTAACAGTTTTTTTTTGGAGTTTACTAACCCTTTAAAGGATAAACCTAATGGCCCCTATGATTTTTCCCTTGTGCCTTTGCTCAAGAGAAAATCTTCAGTCAGTCCTAGTCCATGGAGGCGGACATGACAGTTGCTGGCGGTTTTTCCAAACTGAAGCAAAATGTGCGAGCCCGCTTAACCCTCTAACAAACACTCTGTGAGGCAATGTGTTGCACATCCCACTTGTCATAAACCCCTTAAGGACCCAGGCCTTGCCAGGACCATCATGGGTAAACTTTCGTTAAGAACCAGTGATGGTCTGGGCACGTCATGAAAGTTAGGGGTCCCCGTGGAGCTGCATGAGGCTCGGGGACTCCTGAATCCACTGGGCAAAAAAAAAAAAAAAAAAAGCGCTCTGTGTTCTTAACTGCCGGCTGCGCTGCGGCTGGTCTTTAATGGGTTAAAGGGTTAAGATTACCGTGTGCACTGAGCAGAATTTGAGGTCCTGCTGGCAAATGTCATGTCCGCCTCCATGGACAAGACTACAATGACTGATTGAAGATGTTATTTCTTGAACAATGACACAAGGGGAAAATTCACTGGGGCCATTAGAATTTTAGGCCATAGTTAAATGGTGGTGATGGGGGGGGGGGTTGATATCAGGAGGTGTTGGTTCTCCTTTATGAAAAAATATAGGATATAGCACTTTTCTTTCAATTAAAACAAGGGTTCAGCCACTATATGGAGATTTTTTCATTCAACTGATATCAAAGTGCAAACTATCCCCCCCCCCATCAAACTTGGAAACAGCGCCAACTAGTGCCCAAAAGATAATATTATTATTATTTTTTTTTTAAATATGATGGGAGAGATTGCTCAGTTGGTTAAGGCACCAGCTGTAGAATCTACTCAGACTGTGAGGTTGCAGGTTCTAGTCCCACCAAGGTCAGCTCAGCCTTTCACCTTTCTAAGGTACATAAAATGAGTCCAGGACAGACTTGAAAACGAGAGACAATCTTAATGTAATCTTCCTGGTAAAATACTTTCACAAATAAAAAAAGCTTCGGGGCTATGCACTATGGGGTGATAAACAGGTGAAACATGGAGATGAATTCTTCCGTTCCTATGTTATTCTATGGTGCTAATGCACTAAGATGTCTCCAACTTTAGGGATCTTTGTGTATAGGATCCACAGAATAACATAGGAACTGGAGAAGTCCTCTGGTTATCTCCCCTTTATCACACTTTAGAGCATAACCCTCCCCTTAATCATAGACAAAGTTTTTAACATTACAGGAACAGCACCCCCCAACCACATAATGAAACTGTATATTAACCCTCTGAGAGCCAGAGCCCCTCTGGCACTGAAAGGGTTAATGTGTGTGTGTGTGTGTGTGTGTGTGTGTACAAAATAGTCTGAGCCGTAATAAAGTTTTAATGAAATCCCTGCAGTCTGTCTTTGCTTTAATCAGCAGGAAAAGCCCCATCTCCTATATAATAATTCGCTAGGATGTTTGTCAGAAGCCGTCATGTGCAGTACAGACTGCCCGCTCTGCAGTCATGCTCAGTACTGACTGCCCGAACACACTGCAGCTGATACGGAGAGAGGGACGCTCCGAATTCAGACTGGAGTCCTCTCTACGCACCTTCCTGGGACCAAGAGATCAGCCGCGGTGCGTTCGGGCAGTCAGTACAGCGCATGAATGCAGCGCCGCCAGTGAGAAGAGAGGCTTTTAACCCCCTGAATGCTATGGGATCTCAAACGCATTACAAAGCAAAAAAGCATTGAAGGGGTTAAAATTCCCAGGGTTAAAGTGTCCCAATTAAAACACATTTTTATGTCAGTTATGGTAGTTACATTTGCTTCCCTTTTTCGCATTGCATCAACTCTACCCCATACTATGACCCTTTACCTGCTGCCTTCCTGGAACAGGGAAAACTCCATGGCTGTGCGTTCTGTTACAGTGAGAGATGTGACGGTCACTGGGACCGAGGCCTTGTTGGGGAAGGTGCCCTGGACTCTGACTTCGTGCCAGTCCGTGTGGATCTTACAGATGTCCACAGAGTCAAAGTACCTGAAAAAAGGGGAGAAGATGGAGACAGTAGTTGATGAGGGTAAAATGTGTCCATTAAAGGGATAGTAATGTTTGAAATAAACTAGATCACTGAGTCGTCTTTATAATAAATGTAACACATTGCGCTATTTTAACCAACTTACATTTCTGTAGTTCATAAAATATTAACTGTAGAATGATTCCCCTCCCGCCCCTTCTGGATACGTCACTGCTGCAGCTCAGTCTGGTCTGGACGGATGTGGAGAGGGACAAACTTCAGTAAGCAAAAGGAAAATCCTGCCCTCCGTCAAGGTCAGAGTTTTCCTTCTACTTACTTACTGAAGTTTGTCCCTCGCTGCATCCGTCCGGTCCGATGACTGGATTGCAGATTCAGTGGGAGGAGGCCAGAAGGGGCGGGAGGGGGGATCATTCTACAGTTAATATCTTATGAACTACAGAAATGTAAGTTGGTTAAAATAGCGCAATGTGTTATATTTTATTATAAAGAACACTCAACGACCTAGTTCTTTTTACAAACATTACTATCCCTTTAATACTTCATTATTACTACCCCCATGTTGTAGCCCCTAAAATTCTGAATTCAGAGATACCACCGGCATCTCTCAAACCTTTATGGTGTGAGAGATATCCGCTTTCAAAGTTCCCTCTCCTTCTCTATCCCCTGACGTCAGCGTTCTAGCTGACAGCGGGAGAATCCGGTCCGTGAGCAAGCGGCGGTTCTGCAGCAGTGCTGAGATCGCATTATAGAAAGAGAAATCCTTCACTGAAATGGTCTTCTACATGTGCTTGGTTTGCAAGCACACGTAGAAGACCATTTCAGTTAAGGATTTCTGTTTCTATAACTCAGTCTTGCCACTGCTGCAGAGCCGCCGCTAGGTCACGGACCGGATTCTCACGCTGTCAGCTATAACGCTGCTGTCAGTGGAAAGACAAAAAGACAGGACTTTGAAAGTTGATCTCTCTCAAACCATAAATGTTTGAGAGATGCCGCTGGTATCTCTGAATTCAGAATTTTAAGGGCTACAACAGGGGGATAGTAAAATTAAGTATTACTATCCCTTTAAGTTCAGCCTTTGCTGTATCACTGCTCTTTTTGCTTATGCAAAGGAAAGCAAAAAAAAAAAAAAAAAAAAAAACCCCTCCAAACACTTAACCCCTTGGTGACCAGAGGGGTGTGCAACAACTTTGAATTACTCCCACTTTCTTTTTATTCTATAATAAAGTGTTCCCTTCCTGCCCCTTTTCCATACATCATGAATCGTCCCTTCAGATCTGGAACCCATGCAGCGGACCAGACAGATCACAAAGAGGGACAATCTTATATGTATTAGTATAAATAAAACCCTGACCGCCTTGACGAAGGCGCTTGTGGATAGAAGAGCATCCCTTGTCGAGAACCAGCTCTTAGTGTATGATTCGTGACAGATGGAAAAGGGGCAGGAAGGGGTGGACTTTAATATAGAATTAAAAATAAATAAATAAAAAATAAAAAGGCAACATTATGGACGATTACAAAGGTACACATCATTATACAAAAGTATGTAGAAGAATTAATCTTACACTCATACCTAACCATTACTCTCTCTTTAAACAGAGGTAACAAAAAGTAGACATTGGATATATGTATGAAGATATAGGACAGTGAATTCCGTTTGGAGGACTGCGCTTATCTTCTAGTAAGGTAAGACTGAGGGCAGTGCTGGAGTAATGCTCACCGGATGAAATCGCTGTATTCCATCCAGAAGACTCCCTCGCTGCTCCCATGAGGCATCAGTTCGTGCTTCAGTGACGTCTGCCACAAAGGCCACTCGTCAGACCAGTTCCCATTCCACGAGAAGCGGCCCCAGGGGTTACGTAACCGGAGCAGCCTGCAAAGGGTGGTGGGAAATACTGTAAGGAAAGCACATTCAGGACAACACCAAAGGCTATATGTACAAAACTATCGCATCCAAGGAGCATATAAACAATGCCCTACTGGTTTAAAAGAAGCTTTAAAGAGACAGTAATGTTTCAAAATAAAAGCTCCAATTAATCTTCATAGTATTTGGACCATGGAGAGTGTTATTTCACTACTGTCAGAGTCCCCCTCCCGCCCCTTTTACTGATGTAACACTGCTCACCTAAGAACAGAAAGGTGTTGTCCAGATGGCTTGCAGAGGGGGACAATCTCCAGTTGGCATAAGGGAAAAACCTGCCTTGGGGGGGGGGGGGGGCAGGTTTTCATTGTTCTCACAGTAAGAAGATTGTCCCTTCCTGTGATCTGTCTGGTCTTAAGACCAGATTCCACATCTGAGGGGTGGGAGGGACTACAACTCTGACAGAATTGAAATAACACTCTCCATGGCCCAAATGCTATGATGATTAATTGGAGCTGCTTTTATTTTGAAACATTACTATCCCTTTAAAGCTTTTGAGTGTTAGAGAAGTCTCCGATTCATTGTGAAGCGATATGCTGAAGACCTCTACATCGAGGGGTTAAAAGTCCCTTTAACATATGACCATTTTTTACATTTTATTTACCGAACACCTCTAGCACTCAGTAGGTTAAACAGCTTTTTTTTTTTTTTTCTTTTTTGTTAGTTAACGGTGATTTTTAATGTTTATACGTATGGGGTCATATGCTCCAAAGGAGCGTGATTAAGGGGTAAACGGCATCATTTAACCATTTGAGTGCCAGAGGGGTACACAACGCATTGCAGTACCCCTCTGGCACTCAAACGGTTAATTTAACAATAACTTATATGTCCCCTATGATGCAGTTGGTTTGCCACAGAAATGCACTGGAGACCTTTCTAGCACTCTAGAGGTTAAAAGCTCCATTTAAATCCACAGGAATTTGGGGAATTATTATAGGTTTCACAAACTGCACTTGGTTTGGCCAAGAATTATTCAATTTTTGTGAATATTACCCCAAGGGTCACTAGAACCCTGCGCTTCCGTTTTCTCTCTATTCCCTTTGCTCCCAACTCACCGGGATCCCTGAACGTCCCTCACATCCAGTATGGAGTAGGCGTGCCGAGGTCTAAGTCCCATGCTCTCATAGGCTGCATCGTCCACCTTCATGTTCCCTCCCCCGCAGGAAGCTCCCATCAGGAACCTGCACGCACAGGAGACAAATACAGAGAACCATGGTCTAGCAGTGTCTTAAAGGGCACCTGTCACATTTTACTAAGTCTGATACTTAGTTTAAAAAACAGGGTGCAATGAGCAGCCTCAGACTGCTCATATCTGTCATTAAAGTGATTGTAATGTCTATTTAAAATGGAGTTGCCAGAGTCTTCTGTATATTAAAAAGAATACGTGCTTACTACTTTGTAGTTCAAAAGTTATGAAGCACTGAAGATCTGCCGCTTCCCCGCACGTCACTCTGAAGCTTCAGTCTGGTCAGGATGGATGAGGAGAGGGACAAACTTCAGTAATCAAAGGGAAATCCTGTCCTCCTTCGTCAAGGTCGGCAGGATTTCCTTTATACTTACTGAAGTTTGTCCCTCGCTGCAGCCGTCAGGTTGCACGACCCGATCTCAGATTCCATGGGAGGCGGCCAGAAAGGGGCAGGGGATCTTCATTGCTTCATAACTTTTGAACTACAAAGAAGTAAGTGCTTAGACATAGCTCAATATGTTCCTTTTACTATACAGAAGACTCGGGGAACTAACTTTAAATAGACATTACTATCACTTTAAGTGGTAAGAAAAGTGATCCACTCGTCTGGAAATCAATTCAGAAGTCCTGGGTTGATTGTGCAGTCCCCATAGACCCACTGTGTCAGGTGTCACTTTACGTGAACTTACAGAAAATGTAAAGTCAAAATAAAAATTTATTATTCCTTTAAATTAATCAACAGTCATTTTAATGGGTCCCATTGGTGCAGTTGGTTTAAACTAGAATTGCACCACTCTGTCTTTATACATATGTCCCTGTGTACAACAAGCAAATAAATTCTTCTGTGGGTCCTATTGTGGTGACTTTACAAAGAAAATAAATCAAAAGATCGTATTTGGTCTGGAAAGATCAATTGTAGCAGGAGACAATACACATTGTTCAAAGGTTATTATGCCAATTCTGTTTCCACGGATACATTCCTGGGTCATTCAAATGGACCTGTTACCCAAACAGCTTTTAGCCTCACTAACTGTTTATTTTTCAAATGCCTACATCAGTGATTGGCAATGTGAGGCCCTTCAACGGCTGGTATATTACAGCTCCCAGCATTCATTGCCAGCCAACAGCTGGCGACGAATGATGGAAGTTGTAGTCTAGCAACCACTGAAGGGCTTCAAATTGCCCATTTATGTCCTATACCTTGTATTTCATTCATGTCAATAGTTTTACACACTTTTGGTTTAGTGGTTGGGGAATCTAATCTCAGCAGACCTTTCCTCTCGGACTTGGCCAGATAAAGCTGCACAACTTATTACTCAAAAGTGCAGATCATCACCTCCTTCCACCTTCTTAGGCTGATAAAACCAGAGGAGTGGAATTAATTAATCAATAGGAATAATCATCTAAATCCTTTGAACACCCAAGGCATTGAAGGCAGGATTTGCAATGGTGACAGGTCCTCTTTAAAAGGAATACCAACACCTCATTACAAATAACTACTTAAAGTGATAGTAATGTCTAAAAAAAACTTTTTTTGCATTTAGAAGAGCTCAAAAAGCTGATCTAAATGCAAAAAACCGTATCTCTCAAACCACTATGGTTTAAGAGATACGGGCGTTTGAAGTTTGATTTCTCCTACTGACAACTGTAAAGCTGTCAGCAGGAGATCCGTGTCGGTCGATACGCTGGCACTTGAGAAGTGCCGAGATCTCGTTACTTACACGGAATCCCTTCAATGGAATGGTCTAAAACGTGTGCCTAGTTTTCAGGCGCACGTTTTAGACCATTCCAATAAAGGGATTCCGTGTAAGTAACGAGATCCCGGCACTTCTCAAGCACAACAGTGTCGACCGACACAGATCTCCTGCTGACAGCTTTACAGCTGTCAGTAGGAGAAATCAAACTTCAAACGCCCATATCTCTTAAACCATAGCGGTTTGAGAGATACATTTTTTTGCATTTAGATCAGCTTTTTGAGCTCTTCTAAATGCAAAAAAGTTTTTTTTAGACATTACTAACACTTTAATCGTTATCTGGGCAGAAAATTCGAATGGCCTCTATGAATCAATTTAGTGTGGACTGATACTTCAAAATTAATATTTCATTTGTAATGTGTATCATGTTTATGGAGGCAAATATGATTCTTTTGGTAGGACTTCAGGATCCTAAACTCATCCCGCTGGAATATTCCTTCCTTCCCAAGAATAGTTCTGTTGGAGAAATGTGGGATATGATAGACCTGCAAAAAGGAATCATGGTCACCTCTATGGTAAATATACACAGTACCATTTAAAGATTAATTTTGGAGAAACTGCTCCATGCAGAATTAATCGATAGGGGCCATGAAGATCTTCTGCCCAGATAAAGGCAACTGGAGGAGGTGTTAGTGTTTCTTTAATACCCATTTCCCTACTCCAGTGTAAGCCCCTCCCACCTCGTTCTTACCCTGCCTCCTTAGAACTCAGCATTTTGGCCCAGATGAGGTCTGTGTCCACCGTCTCCTCACGGGGGTTAGTGGAGCTGACCTGCAGCATTAGGCTCTCACATGGTGCTCCTGTAAGTGTGGCAAGGCCTTCGATGGCGCGGCCAGCCTGGAGGGCGAAGTACGAGCCGTGAAGTTTTGCCAGTGCCTTCTCAATAAGAGCCACCCAAAGCTGCTTCCTCTGGGCCTAAAAAGGAAGGAATACATTTCTTATTAATCACATTCTGCTAAAAAATGATCGTTTCTTCAGATTTCATCTTCCTGCATTGCATACCCCAGAAATATGTACCTCTTAATTTTATTTTCTTCTTTTCAAAAGGACTTGCCTTCATAGGTGTCCTTCAAATGGCAATACATTGCATACCTCTCTGGCACTCAAAGGGTTAACCTCACTTAAAAACAAACAAACAAAAAAAAAAACGAGTACTCGCTAGGAGTCTGGTGATGGTAGAATAAGGTTACAGATGCAGTAAGAGGTAACTCCTTTTTTTTTGCCTTCTCTCCTTGAATTTTTGCCAGAATATTTGGGGAACTTGGAGAGATTCCTATATCTGAGCAGTGCAGAGGAGGACATCCTGGTGACTGGGATTAGATTCCGAAGGGCTTACCTACTGAGGATAGGTTTGCTTCTATTAAATTTGATTAGGAATTTGTGAAATAATACACCTTTGGATATTTTTTATCTATACTTAAACTGAGTCTATGCTTCTCTTTTTGTCCTTTAAAGGGTTAGTAATACTTCGTTTTATCTTTATTTTATTTTGTAGGCATTAAAAAAACATGAAGAACGATATAAGTCTTATCTCTCAAACCTTTATGGTTTAAGAGATATTCACAAGCAAAGTTTCCCCTTCCGCCCCTATTACCTAGTGTAAGCCATCTCTTCTCAGATGTGGAATGCAGTCCATAGACCAGACAGATAACAGAAGGGGACAATCTTCTTCCTATAAGAACAATGAAAGTCCTGCTCCCCTTGAAAAGTTTTTCAGGTTTTTCCCTTATCTTAATTAAAGATTGTCCCTCTGTGCAGTCTACCTGGGCACCTCCCTTCTGATCTGGCTGAGCCGTGTTACATCAGTAAAAGGGGAGGGGGATACTTTATCATTCAATTACTCTTGAACTACAACTCTGACAGAATTGAAATAACACTCTCCAGAGTCCAAATACGATGATGATTAATTAGAGCTGCTTTTATTACGAAACATTACTATCCCTTTAAAGGGATAGTAATACTTTATTATTACTATCCCCCATATTGTACATATTTGTAAAATAAGTTCCCCCTCCCTCCCCCTTCCCTGAAGTCAGCGTTGTACTGACTGCATGGGAAGTGTGTCGTACGACAGGCTTGTGGCTCTGCAGCTGAGCCGAGATCCCGTTAGTGAAAAAGAATTATTTCACTGAAAAGGTCTTCTACGTGTGCTTGGTTTGTGCTTGGTTTGCAAACACATGTAGAAGACCGTTTCAGTTAAATAATTATTTGTCACTAACGCGATCGCTGCTCTGCTGCAGAGCCGCATGATGAATGTCAGACCGGATATCCCTGCAGTCAGCACAACGCTGACTTCAGGGAAGGGGGAGGGAGGGGGGAACTTTGCTTTCGGTTATCTCTCAAACCATAAAGGTTTGAGAGATGAACCTGGGGGCTATTAAATTATTTTACAAATATGTACAATATTTGTTCGTGGAGTCCGTAATCCAAATTTAAAAAAAAAAAAAAAAAAAGCTTTGTGGTCCTTTAGTGACTGCCGCGTGCTTGTCTGGCCAGTCGTTAAGGGGTTAAAGAGAAGAATGTCTGGGGCAAGCCAACTTGATCTGAATGGGGCTTTAAACCCATTCATTGCTAGAGAAGTCTCCAATGCATTTCACCTTACAGAAGAGAGACTTCTTTAGCGTTCAACCCTTAGAGTGTCAAAGGGGAATGCAATATATTGCCAAGCAATGCACTGAATACCCCTGGCACTCAAGTGGTTAAAAGTCCCATGTGGATAGTGCCCATTTGGCAGTTCATCACCCCTGGGAGCAGACCTGCCAGTGAAGCCTGGGCTGCACTGTGAGCCCTGGTGGACCAATGGTGGGAAGAAGAACCCTCTCTAAAAGGAGAACCTGAGTAGCCTCATTGGTCCCAGCGAGCCGAGACTGAACTGCAGAACCAAAGTCTTGCAGTTCAATCTGATTGGAGTGCTCAGTGTCCCAGTGATTGGCTTGAAATCCCAACACAGAGGGTCTATGGAAGCTGCAAGCACAACTGGAGACATTTGCGGCTAGGCGTGACATTCTTCCGGGTTGTGTTCAGCACAACACAGCGTGGCAGTTCCGTCTGACAGGAGACATTTTGAAGCTATCTACCACACCTGTTCCCATAATAAAACATATTTACCCATTTAAATCAGGAGGAATTTAGGGATTTTTTAATTTTATTTGTTCCCTATGATGTAGACTTGCTCCTTGTTCATAAGGTCCTTATGATTGGTCGACTTTCACTCATGTGGACACAGGTTACTGGCCAATCAGGCATCAACAGTATTAAAAGGCATCAACAGCATTAAGGGACATGAACAGCATTAAAGGCACATGAACTGCTAGTTAATCTGATTTTTGTTTTCAGGCAAAAGAGTTTACAGGCCAGACACATATATATTTAACTATTCTGAGGACCAGAGAAGTGTGAAATGTATTTGCATTGCACACCCCTCTGGTCCTCAAAGGGTTAATGAAGTACAACCGTATAGCATAGGTCCATGCAGGAAACCTTGAGAACAAATATAAAGTGTGTGGTAAACGTCACCTGTAAGAACTTGCCATACTTGTAAGTCGTGCTAGCCTAATAATGGAGGGCAGGCTGACCTCAGGCATCTTTCTTTGACTTGAACTGGCTATTGTAAGGGACTGATAAGAGAACTCCTTTGTCCTAGGAGAAACTGACATTTCCAGCCATGGCTCTGACTCCCCCCAATGCCCAAGGGCAAAATAAAACCGTATATGGAACAGACTGCTAACACTGACCTGAATATATTAAGTCCAGTATAGTCTAATACAGGGATGGGTAACGTGGGGCCCTCCACACCAGCCTTGCTTTACTGTCCACTTCTAGTTTAAGTAACACACACTCTCTGTTGGTCCCCACCCCCCAAGCCTTCTTTCATTGTCCACTGCTGGGCACAGAAGCACACTCACACTGGCTGCCCCGGTATCCTTTGTAAAAGTCGCTGTGCAGTTAGCGACCATCAAAACAGCGAGATCAGAATGTTGCCTGTACCATGTGGGTGAGATCAGAATATCGCCAACACGAAAAGGGCATATTCTCATGTCGCCATTTTGATGGTCGCACACTGCCGAGTACTATTTCCCCAGAACGGGCCAGTTAGGCTGAGCCAAAGGGCTGCTCTAATCTAAACTTTGCAGTACTCCCACCCCCCCCGTACTTGGTGGCAGGAAGTGATACATGGGAGTGGTTTCCTGGACCTACCTCCAGGAAGAGATGTACTAGTTTCCAAGATGTCTGAATGCAGGAGGAAATCGGAAAAGCTGTACGTTTTAACGTATGTGCTAGCTGAAACAATTGCATGTTAACATAAGACAAAGATGTTGCACGTCATCCCTCTGAACATGTAACACAGGGGTGATGTGGCTCTAATTTCACTTTTAATGGGCTTGGCTTCCTTCCCCTGTGTGGTTGGAAGGTATGCAGTGTTACTACACTGCGGCCATCAATACAGCGACATTAGAATTTCACCTTTTTCTTGCAGGCGACATTCTGATGGTCGCTAACTACATGACATTTCCCAAAGTAAACAGTCTGCCCCCCCAACCTTGGCTCACTCCTAGACACAGTACCATACACACACTGCTGGACCCACCCACCCCAGCTTTGATTCATTGTCCACTGCTAGGCACAGTACCATACATACACTGTCTGCCCCCCACTCCTAGTCACAGTACCATACACACTCTGCTGGATCCCTAGGCCTTGTTTCATTGTCCACTGCTAATCACATAAAACACTCTCTCTCTCTCTCAGCTTGTTTGGGTAAACATGTAAAAGACGGTATAAACCAAACATTAAACCACAATACGTTTTCTTTATATCAACAACTCTCTACACCTCTTCTCTCACCAGTTTTTCCACTACACCCACACGTGCTCCACCTCAAACAAGAGATACAAAACAAATCCACTCATACCATACAATTACAGGTTGGCAGCAGAATGAAGACCTGCTGAACCTTTACAGCGATACATCCTGCCTGCTTACCATAGCAGGAAACCTAGTTTCCACACCAGGCTTCACACTCATAGCTTTTAACATTCTGAACACAGTAAAGAATTCAACAACTTTAAGGCACAGAACAAAAGACCTTACTCATGTTTCTGTCTCTAATTCAGACACTTCCTCATAAATCTTTCATTGTCAACAAAACACTATGTAGATAAGAGGATTTTAGTCTTACCTGTTAAATCCTTTTCTCTTAGTCCATACAGGTTACTGGTAACTCTGGGTAGGCGATCCACCCCTTTAAAGTAGGCAAGAACAATTCTAGAATTGTATGCAGGGGGTGAAGCCTACCTTCCCTCCTTGGCTGCAGCTAGCCAACCAGCTCCAGAAAGATTTGAGACACTAACGATTGACTAGATAGTAGAAGGGAAAGAAGACTCCTGTGAGCATGACCTGGAAGGACCCCCACAGTCTGTCACAGGAGAGCCAAGCATGGTCCCTTGACAGAGTGGGATACCAGTAACCTGTAAGGACTAAGAGAAAAAGATTTAACAGGTAAGACTAAAATCCTCTTTTCTCTGTTGTCCAATACAGGTTACTGGTAACTTTGGGGTAGGTGCTCCTCCACTTTAAGTAGGCAGGAACAATTCTGAGAAGTGCAGGGTGGAGCCTACAAAGACAGGGATCTTCATCTGTTGGATGTTGTGCGTTGTCTCAAGTTCTATGTGCATCTCACGGAGTCCTTGAGGCAGTCTGACACTGTTTGTCATTCCTGAGGGTCCTAGGATAGGGAAGCTTGCTTCCAAGGTTACCATCGCTTCTTGGATCAATTCCACAATTCGTAAGGCTTATGATCTTCAGAAGAAGCCTGTTCCCTTCAGGGTTACGGCTCATTCTGCAAGGTTTATTGGGGCTTCTTGGGCCTACAAGAACCAGGCCTCAGCTGATCAGTTGTGCAAGGTGGCTACTTGATCATCTGTGCATGCTTTTTCTAAACACTATTGTGTGGATGTGCTGGCATCGGCTGATGCCAGTTTTGGGAGGAAGATCCTGGAGGCAGCCTCGTCTGTCTAGGATCCCTTAGTCTCTCAGTACTATTCACTAGTGAGCCCTGTTAGCTCTGGTTCAGTGTGCTGTGTACAGTTCTTGGGGTCTGTTTTACCCCTGTTCAGTGTCCGTTAACACTTTGCGGTTAGTGTTGAGCTATTAATGATATGTAGGTTCATTGGTGTTCTGGTGACTTTGGGGGCCTGCGCCTGGTCCTTGCCTTCTTACCGCCCTGGGGAACTTAATGGTTGGACATCCCAAAGTTACCAGTAACCTGTATTGGACGACAGAGAAAATAGGATTTTAGTCTTACCTGTTAAATCCTTTTCTCTTCCGGAGACCACCGATCCTGTGCACTCAGGCGACCCAGGACCACTCCCCATCCGGAAAGGCTGGCATCCGTTCGTTACCGTGGTCCAGAAGGAAACTAGGAAGGACTTGCCCTTCAGCAGATTGGAGAGGTCGAGCCACCAGGACAAACTCAGTTCCACATGAACAGGAAGTGACACCGACGTCTTCAGAAGGTCCGGCCGACCCCTGCACACCTGGATCACAAACCATTGGAGTTCCCTGGTGTGTGCTATGGCAAACAGCACCGCCTCTATGGTGGAAATGAATTTCCCCACGAGAGATGACAGCTTCTTGGCTGGAACTGGATCTTGAGCCAGTATCGCAGAAACCCTGTGGTGCGATCTGGTGAGCCACCTCGTCTGTGAGAAACACCATGTTCTTCTGGGTATCAAAAAGGAGGCCCAGGAAGACCAGACACTGGGAAGGGACAAGATCTGATTTGTCCAAGTTGATGATCCATGATGGGTGAGAGCATGAATGCATTGCTGAACCTGCTGATGGAGAAGTTCAGCAGAAGAGGTTTTCAAAAGCAGGTTGTCCATGTATGGAGTAACTCTGATGCCGTCTCGGTAGAGGACGGATACTAATGCTCTCAGGACATGGTTGAAGACCTGAGGAGCCATCGTCAGATCAAATGGAAGAGCGGAGAACTGAAAATGTCCCCAGTCGCAGGCAAACCGGAGGTACTGCCGGCTCTCTGGATGAATGGCAATGTGTAAGTACGCATCCTGAAGATCCAGAGATGCAAGGAATTCCCCAGGGGACATGGCAGCAATCACCATCCGTAGAGACTCCTGGTGATAATGAGTCCGGGTCACAAAGGAATTGAGATCCTTCAAGTCCAAAATGGGATGACAACCGCCGTCCTTCTTGGAGACTACAAAGAAGTTTGAGTAAAAACCCATAACTCTGTCCTGAACTGGAACCAGCTCCAGAACATCCTGGTCCAGAAGAGCCTGAACAGCGCCGAACAGACGGAGTTTCTCTGCACCCTGAGGCGTATGAGAAGGAAGAAAGCGAAAGGGAGGAAGAGAAACGAAAGGGATCCTGTACCCTTCCGTCACTACCTGCAAAACCCATGGGTCTGTCACTGAATCCTCCCAAATGCTGTGATAGTGACTCAGACGACCACCCAAAGCAGAGCGTGGACCCGGGTTCTGTGAGTCATGCCGAAGAAGGCTTGGAAGCCTTGGGCTTGGAGGAAACCTTGGGCTTCCATTGCTGTTTGGGTTTGGAGGAGGTACACAAAGCTTAGGGAACAGTTTGGTTCGCCGGATAGGTCTCATTCTGAAAGTAACGAAAATACCGGTTTCTCTTAAGTGGTGTTTTCTTCTTTGGAACTAAGGGTAGTGTGTACTCTTACCCCCCGTAGCCTCAATGATCAGATCCTTGAGATCTGGCCCAAACAAAGAAGTGCCTTGAAAAGGCAAGGAGAGCATTGCTTTCTTAGAAGCAGTATCAGCAGACCAGATCTTGAGCCAAACAGCCCATCTGGCAACCACAGACATGGTGGAAACCCTAGCCACCAAATGGATGGCATCAAAGAGGGCAACGGAAACATAATGCTGTGTCTCAGAAATGTTGGCAAGGAAGCGCAACTTATTCAAAGTAGGAGCATCCTGACGGACAGCAAGAGTGAGCTGTTCAGTCCAGACCGCAATGGCCCGGTTCACCCATGCTGCTGCGAATGCTGGACGCATGGCAGAACCAGCAGTGGCACAGATGGACTTGAGGGAGACCTCAAGTTTCTTGTCAGTCCAGTCCTTTAGAGCAGATGCATCAGACACTGGCAACACAGTAGACTAGGATAGCCTGGAGATAGGAGTATCCACTTTAGGAGGATGAACCCACTGAGCAAGCACTGTCTCAGAAAAGGGATAAAGCTTAGCAAATTTCTTGGAGACAGAAGATTTCCTGTCCGGAGACTTCCACTTTTCAGACACAAGGCGGTCAAGAGTGGGGTTAGGTGGAAAGTAAGTAAGGGGCTTTTTAGGCTCCTGAAAGACATCAGAAGGGTCAGAAGGAACCTCCTGCACTAAGGGAATGTTTAGGGTATTTAAAACAGCCCTGATCAGGCCCTCAGCCAAGGGCTCAGGATCAGCCTCAAAAGGGTCCCCAAAAAACTGAGAGGAGCCCACCGCAGAACATTCCTCAACATCTGAATCCACCAGCAGTTCCTCCTCAGAGGAATCTGACATGTCAGGTACACACTGAGGCTTTGGCAGGGAAGACTTGACGAAGGAGGGGGTCTGCCAAGAATGAAAGACCCCTGTAACTGGGATGGAAAGTTGAAATGTGAACCTAAGGTCCCTAGTAGAAGCCCTGAACTCTTGCACCCAAACTGGCTCTAATGCATGGCTGGAGGTCCCTGTGAGACTCTCAGGGACATCAGAACTTGTTGGGCATAAATGACCTGAGAATTCTCTAGGTAACCCTGAATGACAGGAAGAGCAATGTGCAATAGGGGATACAGAGACCCCAGCATCCTTAGTCTTATGTCTGGCCCCAAGCTCCAATGGTATAGACATTCTCACAGTGTCAATAACCTTACTGTATAAGAAATCACCCAATTACAGTGTGTGTGATTAAAGTTGCACCCCAGAAATCGCTAAAATAGACTTATCTGGCAGGCGAAGGGTTAATCAGCAGAGGAGAGTCCAAGCCCTGCGTAGGATACTCGTTCTGGAAATAGAACAAAATGGCTGCCGCGGCGGGAGCCAATCAGAAACGAGCGCTCTAGGTTAAATGGTTACAGAGATATGTCCCAAACTGTACAGTCCCATAGGAGTGAATGGAGCAATGGCGCCTATACGGGAAAGCGCGCCTTAAAGGCACAGAACTCAAATTTAACAAAATTGAAGGTGTAATATTAAAAGACATGAAACATCACTACAACATGTTAGGATACCCAAAAAAACACTGAACCAGTAGGAAAAGTTTCAGAAAACCCCCCCCCCCAATGACTGCCAAACCAGCAGTTAAAGGGTTGAATACCACATAAACCTGCCCCAAACACCCAACAGACATACAGATTAACCCAATGAGCGCAGGAGTGTGCAATAGGAACTCCAAATGAAAAACCCCTGTGCGGAGGGGCACTGTGGGACATGTGGACCTGCAGTACTCAAAGGGTTGCTCACCTTTCCCGCAGATCTCCTGTCTTCAGATTACCATGTTTTAAGAAGAAGCCTTGATGGGCAACTCCTGAGGAAAGAACTTGTAGCCAAGATTTTCCCCACAGGGCTTAGTTATGGTACTCCACCTAATGGTGGTATTCAATTTCGAATAGAAAAATAAACTTCTAAAGCTATAGCTGAACTGTTCTCTTGCCTGTGTTATCTTCACCAAGGAACACATCTTTCTGGAGATGGTTGGCTAGCTGCAGCCAAGGAAGGTAGGCTCCACCCCCTGCATACAATTCTAGAATTGTTCCTGCCTAATTAAAGGGGCAGATCTCCTACCCAGAGTTACCAGTAACCTGTATTGGACGACAGAGAAAATTGCTTCTCAATGTGTTGGAGAGGTCTCTAGCATTTAAAGGGTTAAAATCCTATTTCAATCAATGGCCATTTTGAGTTGTTTGTTTTTTTTTAATGTCCTCTACATTTATTCAGTTTATTTTTCCCCTGAATTATTCCATTGCACTTTTATAAATAAGCCGCATTGGGCTTAATTCAGCAAGGTGACCTGGGGTAACCCATCCGCAGCACAGGGAACAAATGCACATTCCCCTTCATTAATGGGGCTTTTAAAGGGATAGTAATGTTTAAAAATAAAAGCAGCTCCAATTAATCTTCATAGTAGTTGGACCGTGGAGAGTGTTATTTCAATACTGTCAGAGTTGTAGTTCAAGAGTAAATGAATGATAAAATATCCCCCTCCTGCCCCTTTTACTGATGTAACACTGCTCACCTCAGAGCAGCAAGACTGTCCGGATGGATCGCAGAGAGGGACAATCTTCAATTAACATAAGGGAAAAACCTGTCAAGGGGGCAGGGATTCCTTATGATCACAGTAAGAAGATTGTCCCTTGCCGCAAGCTGTCCGGTCAAGAGACGGCTTACACCAGGTAGAAGGGGCGGGAGGAGGATATTTTATCATTCAATTACTCTTAAAACTACAACTCTGACAGTACTGAAATAACACTCTCCATGGTCCAAATACTATGAAGATTAATTGGCACTGCTTTAATTTGGAAACATCACTATCCCTTTAACTAACTGAATGTGAGACAGGTCTCCAACGCAAAGACCTCTCTAGCATTCAAGGGCTTAAAATTTGGGAAATTTGAGACATTTCAATTAGTCCCCTATGATTCAACTGGTTTGCTCAACTTCAGCCTGCTGAATAAGACCTTTGGTTCCACTGCACAGTCATCCATATGGTATGGGCTGGAAAAATACCCCTGATGCTCGCTAATCAGAGAATAAACATTACTAGATGCGAAATTAAAAGTTAGTAGTCCACCCAATACTAGACACAGAAAATGTCATGTTTTTTCCCCTTTGAGTGCCAGAGGGGTAGGGAACGCACTGCACTGTGTACCCCTCTTGAGCGCAAAGGGTTAACTTGTCTGTTGGATTTTTTTCTGAATTGTCACAGATTAGTGAAAATGTCCAGCCCTACATTCTATGAGAATATTTGTGGGAAATACCAACCTGGGAGAACAGCAGATATCCAGCCTCATCGCAGGGCAACATATCATCCACCAGAACTGTGGTCCACGTCCCATCCTTGCACAGTCGCACCTGATACGCCCCCTCCGGGCAGATTGTCCTCGTGATCATCACCCGCTCCACCAGCTCTGGTCGTTCAGCCAGTACCGCCAGGGCACTCAGGAACCTGTGCAATTAGGGAACACTAGCATCAATCTACAACGAGGGTCAGCCACTCTGAATTCCAGAGGCACGTGTAATACAACAGATGAGAGTTGGTAACGTGTTAGCCATAGAAATTCAGGGGGGAAATATAGTCAAGTTGATACCTTTATTGGCTAACTAAACAGATTTAAGATGCAAGCTTTTAAGACCTTTCAGGTCTCTTCCTCAGGCGTGTTATACAGAAATATGAAAACCTCTTTTTGCCTTTACCATTGACTGATCAAAGAACCTGGGTCTGGACTGAACTATCTTATCTGATTTCTATTCTAACCAATGCAATGTGTACTGCTCTGCCTTAAGGGCATAGTAACTGTCAATTTTCACATTGTTTAATATTGTAGATATTAAAGGGATAGTAATACTTCGTTTTAACTTTATTTTATTTTGTAGACATTAAAAAAACATGAAGAACGATATAAGTCTTATCTCTCAAACCTGGTTTGAAAGATATTCACAAGCAAAGTTTCCCCTCCCGCCCCTTTTACCTAGTGTAAGCCATCTCTTCTCAGATGTGAGTCTGGTTGTAAGACCAGACAGATAACAGCAGAGGACAAGCTTCTCTGTATGAAAACAATGAAAGCCCTTCCCCCCTTGACAAGTTTTTCAGCTTTTTCCCTTATCTTAATTGAAGATTGTCCCTCTCTGCAGTCTACCTGGGCACCTCCCTTCTGATCTGGCTGACCGGGGGGGGTATACTTTGCTTGTGAATATCTCTTAAACCATAAAGGTTTGAGAGATAAGATTATATCGTTCTTCATGTTTTTTTAATGGCTACAAAATAAAATAAAGATAAAATGAAGTATTACTATCCCTTTAAAAAAAACAAATCAATTGATGCCATTCCGATCTCTTAAACATTTATAGTTTGAGAGATATAATCTGCTAAAGTTCCCCCATCCTGCCCCTTTCACAGACATCAGAGCTCTAGCTGACAGCATGAGATCCTGGTAATTTGACTGGCCAGTGGCTCTTCAGTAGAGCCGAAATAGCGCTATCTAGAAAAAAAAACACTTCATTGGAACAGTCTACAAAGTGTGCTTGCAAACCAGGCACACTTTGTAGACTGTTCCAAGTAAGTATTTCTTTTTAGATATCGCTATTTCGGCTCTGCTGAAGAGCCTCCATCGGGTCGCGTGACCAGAATCTCATGCTGTCAGCTAGAGCTCTGACGTCTGTGAAAGGGGAGGTTTTGAGAGATCGGACTGGCATTAATTGATTTCTTTTTTTAATATCTACAACATTAAACAATGTGAAAATTAACCATTACTATCCCTTCAACCCTTTGAATGCTAGACTGATACGCAACACATTGTGTACCCCTCTGGTGCTCAAAGGATTAACAGAGCAGATTTAACCCTTTAAGAACAAGAGGCATGTGCAACACATTACTTCATGCTTTATGCACCCCCTCTGGTCTTTAAAAGGTTAAGGCTAGAATTTAGCTCTCTTGTTCCAAATAGACATTTATTTTTTCGGATGCTAATTTGGGATACAGTATATTAACCCTCTGAGTGCCAGAGAGCTATCCAACACATTGCTAAGAATTTCCCCCTCCAGAGTTTTCCCTTTAAAGGGATAGTAATACTTAATTTTATCTTTATTTTATTTTGTAGGCATTAAAAAAACATGAAGAACAATATAAGTCTTATCTCTCAAACCTTTATGGTTTGAGAGATATTCACAAGCAAAGTTTCCCATCCCGCCCCTTTTACCTAGTGTAAGCCATCTCTTCTCAGATGTGGAACCCAGTCCATAGACCAGACAGATAACAGCAGAGGACAATCTTCTTCCTATGAGAACAATGAAAGCCCTTCCCCCCTTGACAAGTTTTTCAGCTTTTTTCCTTATCTTAATTGAAGATTGTCCCTCTCTGCAGTCTACCTGGGCACCTCCCTTCTGATCTGGCTGAACAGGGGGTGGATACTTTGCTTGTGAATATCTCTTAAACCATAAAGGTTTGAGAGATAAGATTATATCGTTCTTCATGTTTTTTTAATGCCTACAAAATAAAATAAAGATAAAATGAAGTATTACTATCCCTTTAACCCCTTAAGGACCACAAAGTTTTTTTTTATTATTATTTTTTTTTTTGTCTAACCAATTCAGGGCTCCACAAAAGGCATGCAGCCACGCGGGGAGTCCTGAAATCCATGACGTGCCAGGACAGTCACTGGTCCTTATCGCACGTTGGAGCCATGACGTTCCTGGCAAGTCATGGGTCCTTAAAGGGTTAAATTAAGAGGAAAAAAAACCCCCCCCACAAAAACAATTTCTCCAAAATATTTCATGATTGCTCTTCCATGGCATTACTGGTTATTCCTTTTACCCTTTGAGTGCCAGAGGGGTACGCAACACATTGCTTTGCAATGTGTTGCATACCCCTCTGGCACTCAAAGAGTTAAGGACCAGTGGGGTGTGTGAAGCATTGCACACCTCTTAGGTCCATACAGGGTCAGTAGTGTACAAGCAGAGCCCGCAACTGTGTTAGCTGTGCTCACCAGCAGTTTCCCAGAAGCCCCTGCAAGATGTCCGATGGTCGTGGCGTGCGAAAGACTGACCACTTGATCATGCGGTCCTTGAAGACGCAGCTGATGTCTTGCGGTCGCAGCCACTGCTTGACACGCTGCTGGACGCTGTCAGATTCTGGGAAGCCTACGGAGCGAGGACCGGGGGGGAAGCTGTCATCCACAAAATTCACTCTGTTCTGGGGTGGGTATAGGTAAGAGGACAACTGTCAGGTGTTGGGGTGGGTGGGGTGACCACGCATGAGAGGAACAGAGAGGTAGTAAAGGAGAGAGAGAGAATGAGAGAGGTGAATGCAGGGCGATGATTGGATCTTCCGGGGTTTAACCCTCTGAGTGCCAGTGAGGTCTCCAACGCATACCGTTCTGGCACTCAAAGGGTTAAGAAACCAATGTGTGCTGTACTGTTGTAAACACATGGGTTAAATAAGCAGATGTCAGCTGGTACCGAGTAACAGCAAGAAAGTGGTGTCTCAGTGGGTGAGGACCGGAGGTGACTGTGATAGTGACAGCAGGAAATAGAATCTTTCACCTCTGAACCACAGGGTGTTCAGAGGATCAGAGGAAAGATATCATGGATCTATAGATCAGGGGTGGGCAACACGTGGCTTTCCAGATGTTGGACTACAACGCCGATCATCCTCAGCCAGCTGTTGGATGGCTGAGGATAATGGAATTTGTAGTCTAACAGCTGGAGAGCCACACATTGCCCATTCTGGATTTAGAGTAACATCAAGAGTGAGATCGAGAGGATTATTATATGTATCGTAAATTTCAGCTTAGTAGAAACACGGGTGCTGTCACTGCTGGGAGATTTTTTCGTACAAAAGTTATTACAGATTAAACTTTTTTAAAAACTAAACTGCAATTCTCTATTGTGTCCATCAGGTGGTATAGATTCTGCCATTTAATATACAGAACTGTAGTCTACCACTCAAGCTCTCTCATAAAATGCGCTATACTGTATGTTGAGCATCAGCTGGCATGGTTGAGAACAATTGGATTTATTTACACATACACTCAGTGGCCACTTTATCAGACACACTTGCTCTTTAACATAAACAGCCAATCATGTGGGTACAACTCAATACATAAAGCATAAGACATGGTTAACCCCTTAACGACCGGCGGTCCTGGGACGTTTCCGTCCCATAAGGACTGCATAGGACCACGTGGACGCGCCGGTACACGTGACCTGTCGCGTGTATCGGTGCGTCACTATGGGGCCTGATAGAGATCGCTCCGATGTTGGAGCGGTCAATTTCAGGCTCCCGGTAGAGCGCTGTAAGTAAAAAGTACGTGACGTACTATGACCGTCATCGGTCCTTGAGTATTTCAAGGACCGTGACGGTCATAGTACGTCAAATGTCGTTAAGGGGTTAAGAGGTTTAGTTGATGTTCGAACAAACATTAGAATGGAGAAAACATGTGATCTAAGTTACTTTAACAGTGGTATTGTTGGTACCAAATGTGGCTGTTCCAGCTTCTCAGAAACAGCTGATCTCCTGAGATTTTCATGAACTATCATCTCTGGAGTTTACAGAGAATGGTGTGATAAACCACACTGTATAACAGTGGTCTGTAGAAAGGCATCAAGGGTGTCAAACCTTGCAGCGGATAGGCTACAGTAACAGAAGACCATGCCGGGTTCCACTCCTGTCAGTTAAGAATAGGAAGATGAGGCTACAACGGGCATGTGATCACCAGAACTGGACAATTTTTGCAAAGAGCTGAGCTATGAACAAGAGGTCATCCATTAAGACTAGAGGGAAGGCGCTTTCGACTAAAACAAAGGCAGGGATTCTTTAAAGTAAGGGTGGTAAGGCTATGGAATACTTTGCCTCGGAATGTTGTGCTTGCAGATAATGCAACTGCATTCAAAAAAGCAATGGATGCCTATCTAGCACAGAACAATATTGATAATTATGACAGATGGCTTAAAGTGTTAGTAATGTCAAAAAAAACACTTTTTTGCATTTAGAAGAGCTTAAAAAGCTGATCTAAATGCAAAAAACCGTATCTCTTAAACCGCTATGGCTTAAGAGATACGGGCGTTTAAAGTTTGCTGTTTCCTACTGACAGCTGTAAAGCTGTCAGCAGGAGATCCGTGTCGGTCGACACTGTGGCGCTTGAGAAGTGCCGAGATCTTGTTACTTACACGGAATCCCTTCATTGGAATGGTCTAAAACGTGTGCCTGAACACTAGGTTTGCAGAAGCTTCTCCCGTCCCACTACCCATCATCCTCCGATGACGGAGACTGTCTGTCACTAAGCTGGAGTGATCTCATTGGTTAGATTTCGATCTCTGCCAATGAGATCGCTCCAGCTTAGAGAAAGAAAGCCTCCGTCATCGGAGGATGCTGGGCAGTGGGACGGGAGCAGAGGCAGTACTGAAAGCAGGAAGTAGGCCGCCAGGCAATTTTTAAACATTAACCCTTTGAGTGCCAGAGGGGTACGGAATGCATTGCAAAGCAATGCATTCCGTACCCCTCTGGCACTCAAAGGATTAAGTTTTGCGCTGATAAAGTTTTTTTTTTTTGTTTTTTTTTAAATGAACAACGTTTTAAATGTTTTGGCTAAATGCTCTAACTAATCAGCTTTCTTATATATAGGTGAGAGATCCCCTTTAATGCTCCTTTATGACAGAAAAGAGTGTCCACATATAAAACTGGATATTAAGGTCTTACAGCCTGGAGTTGCAGATGATATGAGAACAGGAATCTGCAGAAGCAGGGTGGAAAAGAACAGGGACTCACTATTGCACGAGGGAATGAGAGCAAGTGGTCGAGTACACAAACGAGATGTGAGAAAGCAAGGCGCGACAGTCCTGGCAAGAGAAAACCTGGCGAATAGAACAGCAGTGTGGCGAGTGCACAGGCAGCAAGAATAGACACGGAGGTGTGGTGGGAGCACAGGCAGGTGTGGGAGGAGCGCAGGCAGCAAGAACAGAACGGGAGGTGTGGTGGGAGAGCAGGCAATAAGAACAGATGGCGAAGGCGAGGGGAGTGCAGGCAGCAAGAAATATGGCAGGAGTGTAGGCAGCAAGAATAGACAGGAAGGTGTGGTGGGAGCACAGGCAACAAGAATAGGTGGTGAAGTATGGTGAAAGTGCAGGCAGCAAGAACAGAAAGAGAGGTGTGGTGGGAGAGCAGGCAATAAGAACAGATGGTGAAGGTGGAGGGAGTGCAGGCAGCAAGAATCGACAAGAAAATATGGCAGGAGTGCAGGCAAGTGTGGTGGGAGAGCAGGCAATAAGAACAGATGGCAAAGGCGGGGTAGTGCAGGCAGCAAGAATCGACAAGAAAATATGGCAGGAGTGCAGGCAAGTGTGGTGGGAGAGCAGGCAATAAGAACAGATGGCAAAGGCAGGGGAGTGCAGGCAGCAAGAATCGACAAGGAAATATGGCAGGAGTGCAGGCAGGTGTGGTGGGAGAGCAGGCAATAAGAAAAGATGGCAAAGGCGGGGGAGTGCAGGCAGCAGGAATCGCCAAGGAAATATGGCAGGAGTGCAGGCAAGTGTGGTGGGAGAGCAGGCAATAAGAACAGATGGCAAAGGCGGGGGAGTGCAGGCAGCAGGAATCGACAAGGAAATATGGCAGGAGTGCAGGCAGGTGTGGTGGTAGAGCAGGCAATAAGAAAAGATGGCAAAGGCAGGGGAGTGCAGGCAGCAAGAATCGACAAGGAAATATGGCAGGAGTGCAGGCAAGTGTGGTGGGAGAGCAGGCAATAAGAAAAGATGGCGAAGGTGGAGGGAGTGCAGGCAGCAAGAATCGACAAGGAAATATGGCAGGAGTGTAGGCAGCAAGAATAGACAGGGAGGTATGGTGGGAGCACAGGCAACAAGAATAGGTGGTGAAGCATGGTGAAAGTGCAGGAAGCAAGAATAGACGAGAGAAAGTGTGGCGGGAGAGCAGGCAGCAAGAACAGACAGGGAAGTGTGGCAGTAGCGCAAGCAGCAAGAATAGATGGGGAAGTCTGGTAAGAGAGCAAACAACAAAAACAGACAGGAAGGGCTGCTGAGAACACAGGAAGGAAGAACAGCATAAGGGTAAAAAAGGGTACAGATCACATTTGTCCAAAACAGATGAGGATAAAGTTCACCAGAGGAGCTGGAACAAAAAGAAAAGGGTTGAGGGCAGTAAATCCAGAAAACTGGGGCTTATGGGAAAGAAGAATAGTGAACTAACCCTGGAGAAAACCAACTGCACTGTAACAGGAAAATAAAACTTCTAATTGATTTAAATAGGGCTTTTAACCTTTTGATTGCTAGAGGTGTCACAATGTATTTACAAAGCAATGTGATGGAGACCTCCCCAGAATACAATGGGTTAAGGGGAGTACATTTGAGAGAAAAGTGGAGGAGGTCTGGAGCAAACCATTCGCGCTATAGGGGAGAACTAAAATTTCCCATTGGTTTAAATGGTGATTTTAACCCCTTGAATGCTTTGCAATGCGTTGGAGACCTCTCAAGAATTCATGGGGTTAAAATACCCATGTAAACCAATGGGAATTTTTAATTCTCCTCCATAGTGCAAATAGTTTGTCCCAGAGTTCCTCCACTTCTCTGTTGAAAATTCAGCCCCTAATGTCCCATTTAAAGGGATAGTAACGTACAGATATAAAGGCAGATCCGATTATTCATTATACATTTTTATAATGTTCCGCAGCGTTCTAAACATCCATATCGGTGTAGTTTGATGGTCATTTTATTGTAACATTTCCAACTCCCGCCCCTTTTCCATAAGTAACTTTTCTTCCCTTCAGATTTGAAAGTCAGACAGATCGCAAGGAGGGACAATAGTATCTGTCTGTGTAAGGAAAACTCTACCCCCCACTTGACAAAGGGGAGCAGGGTTTTCCTTATGCTGGCACAAGATTGTCCCTCACTGTGATCTGTCCGGTCAAGTGATCAGCTTTCAGATCTGAAGGGAAGAAGATTTATGTAGGGGGAGGGAGGGGGAACTATACAATAAAGTTACAATCAGCCTACACTGATATGGACGATTAGAACGGTACAGAGCATTATAAAAAGGCATTATGAATAATCGGATCTGCTTTAAATATAGTTACATTACTAGATATTTAAAGGGATAGTCATACTTTGTTTTATCTTTATTTTATTTTGTAGGCATTAAAAAAACATGAAGAACGATATAAGTCTTATCTCTCAAACCTTTATGGTTTGAGAGATATTCACAAGCAAAGTTTCCCCTCCCGCCCCTTTTACCTAGTGTAAGCCATCTCTTCTCAGATGTGGAATGCAGTCCATAGACCAGACAGATAACAGCAGGGGACAATCTTCTTCCTATGAGGACAATGAAAGCCCTGCCCCCCTTGACAAGCTTTTCAGGTTTTTCCCTTATCTTAATTGAAGATTGTCCCTCTCTGCAGTCTACCTGGGCACTTCCCTTCTGATCTGGCTGAGCAGCGTTACATCAGTAAAAGGGGCGGGAGGGGGACACTTTATCATTGAATTACTCTTGAACTACAACTCTGACAGAATTGAAATTACACTCTCCAAACTCCAAATACTATGATGATTAATTAGAGCTGCTTTTATTATGAAACATTACTATCCCTTTAAATCAGTGTGCATTTGTATTTGTCACATATGTGTAGGTGGTTTACCTCAGAATTACTCCTGTGCACAAGTCCCTCTGTTGATGACCAGCTCTGTGTCCTTTTGTATTGTTTGCATCCAGACTAATCCTAATATACTACAGTCCTTCTTGCTCCCTACAGAATTGGATGTCTAGGTCCTCTATCACATTCCTATGGGATAAGGAGGGGAAGCCAACAGTTGGATTTGCTGCTGTTGGTAACTACAACTCCCACAATCCCCAACCAGATGTTGGCTTTTTTGGGGATGATAGAGTTATCCAAAAACAGGAGGTCCCACAAATGACCATCCCTCATTTAAAGGGATAGTAATACTTAAAATGTAAAAAAAAAATATGTTGAAGAGTTTATCCCCCTGAGTAAAGCAAGGGCACTCCCACTGCTGAAAGGTGTTTCATTCAAAAGTTATTAATTTTCAAAGTTGAATATTTTAGGTGCAATATCACAGTGGCCTGAAATTGTACAGTGGCGCTGTTGCTACACCATCCTATGGAGATTTATGGTCAACTGACCAGAGCTGTCCATAGGATCATGTAGCAACAGCGCCACTGTACAATTTCAGGCCACTGTGATATTGCACCTAAAAAATTCAACTTTGAAAATTAATAACTTTTGAATGAAACACCTTTCAGCAGTGGGAGTACCCTTGTTTTACTCAGGGGGGTAAACTCTAAAACATATTTTTTTTTACATTTTAAGTATTACTATCCCTTTATTGGAACAGTTGAGCAGGACTGAAATACAATGACTGAAATACAATGGCTGAGTGCTTAACGCTTACCTCTCGACAGAATGTAACAATGTTTTCCCAAAGCTCCTTTGCTTCTCCTTCATCTGTCTGCCTGCGTGTCTCTACTCTGACGCTTTCCCTGCGCCGAAGCATCCGTGCCCTCATACGGTGCTGTGTCAGGTATCGCTGCGGTGTGTGGCAGGCAGCGCAGTGTGTGGATCCAGTCTCATTCAGGAGAGTGCACGCAGGGCAGGCCCATTCTGTCTTGCGAGGAGCTGGGACAGGGAGAATCACTGTACTGGAAGGTGATGGGAGATTCTCTCCTCCGCTCACAACAAGTTCACCGTCACTTCCTCTCACTGCCCCGCAGACCCGGCATCGGCTTGCAGAGCCCAGGTTGCGCAGGGTACATTTCCCACATGGCCAGCTGGAGTCTGGGCTTGCTGGCTCTGCAGAAGTGGGTGACGGTTCTGCTGCGGGCAGCTCCTCCTCCAGAACGCTCAGGCGCTTGGGAAGGCGGAGAGGAGCAGAGGTTGAAGGGGAGAGTGGGTTATCAGGTGCCACTTCCCTTCTACTCCTTGGGACAGGGGCATTATGTGGCCCTGGAGAGAGCGGCAGTGCTGGGAGGGGACGGGGGGAGTCTGGCTCACGGAGAGGAGCGGTGGCAGTCTCTTCACTACCTTGAAATGTGACTGGAGGAGGGAGGATTTCCGGGACCACCAGAGCCTCCGGGGGAATTTTGGGCAAGGACAGTTTCCGAGGCCCTCCACAGGCTGAACAAGAACTGGACACTGGGGTATTATGCAGAGTGCAGCGAGGGCAACTCCAGCCTGAGGCTACCACAGATGGGACAGTGGAGGCAACTGAATCTCCTGGATCTGGCTCCGGGCCAGAGGATCCAGTCTCATCACGTGTTGTCCGATGGAGGCCATTAGATATGGGTGCAGTTGGTGGGAAGCCACACACCTGGCAGCTGGTAGGAGGTGGTGAAGGGTTGGTAGGGGTGAGGTTGGAGAAGGTGCAGTGAGTGCAAGACCAACGCTGCTCAACTGAGCTTAGCCGTAGAATGTGGTTGAGGTCTGGCAGGTGGCGTGGAGCTTCACAGATAGAACAGTGCCTCTGCCCATGAGGATTCAGGAAAGTACAGCGGCAGCACGACCACTCCCCACAGGAGGAAGTGGCAGCCATGGGGGCTGGAAGCCTGCAGGTAACAGAGGAAAAAAAGCTGTGAGATATGAGAACGTATGTAGAGGAATGGTGAGAGGGAACAAAGGATTGCAATGGGGAGTGAAGGGAAGAGTGGAGGAGGAAGAAAGAAGGGGGAGAGAGAGCACAGGGAAAAGGGAGAAAGAGAGGGAGCGAGGGGAAAAGGAAGAAAGAGCAGGAGACAGCGAGAGAAGGGGGGAGAGGAGGGCTAAGACAGAGAGGAGGGGGAGGGGAAGAGAGACGGGGGGGACGAGAGAGACGGGGGGGACGAGAGAGACGGGGGGGACGAGAGAGACGGGGGGGACGAGAGAGACGGGGGGGACGAGAGAGACGGGGGGGACGAGAGAGACGGGGGGGACGAGAGAGACGGGGGGGACGAGAGAGACGGGGGGGACGAGAGAGACGGGGGGGACGAGAGAGACGGGGGGGACGAGAGAGACGGGGGGATGAGAGAGACGGGGGGAAAAGAGAGACGGGGGGAAAAGAGAGACGGGGAAAAAAGAGACGGGGAAAAAAGAGACGGGGAAAAAGAGACGGGGAAAGAGAGACGGGGAAAGAGAGACGGGGAAAGAGAGACGGGGAAAGAGAGACGGGGAAAGAGAGACGGGGAAAGAGAGACGGGGAAAGAGAGACGGGGAAAGAGAGAGACGGGGAAAGAGAGAGACGGGGAAAGAGAGACGGGGGAAAGAGAGACGGGGGAAAGAGAGACGGGGGAAAGAGAGACGGGGGAAAGAGAGACGGGGGAAAGAGACGGGGGAAAGAGACGGGGGAAAGAGACGGGGGAAAGAGAGACGGGGGAAAAGAGAGACGGGGGAAAGAGAGACGGGGGAAAAGAGAGACGGGGGAAAAGAGAGACGGGGAAAAGAGAGACGGGGAAAAGAGAGACGGGGAAAAGAGAGACGGGGAAAAGAGAGACGGGGGAAAAAAGAGACGGGGGAAAAGAGAGAGACGGGGGAAAAGAGAGAGACGGGGGAAAAGAGAGAGACGGGGGAAAAGAGAGAGAGGGGGGAAAAGAGAGAGAGGGGGGAAGAGAGATGGATGAAAACAAAAAAAATATGAAAGATACTGTAAAACATAAGGACCCATATGCAGCAAAAGAGCAATTCTGAGATGAACTACACCACAGGACACAAAAATTCCCACTGATTTAAATGTGAACTTTAACCCATTGAATGGCAAAGAAATGTACTGGAGACCTCTCTGGCATCCAAAGGGTTAAATGCCCCATTTAAAAAATCAGTGGGAATTCTTAGTAGTGGTGCAATTCCTTTGCCATACATTTTCTCCACTTTTTCTTTTATACATATGACCCTGAGAATGAAGGTTAAAGTTGGGAGTTTGGGAGAGCACGAGTGGCACGAGGACTGGCATATACCAAGGTCATGACATCAGCTCAGGGCTTATTGATTGCAGTGCAGTGAAACAGGAGATAGTCTATTACTCATGAAAGGTGTGAGTAAAACAAGTGACGCATATCGGTGTGTAGAACGTTCAGTGGAGGCCTAGCATGACTGGGCACATTATGGGCCATATTTACCATTATACAGGTTCATTGGAAGGTACTGAGCCTGCAAAACAGCCTCTTCCTGCTGAGATAGTTATCAGAGGAACTGTGTCTGTTTAATAGTAATAAATGCAGGGGAGGATCACAGATTCCACGGAGGAGGAGGAGGAGGAGGTTGTAATCATTATTTTAACCCTCTGAAAGCCAAAGAGTTATCGAACGCATGCTCTGGCACTCAGAGGTTTAAAGGAGAACTAACACCTCATAATAACCACCTCCTATGTACCTTTCTATGGCCAGAAAATTCTAATGGAAGCTGCAAATTCTACCCTTGTGATCTGGCTTATCAGAAAACTTCATCAAATGTGGATGGGTTGTTCATGGAGGCGGACATGACAGTTACTGGTAGGACCATAAGACCTCAACTTTTTCTCACTACACATGGTAATATTAACCTTGCATGGAGCAGAGAGGCATACAAAACATTGCTTCACAATATGTTTTGAGAGATGAAACTGGGGGCAATACATTTATTTTTAATAGGACTTTAATATAGGGATTAGTAATACTTAAGTATTACTATCCCTTTAAAGGGCTACATAGGCTCACTCTGTCTGCTTCACATTTTATGAACGGTCATTAACAGTCATGTCTGCCTCCATGGACCTGACATCCAAGACTGATTGTAGATGTTGATCTGTTGAATGAACGCACAAGCGCTAAACTCCAAGGGGCCATCAGAATTTTGCATGTATGTATTTTATGGTGCAATCTGGCCTTAAAGTGGACCGGTCGCCTTTTACATATTTGAAAATGGCATTCAAAACTGCCTATGTTTCCCATTAACCAAAAGTCCAGCAGATGTATAGGTTAAGAAATATTCATACTTTTATTTCTGGGAAAGTGAAAGTCTCCTGGTACTGCACAGAGATTCATTAGCATATGAAAAGTCAATGAAAACCTCCATTAGCATATGGCAGTGATTCTCAACCAGGGTGCCACATCAACTTAGGGTGCCCCATATTTTCTATAAAGACTAAATAAAATGGACCTCTAAATAAAGATTTATAGAAATTAATATGTACAATATGTTTAGTTTTGTTATTATGATTATAAGACCTAATAATAACTGTATATTTGTGTATTGTACCCTTCATTATGCCCCTGATAAATTACATTAAATATATTAGGGGTGCCCCGAATATTCAACATTATGTATTAGGGGTGCCCCGAGCAAAAAAGGTTGAGAACCACTGGCATATGGCATGTCACTGAAAATGTCTGTCTAGGTCTATGAGTAAGCACAGTAGTGCGAAACGCGTGAGACTAACCCCTTGTGTCTTGTGTTTCATGTTCAAATAAAGAAGGTGATTTTATTCAATACAACTGAGTGCAATGAAAATCTCTTCGTTCATCTAAGTTATGGATATGTCGGCTTATCCTTTCACTTTTAGCACCGTGTTATCGTTTGAAGATTGGCGAGTGATACATTTGATACTCTTTTCCAAGCTTGGTTCCATCCATTTGTAATCTTATCTCCTCAACTGTACAGTTTCTGGTTTTTGGAGAACATGACGCATATACCATTTTTTAATGCAGTTTTAAAATATGCAAAGTAGAATCAAGGTGAAAGGTCCACTGTAGGCCAGTGAGTGGAGCGAGGAGGGATTGTGCATAACAGAAAATGTGGAATAGACGTAGAGTGTAAATCCGTGATAGAATAAGTGAAAAAGAATTGTCGATAGTGAAAGGGTTAAGTTACCCAAATAAAGCAAAGAGAATATACGCCTTGTGATCACACAGGGATGTTTGTATAACAGGAGTGAAATCAGGCAAGGGGGGGGGATACACATGCTGTCACACTTGTAGATCGAGGTACACTACCTTTTTAAAGCAGAACAACCATCCCGACAAAATCTTTAGCTTCACTAAGACCCCATCTGGCGACTACTGCTTAGTAGCGCTAGTCGCCAGAATAATCTCCTTATTTAATAGATTTCTGCTCTCTTCTATGGCTGACAGTAGCATGGAGAGCAGACATCTTGCCACTGTGACCTCCGCATGCCTGCACTGTCAGTCCCAGCCGGACTAGACCCGGCTGGGACCGATAGCGCAGGAGCACGGACGTCACAATGGCAAGATGTCTGTGCTCCATGCTACAGTCAGCCATAGAAGAGAGAAGAAATCTATTAAATAAGGTAATTATTCTGGTGACTAGCGCTACTAAGCAGCTAGTCACCAGATGGGTACTTAGTGAAGCTAAAGATTTTGTCGGGTGGTAGTTCCGCTTTGAGTAATTAAACTTCTGCTTTAAAGCGGAACGATCACTAAAATTAAAGTGCCCCCCCAAGTCATTATGCACATAGCGATATGCATATCAATACTAGTATTATCTGAATAAGTCCGGCATTATTGAGAAATCCAACTTGTTCAGAGAATCACAGGCAGGCATCTTGCTGTAGAGGCATCTGTGCGCCTGTGCTGTCAGTCACTTCCTGTACCTTAAAGGGATAGTAATACCTAAAATGTAAAAAAAATATGTTGTAGGGTTTATCCCCCTGAGTAAAACAAGAGTACTCCCACTGCTGAAAGATGTTTCATTCAAAAGTTATTAATTTTCAAAGTTGAATTTTTTAGGTGAAATATCACAGTGGCCTGAAATTGTACAGTGGCGCTGTTGCTACACGATCCTATGGACAGCTCTGGTCTCAGGACCATAAATCTCCATAGGATGGTGTAGCAACAGCGCTACTGTAAAATTTCAGGCCACTGTGATATTGCACCTAAAAAATTCAACTTTGAAAATTAATAACTTTTGAATGAAACATCTTTCAGCAGCGGGAGTACTCTTGTTTTACTCAGGGGGATAAACCCTACAACATATTTTTTTTTACATTTTAGGTATTACTATCCCTTTAAGGTACAATGCAGCTCCCCCTCACCAATCCTAGAGGAGATCGGGACTCACAGATGTCTCTTTGGCAAGATGTCTGTGCTGATGCCTGCCTGTCTGTCTTGGACCGAGTAGTATTTCTCAATAAGACAGGACTTATTCAGGAGAATACTAGTATTGATATGTGTATCTCTATGTGGATAATGATTAGGGGGCACTTTAATTTGAGTGATAGTTCAGCTTTAAAAGGCAACTAGCATCTGACATCTGCCCTTCTGGTGGATGTATTTCCCTTCCAATTAACCCTTTGAGTGCCAGAGGGGTACTCAACGCATTGCAAAGCAAATGGTTAGTAATGCCCATATTTAAGTTGATGCAATATTGTAGATTTAAAAAAAAAAAAAAAAAAAGTATCTGGAGAAAGTCCCATCTCTCAAGTCTTTATGGTTTGAGAGATATTCGCAGCTAAATCCCCCCCCCTCCCCTTGCACCTACGTCATCGCTCTACTGAGGAGATCCCGGTCCTGGGACCAGCCGGCGGCTCTTCAGCAGAGCCGAAACAGCGATATTTAAAAAGAAGTACTTCATTGGAACGGTCTACAAAGTGTGCCTGGTTTGCAAGTACACTTTGTAGACCGTTGCAATGAAGCATTTCTTTTTAAATATGGCTATTTCAGCTCTGCTGAAGAGCCGCCGGCTGGTCCCAGGACCGGGATTTCCTGCTGTCAGTAGAGCGATGACGTAGGTGCAAGGGGAGGAAGGGGATAAATTTAACTGCGAATATCTCTCAAACCATAAAGGCTTGAAAGATGGGACTTTCTCCAGATTTTTTTTTTTAAATCTACAATATTGCATCAACTTAAATATGGGCATTACTAACCCTTTAAGTGGAGGCTGCATTGTGAACCCTGGTAAAGCAGGAGGAGAGCAGAATGGGTGCATGATACACAACCCACAATGTATCTGAGCTTCTGTTACACATCTACAGTTCCCTGTCCTGTGTGATACAATTCCCACTACACCACCGGTACATGGGGTTTGAAATCTTGACACAGCAGCTCTATGGGCAATGCACATGTAAACCTGCTGTTTGTGGTTGACAGACAGAAAATTCCAGCTGGCATCCTAGCCAAGGGGTTAGCTATCGGATCTCCCAAATGTCCGATAGGAGCCACCGTGCACAGAGATGCCCCAGGCTTATTTCCTAAATCTGGTCTCTCTGGAGCGGACTTAGTAAAATGTGATAACTGCCCTTAAACTTGTGACACTTCCCTGAAAAATGTACATTTCTGTAACAGACGAACAGGAAAAACAATATGTCCCAATTAATATATTCAGAAAGGTGTGACACATTAAAGGGATAGTAATACTTCATTTTAACTTTATTTTATTTTGTAGGCATTAAAAAAACATGAAGAATGATATAAGTCTTATCTCTCAAACTTTTATGGTTTATGAGATATTCACAAGCAAAGTTCCCCTCCCCGCCCCTTTTTCCTAGTGTAAACCATCTCTTCTCAGATGTGAGTCTGGTTGTATGACCAGACAGATAACAGAAGGGGACAATTTTCTTTGTATGAAAACAATGAAAGCCCTTCCCCCCTTGACAAGTTTTTCAGCTTTTTCCCTTATCTTAATTGAAGATTGTCCCTCCCTGTAGTCTACCTGGGCACCTCCCTTCTGATCTGGCTGAACGGGGGGGGATACTTTATTTGTGAATATCTCTTAAACCATAAAGGTTTGAGAGATAAGACTTATATCGTTCTTCATGTTTTTTCAATGCCTACAAAATAAAATAAAGTTAAAACGAAGTATTACTATCCCTTTAAGCTTGGTGTTGTGATTTATTATCCTCTACACAACTGAATTTAGGGAGATCGTGGCTGGCTTATGCACTAACGTGTAAGGCTGGTGACCTTTAAATCTGCAGTGCGACGATCCATACTGGTGGGAAATATTGGCCCTCCCGCTGTTGTTGGATTACAACTCCTATCATCCTTAGCTGGCTGTTGGTCAGCTAAGGATGATGGGAGTCGTAGTCCAACAACAATCATCCTTAGCTGGCCGTTGTTCAGCTAAGGATGATGGGAGTTGTACTCCAACAAATCAGCGGGAGGGCAATATTACCCACCTCTGCAGTACATTTTGAGAAAAGTGCATTTCAGGTTGCAGAATATTAATCACTGTTTTAACCCTCTGAGTGCCAGAGGGGTATGCAATGCATTGCAAAGCACTCAAAGGGTTAAAAACCTGAAAATGAAATGGTGTTTTCATACATTTAGAAGGAGCAGTAACTGACCGCAATGCACTGTAGTCATCTCTAGCATTTAATGGGTTAAAAGTCCCATTTAAATCAATGGGTAAATTAGATTTTTTTTATGTACCCTACGCTGTAATTGGTTTGCTCCAGAAGTGCTCCAATTCCGCGTAGTACATCAGTCTCACTGTGAAATGTTGCGAGAGACTAAGGCAGGAATAAATTACAGCCTGTTCTTCGAAGAACAGACTTTGTTACATTTCAGTAATTGCAAAAATGAAGCTATAAAGTAGCCATTTGCAACAGAGGTAGAAATTCCACCTCGGCATTGAAGGTTACAGGCCCGCCCCTTAATTCTCTGTGCCTTGTCACAGGGACATAATCAAGTGATTGATCATCAGGTGCAATTGTGTGTTTTACAACAATTCAAAGTCGTTAGGTGGCTCACACAATGACATCAGAACAGAGAGGAATGACAGCACGAAAATGCCCTACAACCCGAATGTGATATGTTCAATTGCAGATCAATAAACTCTCTTTAGTTAGCAAAATTAAATAAAAAAGGCATAACAGCTAAAGGGATAGTAATACTTTATTATTACTATCCCCCATATTGTACATATTTTTAAAATAATAATTCGCTAAGTTGTGTGTAACGCCCGACATGCGCAGCGTCCAGCTCTGTATCAGCAGTGGTGCGGGCAGTCTCTGCTGCGCATGACTGCCCGGCGACCGGCTGCCAGAGGCACTGTGGCCCGTGTAACGGGCTGTTCAACTAGTTTTTAAAATAATGTAATATCCCCCAGGTTCATCTCTCAAACCTTTATGGTTTGAGAGATAACCGAAGGCAAAGTTCCCCCCTCTCTCCCCTTCCCTGAAGTCAGTGTTGTACTGACTGCAGGGATATCCGATCTGACTTTCATCAGTCAGCTCTGCAGCAGAGCCGCAATCGCGTTAGTGACAAAGAATTATTTCACTGAAACGGTCTTCTACGTGTGCTTGCAAACAAAGCACAAACCAGTCACATGTAGAAGACCGTTTCAGTGAAATAATTATTTTTCACTAACGGGATCTCGGCTCAGCTGCAGAGCCACAAGACTGTCATACGACAGACTTCCCCTGCAGTCAGCACAACACTGACTTCAGGGAAGGGGGAGGGAGGGGGGAACTTTGCCTTCAGTTATCTCTCAAACCATAAAGGTTTGAGAGATGAACCTTGGGGCTATTACATTATTTTACAAATATGTACAATATGGGGGATAGTAATAATAAAGTATTACTACCTCTTAAAGAAATGCAATGTTATAATTCACACTCAATCAAAATCAAAGATATGGAAATAAATGAATGCTATAGTTCTGAGAATTTTAACTTCATGCTACGCTGGGGGAGATCCACTAAGCGGTGATAAAGAGGTGATAAAGTGGAGAGAACTTCTCCAGTGATATCACTTCTCCAGTTTCTATGTTGTTCTATGGAGCCTATGCACTAAGATCTCCAAAGTTGAGGAAATCTTAGTGCATTGACTCCATTCAATAACAAAGGAATTGGAGACATCATCTACACTTCATCCCCTCTTTACCACTGCTTAGTGAAACTCCTCCCCTGTGTTTTGTTGTCTAAATAACCCCTATGATGCTGGTAAAAGATTAAAGCAAATCACGTTTGATGGTGGAGTTCTCAAAACCCTAACCAGAATTTCCACACTTTTGATAAAGTGACAACTTTTACATTGGCTTTAGCATTAGTTTTCATCTTAAAGGGATAGTAATGGTTAATTTTAAGTTGATTTAATATTGTAGACATTAAAAAAGGTTAACATCGATGTAAGTCTTATGTCTCAGACCTTTATGGTTCGAGAGATATAACTTGCTAAAGTTACCTTTCCCTGGCTGTTTTACTCAAGTCTGCCATCTAGCTGACAGCTGCAGATTCTGGTTATTTGACCAGACAGAGGCTCTTCAGCAGAGCTGAAATCACGCTATTTAGAAATAAATACTTCATTGTAATGGTCTACAAAGTGTGCTTGCAAACCAGGCACACTTTGTAGACCGCTCCAATTAAGTACTTATCTTTACACATCGTTATATTGGCGCTGCTGAAGAGCCGCATCTGGTCAAGCGACCTGAATCTGCTTCTGACAGCTTTACAGCTCGTCAAGCAGAAAGGGGAGGGAGCAGAGAACTTTATTTTCCTATATATCTCAAACCATAACGGTTTGAGAGATACGAATAAGTGCAAAGTCTTTTAATTGTATCTACCATATAGTTAATACTTTTTTTCTGACATTACTATCCCTTTAATAACTAAAACGAAAGCATGTTATTGATTAGGAATAAGATATACCACCACAAGTATTTCTTTTTGTTCGATCGAGCACCCGCTCTGTGCATGATCGGCCATTTTTTTTTAATTGAGGAAGCAATCAAAAAGAATGATTTGTTCAATCAAGTGTACTTCATAAGTACAATCAACATTGAAAAGAGAAAAACCCAGTGTGTGCAATAATATATATTCCTTTGAGTGCCAGAGGGGTACGCAATGCATTGCTTTGCAATGCGTTGCGTACCCCTCTGGCACGCAAAGGGTTAAATATAGGAATAGACTGCTTAAAAGGTAAAATCAACCCAACCAAAGTGGTAATCAAAAAACAGTTTCCAGACAATTACCCTAGCACCATCATATCTAATAGAAAAGGCTTGTGGATTTGGTGGCATTAAAGGGATAGTAATGTTTCAGAATAAAAGCAGCTCTAATTAATCATCATAGTATTTGGACTTTGGAGAGTGTTATTTCAATTCTGTCAGAGTTCTAGTACAAGAGTAATTCAATAATAAAGTATCCCCCTCCCACCCCTTTTACTGATGTAACACTATTCAGCCAGATCAGAAGGGAGGTGCCCAGGTAGACTGCAGAGAGGGACAATCTTCAATTAAGATAAGGGAAAAACCTGAAAAGCTTGTCAAGGGGGCAGGGCTTTCATTGTTCTCATAGGAAGAACATTGTCCCCTGCTGTTATCTGTCTGGTCTATGGACTGGATTCCACATCTGAGAAGAGATGGCTTACACTAGGTAAAAGGGGCGGGAGGGGAAACTTTGCTTGTGAATATCTCAAACCAGAGAGATAAGACTTATATCGTTCTTCATGTTTTTTTAATGCCTACAAAACAAAAAAAGTTAAAACGAAGTATTACTATCCCTGTAAGTTATTTCTCTATGGTAACAATCAACCTTTGTTTAATGCTTTTTTCATGCAACTGTTTGCTGTGTGCACAACTCAATACATTTTTACCAATATAGTTTTATCTGATCAGCTTTTCATATCAGCTTTTGTTTAATCAAGCCAAGTTCTCTCACATAATGTTTTTCTGTAATGTTTTGTTCAATTGATTTAGTTTCACACAAACAATTTTTTCACCTTACTTTTTGTTTGATTAACCCCTTAAGGACCAACGGTCCCGGGGTGTCTGGTCCTTTAAGGACCAGATAGGCGAGCTCGACGTGCCGTCCCACATGATTGATCACGTGGGGCGGCACGTCGAACGAAGGACTGAAAGAGATCACTCCGGTCTTGGAGCGATCAACTTCAGTCCCCGGTATTACTCACCGCGCTCCTGCAGGAGCGCGGTGAGTAAAAGTACGTGACATACCTGGACCATCACTGGTCCTTAAGTGCCGGACCAGCGTGACGGTCCAGGTACGTCACAGTACGCGAAGGGGTTAAATGAGATCCACATGCACAAATCAATTTTTTTGCAGTCCAACGCAGTGTAAAGCAGAAGCTGCAATTTAGCGGCTTCTGAAAGTTATACAAGTTTGTTCCTGGATGAGTAGACTGAGCTTGTGATTACCAGTTGTATTTATCACCTTGGTAGCTAATGACGTCTCAAACACAATGAGAATTAATGTTTTGAAAACCTCCCAAGCACCCAATGGATTACAGCGATTATAACTGTGCTGACAATATTTTATTTACTAGATATTAGGTACAAGTTATAGGATTACTCTGTACTGAATTGGTATCATTCACTCAGGCTATACCAATCCATGCCACCATGTTGGTATTGCCCTTTGAGCCAAGACATATACACTTAAAATCTGTGAGCATTATCTGATTGTCTGGTGTTGCAAACAACATTGTAACAAATCAATGATCTGTGTTAAAAGCCTGGATAGTGGTCTCACAGGCAGCCATGTAGACCTTTGCTGCAGCAACTCTTTGTCAACCATCAATAGACACAGTGAAGTTGCACCAAGCAGCGTTCCAGGCTCTTATTGCAGTCAGATCAGCACAGTGTGAATTGTGCAACAGAGTGCAGTGCACCATATTATAAAGTAACTGTGCATGGCGATCGTTTCACTACACCACAGTCACCCGTGTAAACAAGACCACGTCATCTTAAAGCGGAACTATCACCTAAAACCAAAGTTTTACCATGCGTTTTAATGTTTAACCTGACTTTAGTGCTGTATGTGTGTGTGTGTTCTTCAAGTCACCTGGTAGTGGAGATATTTGCCCTGCAAAATCGTGCACTTCTGCGTTCTGCGGGACTCCATGACATCTCAGCACTGCCCCAGGGAGTACGTTCACTCTCCCCTTTGAAGCTGGATTTCTGTGATGTAGTGTTACAGCAAACTCTGTTTACAGTGCTAATGAGGTTGGTGAGTGGAGGTTGCAACCTCAGTAGCATTGTAAACGGAGTTTGCTGTAACGCTACATCACAGAAATCCAGCCTCAAAGGGGAGAGTGAACATGCTCCCTGGGGTAGCTGGGAAGTCCTGAGACGGTACAGGGTACCGTAGAACGCGGAAGTGCCCGATTTTGCAGGGCAAATATCTCCACTACCAGGCGACTTGTAGAACACACACACAGCACTAATGTCGGATTAAACATTAAAACGCATGGTAAAACTTTGGTTTTAGGTGATAGTTCTGCTTTAACACTGTCCATACTGGATGTCTAAAGTAGATAAGAGGGCAGAGGAATTTTATCTAGACAAACACATGTTGAGGAAAGGGGCGTGGGGGAAGAGTTGCATACACCACTTTGTACACTCCTCTGGCACTCAAAAGGTTAAGCCCAATGTACATTTGGATATACGTTTCCATTCAAGGCAAGATATCACTAATTATGTATTACTACTCAGTATATTCATAGTAGTTTAGGTTGAAAAAAGATTTGCGTCCATCAGGTTCAACCCTTTTCCTAGTCTTGTTGATCCAAAAGAAGGCAACCACCCTCCCCTTATTCCAGCAATTTCAAATTCTGCTTAGAATGGGGGGGGGGGTGAATTCCTTCTCGACTCCAAGTGGCAATCAGATTTCTCCTTGGATCAACAAGCACTAAATATTAATCCCAATACTAACATAGCCCTCTATGTTCTGTTCTTTTAACCCCTTAAGGACCGGCCGCAAGCACACGCGGCCAGCACTTAAGGACCACGGGCCTTTTTTTTCCCCTTCCGGTTCCAGGCTCCGCAGGGGGAGCCTGGAATTCCATGACGTCACGGGTCATTAACGCAAAACAACCCATTACGTGCTATGACCATCAAGGGTCGTTAAGGGGTTAAAAAAAGTATCCAGGCCCTTTTTAAAGGCATTGCTTTCCATAAGGCCCTTGCGTACTGTATCCGTTATTATTTTGTGCTGAGAAGTTAGTTTTCTGCTAGCCTGTAAATTGCCATTTAGTCCTCTATCTTCCCCCACCCCAACATCCTATTTGACCGACTCATCACTAACATGTAGCTGAATAATTTATTTCTTCACACAATAACATTTAGGGGTGGAAGGAACGGTGCCGCGTGAACACAGGTGTGATATAAACACACCTGCTGCTCCCATGTGCCCAGGAATTAGTCCAACTTTCTCCTAACGCAAGCACCTTTACAGCTCAGTATAAGTAGATTGGAGCTCTACAGATTATATGATATTAGATGGGGATGAGAAAACATTAAAGGGCATGCATGATTTATAAAAATAATAGTAATAATCAAATTAAAAAAACAGATTAAGTACAGCTTATTTAGCCAAGTAAATTCTGCTCCATAGGGAACAATTAAAAAAAATGTTTTTAAATTTGAATGGGACTTTTAACCCCCCTGAATGCTAGATTGGTACTTAGGATTCATGGGGTTAAAATACCCATTTTAAATCATCCCCTTTAGTTCAGTTGGTTTGCTGTAAAACTGAACCTCGTGATTTCAGCATATGGCCCAAAAGATACAGAATAAACTGTTTTTTCAGGGTGAGGAGGGAAGCAATTGTTCCTTGCAATCCTCACTTCCTGGAGACTGTACCCTGCAGTGTCAGACAACAGGAAACCAGGAGTGCAACGGAAACTGCTCCCCCCACAGCATGCTGAGCAACAACACATCTAATATTGCTTACCCCATTGTATGGAAACCTCTGCACATCTATGAAGAGTAAAGAATGTCTCAACATGTGTTTTAATCTTTCTGAACTCAAAACGAACTGACTACACGTCACAGTGCAAATCTTATTAATCCACTGAGTATCAGAGGGGTGTCGGTGAATTGAGGAGCAATGTGTTTAACACCCTCTGGTAATCAGCGGGTTAAAACATCTCTGGCTACTGTGAGGATTCACTTTCAGTACGTCAGCAACTGGCACTATCATTAACACTATGTGCCAGAGGGGTTTCCACCATATTGCAAAGCACTCAGAGAGTTAATTATATTTGTACAGCGACCATACATTCTGCAGCTCGCTACGATCAGTTAACACAATCATTGCCGCACAGATACAAAATGGTGGAACAGCAGGGGCAGTCTCAAGATGACACGCAGAGGGGTAGTTGGCAGTAACCTCCCACGTGCCCGGCTTTTCAGATCAGATTTGGGCAGTGGCGGTTCAAGGCTTCACTATACCAATACATAATAGCAGGCACCTTGTTCAAATATGGATTTAAGAAGCAGAGCTTACTATAACAGCCATATTAATTCCTCATGCAAAACAGCAGGCACAGATAGGTTCAGTTAGGATTTCCACCTCGGCCCTTTAGTATCAGCTGCTTATGGAATGCACAGAGACTCTTGAAGCCCTAAACCTCTTGTGGGAAATCCCCCCCCCAGTTGTTGGACTACAAATCCCAGCATCCTCAGCTAGGACGTTGGGAATTATAGTCCAACAGCAGCTGGAGAGCCCAAGTTTTCCTATTCCTGCTCTATGGCTGCAATTCTTTCTGTATCATTAATTAAAAGGGCGAGGTGACAAACCTAAGCACAAAGCAGCAGGCAAAGATGTACAGCGTAGCACAGAGCACCAAGGGCAAAATGCCCTCTTACCTGCGTGTCCTGTACAGTGGGATGACTGGGCCGGGCCATAAAGACTCTTGAGCCCCGCTCCTGTGCCAGCCCAGCACTCTAAGCCCTGGGTACGCAGTGCCCATGAAGCCATGGCTTGACTCGCCCTCTGCTGCCAGGGAGGAAGCAGAGGTCCCCATGCGTGCCCCCTGTCCGCTCACACAACTTTATCCCAGGTTAGATCCGGGACAGCCACACAGGTAGTGCCCAGATAAAGTGGAGGGCATGAGAAGATGCAGAGGAAAGCGTGGCAGTGATTACTAAAGAAAGAAAGCCAGGGGGAAAGCTACAGAGAGAAAAGATAAACAGGACAGACAGATCAGGAGAGAGTGCAGATGAAGGAGGGACTGTGAAAGGGGAGGGGCAGAAATAGGGGAGGGGCAGAAATAGGGAAGGGGAGGGCAAGAGGGTACAGTAAAAAGGGTGCAAGAGTCAGAAGGGGCATGAGAGGACAAAGAAAGGAAAAAAGCTGATGTGTCTGAAATGAAAAGGAAAGAACAGAAGTTTGTGAAGAAAAAATGTTTCACATACACAGTCCTCCACAAGCACACAGACAGACACAGACCTCCACACTGACAGGCACACTGACAGGCGCACAGACCTCCACAGGCGCACAGACCTCCACAGGTGTCCACAGGCGCACAGACCTCCACAGGCGCACAGACCTCCACAGGCGCACAGACCCTGACACACACATATACACATAGGCACTGACACAGGCCTCCACAGGCACACATGTCCAAAAACAATGAAACGCACCTCTACAGGCAGAGACACACAGGTGCACAGACAATGACATACACATACACACACACTGACAAAGACCTCTACAGGCAGAGACACACAGGTGCACAGACTGACACATGTACACACACACAATCACACACACACACACACACACACACAGGTGCACAGACAATGACACACAATGACACATACACAGACACTGACAAAGACTTCTACAGGTGGAGACACACAGACACACAGGTGCACACACACACAAATAATGACGTACACAGACAACAACACACACACAAACAGGTACACAGACAATGACACACATATACACAGCTACACAAACACATACAAACACACAGGTACACAGACAATGACACACATACACAGAGGTACACAGACAATGTCACATGCTCATATTAGTACATCAGCCTCAGTGACACCAAAGAACAGGTATCTGCTTTAATAATTTACATGTGTCACACCGCAGGACACAAGGAACTTGTCTTACAGCATTCATATGTCATTATGTGACAGATACCAAGAATTACACAGGTAGTAAATATCCTTATTAACCTATAAATAAAAACGTTTATCTATTTCCTGGTCCCTTTTTAGATGGAACTCGGAACCTCCATCCGGTTAGAATGTTATAAGTGCTAATTGTTATTGCACAAGCACACAGCAGTATCATTACAAGGTCAGGAACAGTCTTCCTCTAACTGGGAGGCATGGAACACTCTGCACATTAAGGGTTACATTCGTATCGAAAATTAGAGCAATTCTGGGCAAACCAACTGACCATGGGCAACAAATAAATTCAATTGACTTTAACCCTTTAAAGGACTACAGGTATGTGGGATGCATTGTTTAAAACATATTTTATAAGCCTTTTTCTGTACCCTGGGAGGTTTTTCATTCAAACTTGATTACAGCTCAAACGAACGGTTTGAAACAGCGCTACCTGGTGTTCAAAAGGAAATTTTTACTTATTTTAATAATATACTGCACAGGGAAGCCTGTGTCTTGGACTATGTCATTCCATTGTAAGTGATAGGAACATCACCTCCTGGCTGGTGCAATAGAAATTTTCATCATAATAATACATATTTAATGTATCTTAAAAATAATAAGACTTGCAATAACTTTTGAACAAAACAACCTCAAACAATGATGGTACCTTTGTTTTACTCACTGCACAAATGGCCTCAATTGTTAATAGGCCTCTCTGCCTGGGTATGGTGGGAGGTATCACTTTCACCCAGACTAACTGCGCACCTCGTGTGTCTCTGTAGTGACTTCTGCATTACAATTATCATCAGTCTAAGCCATGGAAACATGTGGTTGTCCAGCTGAGCTACAGCTATCATTAAGCCACATCACAGGTTGGCAACTTGTCTCTCCATCTGTTGGACTAAGATTCCAATTATTGAGCCATTGTGGGTGCTATAGATGGAGAGCCACAGGTTGCCCACCACTGACCTAACTTGTGAGGTTATTCTGCATATACTTATTTAAATGAAACCATTTTCTGGCTCCTAAATTGATGCCTGGCTCCTGAGTTAGTTAAATTAATGATGTCTATGTCCATTTCTGGGCTATGCTGTACCTTGGCTGTGCGCAGATGGGGGGGGGGTTTTGAGTTGGCACAGATCGTGGTATGTCTCATGTTTAAACAGGAATTCTGATAAGCTGGCATTTCTGATAAAATGTAAAAAGTAGAGCCGAATTCTGCCAGTGCCCTTAAAACATCCAGTTCCCTTCCTTTCATACAGAAGTGTGAGACAGAGGCTGGCACTGCCACGTTCGCAGTTGCTGAGTGAAGTTTAAGACTGCACCTTGTGCCCAGATATACATTATGCTGAGCTGGGAAAAATCTGAGAGGGTTTAAAGGAGAACTACACCTCTCCTAATAATAAACCCCACGTATCTTTCTGTGGACAGAAAATCCTAATGTCCCCTACGAATTTGCCCTTGTGGTTTTGTTCAAGAGAGAAGACCTTCATTAGTTTTCAATATCATCACGTCCATAGGGTAGAACAGGATATTTGATGGAAGATTTTTTTTTTTTCTTAACCCTTTGAGTGCCAGTGGGTATGCAACTCATTGCTTTGCAATGCGTTGAGTAACTCTCTGGCACTCAAAGGGTTAAAATGGATCTGTAACCTACATAATGTTTAGACTCATTAAATGCATCTATTTAAAGCGAAACTATCATGCATATTAAAGTGCCCACACCCCACCCCCAAATAATTTAACTTAGCATTAAAGCGGAACTACCTCCCCTTAGAAACATGGCCCCAAATAATTACCCATCTGGCGACTAGCGCTACTGAGCAGAATTATTACCGCGTTAGAGAATTGCACACTGCACCCAGACCGACAGGCAGGAAACAGCGCAGACATCTTTCCATAGTGACGTCTGCGCGCCTGCAGTCCCAGCCTGCTCTTTGCATAGTGACGTCTGCGCTGTCAGCCCCAGCCTGCTCTTTCCATAGTGACGTCTACACTGTCAGTCCCAGCCTGCTCTTTCCATAGTGACGTCTACACTGTCAGTCCCACCCTGCTCTTTCCATAGTGACGTCTGCGCTGTCAGCCCCAGCCTGCTCTTTCCATAGTGACGTCTACACTGTCAGTCCCACCCTGCTCTTTCCATAGTGACGTCTGCGCTGTCAGCCCCAGCCTGCTCTTTCCATAGTGACGTCTACACTGTCAGTCCCACCCTGCTCTTTCCATAGTGACGTCTGCGCTGTCAGCCCCAGCCAGCTCTTTCCATAGTGACGTCTGCGCTGTCAGCCCCAGCCTGCTCTTTCCATAGTGACGTCTGAGCTGTCAGCCCCAGCCTGCTCTTTCCATAGTGACATCTGCGCTGTCATCCCCAGCCTGCTCTTTCCATAGTGACGTCTACACTGTCAGTCCCAGCCGGCTCTTTCCATAGTGACGTCTGCGCTGTCAGCCCCAGCCTGCTCTTTCCATAGTGACGTCTACACTGTCAGTCCCAGCCGGCTCTTTCCATAGTGACGTCTGCGCTGTCAGCCCCAGCCTGATCTTTCCATAGTGACGTCTGCGCTGTCAGTCCCAGCCTTCTCTTTCCATAGTGACGTCTGCGCTGTCAGTCCCAGCCTTCTCTTTCCATAGTGACGTCTGCGCTGTCAGTCCCAGCCGGCTCTTTCCATAGTGACGTCTGCGCTGTCAGCCCCAGCCTGCTCTTTCCATAGTGACGTCTACACTGTCAGTCCCAGCCGGCTCTAAGAGGCGTTGCTAGGAGCCGTTCGGCACCATAAGGAACTGACAGGGCAGACGTTCCAGAGCAATGTATAATTCTCATTAACGCGGTAATAATTCTGGCGACTAGCGCTACTGAGCACCTAGTCGCCAGATGGGTAATTATTTGGGGCCATGTTTCTAAGGGGCGGTAGTTCCGCTTTAAGCATATCAAGATCTGTATTATCCTTATTGAGTCTGGCATTATTTATAAATGTAACTACTCTGGAGACTCATTGGCAGGCATTTTGATGTAGAGGAATCTGTTGGCCACAGACTGTACATTAAGGTACAATGCAACTCCCACTAGCCAATCATAGAGGAGACAGGGACGGGCAGCACAGATGCAGAGATGCCTCTTTAGCAAGACGTCTGCCGGCGAGCCTCTGAATGAGTTACGTTTCTAAATAATGCCGGGCTTACTAAAGGAAAATAAAAGTACTGCTATGCTTAACACTATGTTAAAAAAGTTATTTTCACTGAGAGATGATTCCAGTCAATTAACCCTTTGAGTGCCGGAAAGGCATCCAATGAATTGCGCTGCAACGCACTAGATACATCACCTCTCTGGCACTCAAAGGGACACACACACACCCCTCCACAGAACATTAAAGAGAATTAAAGCACAGACAGCGTGCTTTAAAGGGATAGTACTACTTAAAACGTAAAAAAAAAAATATGTTGTAGGTTTTATCCCCCTGAGTAAAACAAGAGTACTCCCACTGCTGAAAGGTGTTTCATTCAAAAGTTATTAATTTTCAAAGTTGAATTTTTTAGGTGCAATATCACAGTGGCCTGAAATTGGAGAGTGGAGCTGTTGCTACACCATCCTATGGAGATTTATGGTCCCGGGAGTACTCTTGTTTTACTCAGGGGGATAAACCCTACAACATATTTATTTTTACATTTTAAGTATTACTATCCCTTTAACACTAGGCCTGTATGACAGCCAGCGGTGCTGTGTCTTTGCTGTATTTTCTACTGTACCACTTCCATGGAGATAGGCTTAATTTCCCCCACCTCCATATCAGGCTTCATGGATGTTATCTGGAGGGCCAGGCCCGGCACTGTGCCTCCGTCATACCTCCCAATCCCACCCACAGAGAACCTGCTGACTCAAACTGAACCCACCAACAAAAGGCAAGGCAATATGGAAAAAGCAAAATCTTTACAGTAAGACAGAGTTAACCCTTTGAGTGCCAGAGGGGTACGCAACACATTCCTCTGGCACTCAAAGGATTAAATTGCATTCTGTAAAGCGCTTTGTACATTTAGGGCGCTATACAAAAAGATACATATATTATTATTAAATCACATAAAATGTATGTATCGCGCACCCCATCTGGCACTCAGAGGGTTAATTGAATTCAAAAATCCATTTGCTTGTCTTCTTAAAAAATTATGTTTGCTGAAGCAATCTTGCTGAAGAAAAAAAAATAAAAAAATCACAAACACATAATGTTGATGTTTTAGGGAAAACGATTTAATGTCTGTCTTGTGATGATCTAGTCCAAACACAGCACGGCAGGCAAACCCTACACATATTAATAATTAACCTGCCGAATGACTCAATTAAATTAAAAAATACCTGTTTCAATCATGACTGATAAATAAAATACATTACCAACCAACTGTTCCTTTACGGATACAGCTGGGTAACAAATCTGAAATTTACAAAATAAATGGCTGCATATTATCAAACCTACATCTGTCTTGGATTTGTGAAGAATGTACATTAAATCAATGCACTGTACACTTGTCTGGTGCTCAAGGGGTTAAGTCTGTGATTCTCAAACTTTCTGTAGAACCCAAACAATCGAAACCTTTTAACCCCTTGGTTACTAGAGGTCTCCAACAAAACTATCTAGTTAGTATCTAAGGGATTAATGATTATTACATGTAGCTGAGTGCTAGGTAATAAGACTTAAACATGTCTTCTTTATTATTATTAATACTGTCCCTATTACAGTTAGAAATGTAACAGAAGACAGAATTGCACTCAGTGAATGGAATGCTCAAAACTTGCATCTGCCCATCGGTAGTCACAAAACCAGATACACAGTCTACTGTTCCAGCCCTATTCCACTGTCCCAACAGTCGTCACAGAAACACAGACCCCAGCCTCCACTGTCACAACAGTCGTCACGGAAACACAGACCCCAGCCTCCACTGTCACAATAGGAGTCACAGAAACACACACCCCAGCCTCCACTGTCCCAACAGTCGTCACGGAAACACAGACCCCAGCCTCCACTGTCCCAACAGTAGCCACAGAAACACACACCCCAGCCTCCACTGTCCCAACAGTCGTCACAGAAACACACACCCCAGCCTCCACTGTCCCAACAGTCGTCACAGAAACACACACCCCAGCCTCCACTGTCCCAGTAGGAGTCATGGAAACACACAGACCCCAGCCTCCACTGTCCCAATAGGAGTCACAGAAACACACACCCCAGCCTCCACTGTCCCAACAGTCATCACAGAAACACGCACCCCAGCCTCCACTGTCACAATAGGAGTCACGGAAACACACACCCCAGCCTCCACTGTCCCAATAGGAGTCATGGAAACACACACCCCAGCCTCCAATGTCCAAATAGGAGTCACGGAAACACACACCCCAGCCTCCACTGTCCCAATAGGAGTCACGGAAACACACACCCCAGCCTCCACTGTCCCAATAGGAGTCACGGAAACACACACCCCAGCCTCCACTGTCCCAATAGGAGTCACAAACGAACACCACAGCCTCCACTGTCCCAATAGTAGCCACAAACGAACACCACAGCCTCCACTGTCACAATAGTAGCCACAAACGCACACCCCAGTCCTCCACTGTCCCAGTAGTAGCCACAAACGCACACCCCAGCCTCCACTGTCACAATAGGAGTCACGGAAACACACACCCCAGCCTCCACTGTCCCAATAGGAGTCACGGAAACACACACCCCAGCCTCCACTGTCCCAATAGGAGTCACAAACGAACACCACAGCCTCCACTGTCCCAATAGTAGCCACAAACGAACACCACAGCCTCCACTGTCACAATAGTAGCCACAAACGCACACCCCAGTCCTCCACTGTCCCAGTAGTAGCCACAAACGCACACCCCAGCCTCCACTGTCACAATAGGAGTCACGGAAACACACACCCCAGCCTCCACTGTCCCAACAGTCATCACAGAAACACGCACCCCAGCCTCCACTGTCACAATAGGAGTCATGGAAACACACACCCCAGCCTCCAATGTCCAAATAGGAGTCACGGAAACACACACCCCAGCCTCCACTGTCCCAATAGGAGTCACGGAAACACACACCCCAGCCTCCACTGTCCCAATAGGAGTCACGGAAACACACACCCCAGCCTCCACTGTCCCAATAGGAGTCACGGAAACACACACCCCAGCCTCCACTGTCCCAATAGCAGCCACAAACGAACACCACAGCCTCCACTGTCCCAATAGTAGCCACAAATGCACACCCCAGCCTCCACTGTCACAATAGTAGCCACAAACGCACACCCCAGTCCTCCACTGTCCCAGTAGTAGCCACAAACTCACACCCCAGCCTCCACTGTCCCAGTAGTAGCCACAAACTCACACCCCAGCCTCCACTGTCCCAATAGTAGCCACAAACTCACACCCCAGTCCTCACCGTCCCAATAGCAGTTAGAACCACAAACGCACAGTCTGACACCCCAGTTTTGTTCCACTGGTAGACACAGAGCTATAAGTTTACTTTCTGACAGCCCAGCCTTGTTCCACTGTCAGTCGCACAGACACACATTAACAGCCCAATACCCCAGCCTTGTTCCACTGTCAGTCACAGAGACACACATTAACAGCCCGATACCCCAGACTTGTTCCACTGTCAGTCACACAGACACACATTAACAGCCCAATACCCCAGCCTTGTTCCACTGTCAGTCACACAGACACACATTAACAGCCCAATACCCCAGCCTTGTTCCACTGTCAGTCACACAGACACACATTAACAGCCCAATACCCCAGCCTTGTTCCACTGTCAGTCACAGTCACACATACAACGTCTGACACCCCAGCCTTGTTCCTCTGTCCACTGTTAGTCACAGACCCCCCCACCACACATACACTGAAATGTGATTGCCGCGTGAACATGGGCAACCAAAATACACGAGGAGGCTGGTACATTCCTGTTGACTGTATGCCGGAGCCCTAAAAGTCACCCACATTAATTTCTCCATAGAAAACAAGGATATGGAGTCCATGAAAGTCAATGGAAGACAATTTGTGGCAACAAAGTCATCCACGTGACCCAGGCCTTATAGGAATTTATAGTATAAGAAGGGCCTCCATACTGGAGTTATTTCTTTTTAAACCCCTCAGGTTCTTAAAGAGGTTAAGAACGAGAGGTGTGTTGTGCAGCCCGCTGGTCCTTAAAGGGTTAATAAGATGCTTCTGGCTTACCAAGTGTTTCACCTCCCAGAAAGACTTGCTAGGTAAACCTAAACAAAAAAGGGAGTGAAAGGGAATCCCCTGTGCACACAGGATCCCCTGCAGCTGTAGGGAACCCAGCCTGCCTGTAAATAAGGACACGGCCCCTGTACAACACAAGTGGCATCCTGTCTAACTGATCCTGTTTCCAGCAACCTTATCTACAAATAGCAGCAGGCAGCTCTGTTATGCGCATGTATCTTTAAACAGCACATTAACCTCACCACAGCAAGGCTGTCCGTGTCAAACGGGGTGTCTTGAAACATTAGCCTCTTAAAAAGGGTGGCCCTAGTTATCATACTGGGGTATTACTGGGATCAGTGCACCACGCCGCCTCAGTTTCCTAACGTGTATAAGTAAAATGTGGAACCGTTTTAGCCACAGAAGATGAAGGAGACAGTAAAAATGATCCCTTTATTGGCTAACTGAGCCTTCAACTAGGTCTCTTCAAGTATAATGAGAATGAAGACTGAATTCACAATACATGACTTTAAAGCGCAATTATCACCCTATATAAGGTCCCCCCAAAATAATTAGGCATATGGCGATTAGGTTCTTAACCCTTTGAGTGCCAAAGGGGTACGTAATCTCAAAGGGTTAATAGTGCTATTATCAGGAACAAGTCCCGTTCCGAAGCAATCCTTCTTTTGAGACCGGCGGCCAGGCACGCACACAGACATCTTAATAATAATAATAATAATAATAATAATAATAAATCTTTATTTTTATATAGCGCACACAGATTACGCAGCGCTTTACACTCATATTGGTTCCTGTCCCCATTGGGGCTCACAATCTAAATTCACCTATCAGTATGTTTTTTGGAGTGTGGGAGGAAACCGGAGTACCCGGAGGAAACCCACGCAAACACAGTGAGAACATACAAACTCATTGCAGATGTTGTCCTTGGTGAGATTTGAACCCAGGACCCAGGCGCAACAGTGCTAACCACTGAGCCACCGTGCTTAGAGACGTCTACACGTCTGTGCTGTCCATCCCGGGCTCCTCTAGGAGGCGCTGCATTGTACCTTAAGGTAACAGGAAGGGACTGATGGCGCAGACGCCTATAAAGCAAGAAGCCTGCCCTTCAGTCTCAGATAAAGAAGAATTGCTTCAGATTGTGGTGCTAGCACACGATAATAGCACTGTTAAGAAGCTGATCTCCATATGCCTAATTATTGTGGGGGGCGACTTTATATAGGGTGATAGTCCTACTTTAAAACTCATGCACGTAATTTTAACCCCGACTGCCAGAGATTCATCCTCCACATTGTAACACAGTGCATTGGATGCCCATGTGGCACACAAAAGGGTCAAATTCCATTAGCATTGTTTTCCTTTTCCCAGTGCGGGCCATAAATTATACTGTAGGCTCTGTTACAACTCTATAAAGTGGCATACTTGTCTTGAAAGCTTGCATACCAAGGCACTTATAGGGACTATAATGTCCCAAAGAAAGTATCTTCTGTATCGTAGCTGCAATAAAAAAAAAAAACATTTAATGCGCTTAATACTTTCTCTCAAACCGTTATGGTTTGAAAGATGTAATAAAATAAAGAACTCCGCGCCCTCCCCCTTCACATGCGTCCGCTGTGCACCGGACGTCATGAGATCCTGCTTCCGGGACCAGACGGCGGCTCTTCAGGAGCGCTGTCATCTAGATAGCCAAGTATAATTACTTCATCGGAATGGTCTACAACGTGTGCTTGCAAGCCAGGTACACGTTATAGACCATACCAATGAAGTAATTATGTTAGATATCCCGATGTCAGCTCTCCTGAAGAGCCGCCTACAGTCGGGCGACCGGATTCTGCCTCTGACAGCTTTACAGCTCATCAGGCAGAAAGGGGAGGGAGCGGAGGACTTTAATTTATTACATCTCTCAAACCATAACGGTTGGAGAGAATGGATTAAGCACATTGAATGTTTTTTTATTGCAGTTACCATTTACAGGATACCTTTTTGGGGACTTTACTATCCCTTTCAGTTAGCCAATAAATTAAGTTAGCTAATAAAGGGAACATTTCTGCTGCAAACATTTTTCCGGTGGCTTGAGTTGATGATTTACTGCCATGCGAAGCTACATCTTTGGAGAACCGGTGGGTGGTAGACTCCAGTCTTCACAGGCAGTACTAGCATCAGCACCGCCTCGCTGCATTAATCCTGAGTGCCATGGAGATAGCCAACGCATTGCAAAACCCGAAGGGCTTATAGCTGCAATTTTCATATATTTGGAATATTTAATCTGACTAAGCTATGATTCATCAGATTTCCCCCCGCTCCTCATCACTCCCATTGGACAATCAGATTTCCCCCCGCTCCTCATCACTCCCATTGGACAATCAGATTTCCCCCCCGCTCCTCATCACTCCCATTGGACAATCAGATTTCCCCCCGCTCCTCATCACTCCCACTGGACAATCAGATTTCCCCCTGCTCCTCATCACTCCATTGGACAATCAGATTTATGGTTCCGGGACCAGAGCTGTCCATAGGATGGTGTAGCAACAGCGCCACATTTTAAGTATAGCTATCCCTATAAAGTCCTTCTTACTCAAATCTTGCTTCTACATAAATGTTAAATATGTAGCTGTTTTTTTTTGTTTTTTTTAAATCTAACAGTGTGATGTCACTTCACGGCAGGTGGCAGTACAGCTCTGTACCTCAGCCTGTCAATTATCATCTCTTCCCCTCCCCAGTTGTTCCCTGTTACCACCTCCTCTGATGGAGGAACCCAGCATGTGAGCTGGAGTGCACTCTTGCCAATGAGAGCGCTCCAGCTCACATGCTGCTGAGGAGGCAGTGGTAACATGGAACAAATGGGATGGGGAAGAGGTAAAGATTTACAGGCTGCGGTACAGGGCTGTACCGCAGCCTGTCCTGAAGGGACATCATGCTGTTAGATTTTAAAACAGTGTTTAAAAAAACAAAAAAAAAAAACAAAAAAAAAAAAAAAACCAACAAAACCGATTTAACATTTATGGTGAAACAAGATTCCAATAAGGACTTTAAAGGAGGTGAGATTTCCCCTTTAAAGGGATAGTAATACTTGAAAATAAGTTTATTTTATATTGTAGCCCTTTAAAAAACATGAAAAATGATATAAGTCTTATCTCCCAAACCTTTATGGTTTGGGAGATATTCAGAAGTAAAGTTTCCCCTGGAGTGACGTCATTGCTCCACCCTTCAGATTTGGAATCCGGTCCCGGGACCGGCTGTGCCTCTCCAGAAGTGCTGAGATCACCATCTTTAAAAATAATTTCTTAATTGGAATGGTCTACAAAGTGTGCTTTCAAGCCAGGCACACTTTGTAGATAGTTCCAATTAAGTAGTTCTTTTCGAAGATCGTGATCTCGGCACTGCTAAAGAGCTGCCTGTTGCTCTGTGGACCGAATTCCAAATCTGTCCACTAGATGGCAGATTTGTTTGAAACAGCCAGGAAAAGAGAATTTTACTGTATTTTACAAGTGAATATCTTCCAAACCATAAAGGTTTGGGAGATAAGACTTATATAATTTTTCATGTTTTTTTAAGGGCTACAATATAAAATACAATTATTTTCAAGCATTACTATCCCTTTACGTTATTCAGAATAAATGTTTTGTTGATTTTATTTTGCTGGATTTGTCTGACATTATGGTGCAGTAAACCACACGTTCTTCACAGACGCCAGCACAGAGCTGGACAGTGGGCAGAGTGAGGTGTAGTGAGCACTGGATAATTATCAGGTGTGAGTGAAGGCTCTCCCCAGACTGAGGAAAGCAGTAACGTGATAACAGGCTAGGAACAGCAGCAGGAAGTGTAAAATGATACCCAGTATAATGATAACCAGTATCAGAACAGACCTCAGTCACTGAATGGGTGTTACTGTATAAGAACTTGTTCACACAGGAGACTTTAAAGGGACAGTAATGTTTCATAATAAAAGCAGCTCTAATTAATCATCACAGTATTTGGACTTTGGAGAGTGTTATTTCAATTCTGTCAGAGTTGTAGTTCAAGAGTAATTGAATGATAAAGTATCCCCCTCCCACCCCTTTTACTGATGTAACACTGCTCAGCCAGAGCAGAAGGGAGGTGCCCAGGTAGACTGCAGAGAGGGACAATCTTCAATTAAAAGAAGGGAAAAACCTGAAAAACTTGTCAAGGGGGGCAGGGCTTTCATTGTTCTCATAGGAAGAAGATTTTCCCCTTCTGTTATCTGTCTGGTCTATGGACTGGATTCCACATCTGAGAAGAGATGGCTTACACTAGGCAAAAGGGGCGGGAGGGGAAACTGCTTGTGAATATCTCTCAAACCATAAAGGTTTGAAAGATAAGACATATCGTTCTTCATTTTTTTTAATGCCTACAAAATAAAATAAAGATAAAACGAAGTATTACTATCCCTTTAATGCATCATTTCCACAGCATTAAATACAATGCAGGAGTTGGTAACATTGAGTATTACTTATAAAAGACAAAGTAGGGCAAATTCTGGGGGCAAACCAAGAGCACTGTAGGTGGCGGGCGGGGGGATAAAAACATAACTTGATTAAAAAAAAGAATATTTTGAGCCCTTGACCACTACAGGTCTCCAATTCACTGCTTAACAGACAAAGCCAGATTTCCATTAGGCAGAGTAGGCAACTGTCATGAGCTCCATATGTTTAAGAGCATCTTGTCTGTGCTAGCCACACCCACCTTCTGCAAGTGCAAAATATGTCTAGTCATAGAAACACAGAATCCAACGGCAGATAAGAACCATTCAGCCCATCTAGTCGCCCATTTTCCTACTGAAAAAATATCAAACCTTGTTTGGTCCTTGGTCTTGTCTTATGTTAAGGACAGCCTTATGTCTATCCCATGCATGCTTACATTCTGTCACTGTATTAACTTCTACCACTTCTGCTGGTAGGCTATTCCACGTATCTACTACCCTCTCAGTGAAGTAAAACTTTCTTACATTACGTCAACCTGTGTCCCACTAGTTTTAGACTATGGCCTCTTGTCCTAACATTTTTATTCCTTTGAAATGTTCTTCCCTCCTGCACTTCGTTGAATCCCTTCATGTATTCGAATATTTCTATCATATCCCCTCTCTCTCTTCTCTCCTCCAAGCTATACATATTCAGATCCTTTAGTCCATCCTGATAGTTCTTTTCCTGTAAGCCAGTCACCATTTTAGTAGCCCTTCTCTGGATTCTCTCTAGACTATCTATATCCTTCTGGAGATGTGGTCTCCAGTACTGTACACAATACTCTAGGTGAGGTCTAACTAGAGATCTGTAGAGTGGCATGACCACTTCCCTTTTTCAGCTACTAATGCCCCTAGCTATACAACCAAGCACCCTGCTTTCATTCCCTGCTGCTTTATTACATTGCCTGCCTACCTTTGCCATTAGAAATAATTAGTCAAATTTGCCTAGTATATTTATATATATATATATATATATATATATATATCTCATGTTTATCTTTCTGACAGTAATTTCACTGTTTCAAGAGACTTTTCCGGTCAGTTCACCATCAAAGCAGGACAGTCATACAATGCAACATATCCCTAAAGTTCTTAGTGCTCGGTATTTTTTTTTTACATTGTATTAACGTATCCATTGATGCTGCTTCTATAGTACAACTCATCCAGAAACGGGGCATACAAAGACAAAAGAGCAAAAGTACAAAACAGAAGAAAGAATTCCAGAAAAAAACTGTATTATTGCATTTAAAAAGGCGATTTGCCCTTTAGTATGACCCAATTAAAGGCTGTTAAGTATAAATTAAAGTGTGGAAAGAGGTGGGGGGGCACTGAGTCAGCAAAGTGTGTTGAAACGAAACTGCTCAAATCAAAAGCTTGCTGTATGGCTATTGCTTAACCCCTTAACGCCCAGTGATATGGCAGGACCATCATGGCTGTCTGGGGATGAAGTACCTGTGACGGTCCTGGAACGTCATGGCATTCTGGGATTGCGGCGCGGCAGCACACCGCTCTGCCATCCCAGAATGCAACTGTAAAGAAGAAAAAAAAAAAAAAAGTGCCGTGGTCCTCTAACTCACTCCACCCACAGACTGTGTGGTCCTTAACGGGTTAATATTTATACACGCACACAAAAATTTATGGACAGTTTCACTTTAAAAGGTTCTGTGAAGTGAGGAACTATGATACTTATGGCGCGATGCAAGAAGCGTTCGCATCAGATAAAGGTATTTTTGTGCGCAAATAAATTTTGCGCATATTCTAATCCAGGAAGCTAAATACCGAACACTTCTTGAATTGCGCATAAAAAATTCCATTTTACGACACCAGTACACAGACGTATAAATTCATTCGCAATAGCAGTTCTTGCATTAGGCGTATTCGCTATTCCACTCACACAGATTCGTTAATCTTAGCCACGCCCACAAAAAATAAATATACGCAGCCGTTCGCTAATCGTGAATTTTCATGCGCAATTCAACAAAATCACGCGCAAACCTATTCCCTAGCGGTTTTCACACGGGAAATGGCGATTGCGCACGTTTCCTGCATCGCGCCATTAGTCATTTGGCGGCTCACAGCTCATATAGGGACGTTTCACATAGAGGGACTGTGGGGGGGGGGGGGGGAGGCTCATGTACTAACTCTGGAACAAACCAACTGATCCGTAGGAGAGAAATAATAATTCCTAAAATTCTCATCAATTTAAATGGTGATTTTAACCTATAGAACGATCAGAGAGGACTAAAACAAACTCTGTAGCAATGTATTGGAGACACTGCAATCATTTATAAGCTCAATTTAAAATCAATGGAAATGTCTAGCGTTAATGTGGTTAAATCCCCCTTTGAAAGCAATATGAATGTTTATTTGCAACAACTTTCTAAAGAGTTATTTCACTTATTAGTGCACAGTGTCTCTGCTGCCAGAGTGCAATATGAGAAGATAAGGAGGCTGGTACACAAAGATATATTGGAGTAATTCTGGGTCAAAGCAGCCGTATCACAGGGAACAAATACGAGTTCTCATTGATTTAAAAGGGGCATTTAACCCCCTTGGGTTGGCGTTGGAGTATCCTATTTAATAATTCGCTAGGATGTTTGTCACAATGCAGTCATGCACAGTAGAGACTGCCCGCGGTCGGCAGTGTGAGTGAGGAGACACAAGACTGCATAACATGGAGCAGTGAGGTAGCGGGCCGCTTAACCCTTTGAGTGTCAGAGGGGTATGCAACGCATTGTAAAGCAATGCCTTGCGTACCCCTCTGGCACTCAAAGGGTTAACATTACCCTGACCTAGGCCCATGTACAAGGGCTTTTACACTAGTATTGAATATAAGATATTTTAAGGGCTTGTTCACACTTTTTTCCATTGATTTTAACAGTCAGTCTATAAATGAGCTTTATCAAACAATGTGATTCTGTTTTAGCATGTTGCGAAAGAGCCGGTAAGGGCATTATCGGTATACAACAAGGCATGCTGGGATGACTTAATGAGATTCACAATGCATTCAATTCACAATCAAATCGCAACAAAAAACACAAGAAAACTGCATACAGAACTTTCTAAATAAGGAAGAAAAAGGTATGTATTTTTATAAATGCAATATAATGCAGTTTCATTACTACAGTCAGATAGCAGGGTGAACTTTGCCTAACAGATATAAAACCATATGGGGCCTGACACACACACACACACACACACACAATGTGCCACTACAGGGGACGGACACACAGGGGCTGTGACTACAGGACGGACACACACACAGGGGCTGTCACACTACAGGACGGACACACACACAGGGGCTGTCACACTACAGGACAGACACACACACACACACACACACACACACACACACACAGGGGCTGTCACACTACAGGACACACACACACACACACAGGGGCTGTCACACTACAGGACACACACAGGGGCTGTCACACTACAGGGGACACACACACACAGGGGCTGTCACACTACAGGACGGACACACACACACACACACGAGCTGTCACACTACAGGGGACACACACACACATGGGCTGTCACACTACAGGGGACACACACACACATGGGCTGTCACACTACAGGGGACACACACAGGGGCTGTCACACTACAGGGGACACACACAGGGGCTGTCACACTACAGGGGACACACACACACACAGGGGCTGTCACACTACAGGGGACACACACACACACACAGGGGCTGTCACACTACAGGGACACACACACACAGGGGCTGTCACACTACAGAGACACACACAGGGGCTGTCACACTACAGGGGACACACACACACAGGGGCTGTCACTACAGGGGACACACACACAGGGGCTGTCACACTACAGGGGACGCACACAGGGGCTGTCACACACACATGGGCTGTGACTACAGGGGACGCACACAGGGGCTGTCACACACACAGGGGCTGTGACACTTCAGAGAACTGACACACACACACAAGGGCTGTGCGACTACGGGGGACGCACACAGGGGCTGTCACACACACAGGGGCTGTGACACTTCAGAGAACTGACACACACACAAGGGCTGTGCGACTACGGGGGAACTGACACACACGGACCGTGCCACTACGGGGGACTGACAAACACGGACCGTGCCACTACTGGGGGACTGACACACACACGGACCGTGCCGCTACTGGGGGACTGACACGCACAGACTGTGCCGCTACTGGGGGACTGACACGCACAGACTGTGCCGCTACTGGGGGACTGACACGCACAGACTGTAGCGCTACGGGAGGGACTGACACACACACAGACTGTAGCGCTACGGGGGGACTGACACACACACACACACAGACTGTAGCTCTACGGGGGGACTGACACACACAGACTGTGCTGCTACAGGGGAGACTGACACACACGGACCGTGCCACTACGGGGGACTGACACACACGGACCGTGCCACTACTGGGGGACTGACACACACACGGACCGTGCCACTACTGGGGGACTGACACACACACAGACCGTGCCGCTACTGGGGGACTGACACGCACAGACTGTGCCGCTACTGGGGGACTGACACGCACAGACTGTGCCGTTACTGGGGGACTGACACGCACAGACTGTAGCGCTACGGGAGGGACTGACACACACACAGACTGTAGCGCTACGGGGGGACTGACACACACACACACACACACACACACACAGACTGTAGCTCTACGGGGGGACTGACACACACAGACTGTGCCGCTACAGGGGCGACTGACACACACAGACTGTGACGCTACGGGGGCGACTGACACACGAGAGCTGTGACGCTACGGGGGCGACTGACACACGAGAGCTGTGACACTACGGGGGCGACTGACACACGAGAGCTGTGACACTACGGGGGCGACTGACACACGAGAGCTGTGACACTACGGGGGCGACTGACACACGAGAGCTGTGACACTACGGGGGCGACTGACACACGAGAGCTGTGACACTACGGGGGCGACTGACACACGAGAGCTGTGACACTACGGGGGCGACTGACACACGAGAGCTGTGACACTACGGGGGCGACTGACACACAAGAGCTGTGACACTACGGGGGGCTGACACGCGAAAGCTGTGACACTACGGGGGGCTGACACGCGAAAGCTGTGACACTACGGGGGGCTGACACGCGAAAGCTGTGACACTACGGGGGGCTGACACGCGAAAGCTGTGACACTACGGGGGGCTGACACGCGAAAGCTGTGACACTACGGGGGGCTGACACGCGAAAGCTGTGACACTACGGGGGGCTGACACGCGAAAGCTGTGACACTACGGGGGGCTGACACGCGAAAGCTGTGACACTACGGGGGGCTGACACGCGAAAGCTGTGACACTACGGGGGGCTGACACGCGAAAGCTGTGACACTACGGGGGGCTGACACGCGAAAGCTGTGACACTACGGGGGGGCTGACATGCGAGAGCTGTGACACTACGGGGGGGCTGACATGCGAGAGCTGTGACACTACGGGGGGGCTGACACGCGAGAGCTGTGACACTACGGGGGGGCTGACACGCGAGAGCTGTGACACTACGGGGGGGCTGACACGCGAGAGCTGTGACACTACGGGGGGGGGCTGACACGCGAGAGCTGTGACACTACGGGGGGGGGCTGACACGCGAGAGCTGTGACACTACGGGGGGGGCTGACACACGAGAGCTGTGACACTACGGGGGGGGCTGACACACGAGAGCTGTGACACTACGGGGGGGCTGACACACGAAAGCTGTGACACTACGGGGGGGGCTGACACACGAAAGCTGTGACACTACGGGGGGGGCTGACACACGAAAGCTGTGACACTACGGGGGGGCTGACACACGAGAGCTGTGACACTACGGGGGGGGGCTGACACACGAGAGCTGTGACACTACGAGGGGATTGACACACAAAAGCTGTGACACTACTGGGGGATTGACACAAGAGCTGTGACATTACGGGGGGATTGACACAAGAGCTGTGACACTACGGGGGGATTGACACACAAGAGCTGTGACACTACGGGGGGATTGACACACAACAGCTGTGACACTACGGGGGGATTGACACACAAGAGCTGTGACACTACGGGGGGATTGACACACAAGAGCTGTGACACTATGGGGGGATTGACACACAAGAGCTGTGACACTACGGTGGGACTGACGCACAAGAGTTGGGACACTATGGGGCATTGAAACACGAGCTTTGACACAACGTGGGGAATGACACACAAGGGCTGTGACACTACAGGAGGGATGGAACATACCAGGAGTATGAGAACACTGTGGATCTGACATAAGAAAGTGTAGGGGTAAGATATACAGGGGGACATTATATGATCTGTGACACATAAGATGTATAAGAATACAGGGGTCTGTGGTTACAGTATGTGATGTGACAAGTGGGATGTATTAATGCAGGAATCTGACATTCACTGCATGATAAAATGGGATGTGACATAAAAACACAGGGGGGGGGGGTTGATAACATGGTATGTGACATATAAGGGATGTAAGGATACAGTGGGGTGATAATAGGGGATGTGACATATGATGGGTGTAAGGATACAGTGGGGTGATAATAGGGGATGTGACATATAAGGGATGTAAGGATACAGTGGGGTGATAATAGGGGATGTGACATATGAGGGGTGTAAGGATACAGTGGGGTGATAATAGGGGATGTGACATATGAGGGGTGTAAGGATACAGTGGGGTGATAATAGGGCATTTGACATATAAGGGGTGTAAGGATACAGTGGGGTGATAACAGGGGATGTGACATATAAGGGGTGTAAGGATACAGTGGGGTGATAACAGGGGATGTGACATATAAGGGGTGTAAGGATACAGTGGAGTGATAATAGGAGATGTAACATATATGGGATGTAAGAACATGGTGCGAGATAATAGGTTATGTGACATAAGGGGTGTAATAATACAGTGGGGTGATAAGACATAAGGGGTGTAAGAATACAGCGGGTAATATGTGATAAGACATATAAGGGGTGTAAGAATACAGCGGTGTGATAATATGTGATGTAACATATAAGGCAGTAAAGAACAGGGTGGGTGATAATGACAGATAAGGGGAAACATAAGTGGGTGTGAAAGTACGGAGGACTGACTGGCATATAAGGGGGAGATAAGTTGAGCAGAGGTCTCCATACAAGGAGGGGGAAGAATCAGTTCACCCTTTCCCTGCCGCTGGAGTGTACCAGGCATGGCTACGGCAGTGAAAGGCACCAAGTACAGACAGCTGATAAGAAGACGAATACCCACAGAACAAGGTGTACATACCTTCAGGACTCCCAGCTCCGGTCCGGGCGCTGCCGGTCCCTCTTCCCCCGGTCTCCTCCTCCTTCCTTTCCTCTATTTCCGGGTCTCCGCAACTCAGCAGCTCCTCCCGCTGGTGCAGCGACGCAACCGCCACCCTTTAGACGAACTAAACTACGATTCCCAGCATGCACCGGGCGTAGACATGCCAGCCCTGCAATCCTGGTTGGCCGCGGAGTGTGATGGGAGGTGTAGTGCAGTCGTTTCACAGCGGCAATGCGGTATAGGGAATAGGGACGGTTCCTAAATATGTGTTCAAGCTGAAGTCTCAGGTGGTGGAGTCAGCTGTAAAGGCTTAACCTTTTAAGTGCCAGAGGGGCACCCAACGCATTGCTTCGCAATGCGTTGGGTACCCCTCTGGCACTCAAAGGGTTAATGGAGTGTTCACCTTTGAGCGCCAGAGCTTAGAGAGGTGACCAGCGCAGCACTCAAAGGGTTAAATAACAACCAAAACCTACACATGGAAATGTTTTGTGTACATTTAAATTGGGTTACCCACCACATAACCCCTGAGGTACTGGATGCCTCTCAACCCTCTCTTATACCATGGGGCCCGAACACAGTCAAAAGTAAAGCCAATGTGTTGCACCCAATGGGTTAAAAGCCCAATTTAAATATTTTTTGTTCCCTCTGGTGCAGTTGGTTTGCCCCAAATTGCCTCAGATTGGCGTTTTTAACCCTTAGAGTGCCAGAGGGGTACCCAACGCATTGCAAAGCAATGCGTTGCGTACCCATCTGGCACTCAAAGGGTTAAATATATGCCCTTATATTCACATAGGTGACGCTGGCACACATGTCATAAGCAGAACTAGGGGGTGCATTAAGGTGTGATAAAGTTAGAAAGCCATAAGTGCGTGGGCCGCAGACATTTTTTTAAATTGATAATGACAGTGAATTATACCCAGTCACCTAATAAAAATATGGATTTGAGTATTTATTAATCGAGTCAATGACAATACTGATATTTAACAGACATCTACTCTTGAACTGTATGATACTGGCACATACCTCCCAAGGGTCCCTCTTTGAAACCCAAATCCACCTGTCCCTCTTTTCTACCCTGGTGTCCCTCTTTTTAAGACGTCAGAATAAGTAGTATGTATATTAGTCTTTCACATTGCTCCACAGCAATAAAACTCACATAAATGTGTTGTTATTCTTCAGACTGTGTTTGTAAATGAATCTATGTAAATAAAATACTCTGCTCTTGCTCTAAATCCTTTATTCAGTTACACAAAGAGGTGTCAATAGGTCACAAAGTAACCTAAAAATTCTCAGTAATAACCCACCAACCAGCCACGCCCCCAGAACACCACCTAAAACACAATTGTCCCTCTTTGGCCATTTCAAATGTTGGGAGGTATGCTGGCAGATGGGATTAGGAGTCAGTGGCCTACTAGTTCACGAGTGTTAGTTAACTAGGCAAAAAATATTAAACAAAAAAATCTCAGCAGGGCCATATCCTGGGGTTAGGTGGGCAACATTTTGCACATGGGACACACATTGAACACCCATGTCTTAGTGCATCAGTGTCATACATTTTGACGTTATGCTCATTAGCCAGTAAATTAGTCTGTACACACCGGTGATTTCACTGTAAGCAAACACAACCAGAATCATGCTACAACCAGAGATGTCCGTAGAAATGTTTCCGGAGGGGGCAAAGCCAAAATATGACCCCCAGGTCAGTCCATCCAGCCCCTTTGTTTATATGGAGACAGTAATTGTGGGGCGGGCAAGTGCCCTCCTTGCCCCCCCTCCGGAAGCCCATAGCTACAACTTCCCTCTGTTCATTGCTAAGTGCATGGAAGTTCAGCAGTGGAGTCGTAAGTACAGCGGGTGCAGCAGGGCCCAATATCAAAGGGATCCACCTCTGCCTCAGGGTACAGTAGGGTTTAATTATTCCTCTGTGAAAGGAGCCCTGCTAAAAAAAAATGTTTGCTCTGGGCCGGGGCCCTCCAACGACTAGTCATGTCACTGCCCAATGGAGAAATTGGTTTGGCCTGTATTCTTTAACATAGGGTAGTTAGTCTTTATTGGCAGTAAACCCTTTGAGTACCAGAGAGATATCCTGTCTAGCACTCTAAGAGATAAGGGTTGCAGTTTTGACGGTTGTGTTTTCAAAAACATTTTGTTAACATCAGTTAGTAAACTAATGCATTTTTTATTTATCATAATGTAATGTAGGTTTTTACATGTGCCAGAGAAATTTCATGGGTGTATCCTGCTGCTAACGGAATCTGGGACACTGATTTCTATTGTCTGTGACTGTGGTTGTCGGTCTTAATGGCCTACAGCGCCCCCTAACATGCAGTCTGTAAGTCACCCTCAATATTTTATGTCACTATTCATTTGTCCATAGATCAAACAGAGTAGTGTGAAACTTATCAATCTAGAGGCCTTTTATTCCTCCTGTATTTGATCGATTGATTTCCCCATAATGGGGGAAGATACCATTATGAGAGATCCATTGAACAAGCAAAGGAAGTCCTTCTCTTGTATACAATGAAGGAAAAAAATGTTTCTTCTTTGTGTACGTTTCTATCGTTTGGATGTGATTTGAGGAGCAGCTACTGAACATACAGAGAGTGTTTTTTGATGTTGGAACCACTTCTAATCCCTCCTGCACGATCTGTTGGGCAACATATATATCTATTTGTTCCAGCCACCCCGTTTATGAGTAAGAACCCTTGGGGGAGGTGTTAAGGAAGTTATTAGGTTGCACTACATGTTTTAGAATGTATTACACAAGGGGGGTTATGCACTAAGGTGTGATTAAGAGGTAAAGTAGAGATCGCTTCTGTAACAATATCACTTCTCTAATTCCTAGGTTATTCTATGGAACCAATCCACCAAGATATCTCCCACTTAAAGGGTTAGTAATGTTTCATAATAAAAGCAGCTCTAATTAATCATCATAGTATTTGGACTTTGGAAAGTGTTATTTCAATTCTGTCAGAGTTGTAGTTCAAGAGTAATTCAATGACAAAGTATCCCCATCCCGCCCCTTTTACTGATGTAACACTGCTCAGCCAGATCAGAAGGGAGGTGCCCAGGTAGACTGCAGAGAGGGACAGTCTTCAATTAAGATAAGGGGAAAAACCTGAAAAACTTGTCAAGGGGGGCAGGGATTTCATTGTTTTCATAGGAAGAAGATTGTCCCCTTCTGTTATCTGTCTGGTCTATGGACTGCATTCCACATCTGAGAAGAGATGGCTTACACTAGGTAAAAGGGGCAGGAGGGGAAACTTTGCTTGTGAATATCTCTCAAACCATAAAGGTTTGAGAGATAAGACATATCTTTCTCTATGGTTTTTAATGCCTACAAAATAAAATAAAGATAAAACGAAGTATTAATATCCCTTTAAGAAACCTTAGTGCCTAGGCTCCATAGAATAACATAGGAACTGGACAAGTGATATCGCTGAGGAAGTTTTCTCCACTTTATCACCTCTTTATCACTCCTTAGTGCATTTCTCACTGGAGTGTCCCTGTTTTTCTTTTTCTTTTCTCTTTCTCTCTCTCTCTCTCTCTCTATATATATATATATATATATATATATACACTTTTGCCCATTGATTAATCATAGTAACATGCAGAAAATCAAACGCAAGACCCTGTGTCCATCTATGATACACATGAGCCCTTTATTTATATCTGTCTGTCCTACTGCTTGATTGATAGAAATCCCATTACAATTTTAAATGATTTCAACTGATCAAACCTTAACTTTAACTGTAAATATCTGAGTAACAGGTACATATTTCCATACTTTAACCCTTTAAAGACACCCTGCTAGTTCATGAATGGTAAATAAGAAGAGACTGGTATCCCATAAGCTATGAGTGGAGAATGTGGTCTTGATTCTTTCTGTAGATTTGGCTGCAGGCATGATGAAATAAATCATGTCAGCAATATCTATATCCATTTGAGTCCCACAGGTGTATCCAACGCATTGTGTTGCAATGCGTTCAGTACCTCTCTGGCACTGATTAATATGGCAAGTATGTAATTTTTCACTTCCTCATTCTTGCAAAGTACTGAATGGTTTGGTAGGAAATTTCCAAATGTTATGGGGATTGGCAATGGGACCTGAATGCCACTTTAACATAAATCTTCTGTTTGAACACCTAACAGTTTATATATCTTGTTAAAAATACAAACAAGTGTGTATGCAAATGGTATCTCGTTCAGTTCAATTATGGCATTGGTTTCAACTAATCTAATTTTCTTGCTTTAGAGGACATCTTGTGGTCATCTTCAAGTACTACAACTGTAGTTATTTCTGAACTTCAGCACCTATCCATCTCCAGAGTTCAAAGGACACCAAAAGGTCAGGTTTGCAGAATAACCCTAATAAAGCACAAGAAGCACAATCAAAATGACCGAGCCACTAATGACCTGTGATTAATTAGGGATATCATGAAAACATGAACAGTTGGTGTGCCAGAGTGAAAAATGCTGAGAAACACTGACCTAAAGTGTGATAAAGAAGATATAAACTCTCCAATGTGATACATTCTGCAGTTCCTATTGTATTCTATGGAGCCTATGTACTAACATCTCCAACTTAAGTGACTTTTGTGCACAGGCTCCATAGAATAACAAGAATTCAAGTTTCCATGGAGTGAAATTGGATTTTAACCTTTTGAGTGCCAGAGGGGTAAGCAACGCATTGCTTGCAATGCGTTGTGTGGCATTCTCGCACTCAAAGGGTTAACCCCTGGAATGCTACAGAGGTTTGGAAGTCTCTAGCATTCAAAAGGTTAAACTCAATGTAAAATAACAGGAATGTGTTACTTGTCCAATATACTGTAGTTGGTTTGCCCCACAGTTGGTGAACTTTCCCTTTATACCAGTTGGGGGCAACCTGAGGCCTTCCAGCTGTTGAGCACTACAGTTCCCATCGTCCCTAGTCACCTATTGTGTAGGGATGCTGAAGGGCTGGATGTTCTCAGATTGCATGTGCCTGCTCTATACACAAAGCCCTCAAAACACCTCGACCACAGCAGCGTAAGTCAACTGCTGGACCTCTAGCTGTTGGGAACAACACGTTGTATTAACCCCATCAGAAGTTGGCTGGTTGGGGATGATGGGAGCTGTAGTCCCTAACAGTTGGTAGTCCAGCAGCCGACTAAACCCTGAACTACAGCATCCCTCTTTAACCTTTTAAGAGCCAGACAGTTGAAAACGCACTGAAACGTGTACCCCACTGACACTCGAATGGTTAACCCTTTGAGTGCCAGAGGGGTACTGCGTAGCCCTCTGGCACTCAAAGGTTTAACCTTTCAGTCTAAATACCTGTCAACTTGGTCTCATCTCCCTATTACAGGAGTGGAAAGGGGCGGGATTACTTGAGATGGGCGGGAAGAGGGAGGAGTCCTATCAGGGTTGGCCCTAAGTGCTCCCAACAGCTTGATAGAAGGGGCGGGGCAGTTACAAGTGGGCGGGGCTACAAATAAAGCGAATGCGAGATGTGAGACAATATGGAAGTTGGGCTCTGCGAAGAGGGTCAAGCTGGATGTGGTCCTTCAGAAGGGTCGGGGGGGATTCGGCGCGCGAGAGATGGGGTGCTAAAAAAGTCCTATTAAGGTGCTACAGGCCACATTCGGACCGCTAAGGAGCAGTGGGCCAAAAATGGCCACGTTAGGCCCGGTTGGCCAAAAATGGCCCGCGAAGTTGCGGCGGGCCACATTAGGCCAGATAAGGCGCGGTGGGCCGAAAATTGCCCTCTAAGGTGCAGTGGGCCAGAACTGGCCCGCGAAGGGTGCTGTGGACTGTGTTTGCGCGTAAAAGATAGAATTGTCCCATGAGGTGTCGGGCAGGCCACTTTGGATCATAGGACTGGATGGCCAAATATATTGTGAGAGACTGAGGTATGGGAGACAGACATGACCCCGGCCAGGAATCTGCCTCCAACATAACCTCCTAGGGCCAGATCAGACAGTTCCTTTAGTGGACCAGAGCCTTATTATACAACAGTAAATACATCACAGCTGTAGTCACTGGCATTGGTGAATTGTTTTTGCCCCCCTAATAACAAAATGATTCTAGGGTAAAAGTATACAGGGCACTGGTACACATGGGCTTTGTTGGGATCTGCAATCTCCTTAGTTATGCCTCTGACACCTACCTAATGCTTCTACCTTTACACCTAGAAGTAGGTTTCCCCTTTAAGATGCAAAATTAAATTTAAAATAATACATTTTAAGATTTATGTTTGCCTTAACCTTTTAGAGTTCAAGGGGGTGGCTAACACATTTTAAGGTTAACCCCTAGAAGACGTGATAGGACTCCAGCACATTGCTTCAAAATGCATTAAAGATATCTTTAGTAAACCTGTCACTTGTGTGTTTTTTATACCAAGCACAGCCCTATCTTTTCCATACCCAACACCTTGTCAAATGGCCAAGGAAGTATATCTATGTTTTCAGTGTGGTGTTGCTGGGGAAGTGGCTGGCTGGCGGGGCATTACAGTCAATTTTTAGATTATTTAATGACCTATTGACACTTCTTTGTGTATCTGAAAGAACAAATTATTTTATTTACACAGGCTAATGTTTAAACATACGTTAATGTTTTATTGCCGTGGTCAGTGTGATACACTTATATACACACCACACAGTCTGATCTCCTAAACACAGGGACACCAGGGTGATACACATTACACACCACACAGTCTGATCTCCTAAACACAGGGACATCAGGGTGATACACTTCTATACACACCACACAGTCTGATCACCTAAACACAGGGACATCAGGGTGATACACTTATATACACACCACACAGTCTGATCTCCTAAACACAGGGACATCAGGGTGATACACTTATATACACACCACACAGTCTGATCTCCTAAACACAGGGACATCAGGGTGATACACTTATATACACACCACACAGTCTGATCTCCTAAACACAGGGACACCAGGGTGATACACTTATATACACCACACAGTCTGATCTCCTAAACACAGGGACACCATGGTGATACACTTATATACACACCACACAGTCTGATCTCCTAAAAAGAGGGACACCAGGGTAGGAAAGAGGGACAGAGGAATTATGGCCTCAAAGAAGGACTGTTCCTTCTGATGAGGCACACTTAGGATGTATGGACCCCTAATATCTGCTAAAGAGGGACACTTGGGAGGTATTCTTTTCTGATCATATAATTAAATTGGCTCTTTGCCAAAGAACTAAAAGCTTCGGGATTTCAAGGTGAGGCTGTTGGTGAATACAAGATATGCCTATGCATTAAAATGCCCCTATCACTTATTTTTATGTGGTTTTGTATTTTGAAAACTTGCAGTGAGGTCCAGTTAAAGAGGAAAACCTGATGAAAATTTAAATGCATTTAAAAGAGCTCAACTATATGTTATGCTAAACATTTGTATTTAACCCTTTGAGTGCCAGAGTGGTACGGAATGCATTGCTTTGCAATGCATTCCGTACCACTCTGGCACTCAAATGGTTAAAACAGTTGTTTAAGCGAGAGCTTTATTTATCAGTTTATGTAGCTTCGTTCTGGATGGTACAGCCATATGCCAGATTCTAACATTATACACTGCTTTCTCTTTAAACTGTTTTTCCCTCATGCTCCGGCATGTAAAGGGTTGAACAAAACACTCATACTGTGTTTTCACTATTGAGAGACATGTCTTATGAACCATCTTTCTCCTGTTACTAAAACAAGTATAAGAGTGGCAGTTGGGAGAGAGAGAGAAGTGTGGAATGTTGGTATTTGGCATTCTGGGAGCGGCCATTGGGAGTGAATGTAGTAAACGTATCTGCCATATGATTGTGTCAACCAGCAGATACAAACTTGAATAAGCTAACACATAAGGCTATATGTCTCTCCTTCATAGAGAAGTCTCCAAAGGTTAATTGGGTATCAAGGGAGTTGTACTCCCTCAACAGGTGTAATGAATTTGCAGCTGAATTTACTTGAGATCATGTTCCAGTGGTTCGTAAGCTTTTTTTTTTTTTTTTTTTTTTGCTGTGATGAAATAATTTAGTTTTCTGTGAAATCTTTGTGGAACACTAACAATGAAATCTTTTAAAGGGATAGTAATGTTTCAGAAAAACTGCAGCTCCAATTGATCTTCATAGTATTTGGGCCATGGAGAGTGTTATTTCACTACTGTCAGAGTTGTACTTCAAGAGTAATTGAATGATAAAATAAAATATCCCCCTCCTGTCCCTTTTACCTAGTGTAAGCCTCCTCTCCACCAGATGTGGAATCTGATCTCTTGACCGGACAGATCACAGCAAGGGACAATCCTCTTACTGTGCTCATAAGGAAAACCCTGCCCCCCCCTTGACAGGTTTATCAGGTTTTCCCTTATGCTCACTGAAGATTGTCCCTCTCTGTGATCCATCCGGACAGTCTTGCTGCTCTGAGGTGAGCAGTGTTACATCAGTAAAAGGGGTGGGAGGGGAATACTTTATCATTCAATTACTCTTGAACTACAACTCTGACAGTAATGAAATAACACTCTCAGTGGCCCAAATACTATGAAGATTAATTGGAGCTGCTATTATTATGAAACATTACGAGACCAGAGAACTCTCTGTCATTCAAGGGGTTTAATCTAGTATCAAAATCAAATGTATTTGAATGCTGGCTTGCACAGGTAGCTAAAACCTTTGAGTGACAGTACACAAAGGGTTTTGGGAAAATTATTAGGCCACAATTTGACAGGTGAGCTCATCTAGATAATTGTATGATTCCCCAGTCCTCCAACATTTTGTGGAACCTCTTCAATAAGATAGGGAACCGTGAGGTTCCATGGAACAAAGTTTGAGAAGCATTGCCATATTCATGAGTGTACTATACCTTTATAAACTGGTAAGTCTGGATCCTATCACTTGCAATATTTTGGGTATTTTTATTACACAATTGAGTAGTCACAGATGACTAACAGGTTAGTGCTATTGTCCCACCGGTGGTTGCTAGATTCCACTCCTCCAGAAGGATAAAACCAGGTGTGCAGGTATCGGACCTGCAATCCTTCTTTCTTAAGGATTTCCCTGTTTGTGAATTAATGAATGAATCCTATTGACTAAGCCTCTTGACTTAAAGGGATAGTAATGTTTCAAAATAAAAGCAGCTCCAATTAATTTTCATAATATTTGGGCCATGGAGAGTGTTATTTCAATACTGTCAGAGTTTTAGTTCAAGAGTAATTGAATGATAAAGTATCTCCCTCTCGCCCCTTTTACTGATGTAACACTGCTCACCTCAGAGCAGCAAGACTGTCCGGATGGATCACAGAGAGGGACAATCTTCACTGATCATAAGGAAAAACCTGTCAAGGGGGGCAGGGTTTTCATTATTCTCACAGTAAGAAGATTGTCCCTTACTGTGATCTGTCTGTTCTCAAGACCAGATTCCACATATGAGGGGAGGTTTCTTACACTAGGTAAAAGGGGCGGGAGGGGGATACTTTATCATTCAATTCCTCTTGAACTACAACTCTGACAGTAATGAACTAACACTCTCCATGGCCCAAATACTATGAAGATTAATTAAAGCTGCTGTTTTTGTTAAACATTACAATCCCTTTAAGGAGAGAAATCGTAACTCTGAGTGCCATAGAGGTATCTAATGCACTACTATGCTTTTAACCCCTTAATGACTGCCCAATCCAGCATGGAACGGCCGTTAAAGACCACGGCGTTTGTTTTCTTTTAGCACATAGTATTCTGGGATGCCTGAGAGGCTTAAGTGGTTAATTGATTTGGCTACACACAAGCAGGGATATAGTGAAAACATTCACCATTGGTAGTTTTTTTGCAGACCAGAGTTGGCTACCCCTGGTACACAGGTAACCAGCCCTTGTCCTCAAGAGCTAACAAATGTGCATGTTTTCAGGATATCCCACCTGGAGCAAAGGTGGACTAATTGGTGGCTCTTGAGGGCCAAGGTTGGCTACCCCTGCCCTGGACTAATGAAACAGCACCACATGGTGGTCAGATTGTAGAATTTGTAGGATTAAGAAAAACTACATTCACATTTGAGCTATTATAACTTTTTAATTAATTATCCTCCTGCAGTGAGAATACCCTACTTTTACTCGGCAGGGAAAGGCCTAAAATATATATACAGTGGATCTCAAATGTCAACACGCCTTTACTGTAACTGCATTTTTTTTATTTGTAAGTATTTTTCCAAGAAATGAACCATTTATTTTTCACTTAAATATTGTTGTTACAATACATTATTAACAGTGAATAGGTCTGACATAATTTGTCTTGATTTCAACCTTTACATCAACAAAAGCTTTAGTTTCAATAAGGGTGTGTAGACGTTTGAGATCCATTATATTTGAATGCCAGAAAGGTGCACATGGGATACATCTGGCATTTAAAGTGGATCTATCATGTTCTCTAACATAGTGCTAAATCATTTAACCCTTTGAGTGCCAGAGGGGTGCATTGCCCTCTGGCACTCAAAGGGCTAATATATTCCTAAGGGACACTTTAATAAAGCTGAAAGAAGTTATAACTTTAATAATTACAGTTTGTGAGCGTATGAATTTGTCCCTACTGTTCCGGACCAGCGCTGCCATCTTGCACTCAACATGCATGTAAATGCGTCCTTTGTGGACGACCTCCGTCCACAATGTGTGTGAGCCTCACTGGAACACATATGTATGCACGTCACATATGTATGCACGTCACGCTGACTGCAGGGAACGGGGAGGGAGGGGGGAACTTTGCCTTCAGTTATCTCTCAAACCTTTATGGTGAACCTGGGGGCTATTGACTTGTTTTGCAAATATCTACAATATGAGGGATAGTAATAATAAAGTATTACTATCCCTTTAAGGATAGCGCCATTATACACCTAGGTTTTTACCATTTTTTTCTTTACACTTTGTAGACAGTTCCAGTGAAGTAGTTCTTTTTTTAAAGATCATGATCTCCGCTCTGCTGAAGAGCCGCCAGCCGGTCTCCAGACCAAAATCCAAACCTGTCAGCTAGAGCGCTGATGTCACGGAGGGCGGAACTTTAGTTTTGAAAATCTCTCAAATCATAAAGGTCTGAGAGATAAAACCTACATAGTTCTTAATATTTTTTTAATGCCTATCAATAAACTTTAAACTAGGTATTACTATCCCTTTAAATATACTGAATGTAATTGTGAATTTGCACACACAAATAACTATCCTTTAAAAATAATCACGGACTCAATAGTACAATTATTTCAGTCAATTTATTCCTCACCAGAAATTTCTGAAAATACACAAGGAAAAAAGCAAATGATTTCCAGAATATTTAAATTAAAACAAATAAAACAATTCTTTATACAGATAATCTACTTTCATGCTCCATCTAGCTGTGTGTGTGCAGCCGCCTCTGGGTTACATCACAGTTGAACTCTTTAAGGAACAGTGGAGTGTGCAATTCATTTCACACCGCACTGGACCTTAAAGATTTAGGATTGAAATCATAGTTTGTCCCTGATGGAAACAAACCGGTTATCGTTTGTGTAGGTCTTGATTTTTGATATGTTATTGGACACACTCCTTGAAGTAGGCTGGTCCAAATGACATTTGTCATGTAGAGGGAATTATTTAAGGAGAGTGGGCAGGAAAACTGGATGACAGTAGGCAAGGTTAGGTGGAAAATGGGCAGGAGAGAGAGAGTAGTAAAAGGGTCGACTCAAAAGTGGGCAGAGTCCAATGGAATTCTTCAGGCCCAGAAAAAAAGGCTTAGTACCAAAAGATATGATACTTATACTGAAACTTTTCCTTGGTGGCTCTTAAATTGTTTAACAGAAGGCCATACGTAGGCAGGTTTCATCCATACAGCAGTCAGGTAGATCTATTTACTGTTGTTTTAAACCTCTGCTGTAGTTTATAACAGAACTAGGGCATTTTACTACCTTTAGAATGTTTACAATGCCCTTTAGAATCATGGGTGGAGCTAACTATCTCTCTTATAATTATAGACAGCCATATAAAATATTCTCTAGATGGTAAAATGTCACTTTCCTTGTAGCAGAATTTCAGGGGGAAAAAAAAAACACATGAAACATATATAATTGACTGCTGTCTAGATGACACCGTCTAGGTAAGTTTTTTCAGCTAAACAAATTAAAAGTCACTTATTCCAGGGGTATAGATCTTTTACCAATAAATGCCAGTCTCCAGGGGAAAAAAAATATCCACAGACTAGGAATCTTAACCCTTTAAGTGTCAGAGGCGTATGCAGAGCATTGCTTCACAATACGACTCTTTGCTTCCTAATTTTTTTTTATTGGGCTGCAAAACATATATTGGAGAGCAATCCTCGTTTTATTTCTTAACTTACTGGTCAAGAATGAATGAAATATGGAAGCCACCAAAAAGCCGCCACGTTATCAGTAGGCGTAACGTTGGGAAAATTACCTATTGATGAGCCAGTAGCCATGTTTATAGCACAAATCTCCTCCTATATAATAATTCGCTAAAACGTGTGTAACGACGCAGTCATGCACAGTAGAGACTGCCCACGCCACGGCCTATACAGAGCTGGACGCCTCTGTATCAGCCGCAGAGCGGGCAGTCTCTACTGCGCATGACTGCCCCGTGACCGGCTTGCAGTGGCACTGTGGCCCATGTAACCGACTCTTCAACTAGTAAACAATAATAAATGAATGTGGAAGTTGCAGGAATCCCTGGAGTGTGGGCACCACGGGTCAGCTCCTAAGATGCCTCAAATTTTGGTATAAAATCAACAAGTATTACTGCTGTGCCAATGTCTAACCTAAACAAATCCTCACTAACGACTCAAAGAGGACTTAACAATAAATGGGCTAAAGAAACGAGAAGGAGATGGAGTCCTTTATTTTATCAGTAGCTTGGGTTCAGAATGGCTGCATTTACTACGTTCCTCATGCATACAAAGCAGGGAAATTCCACTGATGAACACTCAAAGGTATGCTTTAATGAACACAGCAAAGAGCAGCATATCTGATACATTGATCTTATCGCCTCTTGATGAATTTCAGCCATAAAGAGAATTTGCAGAGTAGCATGGTGCAGCTTTTACCTCTTCAGCTGATAGACCACAGCTCCCAGCATCGGCCAGCGGAGGTTGTTGGGAACTGCTGTCTAACAGAAGTCTGAGAAGTACAAGTTGCCCACATCTTCTATAGAGAAGACAGTATTAATGAAATTGAATATTGCAGACAGTATAACTTTTAAAGTTAAAGGGGAACTATCACCTTAATACAAATTTGCCTCTGTGTAATGTTCCTATTGCGATAACATGTAATCGGTGTGTTTACACACACACACATATACACACACACACTAGTGTAAAAGCCCATATACAAGGGCCAAGGTCCGGGTAATGTTACCCTTTTGAGTGCCAGAGGGGTACGCGTACCCCTCTTGCACTCAAAGGGTTAACAGGTATCTACCTCGTTGCTCCACGTGATGCAGTCTTGCGTCGCCTCACTCACGCGATGCAATCACGCGCAGTAGAGACTGCCCGAACGCAGGCAGTCTCTACTGCGTACGACTGCATCGTGACAAACATCCTAGCAAATTATTAGATAGGATATATATATATATATATATATATATATATATATATATATATATATATATGGAAGGTTCTCCACCTGTATTTGTGGGAGGGGCTGCAGGCCTTAAATACAGGTAGCAGCCCCTTCCACTGGAGCTCAATTCGTGTTGAGCCCCCCCTTATACCCTCCCCCTTCTTTCAGGGGTTTCTAATCAGGTTGGCCCTCTTACAAGTTAACCATATCAACACTCCTCCCGGGGGCCCCGATAGGCCCCGGGGGGGCTGGCAACCCTACACCACGTATCGCAACCCTACACCAAGCATCCCCTCAACATATCACAGCCGTAAGCCCCTACCACAAATATATTATTTATATATATATATATATATATATATATATATATATATATATATATAAATAATGCAGGCTATGACGAAATTTACCATTTTAAAAATAAGCCGGGGCCTTACTTCAGGACAAGACTGTGGGTATAGCTCTGTCCCTCAACCTGTCGATCTTTGTCTGTTCCCTCCTCAAGTCTTGCCTCGTTCCACCCTCCTATGACAGAGGATTTCTCCATGTAAGCTGGAGCAATCTCAATGGCAAGGTTACATGTTATCGCTATAGGAACACTACACAGAGGCAAACTTGTAGAGAGGTGATAGTTCCCCTTTTAAGATACTGAGGGGTCACCTTGTACTGGGATTAGAAAACTTTGTGTTCTCTGTGGTGTCCTCCACTCCTATCCCAAAGACGGCTTAACTCTTAGAATGCCAGAGGGGTATTCAATGTATTGCTTTATCTGGCACTCACAGGGTTAAAGGAACACTAACATCAGTTAATAATAAACCCCTGCTTACCTTAATTTAGACTGAAAATACCAATGGCCACTAAGACTCAATTATCTGTAGACTGACTGCCTGAAATTAATCTTTCATATTTACTGCATATCAATGGACATGAATCTTTGTTTCTGGACTCCAAACCTCATTCATTGCATTAGTACATTTCAGTGGGAGGAGTTCGGAGTCCTGGTTCCTGGCACCAATGAATTAAGTCTGCCTCCACAGACAGAATATTTATTATGTATTAAAAGGTTAATTTGGGGGAACCGACTCACACCAAATTATTTGAAAGTGGCCATAAGGAGTTTGTGTCCATATTAAACCTGTAAGGACCAGAGAGGTGTGCGCTGCCTTAAACGTTTAAGGTAAGTAGGGGTCTATTAGTATGAGGTGTGTCGGTCCTTTAAGTAGCCCATCTGGTCCAGCCACGCACTGGTCTTCCCAGGATAAAACCAGGAAGCGGTTGTAAGAGCAATCCCATTAAATTGCAGGAGTGCATCAAATCAAAGGGGGCTCCGTCCTGCTCTCCGTTCATACCCTGTATATTTACAGATCAGTCAATATATATATATATTTATCTTCTATGTACCTATATACATATAGAAACGCTCGTGAAAAGCATCTAAAAATGGGTATAATCCGCATATAAAAAGAGACAGCAGGAGCAGGGAATTAGGAATAGGAAGGAAGCAAGGAAGAGGGAGATAATCTTAACAGGTCAGTTTTAACCTTCTCTGTGCCAGTAAGGGCCTGTTAGGCATTGGATGCAGCACCAAGAGATCAAACATTAGAGACTAGGTCATGGTAGAAGCATATACAGTTTCCATTGTGTGTGGGCGTACACGCAAAATTCCTCTGCATAAAGTTTCAAAGATAGAATTTCCTGGTACACAAAAGGTTAATGGGACATCAACAGCATGACCGATATTTCAGCTGTCCCTGTTAGAATCCCCAGTTTAAGCAGAGAAGCGTTTCTGTTCTTTTAACACTTTGAGTGCCAGAGGAGTACACAACGCATTGCTCTGCAATGCTTAGCGAGCCCCTCTGGTACTCAAAGGGTTAATGCACACAATTCATTATGGGGTATCAGGGCACCCAGGCAAATCTGCACCAACTATGTACATCTCGGGTGGACAGCCTGCAGCTCTGCAGTTGTCAATTACACGAGGACTGAGACGTGAGCTACTTGGCCGTATACATGAAGTTAAAGATGAGCAGTTCCGGAACAAACCATCTGCGTGGCAAGGGACATTAAAAGCTCACTCCGGGGATTTTAACCCCAGGAATACTAGAGAGGATGAGACCTCTTCAGCATTTAAGAGGGTTAAAAATAACTGACATTTTTATTCATCCCCTATTGTGCAATTAGTTTGCTCCAAAATTGCACATCCCTTTCCCTACATAAGCCCATCGTGTCAATAAAATTACATCACTTGTAAGTCCGTGAGACATATACACAAAGAACAAAAGTAGAGAAATCCTGGTGCAGACCAATGACACCGCGGGGGACAAATTCAAAATAACTCCACAAATTCTCATTGATGGAAATAGGTCATTTAACCCCTTGAATGCTGGAGAAGAGATGAATTGGAGGCCCCCCCCCTAACAACAGAGGATGAAAAGCCACTTTTACACCAATAGGAATTTTTCTTATTTCTCCCTTGGTTTGACCCAGAATTGATCTACTTTTGCCTTGAGTGACTGTTTATCTCAGTATTATCCAGTCAGTGACTGGAATGTACCCAGGCCTGTGAATTTCTACATTGTGAGTGCTGGGTGTTAAAGGGATAGTAATGTTTCACAATAAAAGCAGCTCCAATTAATCTTCATAGTATTTGGGCCATGGAGAGTGTTATATCACTACTGTCAGAGTTGTAGTTCAAGAGTAATTGAATGATAAAGTATCCCCCTCCCACCCCTTTTATCTAGTGTAAGCTGCCTCCCCTCAGATGTGGAATCTGGTCTCTTGACCGGACAGGTCACAGCAAGGGACAATCTTCTTACTGTGATTGTAAGGAAAACCCTGCCCCCCTACCAGAAAATTGTCCCTTGCTGTGATCCATCCGGACAGTCTTGCTGTGCAGATTTACATGGGTAAAAGGGGCGGGAGGGGGACATTTTATGATTTAATTACTCTGGAACTACACATCGTAGAGAATGGTAATGATCCACATGGCCTTAAGCTGCATTTATTTTGGAAAATTACTATCCCTTTAAACGTGTTCTTGTAGGTGTTCACACGCACATATACAGTATATACATCTGTGTACTGACAATTTCCTTCACATCAGTGGTCCAATTTATATAAATATATAATCCATATTTGTACATAGCTATTTTTAGTGAGACCCACATAAAAGTATTAGCTGAAAGATCTAGGTTTAAGCTTGTAGGTGGAGACAGTGAACGGAGCCCGGATCATTCCTGACTGCCAGCGAGAGTGGAACTAATACAATGGACTGGGATCTCCTGTGTGCACTACTGTGTGAGTCCCAGATACACTCTGTATAGTAGTAGTGAGAGGTGAGTCACTGTGTGCACTACTGTACGAGTCCCAGACACATTGTGTATAGTAGTAGTGAGATGTAAGTTCCTGTGTGCACTACTGTACAACTCCCAGACACACTGTTTCTAGTAATAGTGATATGTAGGTTCCTGTGTGTACTACGGTACGACTCCCAGACACACTGTGTATAGTAGTTGTGAGATGCAAGTTCCTGTGTGCACTACTGTGTGAGTCCCAGACACACTGTGTATAGTAGCAGCGAGAGGGGAGTTCCTGTGTGCATTACTGTACGACTTCCAGACACACTGTGTAAAGTAGTAGTAGTAGTAGTGAGAGGTGAGTTTTTGTGTGCACTAATGTGTGAGTCCCAGACACGCTGTGTATAGTAGTTGTGAGAAGTGAATTCCTGTGTGCACTACAGTACGACTCCCAGACACACTGTGTATAGTAGTTGTGAGAAGTGAATTCCTGTGTGCACTACAGTACGACTCCCAGACACGCTGTGTATAGTAGTTGTGAGAAGTGAATTCCTGTGTGCACTACAGTACGACTCCCAGACACACTGTGTATAGTAGTTGTGAGAAGTGAATTCCTGTGTGCACTACAGTACGACTCCCAGACACGCTGTGTATAGTAGTTGTGAGAAGTGAATTCCTGTGTGCACTACAGTACGAGTCCCAGACACACTGTGTATAATAGTAGAGAGAGGTGAATTCCTGTGTGCACTACTGTACAAGTCCCACACACAGAGGGGAGTTCCTGTGTGCACTACTGTGTGAGTCCCAGACACTCTGTGTATAGTAGTAGCGAGAGGTCAGTTCCTGTGTGCACTACAGTACGACTCCCAGACACACTGTGTATAATAGTAGAGAGAGGTGAATTCCTGTGTGCACTACTGTATGACTCCCAGACACACTGTGTATAGTAGTAGAGAGAGGTGAGTTCCTGTGTGCACTACTGTGAGAGTCCCAGACACTCTGTGTATAGTAGTAGAGAGAGGTGAATTCCTGTGTGCACTACAGTACGACTCCCAGACACACTGTGTATAATAGTAGAGAGAGGTGAATTCCTGTGTGCACTACTGTATGACTCCCAGACACACTGTGTATAGTAGTAGAGAGAGGTGAGTTCCTGTGTGCACTACTGTGAGAGTCCCAGACACTCTGTGTATAGTAGTAGTGAGAGGGGAGTTCCTGTGTGCACTACTGTGTGAGTCCCAGACACACTGTGTATAGTAGTAGTGAGAGGTGAGTCACTGTGTGCACTACTGTGTGAGTCCCAGACACACTGTGTGTAATAGTAGTGAGAGGTGAGTCACTGTGTACACTACTATACGACTCCCAGACACATTGTGTATAGTAGTTGTGAGAAGTGAGTTCCTGTGTGCACTACTGTACAACTCCCAGACACGCTGTGTATAGTAGTAGTAAGAGGTGCGATCCTGTGTGCACTACTGTGCGAGTCCTAGACACACTTTGTACAGTAGTGATGTGAACCCTCTGTGCAAGTCCCAGACACACTGTGTATAGTGAGATGTGAGTTCTCTGTGCAAGTCCTACACACACTGTGTAGAGTAGTGAGTTGAGAGTTCACTGTGCGAGTCCCAGGCACACTGTGTATAGTAGTGAGATGAGAGCTGCTAGTGCAAGTCCCAAACACACTGTGTACAGTAGTGACTTCACTGTGCGAGTCCCAGACACATTGTGTATAGTAAGATGAGTGTTCACTGTGCAAGTCTCAGACACACTGTGCACAGTAGTGAGATACAAGTTCACTGTGCAAATCCCAGACACTCTATGCACTGTAGTGAGATGTGAGCTCCCTGTGCATGTCCCAGACACACTGTGTACAGTAGTGAGACACGGTTTCACCGTGTGAGTCCCAGACACACTGTGTACAGTAATGAGATGTGAGCTCTCTGAGCAGGTCCCAGACACACTGTGCATAGCAGTATTGATAAGCAAGTTCCTGTGTGCTCCATGGAGCGAGTCCCAGACATTATAAAGTAATAATAGTAGTGAGATGTGATCTTTGCTGCAAGAGTCCAGGATTCCCACTTTACAGTAATAAGACGTGAACTTTCCATGTGCATTACAACCACAGTTCCAGATACAGAGTGTCACGTGCACTGGCCTGTGATGCACAACAGCAGGCTCTCTGCATGCCCAGGACGATTATCTTCACAAACCAGAGCTTGGCCAGTCAGACATAATCTTGGAGCAGCAGCAGTGTGAGGTCAGTCTGCCCAGGGCTCAGGTCTGCCTCCTCTGATTTAGGGATCATTGGCAGTGCCATCCCAGATCACTACGATAGGGCTCATGTTGTTAATGTATTCTGTAATACAGAGAAAGGGTTAGGGGCTGAGGTTCACAGTAATGGTCTCTTTGCTCGGTGACTGTCTCTTGTTGTGTGCACTCTATTATTTCACTGAACTGTTCACTCTGCACTCAGTGACTGTCTCCTATTGTGTGTGCACTCTCCATTCACTGAACTGTTCACTCTGTGCTCAGTGACTGTCTCCTATTGTGTGTACTCTCTATTATTTCACTGAACTGTTCACTCTGCACTCAGTGACTGTCTCCTGTTGTGTGTGCACTCTATTATTTCACTGAACTGTTCACTCTGTGCTCAGTGACTGTTTCCTGTTGTCTGTGCACTCTATTATTTCACTGAACTGTTCACTCTGTGCTCAGTGACTGTTTCCTGTTGTCTGTGCACTCTATTATTTCACTGAACTGTTCAATATGCACTCAGTGACTGTCTCCTGTTGTGTGTGCACTCTCTATTATTTCACTGAACTGTTCAATATGCACTCAGTGACTGTCTCCTATTGTGTGTGCACTCTCTATTATTTCACTGAACTGTTTCACTCTGTGCTCAGTGACTGTCTCCTATTATGTGTGCACTCTCTATTATTTCACTGAACTGTTCACTCTGTGCTCAGTGACTGTCTCCTATTGTGTGTGCACTCTCTATTATTTCACTGAACTGTTCACTCTGTGCTCAGTGACTGTCTCCTATTGTGTGTGCACTCTATTATTTCACTTTTGTTTCACTCTGCACTCAGTGACTGTCTCTTGTTGTGTGCGCACTCTCTATTATTTCACTGAACTGTTCACTCTGCGCTCAGTGACTGTCTCCTGTTGTGTGTGCACTCTCTATTATTTCACTGAACTGTTCACTCTGTTCTCAGTGACTGTCTCCTGTTGTGTGTGTACTCTCTATTATTTCACTGAACTGTTCACTGTGTGCTCAGTGACTGTCTCCTGTTGTGTGTGCACTCTCTATTATTTCACTGAACTGTTCACTCTGTTCTCAGTGACTGTCTCCTGTTGTGTGTGTACTCTCTATTATTTCACTGAACTGTTCACTCTGTGCTCAGTGACTGTCTCCTATTGTGTGTGCACTCTCTATTTCACTGAACTGTTCACTCTGTTCTCAGTGACTGTCTCCTGTTGTGTGTGCACTCTCTATTCACTGAACTGTTCACTCTGTTCTCAGTGACTGTCTCTTGTTGTGTGTGCACTCTCTGTTATTTCACTGAACTGTTCACTCTGTGCTCAGTGACTGTCTCCTGTTGTGTGTGCACTCTCTATTATTTCACTGAACTGTTCACTCTGTGCTCAGTGACTGTCTCCTGTTGTGTGTGCCCTCTCTCCTGTTGTGTGTGCACTCTCTATTATTTCACTGAACTGATTCACTCTGTGCTCAGTGACTGTCTCCTATTGTGTGTGCACTCTCTGTTATTTCACTGAACTGTTCACTCTGTGCTCAGTGACTGTCTCCTGTTGTGTGTGCACTCTCTGTTATTTCACTGAACTGTTCACTCTGTGCTCGGTGACTGTCTCTTGTTGTGTGTGCACTCTCTGTTATTTCACTGAACTGTTCACTCTGTGCTCAGTGACTGTCTCCTGTTGTGTGTGAACTCTCTATTCACTGAACTGTTTCACTCTGTTCTCAGTGACTGTCTCCTGTTGTGTGTGCACTCTCTATTATTTCACTGAACTGTTCACTCTGTGCTCAGTGACTGTCTCCTATTGTGTGTGCACTCTCTATTATTTCACTGAACTGTTCACTCTGTGCTCAGTGACTGTCTCCTATTGTGTGTGCACTCTCTATTATTTCACTGAACTGTTTCACTCTGTGCTCAGTGACTGTCTCCTGTTGTGTGTGCACTCTCTATTATTTCACTGAACTGTTCACTCTGTTCTCAGTGACTGTCTCCTGTTGTGTGTGCACTCTCTATTATTTCACTGAACTGTTCACTCTGTGCTCAGTGACTGTCTCCTGTTGTGTGTGCACTCTCTATTATTTCACTGAACTGTTCACTCTGTTCTCAGTGACTGTCTCCTGTTGTGTGTGCACTCTCTATTATTTCACTGAACTTTCACTCTGTGCTCAGTGACTGTCTCTTGTTGTGTGTGCACTCTCTATTATTTCACTGAACTGTTTCACTCTGTGCTCAGTGACTGTCTCTTGTTGTGTGTGCACTCTCTATTCACTAAACTGTTTCACTCTGTGCTCAGTGACTGTCTCCTGTTGTGTGTGCACTCTCTATTATTTCACTGAACTGTTATTCAAGTCACAAAGATTCACAGGATTTCCAAAGAGTGAAGTCCAAAAGCTATTCAATACCAATGCCCAGAAATGGTTTTCTTTAATTGTGAAGCTCCCCAGCTTTTTGTTGGACTACAACTCCCATCATCCTCAGCTGGCCAGACAATAATAGCTGGAGGGCTGCCCAGTTATGGCATAGACAACAACATCAAAAATCTCTCACTATTGGGATTCTAAAGCTTTGTCGTTCTCTGATCCGACGGGATAAAAACATTACCCCTTGTGTGTTTTTTTTCTTTTTAACCCTTTCTGTGCCAGAGAGGTACGCAACACATTGCAGAGCAATGAATTGCGTACTCCTCTGGCAATAAAAGGGTTAAGTCTTCTGATATTCCCAATCTTTTTCATTCTCCAGTCCCCTGTACTGCATTTTTCCTCCTTACTTCACTTCCAAGATGGCTGGGTTGGTCTCCATAATTGCCACAATGATGCGGTCGATGTAGTCCTGGAGTCGAAGGTTAATCTCTTCCTGCTTTTGGATAGCTTCCATCAGCTATAACAAAAGCAAAAAAACAAGGCGTTAATCCCCCAGACCAAACCATGTGACACAATTACTAATGTCGTAGTTGTGTTTTTTTTTAGCACACAGCAGAAATTAGCAGTGTTTGTGTATACTTTTAAAGGGATAGTAATGTTTCACAAAAACAGCAGCTCTGATTAATCATCATAGTATTTGGACATTTGAGAGTGTTATTTCAATACTGTCAGAGTTGTAGTTCAAGAGTAATTGAATGATAAAGTATCCCCCTCCCGCCCCTTTTACCTAGTGTAAGCCCCCTCCCCTCAGACGTGGAATCTGGTCACTTAACTGGACGTCTCACAGCAAGGGACAATCTTCTTACCCTTGAGGGGTTTTTCTCTTATGATCACTAAAGATTGTCCCTCTCTACGATCCATCCGGACAGTCTTGCTGCTCTGAGGTGAGCAGTGTTACATCAGTAAAAGGGGAGGGAGGGGGATACTTTATCATTCAATTACTCTTGAACTACAACTCTGACAGTATTGAAATAACAATCTTCATGGCCCAAATACTATGATGATTAATTGGAGCTGCTTTTATTGTGAAACATTACTATCCCATTAATGCAGTCACATTAATGAAAATGCACTTTAAAGTGGACTTGCCACCTTGCATTGTCTTTACATATTTGCAAACAATTCAAAATTCTGATAGATGTTTAGGAGATAGTAAAAATTTTATTTCTGGGAAAAGTGAAAGTAAAAATGTCCTGGTACAGCACATAGCTCATTAACATATGAAATGTCACTGAAACCTTCATTAGCATCTAACATTTCACTGAAAAGGCTTCAGTTGCATATGGCATCACTGAAAACATGAATTACATATGAAACATCACTGGTACCGAAACTGGCATACATTAGCGTATGGTAACAAGTGTGATTATCTCTCTAACTGAACATTTGATGTTTTTTTTGGCTAACATGACACATAGACAGTTTTTAATGCAGTTTTCAAAAATGCAAAGTGGAATTAAACTGAAAGTTCCACTTTAAGAAAGCTAAAAAGAAATTGTTGAATAAAAAAATGCTTAATAAAATAAGGCACCAGAGGGATTTAATAAAAATGCAAAAAATGTACATTGACTTAAACTGAGCTTTTATGCCACTGAATGCTAAAGAGGTCTCCAAAGCATTCAGTTGGGTTAAAAGCCCATTTTAAGTCAATGGGAATTTGTTAATTCTCCTCTATAATGCAGATATTTTGTGCCATAAATCTACCAGACCTCAGTAGAGCTCCCACGGATCCAACCATACCAGTAGCACCATCACTGGTCCCACCAGACCTCAGTAGCGCTCCCACTGATCCAACCACACCAGCAGCACCCTCACTGGTCCCACCAGACCTCAGTAGCACCCTCACTGGTCCCACCAGACCTCAGTAGCACCCTCACTGGTCCCACCAGACCTCAGGAGCACCCCCACTGGTCCCACCAGACCTCAGGAGCACCCCCACTGGTCCCACCAGACCTCAGAAGCACCCCCACTGGTCCCACCAGACCTCAGTCCACTGCTCCCATCAGACTTCAGTAGCACCCTCATTGGTCTCCCCAGACCTCAGTAGCACCCCCACTGGTCCCACCAGACCACAAGAGCACCCCACTGGCCCCAACAGACCACAAGAGCACCCTGCTGTTCCCACACACAGACAGACACTGAAGTCTCACTCTTCAGTCTCCTGTCCTGTGCAATACATTTCCCCACAGACCCTTAGTACTGTAGGTGTATGGGAACCGAGCACTCCACTCATGAGATTGGGGCTGAAAGACTTCTGGTTTGCATTCCAGCTGAACAGATCAGTTTTCTGATCCCCAGCTTTAGGGCTGCACAGTGCAACACCGGGCTTATTTACAAATTCCTCAGACTTGGTAAAACATAATTGCCCTTTGGATTAAAGGGAAAGGAAAATTTTATTTCCTCCCTATAGTGTAGTTGGGTTGTCTCTGAATCACTCCACTTTTGTCTTTGCACATATGACCCCATCTCATATGCACCCCCCATACACACAAAACACTGCCAATTCCAGCTGGAACTCACCACCACCACACACACCTCATCTCTGGAAACACTTCTAATTCTAGCTGATACTACTCCCCACGTCTCTGGAAACATTGCTTATTTTAACTGATTGTCCACAAACTCATCTCTGGAAACACTACTATTTTTTGCTGATCCCACACACACACACATACACACCCCTCATCTCTCTAAATGCTACTAATTTCAGCTGATCCTACACACACAATACGCATATTATATATATATATATATATATATATATATATATATATATATATATATACACACACACACACACACACACACACACACATCATCTCTGGAAATGCTACTAATTTCAGCTGATCACACACCACACACACATATACACAGGCACATGCACACATAGACACCAAGGGGAGGCTTGAGCACCTGCCCTTTTTGTCCAAAGTGCCCTCGTGCCCTTTTAACAAAAAAAAACAAAACAAACAAAAAAAAATGTTATCAGTCCAATTTTATCGAGAAGTGCCCTTTTTTCATTTGAGCCCCTGCCCCCCAAAATGTCTGTGCACGTTTCCTCATCTCTGGAAACACTGCTAATTTCAGCTGATCCTACACACAAAATACACATTATACATTATATATATCTATATATATATATATATATATATATATATATATACACACACACCACACACACCTCATCTCTGCTGCTAATTTCAGCTGATCACACACACACACACAAACACACACCTCATCTCTGGAAACACTGCTAATTTCAGCTGATCCTACACACAAAATACACATTATACATTATATATATCTATATCTATATATCTATATATATATATATATATATATATATATATATACACACACACACCACACACACCTCATCTCTGCTGCTAATTTCAGCTGATCACACACACACACACACACCTCATCTCTGGAAACACTGCTAATTTCAGCTGATCCTACACACAAAATACACATTATACATTATATATATCTATATCTATATATATATATCTATATATATATATATATATATATATATATATATATATATATATATACACACACACCACACACACCTCATCTCTGCTGCTAATTTCAGCTGATCACACACACACACACACACCTCATCTCTGGAAACGATGCTAATTTCAGCTGATCCTACACACACACACACACACACATATATATATATATATAATATATATACACACACACACACACACATATATATATTTATAATATATATACACACACACACACACACACACATATATATATTTATAATATATACACACACCTCATCTCTGGAAACGCTGCTAATTTCAGCTGCCAGGGAGTCAGAGAAAGTGGAGGAGAACAGATTTTTGGCTCCTTGGATGCTGAGGTTAATAATCTGTCCGTTCAGCTCCTCATTCTGTTCCTTCAGGGTCCGTTGTTCCTGGAAGGAAATAAAACACAACATGTAAAGTAAAATGTACCATAAAGACACAGAGGGCCCCATGTTCAATAGAATAGTCAACCACTCTGAGAACCCAACTACAGCACTGGGGTCAGATGAAAATTCCCATTGATTTAAATAAGACCTTTAACCCCTTGAAAGTAGAGAGGTCTCCAAACTTTGTAAAGCAGACCACTCTGCCATTCAAGGGGGTTTAACCCTCCGAGTGCTGGAAAGGTGTCCAATGCATTGCGTTTCAAAGCGCTGGATACACATCTGGCTCTCACCCATTTCAATCAACAGGAAGTTTGACTGCACCTCCGTAGCTTATTGAATAAGGCCCAAAGGGCCCTAAGTTAACCCTCTGAGTGCCAGAGGGGTACGCAAAGCATTGCGTACCCCTCTAGCATTCAAAGGGTTAAAAAAAAGAAGTGGAGCAATTCTGGGGCAAACTGGGAGTTTTCATTTCTAATTCATTTAAATGGGGCTTTTAGAGAGAGGTCCCTAGCAATTAGGAGGTTAAAAATCCCCATTTAAATCAATTGGAATTTTGGAGAACTGTATTTAACCCCCAACAGTGCAGCTGATTTACCCCCACTTTTTCCTTGAATACAGGGCCCAAAGCCTCCAGGGTGCTGTCCTTGTGGCAATGTTCATTGGTCCATTTAATACACACCCACAGGACCTCTAGACAAAACCAATCTATGGGCCTCTAGCCACACCCATAGTCACACCCATGTATGACTCCACCCCAAGCCACACCCACTGTTATTTAGCACAGAAGTTACCCTTAGCCTATTTCACATGAAAACAAACAAAAAAACACTTAACCCACTGAATGCTGGAGAGACCTCCAGCATCCATAGGGTTGGAGACCTCTAGCATCCATAGGGTTAAATAAAACAGGGAATAAATACATAAACTGGTAATTAAACTGCCAAGACTGGTATAATACAGTAATATATAAACTGGTAAAAAACCCACAACTTGCAGTGGGTGTGGCCAGTACAGAAAAGACACCAGTCACAATTAGGCACCCATAGCAGATTGCCCATTCTGCCTAATGGAAATCTGGGTCTGTGGACAGGGAATAACAACTCCATCATCATAGCTGGGAACTATCCGGATCTGCCCCGGAGACTCCGTTTTTTTTTTCAGTGAATTCTCTCCAGGGACAGAGTCTTTTTCTAAAGTGGTGGTGAGTTTCTTATGAAATGCTACCCACTTCACCTCCTTCCCACCCTGCTCCTCCCACTTCTCCTCCTTCCCACCCTGCTCCTCCCACTTTTCCTCCTTCCCCACCCTGTTCCTCCCATTTCCCACCCATTTCTCCTCCTTCCCACCCTGTTCCACCCACTTCACCTCCTTCCCCACCCTGTTCCTCCCACTTCACCTCCTTCCCCACCCTGTTCCTCCCACTTCACCTCCTTCCCCACCCTGTTCCTCCCACTTCTCCTCCTTCCCCACCCTGTTCCTCCCACTTCTCCTCCTTCCCACCCTGTTCCTCCCACCTTCTTCCCACTTCACCTCCTTTCCACCCTGTTCCACCCACTTCTCCTCCTTTCCACCCTGTTCCTCCCACTTCACCTCCTTCCCCACCCTGTTCCTCCCACTTCTCCTCCTTCACCACCCTGTTCCTCCTACTTCCCACCCACTTCTCCTTCTTCCGACACTGTTCCTCCCACTTCCCTCCCACCCGGTTTCTCCTGCATACCTCCCACTTCTCCTCTTTCCAACCTTGTTCTTTCCACTTTATTTCACATTCTGTTAAGCCCTGCCCCCACACAAGAATAAGCCCTGACACTTTGTGACACAAATTGTGTTCTTTATATCCCCCCAGTGGCACGACATGTGCCCTCTCCGGGGACTCTAGAAGACAAAATGCCCAGGTATGTCTATCAGGGGATACAGAGATCCTCAGATATCAGTGGACAATGGTTTACCCCAGAATTGCTCCCCTTTACTTTCTGCATATGGCCCTATCATTTGAGGCAATGTACAGATCTCTCCCGCAGTGCAGCCAATGACAGACTGATGTGTCCTCATCCTATGTTCAGGGGAATTACCTGCTTAAGTCTCCGCACTTCCTGCTCTAGTTCAGCCTCCCGTGTGCGGCTGTTGTATTCCTGCAGGGCGGCACTGTTTCCGAGCCCGAGGCGGTGCTCCATTTCCAGCCTCATCAGCTGTGTTTGCTCCAACTCCCGACGGAGCTCTTCAATCACCTGGAATAAATAGATCATGGGGATAAAGCCGCAGCTCTGGAACACTGGCATTTTCCACCTCTTAATTACTAACCCCTTAATGCCCAATGACAGTACAGTCCCTGCTTTAAAGGGATAGTAACGTTTCATAATAAAAGCAGCTCTAATTAATCATCATAGTATTTGGACTTTGGAGAGTGTTATTTCAATTCTGTCAGAGTTGTAGTTCAAGAGTAATTCAATGACAAAGTATCCCCCTCCTGCCCCTTTTACTGATATAACACTGTTCAGCCAGAGCAGAAGGGAGGTGCCCAGGCAGACTGCAGAGAGGGACAATCTTCAATTAAGATAAGGGAAAAACCTGAAAAACTTGTCAATTGGGGCAGGGCTTTCATTGTTCTCATAGGAAGAAGATTGTCCCCTTCTGTTATCTGTCTGGTCTATGGACTGCATTCCACATCTGAGAAGAGATGGCTTACACTAGGTAAAAGGGGCGGGAGAGGAAACTTTGCTTGTAAATCTCTCTCAAACCATAAAGGTTTTAGAGATAAGACTTATATGGTTCTTCATGTTTTTTTAATGCCTACAAAATAAAATAAAGTTAAAATTAAGTATTACTATCCCTTTAAGGACCGGCGACATCTCTAGCACTTAATTACTATTGTGTTTCACAGCATTCCTACACGGCGCTGTGTTGATCACTGGGAGAGCCTAAAACTGATTGCTCTGAGATTAAAGTAGTGGGTTTCAGTCTCTCTAGCTGAGAGGGTTCACTTTGAAAATGCAGGACACAAAACAGCGTGCGACATAAAGGTGCAATAACCCTGCATCAAAAGTGAGAGATTCTCATTTCCCTCCATTAAATGTTGCTTCAACCCTTTATTGCACCTGTCCACCAGTGCCAGCACATTCGCTCATATATCCACAAATCACACCAACTCTTACCACTTGGTATCGGTTAGTTGCTTGGAGATACTGATGTTCTATGACCCTGTAATAAGATCAGTACTAGTCCCAGAAGGCACCAAAGCCGGACAGGTCTGCTTTGGCCTGGCTGTGTCTATTTGTATGCGTTACTCCGCTTCCAGTCCACTGAAACTTAGTCTTCCACTGTGTCTGTTTCTCTTCCTGATGATTCCGCCCTTTGGGACTAGCACTTTGTGGATTTGTGGATGTATGAGCGAATGTGCTGGCATTTAGAAAAGCTTAAAAACCTGAGCTAAATGCAAACAAAATGTATCTCTCAAACCGCTATGGTTTAAGAGATACGGGCGTTTAAAGTTCGCTGTTTCCTACTGACAACTGTAAAGCTGTCAGCAGAAGATTTGTGTCAGTCGACACGGAGGTGCTTGAGAAGTGCAGAGATCTCGTTACTTACAAGGAATCCCTTCATTGGAATGGTCTATAATGAGTGCTTGAACACCAGGCACACGTTTTAGACCATTCCAATGAAGGGATTCCTTGTAAGTAACGAGATCTCGGCACTTCTCAAGCACCTCCGTGTCGGCTGACACAGATCTCCTGCTGACAGCTTTACAGCTGTCAGTAGGAAACAGCGAACTTTAAACGCCCGTATCTCTTAAACCATAGCAGTTTGAGAGATACGTTTTTTTTGCATTTAGCTCAGCTTTTTAAGCTCTTCTACATGCAAAAAACTTTTTTTGGACATTACTAACACTTTAAAGATTTTTGATTTAGCAGTTGAGGACTTTAATCTCAGCAGAGCTTTGTCTCTGACTTATTCGGACAAAGCTGCATAATTACTTTCTCACATGTCAAGAAAATGACTTCTCCACCTTCTCAGGCTACTAAAACCAGTTTCCACCAGAGGGGGTGGAATAATAAGGAGAGATAATCATGCAAATCCTTCAAAGACTACAGAAGCTCCTGCTGACAGGATGACTTGGAAAGGTGGTAAATCTTCTTTAAAGGGGAAGTATCACCTTTATTAATGTTGCCTTTATTCCAATGCTCCTTTGCATTGAACGTGTAATTTTTTTTAAAAATATAATTCCTTATTCTCTAAGATATTCGCTTATAAATTTAATGCGGTGATGTAATATCAGGACAGACTGTTGGGTTGACTCTGCCCCGCAGCCTGTCAACCTTCTTCTGTTCCCCTTCCTAAGTAGCGCCTCGTTCCAACCACCTCCAATGACAGAATTTCTCCATGTAAACTGGAGCGCTCTCTTGGAACCACTCCAGCTCATATGGAAAAACCCTCCGTCATTGGAGGAAGTTGGATCAAAGTGGTACTTGGGGAGGGAACAAATGAAGATTGACAGGCTGTGGGGAAGAGCTGACCCAGCAGTTTGTTCTGAAGTTATGTCACTGCATTAAATTTAAGAGACAATATCTTGGAAAATAACAAATTATATATTAAAAAAAAAAAAATTACATGTTTAATGCAAAGGAGCACTGGCAACGGAAACATTTAACAGGTGATAGTTCCCCATTTAACTCTTTTGCACACCAGACCAGTGGTGAGGGGTCCCCAGCCTCAGATTTTGGCCCAGGGCCCAAAAGATTTTAGTTACACCCCTGATTGCTATAATTAATTTATAAATATCCTGCATACTCCGTAAACACGTAACACACATATACAAATGGTGGAGAGGTCTGTGCAAGAGATTTACTTGGGAAGCAGAGTCACGCAGGCAGGGAGTGAAGTGACAATGGCGGGAAACAAAAACTAGAGCAATTCTAGGCCAAACCAACTCCACCAGTCTAGAGAAAAGACGACTAAGAGGCGATCTTATCACATTGTACAAGTATATGAGAGGTCAATACAAGGATCTCTGTGCTGAGCTATTCATTCCAAGGACTGATCAAGTGACCAGGGAACACCCTTTGAGATTAGAGGAAAGGAGGTTTAGACTTCAGCAGAGGAAGGGTTTTTTTACAGTAAGGTCTGTTAAATTGTGGAACTCCTTGCCCAAGGAGGTGGTTATGGTAGGTACAATGGATTACATACATCTCTTTCAAAAGGGAACATACAGGGTTATACTGTATATTAGTAGGCAAATCAGGAAGGTCTGATAAAGACTAACTCATTTGGTAGCTGGAAAGCTATACAGTTCTCATGTTACTAGAGTACGAGGCAAAGGTTGAACTTGATGGACTTTATTCAACCTAATTTACTATGTTACTATGGTACCACAGGGGACAAATAAACATTCCCTTTGTTTTAATGAACTCACGGGGGTTATGCACTAAAGTATGATAAAGAAGTGATAATGTGGAGAGGATTTCTCCAGTTCCTATGTTATTCTATGGAACCTATCCTGAGAGATCTTAGTGTATTGGTTCCATAGAATAGCATGGCACTTGGAGCATTTAGAACACTGGAGAAGGCATCACCACTGTATCACCTCTTTATAAAGCCTTAGTGCACAACCACCCACTGAATGTTAGGGGTCTCCACTGCATTGTGAAGCAATGTTTTGGAGACTGAAGTTTGGGGACATTTTATTGGTCCCCTATGGAGTAGTTGGGTTGTTTCAGATTTGATCAACTTTTACCTTTACATATACAGCTCCAAATCAACAGTAATGGTTCCATAGAGAGGGAGCAAAGCAAAGAAAGGGGGTACTGCTAAAGTGAATGGGTGGAGCTACACACACAAGGGTGGAGTATTCAGATTAAGGCAGGAGATAAATGAGCAGAGGCACTCACCTCCTGGCATCGCTCCTTCTCAGTTTGCTGTTTGTGCTTCTCTTTGTTCAGCCGCCCACCTAGTTTCTGGTTAATCTCCTGATTTTCTTTCAGCTGGCGCTGAAGATCCTCCATTTGATCCAGCAGCTTCTCCTTCTCCTATGATGGGAAGAGCATTATATGAATTTATATATATTTCACTGATAGATATTTTTTCATTCATTGATTTAAAATCCTAATAGTTTAACCAAAGGATAAGTCCATTTGTTAAACTATTAAATACTAGTGCAAAAGCCCGTGTACACGGGCCAAGGTTAGGGTGATGTTAACCCTTTGAGTGCCAGAGGTCTACACAACACATTGCTTTGCAATGCGTTGCATACCCCTCTGGCACTCAAAGGGTTAAGAGGCCAGTCCTGCGCTGCGTTCTGTTGTCGACGCAGTCATACTCTGTAGAGACTGCCCGAAAGCACAGAATGCTCCCAGCACAGATCTCCCAGCATTCTGTGCTCCCATCATTCCTACACCTTCCAGCATTCCATACTCCCAGCATTCTGTGCGTTCGGGCAGTCTTTACTGCACATGACGGCTTCTGACAAACATCCTAGCAAATTATTATATAGGATTCTTTATTCTTTTAATTAAAGGGATAGAAATGGTTTAAATTAAGTCGATCGTCGAGTCTTTTTTTTGTAAATATAACAGTTTGTGCTATATTCAGTAACTTACTTTTACATAGTTATCAAGATATTACACGTAGAAGGATCAGCCTCTCGTCCCTTCTGGCCACATCACTGCTGCAGCTCTGTCTGATCAGGATGGAGTGCGGTAAGGGACAAACTTCATTAAGCGAAGGGAAATCCTGCCCTCCTTCGTCAAAGAGGGCAGGGTTTTCCTTATACTTACGCACTGATGTTTGTCCCTCGCTGCATCTGTCCAGTCCCAAGACCAGATTGCAGCTACAAGTGGACACGGTCAGAAGGGGTGGGAGGAGAAACCTTCTACATGTAATATCTTGTAAACTACGTAACAGTAAGTTAATAAATATAGCACAAACTGTTAGATTTACAATAAAGAAGACTCTGAGATCGATTCAATTTAAATCATTATTATCCCTTTTACGACCATATGAGTGCGCCCTTGCTTTGTACATTACACGCTTTGGATATGCCTGGCTTCAATCATTTTCTCAGTTTCACTGTGAATGCCAACAGCCTTTGTTTACACACACGCACACCTTACTTACTAACACTTACTTCCCCCCATAAAAAAAAAAAAAAATAGGTGGATTGATTAAAAATAATTTTTAATTGAAAAACCTCTCAAGAGTGGAATTAACCCTTTGAGTGCCAGAGGGGTATGGAACGCCCGTGCCACCTGGCACTCAAAGGGTTAACCTTGTTTTCTCAGTAACAGAAGTAATATAACATTATATTTCTCATAAACCTTATTAACTGCTCCTTTAACACATTAGGTGCCAGAGGAGTATGCACCTCTGGCATGCAAATGGTTAAAGCTTATAAGGTGGCAATTTCCCATTAAAGGTCATCATTCACCCCTATAAAAGTTAGGCTTATTAGTTACAGTATATAGCTATAATGATGAAAACGTTAATTGGTTTAAAAAAAAAAAAAAAAAAAAAAAATACGCTACGTGGGCTAAAACTATTCATTACATAGTACCCTGAGCCCTACTTCCGCATACACTGCTTTTGCCACTCTGCCTCTGCTCCCTTCCCACTACCCAGTCTCCTCCAATGACGGAGGCTTTCTGTCTGTAAGCTGGAGCAAACTCATTGGCTAGATATCGATCTCTGCCAATGAGATCACTCCAGTTTACAGACAGACTGCCTCTGTCATTGGAGGAGGCTAGGAGCAGAGGCAGAGAGGCAGTCTGTGGCAAGACCAGTGTATGCAGAAGTACGGCGCAGGGCACTATGTAATCAATAGTTTAGGCCACATAAACTAATTAACGTTTTCATCATTAAAGCTATATACTGTAACTAATAAGCCTAACTTTTATAGGAGTGAGAGATCCCCTTTAAGTAAAGTGTTCTGAACTTTTCATTTGACACAGGTGAGCAATGAGAATCCCTCCGTCTGGTGTTGGACTACAATCCTCATCATCTTCACCCAGCCAACAGTTGAGTGAGGATGATGGGAGCTGTAGACCTACAACAGCTGGATCACCGCATGTTGCCATCCTCATAAGGTCTGTAGAAGGGGTGAATCAGAAAGAATGTTCTGCTCTCCTCACCTCCTCGAGTCTTTGTGTTGCTGCCTTGATGCTCGGTACCTGAGACCGAAGTTCTAGATTCTCGTTTTCGAGTTCTTGCACCCTGCAACAGGATTTTAAAGCTATGGTTAGGACTGAAACTACACACACAGATCATATTCCCAATGTTCCACCCTGTCCAGTACCAACCGATGTCTAAGACTGTGGTCTTCTAGCCTGTTCTGGAAGACTCAGAAGGGGTTCCACAGAACACATTTAAAGGAACAGTAAAGTTTTATGTTATACATAGTAGAGCTTTTCCTGCCAATGAAAGCTAGAGTACCTACATTGCTGGGAAAATGCCACACCAAACTTAAAAAAAAAAAAAAAAAAAAAAAAAAAAAAAAAATAGAATCTGCAAGAAAAGATTGATTTGTTATAACGTTTGAATGAATTATGTCCCAGCAGTGGTTGTGACCACTTTAATTCAAATGGAATAGCCCTACAGCCATATATTTTTCCAAAATAAAACTTCACTGTTTCTTTAAAATATACTTGTATATATCTTGAGGAAGGCCAGGGCATCTGGTCAAAACGTTGACCATAAAGATCTGATCTCATGTTTTTTATCAAGTCCTGTGAGTGCTGCTGTGAATTTCTTTTGCGTTAGTTATGCTACACTGACTGCACATATAGGCACCTAACCCTTTATGTGTGACCAGATTCCACATCTGAGGGGAGGCGGCTTACACTAGGTAAAAGGGGTGGGAGGGGGAAACTTTATCATTCAATTCCTCTTGAACTACAGCTCTGACAGTAATGAAATAACACTCTCCATGGTCCAAATACTATGAAGATTAACTGGAGCTGCTTTTATTGTGAAACATTACTATCCCTTTAACCCTTTGAGTGAAAGAGTGGTACGGAATGCATTGCATTCCGTACCACTCTGGCACTCAAAGGGTTAAGATGTTCCGTTTCCAGTGTCAAACCCTACCAGTGCATGAACCGAGTACATTGCAGACACTGCCCTACAGTGCTGGCTTTACCTGGCTTTTAGGCTGCTTAATCGGAACCCACGGTCACGTTCCAATTTGCGAAGCTCGTCTCTGTGTTTCCTCGTTTCCTCACTCTGCACCTCGTCAGAATGCAGCTCCTGATCTTTAAGCTGTTCCTCTAGTGCATGTACCCTGCAAGGCAGTGGATGGGGGTCAAGGATTAGACATCGCCCAACCTAACTAATGTTACTCACATCAGAACACAATGCCGTGGTGGCACCAGGCTTTTTGTTTCTCATCTGCCAGCCCTACAGGCATCGTGAAGAAATACTAAAAAGGTACCACCCCTAACGGCCCAATTCAAGAATACGAATCCCCAGTCTGCGCATCCGGAGAAGTGTACCAGTCCCACAACTCTTCCATCCAAATGCACAAAGGAAAGTGCAGTGATTCTGGGACAAACCAACAGCCTTTAAGGCAAACAAACACACAATCCCAAAATTCCCATTGATTTAAATGGGACTTAACCCTTTGAATGCCAGCGGGGTACGCAACGCATTGCAAAGCAATGCGTTGAGTACTCCTCTGGCACTCAAAGGGTTAAAGGGTTAGTAATGCCCAAAATAAAGTTGATTCTATATGTTAGATTTTACAAAAATTAAGTATTTGGAAAAATAGGATTTTAGTCTTACCTGTTAAATCCTTTTCACTTAGTCCATACAGGTCACTGGTACTCTGGGAGGCGTAAGTCCCCTTTAATAGGCAGGAACAACTATGCAAATAATTTGCAAGGGGCGGAGCCTCCCCTCTTACTTAAGCCACCTTCTGGCCAGAGCCACTTTAGATTGATTTGAGACCCTAAAACTGACCTCAGGTAAGCAAAAAGAAAGACTCCTGTGAGCATGCCCGAACGGTCTCCCACTGAATGCCACAGGAGAGCCAAGACTGGTCCCTTGACAGGGTGGGAGACCAGTGACCTGTATGGACTAAGTGAAAAGGATTTAACAGGTAAGACTAAAATCCTATTTTCACTGTCGTCCAATACAGGTCACTGGTACTCTGGGATGTACAAACATTGAGCTGATCCAGAGGCGGGAAGTAAGGCAAGGACCAGGCGCAAGGCCCAAGTCACTAGAACTGTTATGACCAGTTGATAACATAGCCCAAACTGTAAGTGTCAACGGACACCAACCAAGGGAACAATCCCTGAACTAACACAGCACACGGAACTAGAGCCAACCGGGCTCAACAGTAAAGAAGCACTAAGGATCACAGAGCGGAAGACCTACACAGGCAAGACTGCCTCCAGGACCTTCCTTCCAAAACTGGCATCAGCCGAAGCCAGTACATCAACTCGATAGTGCTTAGAAAAGGTGTGCACAGAGGACCAAGTGGCCGCTCTGCACAGTTGATCAGCAGAAGCTTGATTCTTGTAGGCCCAAGAGGCCCCAATAGATCTGGTGGAATGGGCAGTCACCCGGAAGGGAACATGCTTATTCCTCAACTTATAGGCTTCACGGATGGTAGCCTTAATCCAAGAGGCAATGGTAACTTTGGAAGCCGGTCTTCCTGCCCTAGGCCCCTCAGGAATGACGAATAGAGCGTCAGACTTCCTGATAGACTCGGTGCGATGAACATAAAACTTGAGGCAACGCACCACATCCAACAGATGGAGATCTCTTTCCTTGTCAGATGAAGGATTAGGGCAGAAAGAGGGAACCACAATCTCCTGATTGATGTGAAACTCAGACACAACCTTGGGTAAGAATTCCTTGGTAGTGCGAAGCACAGCCTTATCCTTGTGGAACACCAGGTAAGGAGGTTTACAAGACAAGGCCTGTAACTCTGCTACCCGGCGCACTGACACAACAGCCAAGAGGAAGGCCATCTTCCAAGTCACAAGACGTAATGGAATGGAAGCCAAGGATTCAAACGGTGGTCGCTGAAGAACTCCCAGCACCAAATTGAGATCCCACTGGGGAGCAGGACTCTTAAAGGCAGGTCGAACATGAGTCACACCCTGGAAGAAGACTTTCACATCAGGAAGGACAGCAATCCGTTCCTGGAAAAACACAGACAAGGCAGAAGTCTGAACTTTGAGGGAACTCAGACTGAGCCCCTTATCCACACCGTCCTGCAAGCAGGCCAGGACAGTGGGAAGATGGAAGTCAAGTGACAACTTCTTGTCAGAGCACCATGTCACGAAAGTTGACCATATGCGATGATAGATCTTGGAAGACACAGGCTTACGAGCACTGAGCATCGTCGATACCACAGAAGGAGAAAAGCCTTTCTTTGCTAGAATCGAGGATTCAACCGCCATGCCATCAAATGGAGAGAGTGAACATCCTCTTTCCACAGATACCCCTGAAGAAGCAGGTCCGGACGGGCTGGAAGTGGGATTGGATCCTTCACTGACATGGCCATCAATTCCGGAAACCAGGACTGGCGAGGCCAGTTTGGAGCAATCAGGATGACAGGACAACGTTCCCTCTTCAACTTCTGGATAACTCTGACCAATAGAGGAAGAGGAGGGAAGATGTAAGCCAGGGGGAAGTCCCAAGGGATCGACAAGGCATCCACTGCTAGAGCAAGGGAGTCCCTCAACCGGGAGCAAAACACCGGAACCTTCCTGTTGTGTCTGGTAGCCATCAGATCCACCACAGGCATCCCCCACCGTTGAGTGAGCATGTGAAACACCTCTGGGTGAAGAGCCCATTCTCCGCTGTCGACGGTATGACGACTGAGGAAGTCTGCCATGACGTTGTCCACGCCTGGAATATGAACCGCAGAGATGACAGGCACGTGATCTTCTGCCCAAGACAAAATATCCTTGACCTCCCACCAGGCGGAACCGCTTCTTGTGCCGCCTTGCCTGTTGATGTAAGCCACCGCCGTGGCGTTGTCGGACTCCACTCGGACTGGAAGACCGGTCAATTGAGACTCCCAGTGCCTCAGGGCCAGCCGGACAGCTCGAAGTTCCAGAACATTGATGGAGAGCATGGATTCCTCCAGACCCCATCTCCCCTGAGCACTGAAGCGACCCCAGACTGCACCCCAGCCCCGAAGGCTGGCATCCGTAGTGACTGTGGTCCAAGGAGGAACTAGAAAGGATTTCCCTTTCAGGAGATGAGAGAGATCTAACCACCAGTGCAGACTCGACTCGACATGAGGAGGAAGAGAAACAGACAGATGTTGATGATCTGGATGATTCTTGCACGTCTGGATCACAAACCTCTGAAGATCCCGGGAGTGGGCCATGGCAAATGGTACTGCTTCGATTGTGGAAATGAACTTCCCCACTAAGGACGACAACTTCGGAACTGGAATCTCGTCCATGTCCAGAATTCCAGCCACTCTGACAGCTATCTGGTGAGCCACGTCCTCTGGAAGAAACACCATGCATTGGCGAGTGTCGAACAGGAGACCCAGGAACAGAAGCCTCTGAGATGGAATCAAGTCCGACTTGTCCAGATTCAGGATCCAGCCATGACGGTTCAGGGTGTGCATGCACATCTGTAATTGCTGAAGGAGAAGCTCCGCTGAGGAGGCCTTCAGAAGGAGATCGTCCATGTAGGGGGTCACTCTGATCCCATCCTGATGGAGCACCGCTATCAATGAGCCCAACACCCTCTGGAAGACCTGAGGGGCTGAAGTCAGCCCAAAGGGGAGCGCTGCAAACTGAAAGTGTCCCTTGTGGCAGGCAATCCTGAGGTACCGCCTGCTCTCTGGATGAATAGGGATGTGAAGATAAGCATCCTGAAGGTCCAGGGAGGCAAGAAACTCCCCTGGAGACATTGCTGCAATCACAGAGCGCAGGGACTCCTGACGGAAGTGGGAAGTCACCACATAGGCATTGAGATCTTTGAGATCCAAGATGGGACGGGCTCCTCCGTCCTTTTTGGCTACCACAAACAGGTTGGAATAAAATCCTGAACCTGTGTCCCCCTGAGGAACCGCCTCCAGGACCTCTTTGTCCAAGAGATCCTGAATAGCGTCGTCGAACAGACGCCTTTTTGTGGGTTCCTGAGAAGGACGAGTAAAATGGAACCGAAAAGGAGGAAGGGAAGAGAAAGGGATCCTGTATCCCTCTGACACCACCTGAAGAACCCATGGGTCCGCCACTGACTCCTCCCAAGTCCGGCGAAAGATGCGGAGACGACCGCCTACAGCCGGATGCGGACCCGGGTTCGGCGAGTCATGCCGAAGCAGTCTTGGAGGTCTTGGCCTTGGAGGCAACTTTGGGCCTCCAGGACTGTTTGGGCTTGGAGGAGGAGCGCGTAGTGGGAGGACCCGTTTGGGCCGAGGAGCGTGTCTCAGTCTGAAAGGAACGAAAGGACCGATTGCGTTTGGCTGGAAACTTTTTCTTAAAGACTGAGGGTAGAAGAGTACTTTTACCGCCAGTAGCCTCACTGATCATTTCTTTGAGTTCAGACCCAAAAAGCAAATTCCCCTGAAAGGGCAAGGAAAGCAAGGCTTTCTTAGAGGCTGTATCAGCAGACCAAATTTTCAGCCAAAGAGCGCGTCTAGCCACCACAGAAGAAGTGGAGGCCCTCGCCATCATGCGCACAGCATCAAAGGCAGCGTCAGCAACATAGTTCTGAGCTTCAGTGATATTAGCAAGAAGCTGCAACTGTTCAGATACAGGCGCATCCTGGCGAACCGCTTCAGTCAGTCGTTCAGTCCAGGCCGCAATAGCTCTATTAACCCATGCCACAGCAAAAGTGGGGCACATGGCTGTGCCAATGGAGGCAAAAATAGACTTAAGAGAGAGCTCTAGTTTCTTATCCGTCCAGTCCTGCAAGGCAGAGGCATCTGAGACAGCCAAAGCAGTAGATTTGGAGAGTCTAGACACAGGAGCATCCACTTTGGGAGGATGAACCCATTTTGCCAGCTCCGCCTCAGGAAAAGGGTAAAGTTTAGCAAACTTTTTGGAGACAGAGGAAGATCTATCAGGATTCTTCCATGCCTCAGAGACCAGACGGGCAAGAGTAGGGTTAGTTGGAAAACAAACAACTGGTTTAGATGGCTTTTTCTGAAAAACATCAGTAGGATCATAAGTGGATTCCTGAGTCAGAGGAAGGTTGAGCGTATTCAGAACCGCTCTGATCAGACCCTCAGCCGAAACTTCAGGGTCACACTCATAGGGGTCCCCAATGGACCTGTTAGATTCAATAACAGTACGTTCCTCAGCATCAGAATCCTGTAAAAGTTCTTCTTCAGAAGAATCAGTGATATCAGGAGCTCCCTGTGGCTTAGGCAGGGAGGTCCTGATAGTAGAGGGGGTCTGCCAGACCTGGAGAGCCCCCTGTACCTGAGAGGGAAAGAGTTGAAGCGTGGATCTGAGATCCCTAGTGGCAGCTTTAAACTCCCTCACCCAAGATGGCTCAATAGCATGGCTGGGAAGCCCAGGGTTGCTATCTTGACCAGTACAATTAGGGCATAGATCCCCCACATTATCGCCATCCAGCCCAATGTGGCAAGAGGAGCAAAACGCCATGGGGGTAGCGGACCCCCCATCCTCCTTAGACTTGGGTCTAGCCCCTAGCTCCAGTGAAGTAGACATGCTCACAGCGTCAATATACCCCACCAATAACACTATCACCCAGAAAAAGTGTTAAGATTAAAGTTTCACCCCAGAAATGTTCTAAAAACGGACTTATCTGGCCAGCGAAGGGTTAATCTGTTGAGGAGAGAGAAGGCTCGGTCCCTGCGTAGTGTACTCGCCTAGGAAAAGTACCACAAAATGGCGGCCGTCATGACAGCCAATCAGAAACGAGCGCGAACCAAGCGCTCATGGGAAATGTAGTTTTCCTGTCCAAGTACCCCAAACATTGCCCGAAGCCCCCCTGAACACCCCACATGAATAAAACACATTCCGGATGATAGATCAGGAGCCTAGAATTAAAATGAGCCCTCTCTGAAGTTGCTGTGACAAGCGGTTCCAGAGATATGTCCCATACTGTGAATTCCCATAGAGAGTAAAGGAGCCCTTGTGTCTGAGCGGGAAAAAGCCGCGCTTAAAGGCGCGGAACACCATTTTTAATAAAGTTTAGTAAAACATTAAAAAGTGCCCAAACAAGCATGAAACACATGAGAAACATAAATAAATGAATACCCAATGCTCCAAAACTCAGAGAATAACACAGAAATTGCATAAACAGTAATAATGCAATAAAAACACCCTATGAGTGCTGGAGTGTATTAAAACTCCCAAATACAAGCCCATCAAAGGGACACTGTGGGGACAAGTGGACCTTCAGCACTCAATGGGTGACTCACCTTCCTTGCTGACTTCTGTCTTCAGGTGACCATGATAAGGAGGGAAAGAACCAGAGGTAACTTCCCCAACAGGGGAGCTGCTTAACACAAGCTGTCCCCTCTTCAGGGCATAGGTCCACAGAAAATCCCTGGAAGCTGCACCAGCCACTTTAAAGAGGGCAATTCACAGCCATGGTCACCCTCCTAATGGTGGTATTCCATATTTGAATAAAAAAATAATAAAATACTAAGATGCATAGATGTTCTCTACCTGGTGTGGAAGCACACCAGGAACAAATCAATCTAAAGTGGCTCTGGCCAGAAGGTGGCTTAAGTAAGAGGGGAGGCTCCGCCCCTTGCAAATTATTTGCATAGTTGTTCCTGCCTATTAAAGGGGACTTACGCCTCCCAGAGTACCAGTGACCTGTATTGGACGACAGTGAAAAGGTTCTATCTCTCAAACCGCTATGGTTTGAGAGATATCCTCCGTTAAAGTTCCCCTCTCCCTCTTCTCCTGACGTCAGCTGTAAGCTGACAGCAGGAGTTCCTGGTCTGGGGACCGACAAGCGGCTCTTCAGTAGAGCCAGAATAGTGAGATTCAAAAAGAAATACTTCGTTGGAACGGTCTACAAAGTGTGCCTGGTTTGCAAGCACACTTTTTAGACCGTTCCAAAGAATGACTTCTTTTTAAATTGCGCTATTGTGTCTCTGCTGAAAAGCTTCCTCATGTTGGCTGACACGGATCTCCTGTCAGCTTTACACCTGACATCAGGAGAAGGGGGACTTTAGCTGAGAATCTCTCTTAGACCATAGCTGTCTGAGAGACAGGATTTGTGTCATATTGTTTCTTTTTTTAACCTCTACAAAACGCTAAGCATTTTTTATGGGACATTACTGTCCCGCTAAATGGATAGTAACACTTAATATGTAAAAACATATATACGATATATAGTAGGGTTTATCCTCCTGAGTGAAACAAGGCTGTTCTCACTGCTAAGAGGTGCTTTATTCAAAAGTTATTATAGCTAAAACTTGAATTTATTTTTAGATACAGAATCTAAATGGCCTGAAACGTTACAGTTGCGCTGTTAATACACCATCCTATTAAGAGTTCTGGTCAGTTGACCATAAACCTCCATAGGATGGTGTAGCAACAGCGCCACTGTAAAATTTCAGGCCATTGAGATATTGCACCTAAAAAAAAAAAATTAAGTTTGAGCTGCAATAACTATTGAATAAAACAACTGTTAGCAGTGAGAGCAGCCTTGTTTCACTCAGGAGGATAAACCCTATAATATATATCTTTTTATATATTAAGTGTTACTATCCCTTTAATAACCCGCCAAAGAATATATTACCAAACTAGTATGAAAGCCCGAATACACAGGCTAAAGTGCACCCAGCTGCCCCGGAGCCGGGAGCAGAGACATGACGTGAGCCGTCCAGAGTGGGGCAGTGCTTTTGGCGAGTCTCTACTGAGCATGACTGCAGTCATGCACAGTAGAGACTTGCCAAACGCGCTGATCCTTAGCAGGGAGCTCCAGATGGCTCACAGCGAAGCTCCCTGTGCGCGAAAACACACATGCAAAGTAGAGACTCTCTACTGCACATGTGCGGTTACAGCTCACAGTGAGCGACGCATTCTACCACTTTATGTTATAAGGATAGGCTCTATGCTCTCCACAACATTGCTAAAATCTGCCCATTCCTCTCCCCAAAAATTATTAAAACTCTTGTACATGCCCTCATTCTGTCCTGCTTAGACAATTGAAATGTCTTACTAAGTGGTCTCCCTGCTACCCATCTTTCATCTATGCAATCTGTTTTAAACTCAGCTGCACGAATCTCCAAACATTCCCCAAAAACTTAACCTGTTCACATCATCCTTACACGTCCGACATGGCTACTATTCAGCAATGCATCACTTACAAATTCCTTCTTCTCTCCTTTAATGCTCTCCACAATGCCGCCCCTCCTTACATCTCTTCCCTCATCTCCTCTTATGTTCCCGTCCGCCTCCATCGCTCAATACACAACGTCCTTCTTTTACATCATCCACACCCTCAGCCCTCTCCTGTCTCAAACCTTTTTCACTTTCCGCTCCCTACCTATGGAACTCCATACCTCTCTCCCTACTCCTTGAACCATCCCCTTGTGTCGTTAAGTCTACCCTGAAATCTTCTCTTCTGGAGCACTAAGACCATGCGCTACCTTTGGGCCAACTCAGCACTTGTAGTCACAGCACTTGACACCCTTATACCCTGTTGTCTGTCTCCTATTATCCATTTAGACTAAGTTCTTTGGGACAGGGACCTCTCTCATATTTCCATGAACGTAACACTTGTTTTATCCCCTTTTACTTATTGTAACATACTTTTATTGTAAGGCGCTGCGTACACTGTGAGTCGCCATTTAAATAAAGATATAAATACAAACAAGTGACGGAACAAGCTCACCGATGCAACAGCTGCAGGTTCTCTTGGCGGAGGCGGTTTTGCTGTTCTCCGTTGGTAGTTGCATCTCTCTCGAGCTCGCTCACCCGCTGTTCCAGGTACAGGACCTGCGGAGTGGTAGAAGGAGAAAGGAGGTGGTTCAGACCAGGGGGTAAGCAAATGGGAAGATGATTTGCTACTGTGTCCTCTCCCCACTGTTTGGGGGCCAGTTAATTAACCCTTTCGGTGTCAGAGGGGTACGCAATGCATTGCAAAGGAATGTGTTGCGTACCCCACTGGCACTCCAAGGGTTAAATGAGAAACAACACCTCCTTATAATAACTGCCCACCTTACTACGGACAGAAAATTCTATTGGCCACTATGGATTTTTCCTTTGTTCCTTGTTTCAAGAGATGGCTTCATCAAATCAGTCCTGGATGTCAAGTCCATGGAGGCAGAATGCATGAACCTACTTAACCTTAAAGGGACAGCAATACCTATAATAAAGTGCACTTCTGAGTCTTCTTTATTCTATTCTTAGCACATCCTGTATAATAATGTACACGGACTTTTAAACTTGTAGAGCTATATTTCAATACTTACAGTTTTGTAGTTCAACAACAAATGAGGATGATGTGCCGCTGGCCCCAGATCCACACAGAGTGTGACAATAACAGCTATATCACTTTATGCAAGTTTGAGCTGTAATAACATTGGCATAAAGCAGCTACCTGTATTGGGGATACCCTTGTTTTTCTCAGTATGAAAGGTCCTACAATATACACAAATAATTTTTTCCCATAATAAAACTTTATTGATCATATAACCCAGGGCTTAAAATTTGAAGTCCTTTGCTACTAGCCAGATCTGAAAAGTTACTCGCCACTGCAAGCCACAACATACCCACCAGGGCTGAATTTCTACTCACCAGGGATACATTTTCACTCACCATTGGCTAGTGGCAAGTGGAAATTTTGAGCCCTGATATAAGGCATGGATAAGCAAAGTGAGGCCATCCAGCTGCTCCCAGACTACAACTCCTATCATTCCCCGAATGATGGGAGTTGTACTCTGGCCGCAGGTGGAGGGCCTCACGTTGCCCACCACTTTAACATTCTGCTCTTACAGCTGTACCAAGTGATCCCACCTCCATCACACCGTATCAGAAAGAGTGACCCTGATGTCTCTCACATTTAACACATGCTGCTTCTACCCATTTACCTTGTCAGTGAGATCTGTTTCGTCATAAGACATGTCTGTCAGCTCCTTCTCCTCGGGATCCTCCCCCAGCAGGCCGCTATGATGTAACCGCCTACGATCAAGCAGAGAGGGTCATTAAACACCTGACAAAGAAGCTCCACCCATTAACCCTTTGCGTGCCAAATATCTGCACAGCATAATCCCCCCATGCCTGACAGAAAGCTGTAGATCAAGCAGAGATCGAGCAAGGTGAGGTAAATGTACGATACATGTAAGATAAACTCTCCAGTTCCAGTATTATTCTATAGAGGCTATGAAATAACATTTCTCCAGCTTGAGAGATCTCAGTGCAGTATTTGGCACTGGGGTCTGCTGCAGCCCTCAGAGGCTTCTCCTGTGTCCCCCAGTCTGTTCTCTGGTACCATGAGAAGGAGAGAATTTAATTCTTCCCTATTACCACCCTATTATCACCCCAAAAAGAAGCACACGGCAAATATCCCATTACATTTACAGTGTTCACCTTAGCCCCTTTAAGTGCCAGAGGGGTACACAATGCATTGATTTGCAATGTGTTGAGTACTCCTCTGGCACTCATAGAGTTAATCCCCCTTGGTACTATGAATTAATGAATATGTTTATATAGCGCCTGCACTTTAAAATTTGAGGGTTTGGACAATACAGGGTGACAAGTGCTTTGTGCACTGGAATGGGATCCCTGCTCGAAAGCTTACTATCTAAAGTGATAGAGAGAGACATACTGAGTACACAAGCGTTAAGTGCGGAACTAGAGAGATCGCCAAAACACAGAGACCTCATTAGAATCCAAGGGGATCATCTGTTTTTTTTCAGCCTCTATTTAGAATTCTAAAACCATTATGTACGTTCGGCCCATTGGTGGACTTGAGGACCACATATGTGGTCCTTGGGGAAAACCTTAACGACCTCAGTCTTGGGGAGTGGATTGCCCTTAAAGACCGCTTTGATCTCATTCGGAGAGCTGACACAGGTGACTGGTCATGTGTGTCGGCTTGCTGAACGAGGGTCTGATACTGACCACTCCAGTCTTGGAGCGGTCAGTTTCAGACTCCCATAGTGCTCCCAGCTCTGCAAAAAATACGTGCCGTGCCAGGACCGTCACTGATCGAGGACAAAGTCAAAGTCACTGATGACAGTTCTAGTACGTCACCGCTCACCAAGGGGTTAAAAGGCAGATACAACCCGACAGTTGCTCCATCAGCAGATCTGTCGCCCTAAGACATCCCTGCCGTTGAACCAGGAGCTGTGCTGTGAGCCCTGGCAGACAAATATAGGAAGAGAACAGTGGAATTGGAGAGTTTATCTCATTTTTTTCAATCCTTAACGCATAACCCCCCGAAGTGGGAAACCTGCAGCACTCCAGCTAATAGACTACAACTCCCATCATACTCAGCTTCCCAAAGGACACAAAAGAACAATAGAAAGTTGTGGTCCAACAACAGGTTGCGGACTATTGTTTCTCTAAACCCATAAATATACAGGTTTCCTTTGACAGCCATCAGGTGAGATAAAGTCTGCAGAGGATCGCTTAGCGCGCACACACACCGGGCTTCCTTCTTGCTGGACGTCCTCTTGTCTGGGCTGTGGGAAAAAAACAATAGGATAGTAATGAGAGAAAGTGAGAAGGCAGGAAAGAGAGAGGGGGGATGGATAAAGAGAAGGGAGGAGAGAAAGAGGGATTGATAGACAGGAAGGAACACTGACATCTGTATAAAGGAAGAGCGGAGCAATTCCGCAGCAAACCAACCGCATTGCAGGGAATAAATAACATTATTTAACCCTTTGAGTGTCAGAGGGGTGCACAACGTGTTGCATACCCCCCTCTGGCACTCAAAGGGTTAAAATGGTGCTTTTTTCTTTTTGTAACCCCTCACATTCAATGCATTAAAAGCCCAATGCACCGGAGACCTTAATAGCATTTAAGGAGTTGCATTGGGAGGCTGGTCTGCCATCCGAGGGGTTAACAGCTTTATTTAAATGAATGAGAATTTGTGAATTTTTTTTATCTGTCCCCTACGGCGCAGAGGGATCATAAAGATTCCTCTTGGTATAAAGGGGGCTTTTAACTCCATGAATACTAAAAAGCTCTCCAATCTAGCGTTCAAGGGGTTAAAAACCACATGTAAGTAAATGGGGATTTTGGAAATGTTTATTTATCCCGTACAGTGTAGAGAGTTTACCCAAGAACTGATCCCTTTTTTCTCCGCGTATATAAACACACCAACCCTTAGTGCAGGGGCGTCCAAGTGTTTTCAGCCGCGAGTCACATGATCAGAAGTTAATGTGTTTGTTATTGATAACAATGGTACAATTATAGAATGGGCAGTATTAGAATACCACTCCCATCATGATGTCAGCTATTCAAAAAAATACAGATTTTGTTAAAGGTATAGTAAAAATTAATATATAGTTAAATGTATATTGTAGGGTTTATCCTTCCGAGTACAACAAAGGTGTTGCCACTGCTGAAAGGTGTTTTATTTAAAAGTTATTATAGCTTAAACTTTAATTTTTTTAGGTGCAACATCACAGTGGCCTGAAATTGTACAGTGGAGCTGTTGCTACACCATCCTATGGAAAGCTCTGGTCAAATGACCATAAAGCTCCATAGGATGGTGTAACAACAGCGCCACTGTACAATTTCAGGCCACTGTGATACTGCACCTAAAAAAAAATTCAAGTTTGGCCTGCTATAACTTTTGAATAAAACATCTTCTGGCAATGGGAGTCCACTTGTTTTACTCAGGAGGATAATCCCTACAATATATATTTTACTATACATTGTTATTATCCCTTTAAGCATTAATACAAAATCAATATATAAAGTTGAATCAACTTTCTTCATATGAAAGTGCAGTTATAGTCTTTAGCGTTAATTATTTATCAATTTTGATGCCTAAGAGTACTGTCATTTTACAAACAACTGTTGTTGAGAAATGGAGGGTGTCAGTTACTGAACACGAGAAATGTTTTTGTTGAAAATCTCAGGTGGGCCACACCTTGGACTCAGGGAGTGTATTTAAAAGGATAGTAATGTTTCATAATGAAAGTACCTCTAATTAATCATCATAGTATTTGGACTTTGTAGAGTGTTATTTCAATTCTGTCAGAGTTGTAGTTCAAGAGTAATTCAATGACAAAGTACCCCCCTCTTGCCCCTTTTACTGATGTAACACTGCTCAGCCAGATCAGAAGGGAGGTGCCCAGGTAGACTACAGAGTGGGACAATCTTCAATTAAGATAAGGGAAAAACCTGTCAAGGGGGGCAGGGCTTTCATTGTTCTCATAGGAAGAAGATTGTCCCCTGCTGTTATCTCTCTGGTCTATGGACTGGATTCCACATCTGAGAAGAGATGGCTTACACTAGGTAAAAGGGGCGGGAGGGGACATTTTATCATTCAATTACTCTTGAACCACAACTCTGACAGTAATGAGAAAACACTCTCCATGTCTCAAATACTATGAAGATTAATTGGAGCTGCTGTTTTTGTGAAATATTACTATCCCTTTAACCCGCTGGCCGCACTCTGGACACCCATGCCTAAGTGCAATCCCAGGATCCTCTGATCCTTTCACCACACCCAAAGTTAACCTCTTGCATCCCTCCTGAAATACAATGTTTTATGCCAAAGCAGCATGCAAATAGGCCCCCATTACATACACAGAAGAAGCACGAGCGGGCAAGAATGAGCGAGAAAGGATGGAAAAACAAGAGAACGAGCAAGAGATACAACAGGGTAAACACACATCCCCACAAAAATATGTTTTTGAAAAGTTTCTGAAACAGGAAAAAAACAATTCAAATAAAGCACAAACTCAGTTACAGGCTACAGCATGGAGATGGTTAATGATCACGAGTGTCTTCCTATCAGGGGATGATAGGAATATTTCCTGCACCAGGAAGAAGGCAGGAGGGAAGTGAATGAAGGTCTGACCTTCCTCTTAACTCAGGGATTCACTGTTTGTCCCGAGTTAGGCAATCTATTGTTCTTAAGCTGTTTTTGGGTTAAAGGGATGAAAATCCTCAGCTGGCCATTCTTAATGCACTTTAGACAACCTGTGCCTCTCTAGATGTTGGTCTAAAACTCCCAACATCCACAGACAACCGCAGGCCAGCTGAGAATGATGGGAGCTATTTTTCATTCAAAAGTTGTTAACCCTTTGAGTGCCAGTGAGGTATCCAATGCTTTGTGTTGCAACGCATTGGATACCTCTGTGGCACTCAAAGGGTTAAAAAGGCTTCTTCTTTTTTTTTTTTAATTAAGCGGCAACTTTCTAGTGCGGCCACCAGGTGGCGATGTTTCTAACACCGTGGACAGTTGAAGTCAGTGACTCAGACATGTATTATAAATAAAATATGGCAGTTGGACACCAGTTGGCACTGCTGATAACAGTCTCAGCTGTAATACCTCTTTAATAAAATATCTCACAGCAGTGAAAGTAATCTGGTTTTAGTCAACAAGAGAAGCACGGAAACTAATTTTTTTTCCTCAAAACGTTGCTGCTCCTTTAAAAGCCCCATTTAAATTATTGGATATTTTCATTTCACACCTATAATGTACTTGGTTTGCCACAGAACTGTATCTGTTTAACCTCATTAAAGCAGAACTATCACCCCAAATAAAGTCTCCACCCTCAATAATTATTCATATCAGAGATAGTATTACCCAGCAAGTGCAGTGTTCTTAAGAAATCCTACTTCCTCTGAGACTGACATCCAGGCATCAGAGCAGACATCTTGCCTTAGAGACATCTGCACACCTGCGCGGTCCGTCCCGGTCTCCTCTAGGAGGCGCTGCATTGTACCTTAGGGTAAAAGGAAGGGACTGATGGTGCAGGGGCACAAATGCCTCTAAAGCAAAAAGCCTGCCCGTCAGTCTCAGAAAAGTAGGATTTCTTACTAACACGGTACTCATGCTGGATAATAGTACTATTTCTAAGCTTATCGTTATATGACTAATTACTGGGGGTTGACTTTATTTGTGGTGATAGTTCCGCTTTAATAAGGGCTATTAGGTCACGTCAATCAAGAAACCAATGAAAAGAATGATGTTAGGATCATTCAACCATATTGTAAGGGACTGTACCTTTAGGGTAAGGACTCATGGAGCTGGGGAGAGCCCCAACCTCCATTTTTATAATTGTTCCCCTTTTTTAGAAAATCACTTATTAAATGGCTTAGCTGTGTAAAATGGGGTTAGGTTCCGTTTAAATTTATTCTGTAAATAAAAGCTGAGGTAACTTTCTGGAATTTTCCCCTTCTTTTCCCGCTTGGAATGATGATTGGCTAGAGGTAGGTAGCTTTGCGCCAGGTAGTTGTTCTAGGCGGGAAAACGGGGTATAAAAGCCCTGGTACTCTCCTATTACTTTCACCTGTTGGCCAGCTCTGAGTGACGCAGTACCTGCTTTAACCTCTGCCCACCCATCCCAACAATAAGAAGTTATTGTAAATGTTTTATGTTAATCTAAAATAATATATATGGATAATATATATGTATGTGTATGAATATATATATGTATTTTAATTGAATTGTTGCAGCATAGAGGGTTCTTGAAATTCAAAGTAATTAAAGAATGGTTATTGGTGATAGTTCATGGCTGGAGGAGCTATGGTTTTTTGGTTATGGTAAACTTATCAGGCTGGGATGGCTGGTAAGAATGTTTCTGGTAATTATTTATTTATTTGAATAAAATGCTTGGGCCTTACCACCATTTTCAAGTTGTGTGTTTTATTTATTTATTGATTTATTTATTTGAGGCTGGTTTTCGGGTATATAAAAGGGTGGCGATCTTACAGCCTCCATGGAAGTTATTGAGGACTCAACACAAAACCTCCATCAAAATATCCTAGGATATGGAGGACAGTGTCATTGTATAAATGGGGACAACCTAAAACAAGGGTGCAAAAACTGGGAAGGGCCCCCCAAAGAAGTGGCGGGGAGGAAGGCTTGAAAATCTAATTCTGTAAACTACTCTAAAAGTCTTTAGATAAGGTTATCTGCAAGACAAATAACAGACTGCAGCTATTTTGTAGTGACCTTGAGGAATTAACCATAATTACAAGCTCTTTAGGACACTAGGAAGGAAGGATAGAGCTTGCAATCTCGTTTATCACACGCAACGGGCGTGTTTGTGTCTGTAAAGCAAATAACTTTCATGGGATGTATAGAAATATTGAACAAATGTGTATGTATGTTGCATATCAGATGTGACGGTGTGTCCGCTGCCTGCATGTATTCACTGGCCACATGTACAGAGTAAAATGGAGCAATTTCTGGGGCAAACCAATTGCAGTATTGGGAGGAAATTAAAATTTCCACTGAATTAAATTGGACTTTAAACCCCTTGAGTGCTAGAGATATCTCCAACGCAATGCATTCAAGGGATTAAAAATAACTCTGCAGCTCTATTTAACCCTTTGAGTGCCAGAGGGGTACGCAACACGTTGCGTACCCCTCTGGTACTCAAGGGGTTAAATCAGTGGAATGGTTTGTGTGTTCCCAAAGATACACACATTCACATTTTATTTTATCTATCTGTCTATATATATACGTTCCCAAACAGAGGCACTCACGTTAATGTTTTGCTAGTGCCTGGGTGCTCGTGTAGGAAGCCGTATTATAGATCCAATAAAGAAACAGCAGCACTCACAGGTCTTCAATATCATGTGTGTCACATAGTGAATATTTTATTGATCAATAAAATATTCACTATGTGACACACATGATATTGAAGACCTGTGAGTGCTGCTGTTTCTTTATTGGAGATATATATATATATATATATATATAAAATTTATTTTTCATTTTTATTTATTTATTCATTCTTGCAATGTTTTTTTGCCCGGTGTGTGTGTACTGCACAACACGGCACACTTATAATATGAAAGGGGATTCAGGACTGCCATTTTGAAGAGGGCTCACTCTCAAAATCTCAAAAGCTTGACCCCCCTGGTCTGGAACAGGCAAAGAATTAAGAGGGCAAGCAGACGGTGTAAGACTAGATTTTAGGCCTACTGACAAAGTACAGGGTATTTAAAGGAGCAGTAAACTTTTTTTAATGAAAAAAATATATATGTACGGCTTTCCCTGTTAAGTAAAATAACGGTACTCCCCACTGTTGAGAGATACATATTTCCAACGGTATTACAGTTTAAACCTGCGTGTGTGTTTTTTTTTTACATTTGCAGTGCCCTCTAGTGATCAAATTACAATTCATTATCGTGTTACATTCTGATGGAGAGGAAATTCAGTGTCTTACAGTTCTCCACAGAATGAGATGGAAACTGCCAAGTCACTTCCTGTCAGAACAATCAGGAAGTAAACGTACAGTAAATTCACTTCCTGATTATTTGAATTGTTACAAATGTTGAATAAAACAACTGACAGCAGTGGGAGTGACCTTATTTTACTCAGCAGAAAAAGACCTATATCATATAGGTTTTCAGAAAAATAGTTTACTGCTCATTTAAGCGTATATAACACTAGTTCATTTTTAGGTGTTAAAGGAGAATTAACACGCTCTTATTAAAGGGATAGTAATGTTTCATAATAAAAGCAGCTCTAATTAATCATCATAGTATTTGGACATTGGACAGTGCTATTTCAATTCTGTCAGAGTTGTAGTTCAAGAGTAATTCAATGACAAAGTATCCCCCTCCTGCCCCTTTTACTGATGTAACACTGCTCAGCCAGAGCAGAAGGGAGGTGCCCAGGTAGATTGCAGAGAGGGACAATCTTCAATTAAGATAAGGGAAAAACCTGAAAAGCTTGTCAAGGGGGGCAGGGCTTTCATTGTTCTCATAGGAAGAAGATTGTCCCCTTCTGTTATCTGTCTGGTCTATGGACTGGATTCCACATCTGAGAAGAGATGGCTTACACTAGGTAAAAGGGACGGGAGGGGAACTTTGCTTGTGAATATCTCATAAATAGTGTTGAGCGAGCACCCCGATGCTCGGGTGTTCGGGTGCTCTGACCGAGCACCCCCGGAGGCTCGAGTGCTCGGCCGAGCACCCGAACCCCATTGAATTAAATGGGAGGACTCGAGCATTACACCAGGCACCCCCTGCTCTGATGAGGGGAGGGTGCCTGGTCAATGCCCCCCTTCATCTCCACAATGCCCCTCTTCCACAATGTCCCCCTTCATCTCCGCAATGTCCCCCTTCATCTCCGCAATGCCCCCTTCATCTCCGCAATGCCCCCTTCATCTCTGCAATGCCCCCCTTCCACAATGTCCCCCTTCCACAATGTCCCCCTTCATCTCCGCAATGTCCCCCTTCATCTCCGCAATGCCCCCTTCATCTCCGCAATGCCCCCCTTCCACAATGTCCCCCTTCCACAATGTCCCCCTTCATCTCCACAATGTCCCCCTTCATCTCCGCAATGCCCCCTACCTCCAGTCCCTGGTGGTCCAGCGGAGCGTCTGTAAGATCTGTGCCTCCTTCGGCACAGATCCCTGCCACCCGAACATGGCGGGCGAGCACATGGCGGTACTCGTACGAGTACCGCCATGTGCCGAGCAGAGCGATGCTCGAGCCGATCCGAGCATCGGCCGAGCATGCTCGCTCAACACTACTCATAAATCATAAAGGTTTGAGAGATAAGACTTATATCGTTCTTCATGTTTTTTTAATGCCTACAAAATAAAATAAAGTTAAAACGAAGTATTACTATCCCTTTAAAAGCCCACCCCATTTAACTTACTATGACCAGAAAATCCCAATGACCACTATGAATTCTGCCCTTGCACCTTTGTTCAAAGATATAATAGTCAGTCAAGTCCTAGATGACGTGTCCATGGAGGCGGACATGACAGTTGCTGGGATATCTGGCTCTATACATATACAGGCTTTGATAAAGCGGGTGGGGACCCATGAAACAAATAGTGTTACTTTTTTTCCACTTTGGAGGAGGCTTACTTTACATTTTTTTCTTTATTTTTTTTTTATTTTCATTTTTCATTATCGGCACATTGAGGAGATCCAGTCTACACACAGGAGCAAGGACAGCTGATATCGAGCGGAGACAGTAAGATTTCTCCACATGCCAGGGTGTCAGCTCTAATATATATTAACAGCTGACAACTTCGAAACATGAGTGTACATTTAATATATTATTTGTTTTGTATGCTGTCTGACTGTATTTACACTATTGGGCGCCCCCTCTCTTTTCTCCTTGGTTGCTTTGGAGTGCTGGTCTTGTTATTTCAATACTGTCAGAGTTGTAGTTCAAGAGTAATTGAATGATAAAGTATACCCCTCCCGCCCCTTTTACTGATGTAACACTGCTCACCTCAGAGCAGCAAGACTGTCCGGATGGATCGCAGAGAGGGACAATCTTCAGTGAGCATAAGGGAAAACCTGTCGAGGGGGGCAGGGCTTTCCTTATGATCACAGTACGAAGATTGTCCCTTGCTGTGAGCTGTCCGGTCAAGGGACCATATTCAACATCTGAGGGGAGGCGGCTTACACTAGGTAGAAGGGGTGGGAGGGGGATACTTTATCATTCAATTACTCTTGAACTACAACTCTGACAGTATTGAAATAACACTCTCCATGCCCTAAATACTATGAAGATTAAATGGAGCTGCTTTTTTGTGAAACAATACTATCCCTTTAAAAGTGGTTTAACCACAACACAGCTCCATCAGTAATCCTTTCCAGCAGACAGCAATGGGGGGAGGGGGATTTTGCAAGCATCTGCATTTTTTTGCTAAATATGCTATTCTGAAGGATTTCCTCCTCTGAACTGGAGTTACCATAAATGTGCCCCAGTGAGTGTAACATACATGTAGCGTGACTCCGCATGCAAAATGGAACAGGGAGAGACAGCAGATGGATTGAAGCAGTACTAGGCAACCTTTAGCATTCCAGCAGTTGGGGGGCTACAAATCCTGCCATTCCCAACCAACTGTTGGCTGGTTTGGGACGGTGCAGTCCGAAGTCTTCAACAGCAAGAGTGCCAATAATTTGCTACCCTTTGCTTAAAGGGATAGTAATACTTCGTTTTAACTTTATTTTATTTTGTAGGCATTAAAAAAACATGAAGAATGATATAAGTCTTATCTCTCAAACCTTTATGGTTTAAGAGATATTCACAAACAAAGTATCACTTCCCTGTTCAACCAGATCAGAAGGGAGGTGCCCAGGTAGACTGCAGAGAGGGACAATCTTCAATTAAGATAAGGAAAAAAGCTGAAAAACTTGTCAAGGGGGGAAGGGCTTTCATTGTTTTCATAGGAAGAAAATTGTCCCCTTCTGTTATCTGTCCTGTCATACAACCAGACTCACATTTGAGAAGAGATGGCTTACACTAGGTAAAAGGGGCGGGGAGGGGAACTTTGCTTGTGAATATCTCATAAACCATAAAGGTTTGAGAGATAAGACTTATATCATTCTTCATGTTTTTTTAATGCCTACAAAATAAAATAAAGTTAAAACGAAGTATTACTATCCCTTTAAAGAAACCCTATCACGTAAAAAACATTGGTGATTTCAAAGAGCTTTCAAAATCACCAAAATGTTGTATTAGCCATATTTATTTAGAAAAACAAGTTTGAGTTAATTAAATGTATAGATTAGGTAATTACAGGCATGTGTTCATTACCTCCTCCACTCTCTGACATGCATCCCTTTCATTGCTGGGTTACTTGTGAGTGGGGAGGTAATGTAGGGCTACGGCAGTACCTGCACGGAATGGCTGTAATTAAAGGCATAGTAATACTTAAAATGTAAAAAAAATGTGTTGTAGGGTTTATCCCCCTGAGTAAAACAAGGGTATTCCCACTGCTGAGAGATATTTTATTAAAAAATTATAACAGCTCAAACTTGAATTTTTAGGTGCAATGTCACAGTGGCCTGAACATTTACAGTGGCGCTGTTGCTACACCATCCTATGGACAGCTCTGGTCTGTAGACCATAAATCTCCATAGGATGGTGTAGCAACAGCGCCACTGTAAATTTTCAGGCCACTGTAATATTGCACCTAAAAAAATTCAGGTTTGAGCGGTTATCATTTTTTAATAAAATATCTCTCAGCAGTGGGAGTACCCTTGTTTTACTCAGGGGGATAAACCCTACAACATATATTTTTTACATCTTAAGTATTACTGTCCCTTTAACCTAATATATACATCTAAATAACTCATATATTAGTTTTATAAATAAAACATTGTTAAGAAAATATATAGAGAATTTTTATATCTCTTGCAAAACCACTTTGGGAGGGCACACTAAGATGTGATAAACAGGTGATAAAGAGGAGATAACTTATCTGCTGACATCACTTCTCTAGTCCCAATGTTATTCTATGGGGCAAATGCACAAACATTTCTCAAATGGGAGAGATCTTAGTGCATCGGCTCCATAGAATAACATGGGAATTGGAGAAGTGATCTCACTGGAGAAGACATCTCTACTTTATTGCTGCTTTATCACTCCTTAGCGAATCATTCCCTAGTTGCTTTTAGGTGATGCTAGGAACTGCAATGCATCACAGAGCAGGCCATAGACACAGAGCAGGACTATGCAGCTAAGGTGACCATGGATGGAAATGAAGATTTCATTCAGCATGACAGCACAGGAGCCCTGCAGTATGTGTTTTTATAAAGGATGTGTGGTCACCTTAGATGCAGGCTGTTATGTAACAGTAGAGATATATCCGGAGTAGAAGGTCCATAATGCATTTCAAAACATGGTTCTTAATAGTATTAGGACTGGAACACCCAGAATAACGGGTGTTGATAGGTTTCCAAAAGACCTGGGGCTTGGGCCCAGCCAATTCATTACTAGAGCGTCTCTCTGTCCAATTGCACAATGACTTTTAGGTGACTCAGCCAGGATTATATGATCCAAGCTAGTAGTGAGATTCTGGGCTTTAATTATACGAGCTTCAGACCTCTATGACATGGCAAATATATGATTTATGGCCTTATTTTATTAAAGGAACACTAAGCCCAAAAAATGAAATGAGGTTATATAATTTTAAATATCATGTACTTCAAGCTAGCATCTGCAAAACATAGTTATTGTATGAAAGATCCCTAAAATCTAATCCCAAACTTGAATTTTTACTGCATATGCAGACTTATCCTAGATAGATGCAATTTGGTTAATAGTTTGCGCACATCTATCGCCGTTAAATGGACAGTATTGTAAAAAAAAATATATATGTCTGATTGTTCGGTGTCACTTTTTTTATAATGAGTAGTGTGTTCAGAAAATCCTATACCTTTATGTTCAGCTTAAAAATCCAATGAACCCCTTAAAGACCATTGTCGTGCCAGGACCGTCACGGCGGTCCGGCACTTAAGGACCAATGACGGTCCTGGCATGGCATGGAGTTCAGGGCTCCCGGCGCGGCTGTGTGCCCTTCTGGAAGCAATAATAAAAAAAAAAATGCCCTGTGGTCCGCAAGTGCCGGCCGCGTGTGCGCGCACCGGTCCTTAAGGGGTTAAAAGTTCCCCGTCGTGCCCCTTTTCAGTACGTCATGCAGACTCCCCTCAGATCCGAAATCCGGTAGCTTGCCCAGAAAGATCACAACAAGGGACAACAGTGTGTCTATAGGTATTTGGAAAACACTGCCACCCTTGATGAAGGAGGGCAGGTTTTTCCTTATGAGGACACAATATTGTCCCTTGTTGCAATCCGTCCGGACCTGCTTTCTGATCTGAGGGGAGGCCGCATGATGTACTGAAATGGGATGGGAGGGGAAACTTTTAAATGGGATTTTTAAGCCGAACACGAAGGTACAAGATTTTCGGAACGTACTATGCGTTATAAAAAATTACTCTGAACAATTGGAGGTATATTTATTTTTTTGACAATACCATCTCTTTAATGTGTTGACATTAGAACCCGCTGCTCTTCTATGCAGAAAGGCAGATATCTTAACGTTTTGAGTGCTGGAGGGGTATGCAACACATTGCAAAGCCCCACTGGTACTCAAAGGGTTAACTCAGGCCCTTTAACAAACAATAAAACAATGTTACTTCTGAGACCCATCATGCTAGCTATGGTAATAGGAGTCCTAGAAAAGGCAGGGATGCAAGCTCTCCATATAAGACTAGATTTTAGACATCAAAAATAAAAAAAAAATAAATACATTTTTTTTACAGAAGCTAGCATGGAGTACAATGTATTTAAAGGGATAATAATGTTTCACAAAAATAGCAGCTTCGATTAATTTTCATAGTATTTGGGCCATAGAGAGTGTTAGTTCATTACTGTCAGAGTTGTAGTTCAAGAGTAATTGAATGATAAAGTATCCCCCACCCTCCCCTTTTACCTAGTGTAAGCCTCCTCCCCTCAGATGTGGAATCTGGTCTCTTGACTGGACAGGTCACAGCAAGGGACAATCTTCTTACTGTGATCATAAGGAAAACCCTGCCCCCTTGACAGGTTTTTCCTTATGATCACTGAAGATTGTCCCTCTCTGTGATCCATCTGGGCAGTCTTGCTGCTCTGAGGTGAGCAGTGTTACATCAGTAAAAGGGGCGGGAGGTGGATACTTTATCATTCAATTACTCTTGAACTACAACTCTTGACAGTATTGAAATAACACTCCATGGCCCAAATACCATGATGATTAATTGGAGATGCTTTTATTGTGAAACATTACTATACCTTTAAGTGTGTTTTACTTGTTTCAATTGGGTTTGTAACCCACTGAATGCTAGAGAGGTCTACAATGCATTGCATAATTTAAGGACCAGAATACATTGCAAGTAGATGGCTAGAGAGATCATAATCTTAGAAACCATAACTGCAATTGAATGGCAAGAGAGAGATCTTCATATGAGGGACCAGAATGCATTGCACGTCCATCATGTGTCCTCCCTACTTGAATGATACAATGGTGACATGCAGCCAATATGCCTCCCTGTCCCCAATGAGTGAACGGCATGCACAGTCACCTATCCATCTCCAGGTAGCGGAGGCGGGTGGACAGGTCTTCCAGGCGATTGACGTGTTTGTGACACTGGCTGCAGTATAACCCACTCAGGGCCGTGCATGGAGGGGGTGCCAGCAGTTGGCGCTCCATTAAGGGGGCACCACTAGGGAAATGCAAAGATCGACCATGAGCAGAACTGAAGAGCACACTGGACCATATTAATTAAAGAGACACGCCAATCACAACATTGCCAGCGGTACAGAGCGTCATTACAAAGTATAAGGAATAATCAGATGTTCATTTATACTCAGGTATTACTATCTCTTTTACTCTCTTGCATTCTAGAGATGGCTGTAGCATCTAAGGGGTTAAGCCTCTGCCTATCATTAACCCTTTAAAGTCCAGAAGGGTGTGCAACACATTGATTTGAGATGCACTGCTCACCTCTGTGAAACTTATAGTATTAAGAAACATTTGATGGCAGATAAGAACCATTCGTCCCATCTAGTCGCCCATTTTCCTACTGTAAAAACCTCCAACCTTATTTGGTCCTTGGTCTTATCTTATGTTCAGGTCAGCCTTATGCCTATCCCTGCATGCTTACATTCCCTCACTGTATTAACCTCTACCACTTCTGCTGGTAGACTATTCCACTTATCTACTACCCTCTTAGTGAAGTAAAACTTTCTTACATTACATCTAAACCTGTGTCCCTCTAGTTTTAGACTATGGCCTCCTGTTATAGCATTTTTACTCCTTTGAAATATACTTCCATCCTGCACTTTGTTGAATCCCTTCATGTATTAGAATGTTTCTCTATCATATCCCCTCTCTCTCTTCTCTCCTCCAAGCTATACATATTCAGATCCTTTAGTCTATCCTGATATTTCTTTTCATGTAAACCAGTCACCATTTTAGTAGCCTCTCTCTGAATTCTCTCTAGACTATCTATATCCTTCTGGAGATGTGGTCTCCAGTACTGTACACAATACTCTAGATGAGGTCTAACCAGAGTGACATGACCACTTCCCTTTTTCTGCTACTAATTCTCCTAGCAATACAACCCAGCACCCTGCTTGCATTCCCCGCCACTTTACTACATTGCCTGCCTACCTTTAAAGGGATAATAGTACTTAAATATTACTAATCCCAATATTGTAGCTATGGTATAAAGAATTTAATTGCCCCCAGGTTCATCTCTCAAACCTTTATGGTTTGAGAGATAACCGAGTGCAAAGTTCCCCCCTCCCTCATCCTTCCCTGAAGTCAGCGTACTGACTGCAGGAATATCCGGTCTGATTTGTATCAGGCAGCTCTGCAGCTGAGCCGAGATCGCGTTAGTAAAAAATAATTATTTCACTGAAACGGTCTTCTACATGTACTTGGTTTGCAAGCACACGTAGAAGACCGTTTCAGTGAAATAATTATTTTTTTACTAACGCGATCGCGGCTCAGATGCAGAGCCGCCTGATACAAATCAGACCGGATATCCCTGCAGTCAGTGCAACTCTGACTTCAAGGAAGGGGGAAACTTTGCGCTCGGTTATCTCTCAAACCATAAAGGTCTGAGAGACGAACCTGGGGGCAATTAAATTCTTTATACCATGGCTACAATATAGGAATTAGTAATATTTAAATATTACTATCCCTTTAAGTCATTAGAAATAATTACTCCCAAATCCCTTTCCTCTGTTGTCTCAGACAGCACAGTACCCTTAATAGTATATTTTTCCTTTGGATTTTTATGTCCCAAGTGCATTATTTTACTTTTATCAACATTAAACTGCAGCTGCCACACTCTTGTCCATTCTTCTAATTTATCTAAATAATTTGACATTTGGCTTATTCCCCCTGGAATGTCTACCCTATTGCAGATCTTTGTATCATCTGCATAAAGGCATACCTTCCCTTGAAGACCTTTAGCAATATCACTAATAAAAATATTAAAAAGAATGAGCCCCAGTACAGATCCCTGAGGTACCCCACTAGAGAGTAACACTAGACAGTAACACTATTGATAACCCCCCCTCCCATGAAATTAACCCTTTGGTGCACTTAAGACTCACCTGGGGGAGATGCGCTGGGAGGAGATGGATGACTGGGTGAAGCTCTGATCCTCCTCATTGCTGTGGTTGTTGAAAAGGTCCGGTTCTGCCCCTTCCCCAAAATCCTCAAACTGTTCCTCCTGACTTGTTACCGTGACAACCGAAATGTCACATAGAGACAGCTCCAGGCCCTCCGGCCTGAGGAGAGAGGGGAAATGGTGAGCGAGAGATAAGGAAGCAAGAGATGGAGATAGTGGGGCCCAGTTTACATCTGATGTTCCTCTAGGAAAAAGCACTTAAGGCACATCCACATCCATGGTCTAAACCATAATATGACCCCAGGCCAGCTTGCTCAGCCCCTATGTTTATCTAGAGGGGGAAAGTACCGCCCCTTACCCTCTACCTCAGGATACCCATGACCCCAGCCCTTCACAATGTTGCCCAGTGCAGAAAAAAATTCTTGCCCTATAACATACAAGCACAGAGAAATCTCTTAAACCCCCCCCCCATGGCTGTTACAAATGTCTCTTTCGCATCCAAGGGCTCACATAATGGCCAAAAGAGGGGCCTATAAACTGATAATTGGGATTGCACTGGCCACACCCACAATTTAGAATGTGGGTGGAACCATTACAGCTAAGGCTCCTCCTCTCAGAACTCAGCACTCTGTGCCTACTTTACCTAATGGGAATCCGGCCTTTGTGTTGGGGCAACAAGGAGGTGTATGAGTGGAGAAAGGAAAAATAAACTGGAGAGAGATGGGTAATGAAAAATGTATAGGAAATGTGCATTCAGTGCATCAGTAGGGTCATGTATTTAGGGAGGCTAATAATTGGCCTGCGGGATATATTTATATAACACTAATATATAATGTTGGTCTCCTCATTATCATCTTCTTGTGAGATAGACTGAAAAAAGAAGAAAAAGCACAATAATAAAAGGATGTGTAACTGAAAAGACAAGAGGAAAAACAGACAAAAAGAAAGAAAGAGAGAGAAGGCTTCCTTCCTTGCACCGAAGGGAAAGGGAGGGGTTGACAGCGGGGCACGTATCCAAGATTGGGGTGTTTGTGCCCATGGTCATTGGTAGGTCCTGAGGGTGGGGGTGGGGAGGGGAGTTTATAAATATTCACACCACGGGACTGCCACCACTTTTTTGTTTGCTCTGCACCAGCAGCCGCGTGAAGACTCCAAGAATCCCACCCTCCCTCCTCATTCATTTATTTTATTATTGTCACAGTGTTGAGGTGGTTGGCGGTTATGGTCCTTGCCAGGTGGTTTAATTAAAGGGATAGTAATACTTTATTATAACTATCCCCCATATTGTACATATTTGTAAAATAATGTCATAGCCCCCAGGTTCATCTCTCAAACCTTTATGGTTTGAGAGATAACAGAAGGCAAAGTTCCCCCCACCCTCCCCCTTCCCTGAAGTCAGAGTTGTACTGACTGTAGGGATAACCAGTCTGACTTTCATCAGGTGGCTCTGCAGCAGAGCCGCAATCTCGTTAGTGACAAAGAATTATTTCACCAAAACGGTCTTCTACGTGTGATTGGTTTGTGCTTGGTTTGCAAGCACACGTAGAAGACCGTTTCAGTGAAATAATTCTTTGTCACTAACAGGATCTTGGCTCTGCTGCAGAGCCGCATGATGAATGTCAGACCGGATATCCCTGCAGTCAGTACAACGCTGACTTCAGGGAAGGGGGAGGGAGGGGGGAACTTTGCCTTCGGTTATCTCTCAGACCATAAAGGTTTGAGAGATGAACCTGGGGGCTATTACATTATTTTACAAATATGTACAATATGGGGGATAGTAATAATAAAGTATTACTATCCCTTTAACTGTTAGCTCGCCTTACGGACATTAGGGAGTTACTCCATCTCCTGTTGGCTAATGGCTCTGGGGAGGACAGAGACTCTGGTGTTGGTGTGTGCCATCGTGCCAACTGGCCCATGCCAGGATGCAGGCATATCGTTATTGTTTAGTTTAATGCTTTAATAAATGCTGTGGCCTTTTCTTACCCAAGTTGGTTGTCAGTCTGTTTTTCTTGGGTAGGAAGAGGTTTTTATAATTGTTTGGAGTATGTGCCCCCTAGGCAGTCAGGCAACAGAGAGAGAGACACAGAAGGAGAGAGTGAAAATAAAAGATTCATAGAGACAGAGAGAGCAGAGAGAGGAGGAAGGAAGGGGCTGCAGTTGCGCACTTCCTGAATGATCTCCAAGCCTGCTCTTGCAACATCTGGCTGCAGGCACGTGCACACATAGACACCAAGGAGGACTTGAGCACCTGCCCTTTTTGTCCAAAGTGCCCTCGTGCCCTTTTAACAAAAACAAAAGTTGCCTCACTGCCCGCACTGACCCCCCCCCCCCCCCAGTCATGTCTGTGCCTCCTTCAGGACAAACCTGTAGATGCTGCGCTCCCCCATTGGCTCTTTAGTATTACAGAGCGCTGGGAGATGACATCATCTCCCAGCGCTCTGCATGAAGAGAAGACCGGGCGAGAGCTCCAGCAGATACAGGTCTGTGCCAAAGGAGGAACATACAGACCCCTCCTGCCGCTGGACCACCAGGGAAGAGGTAGGAAATAGACACTGGGGGGCAATATGGAAATGATGGGGCAATATGGATCTGAAGGGGGCAAGATGGAGATGATGGCAATGTAGAGATAATGGGGCAATGTATGTGAGGGTAAGTTGGAGCGGATGGGGCAATATAGAGATGATGGGGGCAATATGGAGCTGACGGGGGACAATGTAAGGGTAATAGGGAGATGATGGGGGGCAATGTGGAGATTAGGAGCATTGTGGAGGTGTCCAGTGAAGATGGACAATGGGGGGGCCGCTTCAGATTTCTGTGCCTACAGGCTCCTGATATGTAAATCCTTTTCTTTTTAAATATATATTTTGAATAAATAATTATGAGAAGTGCTCTTTTTTCATTTGAGCCCCTGCCCCCCAAATTGTCTGTGCACGTCCCTGTCTGGCTGTGGTACAAACTCCTACCCTAAAAAAACCCTTAGTACTCACGTAGCAGGAGGAGGCATTCGTGGTACCCCTCCAACCCCTTCAGTTTCAGGGTCCTCCTGCGTAGTCAGCACTCCTGTGTCCTCATCTGTGAAGGTCTCGCACTCGCTGTAGGCACTCTCCGAGCCCACGTAGGCACTGTCTGTAACCTCTGTCACCTGGGGGATAAAATGGGGCAATTATTTATAAAGGCATAAAAACACCCCCCAGAAAAAACACATATTTAACAACTGGTTGGGAATGAAGTTGAGTTATAGTCTCCCACATCTGGAGGGTCAGCACTGGACTAGCAATGCTCTAGGTCTCTATTACTGAGGCTGCTATGCTAAGAAAGGGGAGCAATTCTGGAGCAAACCAATCTGTACTGTAGGAGACAAATAAAACTTCTTGTTGAGTTAAATGAGGTTATAACTACTTTAATGCATTGGATACTTCTCTGGAACTTGAGGGGTTAAAAGCCCCATTTAAACCGAATTGGAGGTCTGGGGGATTTTTATTTGTTACCTGTTTGGTTTACTCCCCCTTTTTTATTAGAGCGTCAGCTGGCGCAGATCTGGAGCACAGGCAGCCTACTGGTGATGTAAGTGTATAGCTACATTCTGAACTTTAAACCTGAGACACAGGGGAGATGTACTAAGGTGTGATAAAGAGGAGATATCTTCTCCAGTGTGACAAACTCTCCAATTCATATGTTCTATGGAGCCAATGCACTAAGATGTCTCCAGCTTAACAGATCTTAGTACATAGGATCCATAGGATAATATAGGAACTGGAGAAGTTATCTCCTCTTTATCACACCTTAGTACATCTCCCCCTGTAGTCTATAACTAAATCTCTCCCATAGACTAACACAGGAAAGGAGAGTTTATCACACTGGAGAAGTTATCTCCTCTTTATCACACCTTAGTACATCTCCCCTGTAGTCTATAACTAAAGCTCTCCCATAAACTAACATAGGAACTGGAGCGTTTATCACACTGGAGACGTTATCTCCTCTTTATCACACCTTAGTATATCTCCTCCTGTAGTTTATAACTAAAGATCTCCCATAGAATAACATAGGAACTGGATAGTTTTTAGCATTCAAGTAGTTATAACCCCATTTATTTAATTCAATGGGAACTTTTAATTCATTCCCTACTGTGCAGCTGCATTGCTCCAGAATGACCCCACTTTTATCACATTCAGGTAGTAGTAGTAGAAGTAGTAGTCTTCATCAGCTGAAGGGCCACCAGTTGACTAATCCTGGCATAGAGGAGCCCATGTGCTAAGGGTTCTTTAACTTTAACAGTGACATTCACTCTATTTCCTTACCAGATTCTTCATACTCAGCATTATCTATATCTGACCAAAGCTCAACAGAAAGAAGGAAACGGGTTATCTAAAGGCTCCTACACAGTAGATCTCAGAGCAAACAGATGACCTCAGTGCAATAAGAAGCAGTAAAGATAGGCTCTCAGTAAAGCAAGGCATTTAAAGGGGCCCAAAACAACTGACAACTTTGAAGGAGCTTTCAAAATCTCTTATGTTGTATTTGCCATTTTTTTTTTTTAAAGAAATCTATTTTTTGCATGACAGATTACGGTAATTCAGACATGCTGCGGAGGCACTTCCTGTCTTAGCTCTACATTACCTATCCCCTCATTAACACTTAACACTTCCAGTATTAGGGGAAGTGGGCAAAGCACTGCTGAGCAGGGAAGGTAATGTAGGACTGTGACAGGAAGTGCCTGCATTGTATACCTTCATACCTCCCAAGTGTCCCTCTTTAGGAGATATAAGGGGTCCATAATTCCCAAGTGTCCCTCTTTAGATGTTATAAGGGGTCCATAATTCCCAAGTGTCCCTCTTTAGGAGATATAAGGGGTCCATAATTCCCAAGTGTCCCTCTTTAGATGATATAAGGGGTCCATAATTCCCAAGTGTCCCTCTTTAGGAGATATAAGGGGTCCATAATTCCCAAGTGTCCCTCTTTAGGAGGGACAGTTCTCCTTTGAGACCCAAATCCCTCTGTCCCTCTTTCCCACCCATGCATCCCTGTGTTTAGGAGATTAGACTGTGTGGTGTATCACATTGCTCCACAGCAATAAAACTCACAGTAATGTCTGTGTAATCTTTAGTATAGGTGTTTATTAATTAGCCTGTGTAAATAAAATACTTTGGTCTTGTTCTTAATCATTTATTCAGTTACACAAGAGGTGTCAAGTAGGTCATGAAATAACCTGAAAATTCTCAGTAATGACCCGCCCACTAGCCACACCCCCAGCAACACCCCCTAAAACACAAGTGTCCCTCTTTGGCCATTTGAAACGTTGGGAGGTATGTTCGTTAATCAGCATAATTTAGAAATCTAAATAATGCAAAAAACTAGATTTCTGAATACAAAAGTCTAATAAACCATAAGGCTGATTTGGAAAGTTATTTCAAAATCACTTAAGTCAATATTAGATGATGGGTTCCCTTTAACCCCATGAGTGCCAGAGGAGTAGGCAACAACAGGAGAGATTTATTCATACAGGGTTTTGGTAGAATCAGGCACTCCCTATGGGACCCGCAGCTATCACTACCACACACAGTTACTGGTAACGCTATTTTTTGTTGATCCCAAACATTCAACAACAAAAAGGTTTCAACATTAACTGAATTCCAGGCTAATAATCAGCTTGTTTGATGCGGCTCATTTACCTTGGTTCTGAAGGTCATTGCCTAAATTAACCCATAAATACAGCACTGTGGTTGATGTTGTAAGATGATTTAGAGTAATTCTTGAGCAAACCAACCGCACCATAGGAGACAAATAAACATTCCAATTCCGCCATGGGTTGGAGACCTCTTTAGCATTTAAAGGGATAGTAATGTTTGACAAAAAAGCAGCTCTGATTAATCTTCATAGTATTTGGGCCATGGAGAATGTTATTTCAATACAGTCAGAGTTGTAGTTCAAAAGTAATTGAATGATAAAGTATCCCCCTCCCGCCCCTTTTACCTAGTGTAAGCTGCCTTGAGATGTGGAATCTGGTCTCTTGACCAGACAAATCACAGCAAGGGACAATCTTCTTACTGTGATCATAAGGAAAACTCTGCCCCCCTTGACAGGTTTTTCAGGTTTTTCCTTATGCTCACTAAAGATTGTACCTCTCTGTGATCCATCCGGACAGTCTTGCTGCTTTGAGGTGAGCAGTGTTACATCAGTAAAAGGGATGGGAGGGGATACTTATCATTCAGTCACTCTTGAACTACAACTCTGACAGTATCTTGCACAATTCAAAGTGGGTATCCTACTGAAATGACGCCGCCTACTTGCCGAGCATCAAAACATCATGTCCAAAATGTTGCCAATGGCTGAATGGTAGCATGCAAAAGGTTGTCGGGCCTCTTACGGTAGGACTGGTGGAGTTCAGTATTAACCCCATGGATGCTACAGAGGTCCAATTGTAGACCTAGACAGAATCCAAGGGGTTTAGATAGCAATACAGTTTCTGCTGCATGCTGCTGCTATTAAACACGTTTCTGCCAGCACTTTCCAAGATCTTCCAGGATAAGAGATCTCCCGACAATGTGCTTAAATTCACAGCCCGTGCCATCAACTATTATCTTGATATGTCAGCTGAGTGCATCAGGTTTATTGTGGAGTAGAAAGGGCTATCAAAGCAGCAGTAGACTTGTGATTATGGAACTGAAGAACAGAACCAATCAGGATTTGGCAGAATAGAGTGTGGAGTTGATCTATAGTAAAACGAACGTAATGAACCAGGCAACATTTTAAACATCAATTGGGCTGAAAGCACGTGTAATAGCATCATTCTTCAGGGCAACATTTTACATGCTCCCTTTTGATGCTGACAACATTTTGAAGTTGCTGTTTTGATGTGCGGCATTAGCACCATGCCATTTCCATAGTAAGCTGACAGAAAAAAAAATAGTGTTCTCCGGTATTCAAGTATCCATACAGTTCAATGCCAGAAAAAGCCAACCTACTTCTCCAAGTATCAAATAGAGTCAAGAAATCTGCACTTGGAAAGTTCATCAATGAATGAATAGAATCAAATCTGAAATCTTTCCTGGAAAACCAATAAAAGTGCATCATTTTGGAGGAGTAAAACAAACTCCATTATGACTTACGCATTTCGCACTAAGATGTTACTGACTTGTAGGGAGTTTTTAAATATTCAGTGTAATGACTGTTGTTGATTTGTCTAGGATTAAGCACTGTTTCCTGAGAAAAACATAAGACGTAGTGGAGCTTGTGTTCTACTCTTTCAAGTGATTTACATTTAATTGTTTTCCAATACAGATTTTGGATTTTATTATACTGATTCATTGATGCATACCACTAGTGCACAGGGATGCACCATATGTAATCAGGTACCGCGTGTACCAACAGTGTTATTAATACATAAACACAATGCTGTAAATATCACCTGCACTATTATACCATAATCCCACATGATATCATTAGTAATGTATATATCAGTTGTTCCACACCAGAGGATGGATGCAGTAATAAAATTCCACACTAAAACAGGTGTCGGAGCCATATTTTTGTGCTAAGTCTATTTGGACAGAAAAGTGGCAGATGACATTTAATGTAGATAAATGTAAGGTTATGCATTTGGGCTGTAGAAACAACGATACAACATATACAGTAAATGGGAAACAACTTGGGGAATCCTCATTAGAGAAATAGTTAGGAGTAGTGATAGACAAAAGACTTCACAGCAGTGTGCAGAGTCACTCAGCTGCTGCAAGAGCAAATAGGGTACTAGTCTGCATAAAAAGAGGTGTAGAAGCAAGGGATGCTAATATTATCCTACCTCTGTATAAATCCTGGGTTAGGCCTCATCTAGAACATGGAGTACAGTTTTGGGCACCAGTTCTTAAAAATACATTAGTGAACTGGAAAAGGTGCAGAGACGTGCAACAAAACTGAATAAGGGATTGATGGATCTGAGTTATAAAGAGAGACTAGCTAAACTGGGTTTGTTTATATTAAAGAAGAGACATCTAAGGGGCGATATGATTACCATTTACAAATACATTCAAGGTCAATACAAACAACTCTCTAATTATTTATTTACTCAAAGAGCTGGGCGAAGAAAGAGAGGTCATCCATTTGGACTAGAGGAAAGGCACTTTCGCCAGAAACAAAGGCATGGATTGTTTTATAGTAAGGGCAGTAAAACCGAGGCAAATAATTCTTTGCCTCAGGATGCTGTGCTTGCAGGTACTGTAACAGCTTTCAAAAAAGTAAAGGATACCTATCTAGCACAGAACACTATTGAGAATTATGACAGTTGGCTTCAATGCAGAGAGGATGTTGATCCAGAGAAATATATGACTGCCATTTGGAGTCAGGAAGGAATTTTTTTTACCCACCTGGGGATTCACTGAAAATGGCTTCAGTGGGTTTTTTTTCTTTCCCTTCCTCTGTATCAACATGGGAGATTTGGCATCGGCTTTACTTGATGGAAGCATGTCTTTTTTTCAGCATCATTAATTTTGTTACTGTATTACTAGGTTACCAAGTTATCCATGATGTAAATTCTCCTATTAACACTGCATCCGCCAGTGTGGGAGTCTGCTCCTCTCGTTTGTACTTTGTATAATGAATCCTATGTACTAGCAAGGCCCACTGGAAATCCGTATTAACCCTTTCAGGTGCCAGTGGGGTACGCACGGTACCCTCTCGCTGAGAAGATTAAAGGAGAATACTTCATAATAATAACTGCCTCTCACACACACACACACACACTAACATTACTATGTTCAGAAAATCCTAATAGCCCCTATATAATGCCCCCTTGTTCCTTTGCCCAAGAGATAAAATCTTCAGTCCGTCCTAGTTGTCTTGTCCCTCGAGGCTGACATGACATTTGCTAGTAGGATCAAAGGACTCAAACTCTGCACACTGTATATGGTAATCTTAACACTTTAGAGAGATACTAATGTGTGACAATTAATCCCCATTCAATTATTCTTCATAGATTTTTGGCCATGTATAGTGTTATCACAATACTGTCAGAGTTGTAGTTCAAGAGTAATTGAATGATAAAGTATCCCCCTCCCGCCCCTTTTACCTAGTATAAGCCGCCTCCCCTCAGATGTGGAATCTGGTCTCTTGACCAGACAGATCACAGCAAGGGACAATCTTCTTACTGTGATCATAAGGAAAACTCTGCCCCCTTGACAGGTTTTTCAGGTTTTTCCTTATGATCACTGAAGATTGTCCCTCTCAGTGATCCATCCGGACAGTCTTGCTGCTCTGAGATGAGCAGTGTTACATCAGTAAAAGGGGCGGGAGGGGATATTTTATCATTCAATTACTCTTGAACTACATATTGGACAGGATTGTAATAACACTCTTAATGGCCAAAAAAGTATGAAGAATAATAGGGTATTTATTTGCACATATTACTATTGCTTTAAGGGTTAGAGCAGTGCACAAAGCATTGTTCTGCAAAGCGTTGTGCAGCCCTCTGTTCCTTAACCCTTTGAGTGCCAGAGGGGTACATAACACATTGCTTCGAAATGTGCTGTGTACCCCTCTGGCACTCAACGGGTTAAGAAGGCTCAGGAACTCTGCCTCCTTAAGTTTAAAAAAAAAATTGTCAGCATCTGTCATGGCCTCCTCCATGGACATGACGTGTAGGATTGATTAAGGATGGTGTCTCTTGAACCAATGAGCAAAGTTCAGAGAGGCCATTAGAATTTTCTGCCTATAGTAAGGTAGAACAATGGGGAGTTATTTTAAAGAAGTGTTACTTCTCCCTTAAAGTGGAACTATTATCAAACTTACATTTAGCCCCCAAATCCTTAATACCTTAGCGATATACATATAAATACTTATATTTTGTAGCATAAGTCCGGCATTAGTGAAAAATAGAACTGACTCGGCAGGCAGCAGCGGGCAACAGGGCAGACATCTTGCGGAGAAGGCACCTCTAAGACTGCGCTGTCCGTCTCCTTCACCTCCATGACTGGGGAGTTGAAAGCCTTTGTACCTTAAGGCAACAGAAGGGACTGACAGCGCAGGTGCAGAGAGCGCCAACAGCAAGATCTCAGCCGATGGCTGTCTGCCTAAAAAGTTCTATTTCTTACTATGCAGCAAAATACAAGTATGTATATGTGTGTCGCTAAGGTATTGAAGCGGAACTACCACCCCGCTTAAACTTGCCCCTAAAGAATTACCCATCTGGCGACTAGCTGATCAGTAGTACAAGTCGCGAGAATTATTACCTCCTTTTAGAGAATTCCTACTGCTCCCAGACTGTCAGCTAGGAAACAGCGCAGCCATCTTTGCATAGTGACGTCTGCTCACCTGGGCTGTCAGTCCCTTTTGATACCGCGCGGCTCCTAGCAACGCCTCCTAGAGCAGACTGGGACTGACAGCGCAGGCGCGCAGACATCACTATGGAAAGATGTCTGAGCTGTTTCCTGGCTGTCAGTCCGGGAGCAGTAGGAATTCTCTATAAGGAGGTAATAATTCTGGTGACTAGTACTATTGAGCAGCTAGTCGCCAGATGGGTAATTGTTTAGGGGCAAGTTTAAGCGGGGTGGTAATTCTGCTTTAACCCTATGAGTGCCAGAGGGGTACAGAACACATTGCTTTGCAATGCATTCCGTACCACTTTGGCACTCAAAGTGTTAAGGATGTGGGGCTCAGTGTAAGTTTGATGATAGTTCCGCTTTAAATGACTGCATTTTCCTGTGTATGCTATAGAAGTGTTTGGGGTTTAATTACATTTAACTCTGAGTGCCAGGGGATGTGCAGCCTTTTGCAATGCTTGCACACCTCTCCGGCACTCCAAGAGTTAAGTTTTAATGGCAGAGGAGTGTGTGCACCAATTTGCACTAAAGGGATCATACACTCTGGCCCATGATTTCTATATGATCTGGCAGATTCCTAAATTACCCCCATAAAGTACTGAGTATAGCATGAGAGATTCTTATACACATAGAACATCACAAGCATTGTATATACCAGCATTGTATTCACTACCAGAGCTGTATACGCACATATCACAGCACATGTAAAGTATATATATCAGCTGTGTTATATACACAGAAAGCCCTGTACATACCTTCTGCTCTATTTATATACACAGTATTGTACACATTACCAGAGATGTATAAACACATCATAGATCTGAATACACCAGCGTCATTATACAGATGTAAATATATAATTGTATATACCATTAGACCTATATATAGATACTAGTAGATGAGCCCGTGTACACGGGCCACAGTGGCCGGCGGTCGCGGTGCATTCATGCCCAGAAGAGACTGCCCGTAGCTGATACAGAGCTGGGCGCTCCGAAGTCAGACCTCCGGTCTGGCTTCGGAGCGCCCAGCTCTGTATCAGCCTCATCACGGGCAGTCTCTACTGGGCATGACTGTGTCGTTACAAACTTTGTAGCGAATTATTATATAGGATAATTACATCACCATCCATACCACTAGCACTATATCCTATATAATAATTCACTAAGGATGTTAGTCAGAAGCCGACATGAGCAGTAGAGACAGATGCGCGAGCTGCAGTCATGCACAGTAGAGATTGCCCGTGCCACAGCTGCCACGGAGCGGGTCGCTCCGAATTCAGACCGTAGTCCTCTCTGCGCACCTATATAAGTACACCTATATATACCACTAGCACTATATATAGATATGAATACATCACTGTATGTTCATAAATAAACCTGTATATACCACCAGCACTGTATAGATATAAACCTATCACTGTACATACCACTAGCACTAAATACACCTGTGTATATACCACTAGCACTATATAGATATAAGTACACCTATATATACCACCAGCACTGTACAGATATAAATATATCACTGTACATACCACTAGCACTGTACATATATAAATACACCTGTGTATATACCACTAGCACTATATAGATATAAGTACACCTGTATATCACATTAGCACTATATATAGATATAAGCACCACTTTACATAGCACATAGATAGATAGATAGATAGATAGATAGATAGATAGATAGATAGATAGATAGATATAAACACCACTCTGCATACCACTAGACACTATACAGATATAAGTGTAGTACCGTATGTATCAAAAGATACTACAGAGCAGTGTTTGAAAACCCGAGGCCCTTCAGCTGTTCTCAACCACAACTCCAATCATTCTCAGCCAGCCAACAGGTGCCATGGGGTGAGGGTGGAATGTAGCCTGCAACAGCTGGAAGGTCTCCTGTCCCCTAAGCCTTCTACAGACATACGAGTACAGCACTGTATATACCACTAGGCACTATGTACACAGAAGCACACACACTGTCAGCTTAGTACACAAATGAACATAACACAGGTGTACTCCTTTCACTTACTTGTAATGCCATCCTTACAGGGCTGCATGGCACCCCTCCAGACGGGCCTGCAAGCTGCCCGCTAGTGCCAGTGGAGGTAGAGAGAACAGCAGCAGCAGGAGTCCTGTGTGTGAGGGGTTGGAGGATGGGGAAGGAGGGAGGAGAAAGTCCAGGAAGCGAGTGCAGGGGAATAGACTGGCTTTTGTTTCTGACCTTGCAACCTGGAGCGGCTTTTCCCAGCAGTTGGGAGGGGACAGACCTGTCTATGTGTCACGTGCCTGCCAGGTGCACACCTCCTGCCCTTAACCCCTTCCGTGCCAGAGGTGGGTGTAACGTATCACACTGTACCCCTCAGTGGCACCGAAAGGGTTATGGCTTTACACGCCAAGTATTTCACTGCACACCCAGCAGAGCGTCTACCTGTTAACCTCTTCCCTGCCGCAACAGCTACACCTGTCCGCAGCATACAGGTAACACAGCCTGAATCAACAAGTCTAATGAGCTAACCTGAGCACATCTAATGCAGCTAATGGCACGAGTCCATTACAGTGTTTTATTTCCCTTTTTACTACTCGTTTCTCGGTGAATACAGGAAGTAGACAGAGTGAAACTAAACCCTTCAAAAATTCCTCCTCTCAATCCTTACATAAAAACCTAAGTACCTGGGGGTGGGGGTGGGGTGTTACTTATTGCAAAAGACAGAGAAAAGCAAGAAATGATCAGCTCAGAAGGAAAAATGTACAGCAAAGGGCTGGCTCAGACAGAAGCTTATTAACAAAGCCTTTAAAAAGGACCCATAACTATGCCTACGTGAATAGGACTCTTCGGTCCTAGGATGGACCGACCCTAAAACATGTCACTGCCTCCCATACCCACAGGTCCTAAGAAGGACCGACCCATGAACATGTCACTGCCTCCCATACCCACAGGTCCTAAGAAGGACCGACCCATAAACATGTCACTGCCTCCCATACCCACAGGTCCTAAGAAGGATCGACCCAAAAACATGTCACTGCCTCCCATACCCACAGGTCCTAAGAAGGACCGACCCATGAACATGTCACTGCCTCCCATACCCACAGGTCCTAAGAAGGATCGACCCAAAAACATGTCACTGCCTCCCATACCCACAGGTCCTAAGAAGGACCGACCCAAAAACATGTCACTGCCTCCCATACCCACAGGTCCTAAGAAGGATCGACCCAAAAAACATGTCACTGCCTCCCATACCCACAGGTCCTAAGAAGGACCGACCCAAAAACATGTCACTGCCTCCCATACCCACAGGTCCTAAGAAGGATCGACCCAAAAACATGTCACTGCCTCCCATACCCACAGGTCCTAAGAAGGACCGACCCATAAACATGTCACTGCCTCCCATACCCACAGGTCCTAAGAAGGATCGACCCAAAAACATGTCACTGCCTCCCATACCCACAGGTCCTAAGAAGGACCGACCCAAAAACATGTCCCTGAATCAGTACACGTTGGTCCTAGGATGGACTAATCTCTGAACATGTTATTGCCATCAGTACAGTTTGATTCTAGGAAGAACAGACCCATAAACATGTACACCAAGACATGTACATAACATACACCAAAACATGTACATAAATATGTCTAGAATGTAAGCTCTCACGAGCAGGGCCCTCTGATCCTCCTGTTCTACACATCTGATTGTACTATTTAATACCTCTGTATGTCTATTCCCCAATTGTACAGCGCTGCGGAATTAGTTGGCGCTATATAAATAAAGAATAATAATAATAATAATAATAATGTGCACCACAACATGTACATAACATACACCAAAACATGTACATAACATACACTGTACTGCCATCAGTACACGTTGGTCCTAGGATGGACTAATCTCTGAACATATTATTGCCATCAGTACAGTTTGATTCTAGGAAGAACAGACCCATAAACATGTACACCAAGACATGTACATAACATACACCAAAACATGTACATAACATACACTGTACTGCCATCAGTACACACTGGTCCTAGGAAGGACTGACCCATAAACATGTCATTGCCATCAGTACACACTGGTCCTAGGAAGGACTGACCCATAAACCTGTCACTGCCATCAGTACACACTGGTCCTAGAAAGGACTGACCCATAAACATGTCACTGCCATCAGTACACACTGGTCCTAGGAAGGACTGACCCATAAGCATGTCATTGCCATCAGTACACACTGGTCCTAGGATGGACTGACCCATAAGCATGTCACTGCCATCCATACACACTGGTCCTAGGAAGGACTGACCCATAAGCATGTCATTGCCATCAGTACACACTGGTCCTAGGGTGGACTGACCCATAAGCATGTCACTGCCATCAGTACACACTGGTCCTAGGAAGGACTGACCCATAAACATGTCACTGCCATCCATACACACTGGTCCTAGGATGGACTGACCCATAAACATGTCACTGCCATCCATACACACTGGTCCTAGGAAGGACTGACCCATAAACATGTCACTGCCATCAGTACACACTGGTCCTAGGAAGGACTGACCCATAAACATGTCATTGCCATCAGCACACATTGGTCCTAGGAAGGACTGACCCATAAACATGTCACTGCCATCAGTACACATTGGACCTAGGAAGGACTGACCCATAAGCATGTCACTGCCATCCATAAACACTGGTCCTAGGATGGACCCAAGAACAAAACTGCCATCACAGTACACGTTGGTCCTTGGAAGGACTGACCCATAAGCATGTCACTGCCATCAGTACACACTGGTCCTAGGATGGACTGACCCATAAGCATGTCACTGCCATCCATACACACTGGTCCTAGGATGGACTGACCCATAAACATGTCACTGCCATCAGCACACATTGGTCCTTGGAAGGACTGACCCATAAGCATGTCACTGCCATCAGTACACATTGGTCCTTGGAAGAACTGACCCATAAACATGTCACTGCCATCAGTACACACTGGTCCTTGGAAGGAGTGACCCAAGAACATCACTGCCATTAGTACACTTTGGATCTTGGCTGGTATCTGCTCTAAACCTGCCAGCTGCACTAAATCCCTTTCTCTGCAGAACACCCTTCTGTTTATCACATCCCTGCTAGCTTCTAATCTGCACTTTGTCACATATGTCTGAAAGAGACAGTAACCTTGCAGAGAGAGCAATCCCTCCAGCAGAATCTCTAACCCAGGGGTGTCCAAACTATTTTCCTCTAGCAAGGGTGAAATGAGGGGGTTTCCAGTTGTGCAGATCAGAGACACAAAGCTTTAGAGCCCTATTAATAATGAGGAATACTTACACATATTGTGAATTTGACTATGCCAGGGTCAGGAAAGCTCATGGGAAACATCAACAGCTGGAGGGATACAGGTTGTCTGTCTCTGGCCTGGACAGGCAACTGCAATGGGTTCTGGGTACGAAACTGCACAAAACCAATTGTAGGTATCTTTTTGTTTTTTTTAGAAACCTCTCTTTCAAAAACTGTGTTGGCCTATGTCACGGGCTGTATTGACATTAAAGGGATAGTAATACTTAAAATGTACAAAAATATGTTGTATGGTTTATCCCCCTGAGTAAAACAAGGGTACTCCCACTGCTGAGAGGTGTTTTATTAAAAAGTTATTAGAGCTCAAAGTTGAATTTTTTAGGTGCAATATCACAGTGGCCTGAAATTGTACAGTGGTGCTGTTGCTACACCATCCTATGGCGATTTATGGTCTACGGACCAGAGCTGTTCATAGGATGGTGTAGCAACAGCGCCACTGTACAATTCCAGGCCACTGTGATATTGCACCTAAAAAATTCAACTTTGAGCTGTAATAACTTTTGAATAAAACACCTTTCAGCAGTGACAGTACCCTTTCTATACTCAGGGGGATAAACACTACAATATATATATTTTTTACATATGAAGTATTACTAACCCTTTAAAGAGAAGCATTCACAAAATGGGAGTTCCTAACCCTTTGAGACCCTGAGGGCTGTGCAAAGTCTTGCAATGCATCTAGTTGCGCACACTTCTCCAGTCCTCAAGGAGTTAAATAAGCTAACTTACATTTTATTACATAATTGTATACACCAAATATTATATGTCTGCCTGATTGCTAAAAGTCAGGTAATTGTTCTTATTTTACAGAATGCCACATTTTTGCAGTTTAATAGAATTTGCATGAAGGGCCAGGATGGCCATGCACAAGGGCCGCTAATGGCCCCAGCGGCCTGGTTTGGATATCCCTGCTCTAAGGTTAAATAAACACTTGATAATGACACTAGATTTGATGAGTACCAGTTTCCACCAGCAGAGGGCAGCAATGTCCATATTTATTTGTGTGACTGTCTCTCACTACATTTTAAAATAGGGAGATAGCTTATTCATAATGTAATCCCTTCAATGCCATAGATCAATGGCGCAGTCAGGTACGTTCAGGTGTTATAAAAGGGCATAGATTCTTTTTAACTCTTTAGATGCTAGAGAGGTCTTCAATGTAACTAAATGATTAAGAACAGAGAGTTATCAATGTCACATCAACAGCAACTTTACCAGTAATGTTACAGCTTCAACACTGTGAATGGCAGAGGGGTGTGAAACGCATTGGACACACAACCATCTAGCACTTAAAGGGTTAGATAAGCCACACAATCTAGATGTTACAGTGCCCTAGAGCCATGTGGGTAAAACCATTAGGGAGTACGAACAAAGAAAAGGAGAGCAATTCTGGAGCAAATCAATCGTGCCACAGAGCGCAAAGGAACATTTTCATTGATTTAAATGGGGCTTTTAACCCACTGAATGCTCTCTAGCACTGAAGGAGCTAAAAGTCCCATTTAAATCAATGGATATTTTTATTTGTTCCTTGAGGTTCAGGTTGGATTTCTTAAACCTTTGCGTGCCAGAGAGGTTGCAATGCATTGGATACCTCTCTGGCACTCAAAGTGTTAACACTATCTTTACTTCTATCTCTGTGCATATGTCCCTTTGTGTCTCTAATGTCTGGGTCCCCAATGGATGACGTCAAGGCTCTCCATAGAGTAGGACTGTTAACCCTTTGAGTGCCAGAGGGGTACGCAACGCATTGCAAAGCAATGCGTTGCGTACCCCTCTGGCACTCAAAGGGTTAAATGGATAGTAATGTTTAAAAATAAAAGCATCTCCAATTAATCTCCATAGTATTTGGACCATGGAGAGTGTTATTTCAATAATGACAGAGTTGTACTTCAAGAGTAATTGAATGATAAAGTATCCCCCTCCCACCCCTTTTACCTAGTGTAAACCACCTCCCCTCAGATGTGGAATCTGGTCTCTTGACCGGGCAGCTCACAGCAAGGGACAATCTTCTTACTGGGAGCATAAGGACCCCCCCCCCCACCACGACAGGTTTTTCCTTATGCTCCCCCTTAAGATTGTCCATCTCTGCGATCCATCCGGACAGTCTTGCTGCTCTGAGGTGAGCGGTGTTACATCAGTAAAAGGGACAGGAGGGGGATACTTTATCATTCAATTACTCGTGAACTACAACTCTCACAGTAATGAAATAACACTCTCCATGGCCCAAATACTATGAAGATTAATTGGAGCTGCTTTTATTGTGAAACATTACTATCCCTTTAAAAGGTCACAGAGGTGGATCACATGGCTTCTAACAGAATTATCTCAGTCTAGTTATTTGCTCACTGACCACATAGTAACGCAGAACAGGTTAAACCAGCTGAGACAAGACTAGACACCCTGTGAAGGAAGGAACCTGCCTGGGGGTGTGATATCTTACTTAAAGGGAAAGTTATATCTTATTTTGACTTTACATAGCCTCCAAGTGCATAATATATACCAAGCCTGATCAATTTCAGTCCTCAATGGCCACCAACAGGCCAGGATGTAAGGATTTCCCTGATTAACCCCATCCCGACAATGGATGTAGATGTACGTCCCGCAGAATCTGTCACTTAGTGACAGAGGACGTACATGTACGTCCAGGAAGTCGCTGAAGGTAATGGGGTAAAAAAGTTCGGCGGGTGTTAAGTGCCGGCCGTGTCAGCGCGCGGCCAGTCACTAAGGGGTTACGCACAGGTGAGTTACTCAGTGGATCATACCTCCCAACATTTCAAATATTCAAAGAGGGACACTTTCATTTTACATGGTGTTGCTGGGGGCGTGGCTGGTAGGCGGGGCATTACCGCAAATTTTTAGGTTATTTCCTGACCTACTGATGCCTCTTTAGTAACTGAATTAATGATTTGGAGTAAGAGCAACTTATTTTATGTACACAGACTAATTTAAAAGCATACATACTGAATGTGAGCAATGTGATACACTTATATACACCACACAGTCCGATCTCCTAAACACAGGGACACCAGGGTGATACACTTATATACACACCACACAGTCTGATCTCCTACACACAGGGACACCAGAGTGATACACTTATATACACACCACTCAGTCTGATCTCCTAAACACAGGGACACCAGGGTGATACACTTCTATACACACCACACAGTCTGATCTCCTAAACACAGGGACACCAGGGTGATACATTTATATACACACCACACAGTCTGATCTCCTAAACACAGGGATACCAGGGTGATACACTTCTATACACACCACACAGTCTGATCTCCTAAACACAGGGACACCAGGGTGATGCACTTCTATACACACCACACAGTGTGATCTAAACACAGGGACACCAGGGTGATACACTTCTATACACACCACACAGTCTGATCTCCTAAACACAGGGACACCAGAGTGATACACTTCTATACACACCACACAGTCTGATCTCGTAAACATAGGGACATCGGGGTGATACACTTATATACACCACACAGTCTGATCTCCTAAACACAGGGACACCAGGGTGATACACTTCTATACACACCACACAGTCTGATCTCGTAAACACAGGGACACCAGGGTGATACACTTATATACACACCACACAGTCTGATCTCCTAAACACAGGGACACCAGGGTGATACACTTATATACACACCACACAGTCTGATCTCCTAAACACAGGGACCTCAGTGTGAAAAAGAGGGTCTGCACCTTTAAAGAAGGACACTAAGAGACTAAACCAGTGACTGCCCCTGAAAATCAGAGACAGGTGGTACTATTTGTATTGAGAGATAAGAAACAAGGTCAGTTAATCAGTCTGATTAGTGCCCATGACTCTTATATGCAGAAAAGCTGTTATCTTATATCTGCCCATTTTTCAACAATCAATGAGATCTCTGGAAGAGACAGTATTATCCACTCCATCTGAGCATATGCAAGACCATATTTCCAGCCTCAGAAAACAAATCTATATTTTTTTTTAATTAAAGATGCACCATGAAATCCAGAATATTTAAGTGTACATCACATCACCTTAGTTCATGTTTATATGGTGCTGTTCTCTCCCAGAAGTGGAGTGCAACAAATGGTTTCAGTTTTTCCTGTATGCTTTCTCTATGTTTCACACTGACTATGTGGAGCAGCTGAGGGGTCTCAGTCAATAGTAACTCCCACTTTACAGCGCTCTCAGATTGGCCTCTATTGGTAGCTAATAACCGGCTTGCAATGGCCAGTGTCTGAATAGGAGAATCAGCCAGTAAAATGTGCAGACATCATCCTTGCACCCCACCTCCCTCTAGAAATTGCCCCAACCTCTGTAACCCTGTTGCACTGCTTGTGCACTGCGGATCCTCCACACTTCTGCAGTGGGCGTGACTACATTTGTCATGTGCAGCGCAATGTGGTGCGTGTGCTTTCATAATCCGGCCATAGTTACCTGGTGTCTCTCGACTGAGTAACAGAGGCGTAACTAGAAGCCTCCGGGCCCTGGTGCAAGAAGTGCCACGGGCACCCCCACCACATTGGCCCCCCTTGACCACATTGAACCCCTCCATAATGCCTCTCAATCTTCACAATACCCCCATCTCCTACCTCCCTGGAGCTCCCGCGCGGTCCTCTTAGTAATGCAGAGCGCTGGGAGATGATGTCATCACTCTGCATTACTAGAGAGCTGGAGGGAGACTGCCAGCGCCAGGCGGAGGGGTCGTAGGGGGCGGTCGGGCCCGGACGCATATGCGACTCCTGTAGTTACGCCACTGGTGAGTAATCATGTCATGATGGATGACATCGAATCAGGGGTGGGCGTCCCTGCCTCCTAATACAGTGGAGGCTTAGGGGGTTCCGTAACGCGCCTATGTTAAGGAAAGTGATGAGATGGCTTGGCTAAAGAAAAAAAAACAATAGAAGTTGAGAGACAAGCTGGGCAGAAGCGTGGGAAGCGGGACATTCATTCTACATGGTGAGACAGCGGCTTTGGGCCTCAAAACCAAGACTGTCTCGCGTAAATTGGGACTGTTGCCAGCTATGGTGGATCATTCATTGTGACTGACTCACCTGTGCTTAATGAGGGAAATCCTTACATCCTGGCCTGTTGGTGGCCCCTGAGGACTGCACTAAGACAGCACTGATACATACAGTCAAATAGCCTATACTTTTTATTATTTTAGCAGCCAGACTTCCGCTCCAGTAACCCACAGTGTTAGTTACTAAACAGGGTGTAAGTGGTAGGATATTTGATATATTTCATATAAACAGTTTTTATTACTTTATTTTTTTATGGTGACCTATTTATTTACTTAATGTCTATCTACAGTATCTATCTATATCTACCTACTTACTTTATAGAGCGCTAACTTACTCCTCAACACTTCTACCTATCTACCTACTGTATATATCTACCTATCTCATTTCTATCTACCCATCTGTCTGTCTACCTACTGTATATCTCTCTGTATCTATCTACCCATCCATCTATCTAATATCTATCTGCCAATCTATCTCATATCAATCAATCTCTCTATCTACCTACCTCTCTATCTCTTATCCATCTATCTATCCAGCTATCGTCCATCTATCCATTTATCTATCCACCTGTCTATCTCATCTGCAAGGGCGGACTGACAGGACCCAGGACCCAGGGCCCCTGGTCCAAAAAGAGGCCTGGGCCCCCTGCAGAAATCTCCACATTGGCCCCTTCATCTCCACAATGCCCCTTCCACAATGCCCCTTCATCTCCACAATGCCCCTTCCACAATGCCCCTTCCACAATGTCCCCTTCATCTCCACAATGCCCCTTCCACAATGCCCCCTTCATCTCCACAATGCCCCTTCCACAATGCCCCCTTCATCTCCACATTGCCCCTTCATCTCCACAATGCTCCTTCCACAATGCCCCCTTCATCTCCACAATGCCCCTTCATCTCCACAATGTCCCCTTCATCTCCACAATGCCCCCTTCATCTCCACAATGCCCCTTCCACAATGCCCCCTTCATCTCCACAATGCCCCTTCATCTCCACAATGCTCCTTCCACAATGCCCCCTTCATCTCCACAATGCCCCTTCCACAATGCCCCTTCATCTCCACAATGCCCCTTCATCTCCACAATGCCCCTTCCACAATGCCCCCTTCATCTCCACAATGCCCCTTCATCTCCACAATGCCCCCTTCATCTCCACAATGCCCCTTCCATAATGCCCCTTCATCTCCACAATGCCCCTTCATCTCCACAATGCCCCCTTCATCTCCACAATGCTCCTTCCACATTGCTCCTTCCACATTGCCCCTTCATCTCCACAATGCTCCTTCCACAATGCTCCTTCCACAATGCCCCTTCATCTCCACAATGCCCCTTCATCTCCACAATGCCCCTTCATCTCCACAATGCCCCCTTCATCTCCACAATGCCCCCTTCATCTCCACAATGCTCCTTCCACATTGCTCCTTCCACATTGCCCCTTCATCTCCACAATGCTCCTTCCACAATGCTCCTTCCACAATGCCCCCTTCATCTCCACAATGCCCCTTCATCTCCACAATGCCCCTTCATCTCCACAATGCCCCTTCCACAATGCCCCCTTCATCTCCACAATGCCCCTTCCACAATGCTCCTTCATCTCCACAATGCCCCTTCATCTCCACAATGCCCCTTCCACAATGCCCCTTCATCTCCACAATGCCCCTTCATCTCCACAATGCCCCTTCCACAATGCCCCCTTCATCTCCACAATGCTCCTTCCACAATGCTCCTTCCACAATGCCCCCTTCATCTCCACAATGCCCCTTCCACAATGCCCCCTTCATCTCCACAATGCCCCTTCCACAATGCCCCCTTCATCTCCACAATGCCCCTTCATCTCCACAATGCCCCCTTCATCTCCACAATGCCCCTTCCACAATGCCCCCTTCATCTCCACAATGCCCCTTCCACAATGCTCCTTCATCTCCACAATGCCCCTTCATCTCCACAATGCCCCTTCCACAATGCCCCTTCATCTCCACAATGCCCCTTCATCTCCACAATGCCCCTTCCACAATGCCCCCTTCATCTCCACAATGCCCCTTCCACAATGCCCCCATCTCCACAATGCCCCCTTCCACCATGCCCCTTCATCTCCACAATGCCCCTTCCACCATGCCCCCTCATCTCCACCATGCCCCATCATCTCCACCATGCCCCTTCATCTCCACACTGCCCCTACCTCCAGTCCCTGGTGGTCTAGCGGCGTGCTTAATACTGTGCGAAGTCCCGCGTGCCTCTAGTAATGCAGATGCTGGGAGATGATGTCATCCTCCAGCGCTCTGTATTACTAGAACGGCACACCGGCGGCTGTAGTTGGAGAGCAGCTGAGCAGCACTACCTTAAGTGGCAGGCAGCAGTGGCATTGCTGGAAGCAGTGGCGGGCCCCCTTCGGTCAACGCGAGGCTCTCCAGCTGCTATCAGGCTGTCACTGTCTTATTTATACATTGTACTTTTTTACATTGTTTCACTCTATTTGTTTTCACAGTCCCTGGCAGAGATCTTCCGGGAAACAGATCCAGGAAGCCCAATGTCAGAGACCTAAAAATAAAATAGTGAAAAAAAAAAAAAATCAAATAAAAACGATATCTGACTTTACATATTGTGCAAGTGGATCACATTTAGCCACAATAAGGTGGAACTGTCTCCTTCATATCCTGGAGTTCAGGCTTAGAGATGGGGACAAACCCACAGACTGATACAGCTCTTTGCATATAATCTATATCAGGTATCGCTATGCAAATCCTACCAGCAGAACGAAAGGTGTTAACCCTTTGAGTGCAGAGCGGTATGCAGCGCATTACAAAGCAATGAGTTGCGTATCCCTCTGCCACTCAAAGGGTTAAAGAAGAAATATACCTACAAGACTACAGCAAGTGTCTCTTAGCACTTTGAGTGACAGAGGGGGTGCGCAATGCATCGCACAGCAATTCGTTGCTCACCCCTCTGGCAATCAAAAGGTTAAAGTGGACCTGTCACCGTAGACAAGTTTAGTTTGTTTTATCAGAAAATTAAAATATGCCTATATGTTGTGCTGGTCATTTCAAGTACAATAAATCACCTTTGAGAAATTAATCTTTAAAGGGTTAGTAATACCTCCATTAAAGTGTAGTTTTGAGTCTTCTTTTTTTTTTTAAAGGGATAGTAATGTTTCATAATAAAAGCAGCTCTAATTAATCATCATAGTATTTGGACTTTGGAGAGTGTTATTTCAATTCTGTCAGAGTTGTAGTTCAAGAGTAATTCAATGACAAAGTATCCCCCTCCCGCTCCTTTTACTGATGTAACACTGCTCAGCCAGATCAGAAGGGAGGTGCCCAGGTAGACTGCAGAGAGGAACAATCTTCAATTAAGATAAGGGAAAAACCTGAAAAACTTGTCAAGGGGGGCAGGGCTTTCATTGTTCTCATAGGAAGAAGATTGTCCCCTTCTGTTATCTGTCTGGTCTATGGACTGGATTCCACATCTGAGAAGAGATGGCTTACACTAGGTAAAAGGGGTGGGAGGGGGAAACTTTGCTTGTGAATATCTCATAAACCATAAAGGTCTGAGAGATAAGACTTATATCATTCTTCATGTTTTTTTAATGCCTACAAAATAAAATACAGATAAAACGAAGTATTACGATCCCTTTGTAGCACTATATTTAGATCCTAACAATGTTGTTGCTCAATTGCTATTCAAGCTGAAAGGACACCCCTCCCGCCCCATTCCCTGCATCACTGATCCTCTCAGGCTGGTCCAGATGGGGAGCGGTGAGGGACAATCTTCAGTAACCAAAAAGAAAATCCTGCCCTCTTTTGACAAGGGAAGCTGGGTTTTCCTTACACTTCCTGTGTGAAGATTGTCCCTTGCTGCGATCTGTCCGGTCCCATGAATGGATTACAGATCTAATGGGAGGAGGATCCTTTCATGATGAATAGTGTTTGAACTACAACACTGTAAGTAACTGTAGAGCTACATGTTAAAAAAAAATGTAAAGAAGATTCAGAGCTAAACTTTAATACCGGTATTATTATCCCTTTAAGTGTTGGTGGTGGCACAGTGCGGCACGTTATGCTAATTCACTAAACAGTATGCTAATTCGTTTGGTTGGTTTGAGGCCAGATTTGCCACTCACTGTGCTATTAGACATGCCCTCAGTGTGTGGTTCTGCCTAGACTAAGTCATAGCCCAGTGTGCGGTAATAATGGCTCAGCGCAGAAACGAATTAGCATACAGTGTCAGACTGTGCCATCAACAAATTAAATTTAATTTCTCTAAAATGATTTAGATTACAAACAAATTTCTTGTACAATGAAGGTGATCACATATCTTTTTAACCCCTAAATGACCGCCCGATCCAGAGCGGGGTGGCCATAAAGACTACAGAGTTTTTTTTGTGAAATGAATTCTGGGATGGCAGAGCAGTGTGCCGGTCCTGGCAGGTCATGTATCAATAAGGGATTAAAGAGCTAGTAATGTCATAATATAAACATACATGGCATTGTTCAATGTACTTTTCTTTACAATACATAGTATCTATTGTAGTATCTGTATCTTTGTATTGTTCGTTAAAATAGAGTCACAAGTTCCCCCTCCCACCCCTTTCCATCACGTCATTCACAGTTCGCTGAGATCCAAAAGCTGGTCCGGACAGATCGCAACGAGGGACAATATTGTGCCAATATACAGAAAAACCCTTACCCCTTCTTCAAGGGGGGCAGTGTTTTCCTGATAAGGACACACACAAAATATTGTCCCTCGATCCATGCAGTCAAGTGACCGGCTTTCAGATCTCAGTGAACTGTGAATGAAGTGACGGTAAAGGGAGGGAGGGTGAACCTTTTGATTCGCTTTTCACAAACAATACAAAGAATTACGTTTTCATAAGCCTCCCTTTGTTAAAGGGATAACGGTCACCTTTAGTGCAGCATATAGGTAGCTTCAAACTCTCTTTAACCCTTTGAATGACATAGGGGTAAGCAATGCATTGCAAAGCAATCCGTTGCTTACCCCTCTGGCATTCAAAGAGTTAAATCAGGGCTGCCTAGTTTTAGTTACATGGGATCTACTTTTTATGCTTATAGTGCCTGTCTATATTTAAACCGGATCAAAACAGCATGCACAATATTCTAAGATTAAAAACAAGTAATTCTGGATCAAAGCAATTGTACCATATAGGGCTAATAAATATTTCCAAATGTTGAGTTGATTTAAATGTGGGTTTTAACCTCTTTAAAGTGAAAAGTAATACTTAAAATGTAAAAAAAAAAAAAAACATATATATATATATATATATATATATATATATATATATATATATATATATTGTAGGGTTTATCCCCCTGAGTAAAACAAGGGAACTCCCACTGCTGAAAGGTGTTTATTCAAAAGTTATTACAGCTCAACGTTGAATTTTTTAGGTGCAATATCACAGTGGCGCTGTTGCTACACCATCCTATGGAGATTTATGGTCTACGGAACAGAGCTGTCCATAGGATGGTGTAACAGAAGTGCCACTGTACAATTTCAGGCCATTGTGATATTGCACCTAAAAAAATCAACTTTGAGCTTTAATAACTTTTGAATAAAACACATTTCAGCAGTGAGAGTACCTTTTTTTTACTCAGGGGGATAAGCACTACAATATATTATTTTTTACATATTAAGTATTATTATCCCTTTAATGCTAGAGAGGTATTCAATAAAAACACTACTCATTATGAATCTACTCATGTGTTTGTGTGTATATGTATATATACGTGTGTGTATATGTGGGTGTGTGTGTTGTAGTCTGCCTTTAGTACACACCTGCTTGCAACAAACAATAGGTTTCAGAAGCCCAGAATGGTTCACATGAGTCAACTGTCTAGTAAACCAAACCAGACGAGCAGCAGAATACAACAAGGATCAAATGCAAAAAAAAAAATGGTATACAGATATTCCAGACGGCTGAATGATGTCAGATAAGTTTCTTTCTATTTAAGGGGAAAAAAAACACACACAACACACAAACACTACTCTAAAATAGGATTTGTTATTTCTAAACAGAATTAAAAATAGCATTTATTATGAAATAGCCATTTCTTTGTAAAATAAATATTTTGAGAAAATTACCTTTGAGGGAGGAATGGAGTGACACTTCATGCTAATTAGTGTCTGTGCTAGACCACTATCACCCCATATTGTGCTATGAAATACTCTAGGCAGAGCCCAATGGAGACATTTCTAATAGCACAGAGAGGTGCAAGTTTAACCTTGCGCAGAACTAATTAGCATAGTGTGCCAGGAATTAGCATAAAGTAATACCAAACCTCCCAAGTGTCCCTCTGTAGGAAATTAAGGGCTCCATACATCCCAAGTGTCCCTCTGTAGGAAATTAAGGGCTCCATACTTCCCAAGTGTCCCTCTTTAGGAGATTAAGGGCTCCATACTTCCCAAGTGTCCCTCTTTAGGAGATAGATATACTGCGCCACCAACACACAAAGGTTAATTTCTCAAAAAGTATTTACTTTATAAAAGAATAATTTGGTGTAAAAACTAAAGCTGGGTGTGTATGACAGGTCCACTTTACCATACCACAGTCAGGTATATCTATATATATGTATATCTATCTATCTAGATCTATCTACTCTATCTCATCTTCAGAGGTTGTTGATCCACTGCAGGATGAAGGCCTCTTCGGGAAAGTCTCCAACAACTTTGGTCTTGTGCCTTTTGCTGCCACTGTGTACCAACAAATTTGGTAATTTCATCTACCTATATTGTCTATGGTCTTTCTCTTGGGTGTTTGTATCAAGTGGAATCCATTCCAAACTTAATTTGGTCAATCTACCATCAAGTGTTCTTGCTATGTGGTCTGCCCATTTCCATTTCAGGCACTATTTCAATTATGTCATAGACCTTTGTTTGCTGATGAATCCATGGACACGTTTTTCAGTATAGTTTTTTGTAATGTTTAAAAGTGATGTTCCATTCAGTGTCCATATTTAACAGCCATAAGTAAGGACTGGAAGGACACACTGGTCAAAAACCTTTTGCTTGAGGCAGAGTGATAAATTTATCTTAAAGACAGTACTACAAAGTTTTCCATGTACTGTATCTATCTATACTCTATGATGTATATCAATATATCTACTGTATCTATTTACTGTATCCATCTATCTACTGTATCTAGCTAGCTATCTACTGCAAGGCTTATAATTTTAAGTCCTTTGCTAGTAGCCAGACCTGAAAAGTTACTCACCACTGCAAGACATGACATACACACCAGGGCTGGATTTCTAGTTGCCAGGGCTGAATTTTCACTCGCCATTGGCTAGTGGCGAGTGGAAATTTTGAGCCCTGATCTACTGTATATATCTATTGTATCTATCTAACTAGCTATCTACTGTGCATATACATATTTTCCAAAAACAAGTAATCTTGTTATCTATGTATTTAAGCTAACACTCAGAGGGTTGATGTCAGCAGATCATCGCTGCATTCCTGACCCCAATAACAGGGATTCTCACCTCAAATCCAGCAAGGTCATCAAAATCCACTGAACAGGCAGGTTCCTCTTCTGAGGGATACCCCATATCATACAGCTGCATGTCCAGATCTGTGGGGGACAAGGAGAAGAGACCATTATCATATTTATGGGGAGCGGTAAGGGCTGGATTGACATTTCAGTCAACCCTTGGTAAATCATTCTAGATTTGTCATATTTCCAGGAGAAAAATACCACTTAAACCCTAACAAAGTGAACACAATGTTATGTAACTTAAAAGGATTTGTAACACTTAATAAGTAAAAAAAAATATATTGTTAGGTTTGTATTTCAGAAAAAAACAAGGGCACGCCCACTGCTGAGAGGTGTTTTATCCAAAAACCTTGTGAGAAACAGTGGTATGGTGTTAGCCATAAACAAAAAGTATTTGCTTATTTGAAAATGTTTTGTTTTAAATCAGAACTATCACTCATATAAAAGTGTTCCCAATTAATGTGTACTACAGCGAAATGCATATGAATCCTTTAATAATACTTATTAAGTTTGGCATTATTTAGACAGCTAAGTTCTTCAGAGACTCACCAGTAGATGACAGAGCAGACATCTTTCTGAAGAGGAATCTGTGTGCCTGCACTGTCCATCCCTGTCTCCTCTATGATTGGCAAGGGGGGATTAAGGTACAAACAGGGACGGACAGAGCAAGCGCACAGATGCCTCTTCGGCAGGATGCCTGTCGGCGGGTTTCCGAAGAACTTAGATTTCTAAATAATGCCATACTTAATGAGGATTATAAATGAATTTATATGCTTAACGCTATAGTAAAAATTAATTGGGGGGCACTTTTATATGAGTGATAGTTCCGCTTTAAACACAAAAGAAAGTCTTTCTTATGTTGAACATTTTCATTTTAAAGACAAAATTAAAGGGATAGTAATGGCAGAAAAAGCATTAACAATATCGTAGACACAATTAAAAGAGAGGACTTGCACTTATTCGTATCTCTCAAACCATTATGGTTTGAGAGATATAGGGAAATAAAGTTCTCCACTCCCTCCCCTTTCTGCTTGACGAGTTGTAAAGCTGTCAGAAGCAGATTCTAGTTCCTGGATCAGACGGCGGCTCTTCAGCAGTGCCAACATAGCGATACCTAAAAATAAATACTTTGTTGGAACAGTCTACAATGTGTACCTTGTTTGCAATGTATGTAGACCATTCCAATGAAGTATTTATGTTTAGATATCATTATGTCGGCTCTGCTGAAGAGCCGCGTCTGGTCAAGCGACCAGAATCTGCTTCTGACAGCTTTACAGCTCGTCAAGCAGAAAGGGGAGGGAGCAGAGAACTTTATTTTCCTGTATCTCTCAAACCATAACGGTTTGAGAGATACAAATAAGAGCAAGTACTCTTTTTTTCATTGTATCTACCATATAGCTAATACTTTATTTCTGACATTACTATCCCTTTAAAGACATTTCTAAAGTCAACATTTCTCAGGGCAATACTCATGAAGCTCATCTTACCGCCATTTTTAATTCTTTACGACACATATTCAAGCATGACTGATTTACTTCTGAAAATACTGTCGTCCTTTTACCACCAACACCCGAAGCAACATTTTTTTTTTTTTATAATGACTTTTTGAACAGCTCTCGGTAAATTAGAGTCTCTCACACTCAGACTCTCTCTGCTTCTTATGTTCATTATCACATGATCTCAGTCACTATTTCTTTAACTAGTCATTTCATAGACTAATTACTTATTCCATAAAACACATATTGCTCAGCAGTTAAAGTGTAACACACAGAGTACATTTACACAGGTGAACTACTTATTTTATAGAATAACTACTTATTCCATAAACTACCACTAAAAAGCAGACGGAGTGTAAAATATTATTACACAACACACTTTTAAAGTGCAAAACAGTTGGAAATTAAAGGGATACTAATATTTCGTTTTATCTTTATTTTATTTTGTAGGCATTAAAAAAACATGAAGAACGATATAAGTCTTATCTCTCAAACCTTTATGGTTTAAGAGATATTCACAAGCAAAGTTTCCCCTCCTGCTCCTTTTACCTAGTGTAAGCTATCTCTTCTCAGATGTGGAATCCAGTCCATAGACCAGACAGATAACAGAAGGGGACAATCTTCTTCCTATGAGAACAATGAAAGACCTGCCCCCCTTGACACGTTTTTCAGGTTTTTCCCTTATCTTAATTGAAGATTGTCCCTCTCTGCAGTCTACCTGGGCAGGTTTGAGAGATAAGACTTATATCGTTCTTCATGTTTTTTTAATGTGTACAAAATAAAATAAAGATAAAACGAAGTATTACTATCCCTTTAAGCAACTTATAGTGCAATTTGATCAATGTTAGAATTTATTTAATAGTTAAACAATAAACTTTGAACAGGTACTGCAGTTTTTTTTATTATCTAACTGAGCTATCTCACCTGCCTTTATATCTATCTGCACAGCATGATAATACAGTCTGTTCAAGGCCAAATGTATTATCCATACTGAGAACTCTAGGGATCTGCCCCAGAGATTCCAGTTTTTTAATTACCGGGTCTCTGGAGACAGGCTAATTCTCCAGTGGTGGTGAGTTTCCTGTGAAACACTGCCCACTTGTCCTCCTTCACCTCCTGTTCCTCCCACATCACGCCCACTTTTCCTTCTTTCCACGCTGTTCCTCCCACTTCTTGCCCACTTCTCTTCCTTCCCAGACTGTTCCTCCCAATTCTCCTTCCTCCCACCCTGTTCCTCTCACTTCCTGACCACTTCTCCTTCCTCCCACCCTGTTCCTCTCACTTCCTGCCCACCCTGTTCCTCTCACTTCCTGCCCACTTCTCCTTCCTCCCACCCTGTTCCTCTCACTTCCTGACCACATCTCCTTCCTCCCACACTGTTCCTCTCACTTCCTGTCCACTTCTCCTTCCTCCCACCCTGTTCCTCTCACTTCCTGACCACTTCTCCTCCTTACCACCCTGTTCCCCCCACTTGCTGCCCACTTCTTCTCCTTCCCATTTTGTTCTTCCCACTTCCTGCTAACTTCTCCTCCTTCCCACCCTGTACCTCCCACTTCTACTCCTTCCTACCCTGTTCCACCCACTTCTCCTCCTTCCTACACTGTTCCACCCACTTCTCACCAACTTCTTCTCCTTCCCACCCACTTCTTCTTTGCGCCATGTACTGCCCACTTCCCAGCTACTTTATAACAAATGAAGATAAGCCCTGCCCACCCAATTATGCCCCATCCCTTTATTACATGAATGACATCATTATCATACCCCTTGTCATAAGAACACATGAGCCCTCTCCGGGGGCTCCAGATGATGAGATTTCCAGGTATAGCTATTACTCGCTGTGCAATCAGAAATGACACCAGTGTGTAGCCAATGTCTAGATTAATTCCTAGCCCAGTGTGTGGTCATGTTGGTCCAGCACATGCGCTAATTAGCATAAAGTGCCACACTGTGCTGCAAACACAAAGCTCAATTACTCAAAAACAAATTATTTTACAAACAAGTGGCTAGCACACCATACATGTAGTTTTTCATCATCTTTAAATTAAAGCGGAACTACCACCCGTCAAAATCTTTAGCTTAACTAAGTCCCCATCTGGCGACTAGCTGCTTAGTAGCGCTAGTCGCCAGAGTAATTACCTTATTTAATAGATTTCTGCTCTCTTCCATGGGTGACAGGCAGGACAGAGCGCGGACATCGTGCGCCTGCGCTGTCAGTCCCAGCCGTGTCTAGGAGGCGTTGCTAGGAGCCATTTGGCTCCGGCCAGGACTGACAGTGCAGGCACGTGGACGTCACAATGGCAAGATGTCCACGCTCCGTCCTGCCTGTCACCCATGGAAGAGGGGAGAAATCTATTAAATAAGGTAATTATTCTGGCGACTAGCGCTACCAAGCAGCTAGTCGCCAGATGGTGACTTAGTGAAGGTAAAGATTTTATCGGGTGGTAGTCCCGCTTTAAGTAAACAAATGTTTAGGTGATCATTCCCCTTTAAATAAAGGCTAAGAGGAAGTTTTCCTAAGAGGTCACAAATTAGTTACAAGAATAGTCTATTCATAATAAAAGGTTGGGTGGAATTCTTTATTTCCTCCTTACACAGTTCTATTTAAAAATAAAAGGAAGTAAAACATTTGAATAAAATCCTCCCCTTAGTCACTTAACCCTTCGAGGTCAGCAGAGAAAAACATCTCTGCTCAGGTACTGATTCGGACTGTCAAAGACTCTCCTGCATTTTCGACAGTTCAAATACATTTATTGTATTAAATACAACAATACAAAATTGATGTACGCGTTTCACAATTGGAGTTGCTTTATAGGGATAGTAATGGTTAATTTAAAGTTGATTTAATATTGTAGACATTAAAAAAAGGTTAATGTCTATGTAAGTCTTATCTCTCAAACCTTTACAGTTTGAGAGATATAACTTGCTAAATTTACCTTTTCCTGGCTGTTTCACTCAAGTCTGCCATCTAGCTGACAGCTGCAGATTCTAGTCATTTGACCAGACAGAGGCTCTTCAGCAGAGCTGAAATCACGCTATTTAGAAATAAATACTTCATTGGAATGGTCTAAAAAGTGTGCTTGTAAGCCAGACACACTTTGTAGACCATTCCAAATTAAGTATTTATCTTTAGATATTGTTATATCGGCGCTGCTGAAGAGCCACATCTGGTCAAGTGACCAGAATCTGCTTCTGACAGCTTTACAGCTCGTCAAGCAGAAAGGGGAGGGACCAGAGAACTTTATTTTCCTATATCTCTCAAACCATAACGGTTTGAGAGATACGAATAAGTGCAAGTACTCTCTTTTAATTGTATATACCATATAGTTAATACTTTTTTCTGACATTACTATCCCTTTAAATATACCCACCTGTATATCTCACTGATTGGCCATAACAGAGATATCCCATCATTTGCTAATAGGAGCTCATCAGGGTGATAGTGTTATTGAGGAGAATAGGCTTTAGTGTGTTAGGACTAGGTGGGTGTTTGTATTGGTAGTGTTAGGGTAAAGGCGGGATACTTTTAAAGGTATAGTAATACTTCTACTAAAGTGCAGGTCCGAGTCTTCTTCATTCTATTTATAGTATGTACAGCTATATTTCAATACTTACAGTTTTGTAGTTCAAGCGCTAGTGAATCTGAAAGAATCACCCTCCCGCCGCCTCCCATCAGATCTGGAATCCGGTCATGGGACCGGACGGATCACAGCGATGGACAATCTTCACTCATAAGTATAATGAAAACCCTGTCCCCTACCCTAGACAATGGAGACAGGATCTTCCTTTTGCTTACTGAAGATTGCATACCTCCCAAGTGTCCCTCTTTAGGAGAGATAGTCCCTCTTTTAGACCCAAATCCATCTGTCCCTCTTTCCCACCCTGATGTCCCTCTTTTTAGGGGATCAGACTGTGTGGTGTGTATAGAAGTGTATCATATTGCTCTACAGCAATAAAACTCACATTAATCTGAGTTTAAACATCAGTATATGTGTTTATAAATTAGTCTGTGTAAATAAAATACTTTGGTCTTGTTACAAGTCATTTATTAGGTTACACAAGGAGGTGTCAACAGGTCATGAAACAGCCTAAACATTCTTGGTAATGCCCCGCCTACCAGCCACGCCCCCAGCAACACCCCCTAAAACACAAGTGTCCCTCTTTGGCAGCCTGAAATGTTGGGAGGTATGAGATTGTCCCTCGCCATGCTCCATCCGAACCAGCCTGAGGTATGAGAGAGACAGGGACTACCCTTCCCTGTCTTTTTCCTACTGTTTTACATGTGCAACGGTGAACCTTGAGTGGACTACTTCTGTACATGGAGAAATTATAGACGAGCAGCAGAAGAGAGAAGACTAGTTGCCCAGAATTGTCAATAGATATAGGGATAGTCTTTATTATTATACATTTCCCTCACTTGTATATCATTTTCTATCCACTCTGTCTAGATGCTGGTCATTTTACCTCTCTCTATCCCCTATAGTGTATACCTGGTTTTTGAGCACTGTGTCTACCTATTTGCTGAGGTATGAGCGATGCAGGGGAAAGGGGCGGGAGGGGGATCTTGACAGATTCAATAGTGCCTAAACTACAAAACTAGCTCGCAGTCGATGTTTGAAACTACGGCAAACATCAAGGGTTGGCTAGTTTCCTTTGATGTTCCCAATACTCGCATTATTTAGTGTGAGTTCTGGGATCAGAAAGCAGTGCCGGACATTTTGTAGTTGTGGAGGATGCTGGCCAAGGAATAGAATTCCAACGGTACAACTGTGTGTGCAGACGGAATGCTTTTTCTTACCACTGTGAGCCCCTTAACCCTTGTCTTTCTGAATTAAACCACCTTGATCTCATAAGCGACTTCCGCTGACTTGCACAGAAAGCTTCAGATAATGGAAAATCATGGAAAACATCTAAGGCTACATCTGTGTATATTTATTTATTTTCACACTCTTTAAAAACAAGTGTGGGTGTGTGTATTGGGGGGGATGCAAAACATTGTTCTGCAATGTGTACTCACCTTGAACTTGATACTTGTATTTCTTTTATTCCAGTTTCAATGATATGAGCACCTTCTACCTAAAATCTATAAACATATTCTATGACTCAACTGCATCTGCAAAGCACTGTATGAGCTCTCTGTGTGTCTCATTTTCCCTTTGTGAGCGCTGGGGCCGTGCAGATGAACAGATGAAAAGGGAGGAACATAGAACGCGAGAAACGTAGACAATGATCTTATAATTGTTTGAAGATCCCGCTGAGTCACAGAGGCTGCAGAATAAACAACTGGAGCAACTCTGGATTAACCCTTTGAGTGCCAAGGAGGTATCTAATACATTACCTGCCTGGCATCCAAAGGGTTAAACCCTTTGCACCATAGAGTACAAAGTGGAGATAACTTCTCCAGTGATATCACTTCTCCAATTCCCATGTTATTCTATGGAGCCAATGCACTGAGATCTCTCCCACTTGAGAAGTCTTAGTATATTGGCTTCATAGAATAAGATAGGAATTGGAGAAGTGATATCACTAGAGAAATCTTCTCCTCTTTATCACCCGTTAGTGCATCTCTCTACTTGACAGGTCTCTAAAGCTTTGCTTCACCGTGGGGGAGATTCACTAAGCGGAGATGACTTCTCCAGTTCCTATGTTATTCTATGGAGCCAATGCACTAAGATCTCCAAAGTGGACGAATAACATAGGAATTGGAGAAGTGATAAATTGGAGAAGTCATCTCCACTTTATCACCTGTTTATCACCACTTAGTGAATCTCCCCCATTGTGTTGGAGACCTCTGTAGTATTTACAGAGGGATAACTAGAACTCACTGGGCCCAGGTGCAAAAATTGCCATGCCCTCCCCCCCCCCCCAACCACATTGCCCCCAATGTCCACCTCTCCAAAAACATTGCCCCCCCACTGTCCACCTCTCCACTCATTGCCCCAGTGTCCACTTCTCCTACCTCCCTGGTGGTCCAGCGGCATGGCAGGAAAGGTCTGTGCCTCCTTCAGCAGAGACCTCTATTAGAAGCTGGAGCTCCCGCGTGGTCCTCTCTCCAGTAATGTAGAGCGCTGGGAGATGATGTCATCTCCCAGAGCTCTGCATTATTAGAGTGCCGAGAGGGCGCTCAGATGCTGATAGAGTTCTGTGCCTCTCAGCTAGTTGCGGGCGCCAGGCTGGGGGGCCGCAGGGGATGGCCATGCCCCTAGAGTGATGGGCCCGGTCACAGTTGCTATCCCTGGGACCCCTATTGTTATGCAACTGACTATTTACAGCGTTAAAATGGGCCTGTCACTCTAAGACAGGCATGTCAAACTCAAATATAACTGACAGCCACATACTCAACAATTCCATCTAAGTAGGGCCAGATATATGCAACAATTTTCTCTAAGGAGGGATGTAACATTGGCTGTCGATGTCTCCACTTTTATATTGCTGGGAAGGCCTGGAGAGAGGGACGGTATGTACACAGTCTGCTGCGGCTCTTCTGATAACGAGCCCAATGTCTAGCTTACCTCTAGACCAGGGGAGAGGAGCCTTTGGCTCTCAAGCTATTTGAAACTACAACTTCCATTTTACCCAGCCTGTCAACAGCTGGAAACCAAAAGGTTATCTGCCCTCTCTAGAAGGTAGCAACAAACCAAGCTGATGTTAAATGAGATTTGGACCTGCAGGGCCACACTCTAGTTAAAGGGACAGTAATATTAAAAAAAAAAAAAAAAAAAAAGCAGCTCCAATTAATCTTCAAAGTATTTGGGCCATGGAGAGTGTTATTTCAGTACTGTCAGAGTTGTAGATCAAGAGTAACTGAATTAAAGTATCCCCCTCCCTCCCCTTTTACTGTTGTAACACTGCTCACCTCAGAAGAGAAATTATATAAAATTACATTGAACAATGCCATGTTTATAGTATGATATTACCATCTCTTCAAAGCAATAGGAATTTGGAGAATTTGATATGTCCCCTATGGTGCTGTTGTACTGTCCCAGAAGTGCTCCAATTCTTCTTAAAGGGATAGTAATGTTTCACAAAAACCAGTAGCTCCAATTAATCTTCATAGTGTTTGGGCCATGGGGAGTGTTATTTCATTACTGTCAGAGTTGTAGTTCAAGAGTAATTGAATGATAAAGTATACCCCTCCCTCCCCTTTTACCTAGTGTAAGCCACCTCCACCCAGATGTGGAATTTGGTCTCTTGACTAGACAGATCACAGCAAGGGACAATCTTCTTACTGTGAGTATATGGAATATCCTGTCCCCCTTGATAGATTTTTCAGGTTTTCCCTTAGGCTCACTGAAGACTGTCCCTCTCTGTGATCCAGCCAGACAGTCTTGCTGCTCTGAGGTGAGCAGTGTTAAATCAGTAAAAGGGATGGGAGGGGATATTTTATCATTCAATTATTCTTAAACTACAACTCTGACAGTATTGAAATAACACTCTCTGTGGTCCAAATACTATGGAGATTATAAGGAGCTGCTTTCATTGTGAAACATTACTAATCCTTTAAAGGGACAGTAATACTTAGTTTTATCTTTATTTTATTTGCATTAAAAAAACATGAAGAATGATATAGGTCTTATCTCTCAAACCTTTATGGTTTGAGAGATATTCAGAAGCAAAGTTTCCCCTCCCACCCCTTTGACCCAGTGTAAGCCATCTCTTCTCAGATGTGGAATGCAGTCCATAGAATAGACAGATAACAGAAGGGGACAATCTTCTTCCTATGAGAACAATGAAGGCCCTGCCCCCCTTGACAAGTTTTTCAGGTTTTCCCCTTATCTTAATTGAAGATTGTCCCTCTCTGCAATCTACCTGGTCACCTCCCTTCTGGTCTTGCTGAGCAGTGTTACATCAGTAAAAGGGGCGGGAGGGGGATACTTTGTCATTGAATTACTCTTGAACTACAACTCTGACAGAATTGAAATAACACTCTCCAAAGTCCAAATACTATGATGATTAATTAGAGCTGCTTTTATTGTGAAACATTACTATCCCTTTAAATAAGAGCCTCAGTGACTGCTATTACAGACTGCAGATAGATGGCCCACAAGTCACTGAAAGTGTAAAACAGGAAAAAAATGAAATATTTAATTTGGATAAATACACAGTTACAGAAAAAGAAACAGATTTGGCAAAAGAAATATATGTTACTAAAATAATAAAATATTGACAATACAGAGTGCACAGTCCCAAAGCATTGGGTTAAGGACCCCTTCACATGGGTGACACCACAGCTGAGATATTGGTGATGTCACTAGCTGTGAAAGATACTACTATGGACTATGAAGCCTTTCACAAGGGTGACTACTGCCTCTTGTGAATGCACATACACACTGCATCCTTACGTGGGTCACACAGCAACATAGTTAAAGGGACAGAAATGTTTCACAAAAAAAGCAGCTCCAATTAATCATCATAGTATTTGGGCCGTAGAGCGAGTTATATCAGAGCAGTAGTAATTGTATGATAAAGTATCCCCTTCCCACCCCTTTTATTGATGTAACACTGCTCACCTCAGCGCAGCAAGACTGTCCAGATGGATCACAGAGAGGGACAATCTTCGGGGGCAGGGTTTTCCTTATACTCACAGTAAGAAGATTGTCCCTTGATGTGAGCTGTCCGGTCAAGAGACCAGATTCCACATCTGAAGGGAGGTGGCTTACACTAGGTAAAAGGGGCGGGAGGGGGATATTTTATCATTCAATTACTCTTGAACTACAACTCTGACAGTACTGAAATAACTCTCCATGGCCCAAATACTATGATGATTAATCGGAGCTGCTTTTTTTGTGAAACATTACTATCCCTTTAAGGAAGGTCTACATGTTGGTCAATGAGGCCGCTGGCAGACCTTTAACACAAAAAATGGCGTTACTCAAACCACTGCCAGAGGGAGATGCTCATACATCCAAGCACGCACACACCCACATTAACCCTTTCAGGACCAGAGGTATGCACACTGGGTTGTGAAGCAATGAGCTGCATATCCTTCTTTTACTCCAAAGCTGAAAATGAGAATTCATCTGTAAATTAGTCAGATCTGTCTGAGATGTCTCCATAAGCTGGCAGTGTCTCTGCAAACCCTGCTTCAGCTTCCCTGACATTGCAAAGATGTCTTCTATACAACATGACACTCCTGTAGTGTGCGATACAACATGACACTCCTGCAGTGTGCAATACAACATGACACTCCTGTAGTATGCAAAACAACATGACACACCTGTAGTGTGCTTTACTCTGTGTGATGGTGTTCTCACACTACAGACCCCTAGACATTCCTAGCAGACCTGGGAAATATGCAAAGAGATTGATTACACTACATTTAATCTCTAATATTAACTATATGAGTGCTCAAATGCTCTGCACAGCATTGAAGACTCAAAGTTAATGATGACCCACACACCACAAGTTCACATGGCACAAGGGGGTTGGTGGTCACATTGTAATGTATTGATGGTACTTAGAGTGTATGCAGTTCAAGACAAGGTTCACTTTAGAAATTCACACAAAACCAATAACCCATTCCTACAAAAGGTACAGCACATGCCTCATAATTCACAATGACTACATTCACACACTTAAACATTTGGAGTACCAGAGGCATAAGCAGTATGTTAGTGTTGTACAGCAATGCGTCGTTCACCACTCTGGTACACAAAAGGTTAACTGCCATCCCCCTGCCTTCAGTTCCAAAACCGTTTAAAAATATTTATATACACAGGTAACTTTGTGCTTCTTTTGCCAGCGTAATAATCATCATCATCTTCAGCCGTTGTCGATCCACTGCAGGGTGAAGGACTCCTCAGCAAGTTTCCAACACACATAAGTGCATATTATACCAGAGATGTTATGGTGTGCGCATATCTAAATATATTATATTAGGTGAAGAGCCCGTTACATGGCCCACAGTGCCACTGCCAGCCGGTCGCGGGGCAGCCGCAGCGAGGGCAGTCTCTACTGCGCATGACTGTCGTTACACACGTTTTAGTGAATATATACACACATATATATATATACACACACACTATATATTTGAGAGAAAGATACGAGAGGGGTATGGGATAAGAAACTGATAGACACAGACAAAAGCAGACATACAGATACAATGTTCTAAAACAAGCTGCATTAACCAGATGTACAAATGATGCAATAAATATTATTAATTCTCCCATTACAGAAAATGAGGTTAAAAGGAATTTACTGGTGTACATAATGGAACCATTTCCAGAAAGACTTCAGCAGATTAAAGCAAATCTAATTACAATAACACAATCAGGATTGTCGCACAGTGTAGGCACAGAGACAGATGTACTACAATGAACTGCAGACATTCTGATGCAAAGAAACGGCATAGGGGAATTACATAAACATTCCCATTGATTTCAATTGGGATTTTAACCCTAGGAATGCTAGAGAGCTCTTGAACCCATTAGAAGCCTCTCTAACACTCGAGGGGGTAAAGAGACATTTCACATAAGAACAACTTTAAAGACTTCAAAAAGCGATTTCCCAATCATGTTTATGTTGTATTGGCTATATGTGATATAGTAACTAATTTGAGGTTGTTGGTTTTTTTTAGATATGTGCATTATGGTAATTAACCCTTTGACTGCCTGTGGCACTCAAAGGGTTGACACGTGCCATGCAGGCACTTCCTGTCTCAGCTCTAATTACCTGCTTCAGGTGCTGACACTTAACCCTTAAACTGCTCTGGGAAGTGGTTAATGCATTAGGTTATTGATCAAGGAGTGGGGGGAAGGTAAGGTAGGGCTAACACACGAAGTGCACTGAATGCGTTAACCCTTTGAGTGCCAGAGTGATATCCAACGCATTACCTTGCAAAACAATTCGTCGATTTTAAGCTTTCAAAATCACCAGACTTGAATATAGTAATGTTTCCTAATAAAAGCAGCTCTAATTAATCATCATAGTGTTTGGACTGTCAGAGTTGTAGTTCAAGAGTAATTCAGTGACAAAGTATCCCCCTCCCTCCCCTTTTACTGATGTAACACTGCTCAGCCAGATCAGAAGGGAGGTGCCCAGGTAGATTGCAGAGAGGGACAATCTTCAATTAAGAAAAGGTAAAAACCTGAAAAACTTGTCAAGGGGGGCAGGGCTTTCATTGTTCTCATAGGAAGAAGATTGTCCCCTGCTGTTATCTGTCTGGTCTATGGACTGCATTCCACATCTGAGAAGAGATGGCTTACACTAGGTAAAAGGGGCTGGAGGGGAAACTTTGCGTGTGAATAGCTCTCAAACCATAAAGGTTTGAGAATAAGACTTATATCGTTCTTCATGCTTTTTTAATGCCTACAAAATAAAATAAAGATAAAACAAAGTATTACTATCCCTTTAAGGGTATAGTAATGTTTTATTACTATGCTTTTCTTGCAGAGTATATTAAAAACAACACACACACACAATGCTTTCACCGCTGAGAGATACTTCATTTAAAAGTTAAGACTTGTCAAACTTGCTTATTGTCTTTTTTTTTTCCCTTTAATAATCATTTTAAAAAAAGTTATATAAGTGACCAGTAGGTGGTGATGTTTCATTAAACCCTATGGAGCGTTTCTATCGAAATAAAACCTCTCCAAACACTGAAACAGAACGGCATTCTCTTCAGCTATTAAAACATTTTAAATGAAACATTTCCCAGCAGAAACAGCACTTGTTTTTCTCAGAAGGAATGGATATTTTTTTTTTAATAAAAACATTGCTATTTCTTTATATTAATGAGAATCTGGGAATTTTTTTCTTTATTCACCACAGCCGATTCTTCTGAGAATAACTGTAGATCCTCTTAGTACATGGGCCTCAGTGACCAACTTTAGGTGGAAAAATTCCAGCACTTGTTTGGTCACATGGTCCAGAAATGACAGAGAGCAAGTACATTGGTTAATAACCCTTTGAGTGCCGGAGAGTAGGGCACTCAAAGAGTTAATTTTGACACACACACACACACACACACACACACACACACACACACACACGCGCACGCACAGAGGGAAAAAAAAACTCAGATTTTAACCCTTTAAGACCAGCAGTCCAGGGGTTGGCTGCACAGGAGGACCGATTCCATTTTTTTGTGTGCGCGCTTAGAGTCGGTACATGTTAGCGATCAAACATACTGACTCTCCGTACGAGCCAGGGTAGGGCTGGAAACTTGTAGGCCACGGGGCAAATACAATCAAGAGTCCCATTTCTACTATTGTTCAAGCCCCCTGTCCCAGCCCACCCCCTTTTGTTAATGTTAAAATTGGCATTAATGTCGCAAAGTAAGGCAAGTGATACCATGTAGCTTACAGATTAAAATGGGCTACACTACTGATACAACAGTGCTTATAATTTAAAGGAATAGTAATGTTTCAAAATAAAAGCATCTCCAATTAATCTCCATAGTATGTGGGCCATGGGGAGTGTTATTTCAATACTATCAGAGTTGTAGTTCAAGAGTAATTGAATGATAAAGTATCCCCCTCCAGCCCCTTTTACATAGTGCAACACTGCTCAGCTCAGATGTGGAATCTGGTTGTAAGACCAGACAGATAACAGCATGGGATAATCTTCTTACTCTGAGAACAATGAAAGCCCTGCCCCCCTTGACAGGTTTTTCAGCTTTTTCCCTCATCTTAATTGAAGATTGTCCCTCTCTGCAATCTACCTGGACACCACCTTTCTTTTCTGAGGTGAGCAGTGTTACATCAGTAAAAGGGGCGGGAGGGGGATACTTTATCATTCAATTACTCTTGAAATACAACTCTGACAGTATTGAAATAACAGTCTCCAAGGCCCAAATACTATGATGCTTAATTAGAGCTGCTTTTATTATGAAACATTACTATCCCTTTAAAGTGCATGTGTCACCTATGTACAACATGTAAAGTGGAAGTCAGAGATGCTCAACTAGGAATAAACCTGCAATACAAATTTGCAGGCTCTATAGGAATGGTGTCCTACCCAGGGTACAGTCTCTTTTAGCCCACTAGTGCCTTTCACAGAGAGGAAATATCCTAAAGCATATCATATTGGTTCTGCCATAACAGCAGTCCAACCAAGAAATTCCAGGCAATTCCTCTGTGAACAACAGAAGCAGCCAACCCCAGACTTATGTCTTGGCCTTGTTGGGCCTCGTCAATGAGGTGTAGTGGATCTCTCTAGGCACTGTGAGCAAGGGCTAAAAGAGACTGCACCCTGGGTAGGACACCATCCCCATAGTGCCTGCAAATTTGTATTGGAGGTTCGTTCCTAGTTGAGCGTCTCTGACTTTTAATATATCTATGTACAACATAGCATAAATAGGCTACATATTGAATACTACTAAAACGGTATTACATTTTTTTTTTGTAAGTTTTATTTCATGTAAATTTCAGTTATAAAATCTGGGCTGCAGCTTCTTCCGCATAGACTGCGGTTACCTGCTCTGTAACCGCAGTCCGTCGCTCTGCCTCTGCTCTCCTCCCTCCTCCAATGACTGAGGCTTCTGTCTGTAAGCTGGAGCGGCATCATTGGCAGAGAATGATATCTATCTAGCCAATGAGAGTGCTCCAGCTTACAGATGGAAGCTTCCGTCATCAGAGGAGGGAGGAGGCAGAGCAGTCTATGCAGAAGTAGCTGCAGCCCAAACTTTCTAAGTTAAATTTACACAAAATAAAACTTAAAAAAAAAAAAAAAATTAATACAGTTTTAGTAGTATTCGATATGTAGCCTAACTATTTATGCTATGTTGTACATAGGTGACACATCCACTTTAATTAAAGTTACATTAGTGATACTATAGTGCTTACAAGGCAAATGTGGTATCATTTCTGTAGGACTATTTCAGTTGTAAGCTCTGTTGTATAACTAGTATATATCCATTTACAGCAGCAAGTGGGAGACTGAGTGAGGCAGTGGCCCGGGGGCAATTTACCGCCTGCCCCCCAGGTCAGCCCTCCCCTGGGAGCATCTGAAACGGATTGCTCAGGTCTTGGAGCAGTCAGTTTTATCCGCCCATGTGATTAGGTGCTCTTTGATTAATAAAAAAAAAAAAAAAAAAAAAAAAAAAAAAAAAAAAATTATGATCTATCACGATTGTCACCAGTCCTTAAAGGGATAGTAATGTCTTAATAATATTAAAGGTAATATTGTAGTGCAGAAAATAAGAAATTCAGTGTTCTAAAGATCCCTCCTCCCTGATGTCAGCTGTAAAGCTGACAGACTGAGATCCGAGTCGGCCGACACTAGGAGGCTCTTCAGCAGAGCTGAAATAGCGCAAATGAAAAAGAAATACTTCTTTGGAACGGTCTGAAAAGTGTGCTTGCAGACCAAGCACACTTTGTAGACCGTTGCAATGAAGTATTTCTTTTTAAATCGCGCTATTTCTGCTCTGCTGCAGAGCCGCCTGTCGGTTCCCGGACCAGACTCTCCTGCTGTCAGCTTACAGCTGACGTCAGGAGAAGGGGAGGGAGGGCAAATCTCCCAAGTGTCCCTCTTTTAAACCCAAATCCCTCTGTCCCTCTTTCCCACCCTGATGTCCCTCTTTTTTAGGAGATCAGACTGTGTGGTGTGTGTATAAGTGTATCACCCTGGTGTCCCTGTGTTTAGGAGATCAGACTGTGTGGTGTGTATATAACTGTATCACCCTGATGTCCCTGTGTTTAGGAGATCAGACTGTGTGGTGTGTGTATAGAAGTGTATCACCCTGGTGTCCCTGTGTTTAGGAGATCAGACTGTGTGGAGTGTATATAAGTGTATCACCCTGGTGTCCTGTGTTTAGGAGATCAGACTGTGTGGTGTGTATAGAAGTGTATCACCCTGGTGTCCCTGTGTTTAGGAGATCAGACTGTGTGGTGTGTATAGAAGTGTATCACCCTGATGTCCCTGTGTTTAGGAGATCAGACTGTGTGGTGTGTATATAAGTGTATCACCCTGGTGTCCCTGTGTTTAGGAGATCAGACTGTGTGGTGTGTATATAAGTGTATCACCCTGGTGTCCCTGTGTTTAGGAGATCAGACTGTGTGGTGTGTATATAAGTGTATCACCCTGGTGTCCCTGTGTTTAGGAGATCAGACTGTGTGGTGTGTATATAAGTGTATCACCCTGGTGTCCCTGTGTTTAGGAGATCAGACTGTGTGGTGTGTATATAAGTGTATCACCCTGGTGTCCCTGTGTTTAGGAGATCAGACTGTGTGGTGTGTATATAAGTGTATCACCCTGGTGTCCCTGTGTTTAGGAGATCAGATTGTGCGGTGTGTATATAAGTGTATAATATTGCTCTACAGCAATAAAACTCATATTAATGTTTGTTTAAATGTCAATATTTGTGTTTATAAATTAGTCTGTGTAAATAAAATTATTTAGTCTTGTTATAAGTCATTTATTAGGTTACACAAGAAGGTCTCGATAGGTCATGAAATACCCTAAAAATTCTCAGTAATGCCCCGCCCACCAGCCACACCCCCAGCAATACCCACTAAAACACGTGTCCCTCTTTGGCAATTTGAAATGTTGGGAAGTATGGGAGGGGGAACTTTAGAAAGCTGTCTCTCTCTCAAACCATAAAGGTTTGAGAGATATGAATAGCACCGATGGATTTCTTATTTTATGGTCTAAAATATTACTTTTTATATAATTAAGACATTACTATCCCCTTTAACGCATGGACTGTCATGTTGGTCATGGCACGTTATTGCTCATTAAGGGGTTAAGGACGTGATTTATCAAGAATACTTGGATTCAAAAATCGTGAAGGCCCTTTCTTATGCCTCATTAAGGCAATTTAAGCATCTCACTAAGCATCTGTCATGGTTCATCTCATCACATCAAAGCCTTTTGTTTTAAAAGGAAAAATGTATTACTTTCTTTAACCCCTTACCGCCAGAGGACGTACATGTACGTCCCGAACAGATGTCCCAGGTGGACAGAGGACATACATGTACGTCTCGGAAATTGTTTGAAAAAATGAAGAAAAAAAATCGGTGGGTGTTAAGTGCCAGCCACGTGCACGCGCGGCTGGTCACTAAGGGGTTTAAAAAAAAGACAAATATTTTAACCCTTTCCGTACTAGAGAGGTGTGCAACGCATTGCGAGGCAATCTGTTACACAACCCTTTGGTCATTAAAATGGTTAAACATGCTCTAACTACTTGAGTGCCAGAGGGGGCATTCAACTCATTGCTTCGCAACGCATTAGATAACCCTCTGGCACTCAAAGGGTTTTAAATAATGCAATTTTGGGACACGCACACTAAAAGTTGGAGCAAACCTAATACACCGTAGGTGACAAACATTCCCATTTATAGAAAGGAAGCATTTATAACCCTTTGAGTGCCAGAGAGGTATCCAATGCATTGTAGTGTATGTGTGGTTCTGTGACTACCAGTGGACAATGGAACAAGGCTGGGGTGTCAGACAGTGTATGTGTGGTTCTGTGACTACCATTGGACAATGGAACAAGGCTGGGAGGTCAAACAGTGTGTGCGTGGTTGTGTGATTACCAGTGGAACAAGGCTGGGATGTCAGACAGTGTATGTGTGGTTCTGTGATTACCAGTGGAACAAGGCTGGGGTAGCAGACATTGCTTGTGTCGTTCTGCGATACCAGTGAGACAAGGCCAGGGTGTCAGGTACTGTATCTGTGTGGTTCTCTGACTACCATTGAACAGTGGAACAAGGCTGAGGTGTCAGACACTGTATATGAAGTTCTTTGACAACTTAAGTGGAAGAATGAAATATTTCACACAGTGCAATCTAGTTTTCAGTAATAAATCACTATAACCTTTTCTCCTCTAAGTAAAAAACACTATATTATCAGATACAATTTCCTGGTATCTGACACCAGATACATTTTAGCCTAAGAATTTCATTTTAAGTTACTGCTATGAACCCGCATTCAAATACATTTGATACTCATGCTAGGGTTAACCCCTTGAACTACAGAGGTCTACAGCACCTCCTAATAACCATACACTTACTTTTCTGTGAACAGAAAATCCTAATGGCTCCTATGAATTTTTCCTTGGTGCCTTTGTTAAAGAGGGAACATCTTCAATCAGTCTTCGATGTCATGTCCATGGAGGCGGACATGACAGTTGCTAGGAGGACCACAGGACACAAACTCTGCTGCACACGGTAATCTTTACTCTCTAAGAATCAGCAGGGTGTGTAATACATTGCGTCACAATGCGATGCACACTGCTCTGGTCCTTAACCCCTTAAGGACCGGCCACGCGCACACACGGCCAGCACTTAAGGACAACTGAGCATTTTTTTCCCCTCATCTGACACAGGGCCCCCAGAATGGCATGCTGCCCTGAAATCCATGACAGTCCTCGCATGTCATGGGTTCTTATCACATGTTGGACCCCTGATGTGCCAGGACAGTCATGGGCCCTTAAGGGGTTAAAGGGTAACGTAGGTGCATGCACTATGCCTGTCTTGGATTGAAAAAACTGCCAAGATCTGTCATGTCCACCTCCATTCACATCTCATCTTCAATCATTCCTGGATGTGATCTCTTGATCAAAGCTACAAGGGTAAAATTCGTAAGGGCCATTAGGATTTTCTGGCCATAGTAAGGCAAGAGAAGGTTGTTATTAGAAGGTTGTTATTAGAAGGGGAGTAACTACAGTGGGCGCAGAGGGGACAGCTGTGCCAGGGTGGCCCAAAAATGTATGCGCAGGGGCCCTCCATGAACTAGTTATGTTATTCATTACTTCTCCTTTAAAGGGATTCCCTATTAGGGATCTGCAGGATTTCATGCGAAACCAAAGGCTAATAGCAGGAAGAGAAGAACACAAAGCACTGTTTAGGGGAATTCATGTGTGAAAAGAAGAAGTCTCAGCCTTCACGGAAAACAATCCACGCTTAAAAAGGCAAACTGGAGTATTTCTGGAATAAACCAACTGCAGCACAGGGTACAAATACAAATTCTTCTTAAATTCAGTTGGGTTTTAACCCTTTAAAGACCCATGCCAGGACTGTCACGCAGGTTGAGGCACTTAAGGACTGGTGACGGTTCTGGCATGCCATGGAATTATGGGATGGCAGCATGGAGAACCACTGGTATAAGGAAAACCCTACCCCCTTTGTCAAGGGGAGCATAGTTTTCCTAATACTGACACACATACTGTATTGTCCCTCGTTGCGATTCTTCAGGACTGGCTTTCAGATCTCATTGAACTGTTTATGACATGCTGGAAAGAGGCAGGAGCTCATTAATTGGAGCTGATTTTATTGTGAAACATTACTATCCCTTTAAAAGGATAGTAATACTTCGTTTTAACTTTATTTTATTTTGTAGGCATTAAAAAAACATGAAGCAATGATATAAGTCTTATCGCTCAAACCTTTATGGTTTGAGAGATATTCACAAGCAAAGTTTCCCCTCCCGCCCCTTTTGCCTAGTGTAAGCCATCTCTTCTCAGATGTGGAATGCAGTCCATAGACCAGACAGATAACAGCAGGGGACAATCTTCTTCCTATGTGAACAATGAAAGCCCTGCCCCCCTTGACAAGTTTTTCAGGTTTTTCCCTTATCTTAATTAAAGATTGTCCCTCTCTGCAGTCTACCTGGGCACCTCCCTTCTGATCTGGCTGAGCAGTGTTACATCAGTAAAAGGGGCGGGAAGGGGACAATTTGTCATTGAATTACTCCTGAACTACAACTCTGACAGAATTGAAATAACACTCTCCAAAGTCCAAATACTATGATGATTAATTAGAGCTGTTTTTATTATGAAACATTACTATCCCTTTAAGCTTTGAAGAAGAATAGCTCAGAGCGCTAACTCACCGTAATACATGCAAATAAATAATAAAGTTAGAAAAAGGTAACGTGACCAAGCAGAAAGGAATGAGGGGGTTCTCCAGTCCTACAAGTATCAGACTGAAACCTAAACACAGGACAAAAACCAGACCTGTGCTTCTCTATAAAAAATGTGGAAATGTACTATTTCTTTCTTTTTTCTATTTAGAGGCCTTTTAACCCTTGAGTGCCAGATGGCTACGCAACGCATTGCTTTGCAATGGCGGGTGGGAAATGTTGGTCTATAAGGAGGGCTGGTAAAGCCACAGTCCTCTTGGGCCAAGATCCACCATTATAATGTTATCTTTATATCAGGTAACTCCTCCTTTACACCATTTTAAACAGTTGTATGTCTTTTGTTTTTAATATAGATATTGGGACCCTCAAGCACTATATATACTACATTAAAGCGGAACTACCACCCGTTGCTAACGTGGGCCCCAAATGATTACCCATCTGGCGACTAGCTGTTCAGGAGCGCTAGTCACCAGAATTATTACGGCGTTAATGGGAATTATACACTGCTCCCAGACTGACCGCCAGGAAACAGCGCAGACATCTTTCCATAGTGATGTCTGTGCGCCTGCGCTGTCAGTCCCTTCTGGTACCATATGGCTCCTAGCAACGCCACCTAGAGCAGACTGGGACTGACAGCGTAGGCGCACAGACGTCACTATGGAAAGATGTCTGCGCTGTTTTCTGGCTGTCAGTCCGGGAGCCGTGTATAAATCTCATTAACGCGGTAATAATTCTGACGACTAGTACTATTGAGCAGCTAGACACCAGATGGGTAATTATTTGGGGCCATGTTAGCAACGGGTGGTAGTTCCGCTTTGTAGGGTCCATCCAACTCGTTTATTTATAACGACTCTTCAGGGAATGTTTTTAATCAAGACAGGGCTTTACAGGTGCATTGGAGAAGGACTTGCCAGATATTGGGGTACCTTGTCGGGGTTGGCAAGCTTATACATTTTTTGGCCAAATTATGGAACAAAATCCTCAAACTTATTAACACGGTGGTATTATATATATATATATATATATATGCCCAATACAGGGCACACATTTGCACATTTTGTATGAGAGAAGCACAGGTCTGTTATTTGTCTTATGTTTAAAGAGATAGTAATGTTTCATAATAAAAGTGGCTCTAATTAATCATCATAATATTTGGACTTTGGAGAGTGTTATTTCAATTCTGTCAGAGTTGTAGTTCAAGAGTAATTCAATGACAAATTATCCCCCTCCCGCCCCTTTTACTGATGTAACACTGCTCAGCCAGATCAGAAGGGAGGTGCCCAGGTAAACTGCAGAGAGGGACAATCTTCAATTAAGATAAGGGAAAAAACTGAAAAGCTTGTCAAGGGGGGCAGGGCTTTCATTGTTCTCATATGAAGAAGATTGTCCCCTTCTGTTATCTGTCTGGTCTATGGACTGCATTCCACATCTGAGAAGAGATGGCTTACACTAGGTAAAAGGGACGGGAGGGGGAAACTTTGCTTGTGAATATCTCTCAAACCATAAAGGCTTGAGAGATAAGACTTATATTGTTCTTCATGTTTTTTAATGCCTACAAAATAAAATAAAGATAAAACGAAGTATTACTATCCCTTTAAGCTTCCCTGCCACGCCAAGGTACCCCAATTTAGGCAAGTCCTAACAAATACATTTCACCATATCATATGGCTTACAAATTGATTCATATAAATAGTTCTGACTTGTGTCATTATAGGCTTGTAATGACCTGCCGTTATGGGAAAACCTGGAGTGGGAGGGAACCTCAAAATATAGGGTGTGTCCACATTTTTAACACTCAAACCTTTAACAAGGTATAAAGTTTCTTAACCCCTTAACGACCTGTGACATGTCAGGACCGTCACCAGTAAACTTGCCTAAAGGACCAGTGAAGGTCCTGGCACATCACATCTTTTGTGCATACAGCGTGGGGTCTGAAAATGACCACTTCAAGATTGGAGCAGTCTCTCTCAGACCCCCATTTGGTGTGCCGGTACACATCAGTCACGTGTACCGGCGGGTCAACAAAGATCAAAGCAGTCCTTAAGGGAAGTTCACTTCCCGGACAGCTCATCCTTAAGAGGCTAACCCCTTCAGGAGCAGAGAGGTGTGCATGCATTGTAAAGTAGGGGGTTGTAGCTCAAACATGCCCCCTCCACCTTTTTAAAATCTTAACATTTCCATCTGGTGAGCAGAGCACAATACTACATTTACACCTAATGTTTATGAACTAGATTTACTAAAGGACAAGAAGAGTCACATGAAACCAGGAGAAAAATAAATAAAGTTTAACCCCTTAATGATTGGCGACGTTCCACGTGTGTCCGGACATTAAGGACCAGTGACGGCCCCGGCATGTCATGGAATTCTGGGATCGATCCCAGAATGCATCAGTGTAAAAAGTAAAAGTGCCCTGGTTCTCTAGAGACGCCTACCCCCAGACCGTGCTGTCCTTAAGGGGTTAATAAGAAAATAATGTAACAGGCCATAGGCCGTTACTGAGAGGAATTGTTAGTGCCATGGACAACTGAGAAAAGACTGGAGTTCCCACTTCCTGGTAGCTAGTCAGTCTGAGGATTGCCTCCTATGTTTTACACAGTAGAAGGTTATCGTAGTGGCCACTGCCGGCGGATGACGAAATGTGCGTCATGTTCATAGTGTACTGTAGTCTGTGGCTGACAGGGAGGTGCTGATCTCATTGGTCGTCCCTTGTTAATCAAGGCCACAACAGGTGTGACATTGCTTCGACAAGTAGGCGGCTCTGTGATTGGTCGCCATCTGTCTCCCTCTTAGCCGGTACAACAAGATGGCATTAGTCCATCAGGCCTGGTAATTCAATCAAAGCACAAATACAATAGCCCGGGCCCGGATTGGTCGTCTGTTCCTTGTTGCTCCAGTCCTTACTGGCTGGAGATCGGAGCGGCAAGATTGAATTGTGTTTTTTAGTGTTCTTCTGTCCCTTTGTGTTTTTACTGTATAATATGTCCCCATGTCCCCAAAATAAAGCGTTAGTTGTTTTGGACTAAAAGTGCGTTCTGTTCCTTTCTGTCTGAATGCTCTAAAGGGTCCCCTTTGACCCCATTCACGGATGCTACATTCCAATATCACGGCCCAACGACACATTTGTAGCCGCCTTCAGGAGCGAGAAACCCGGCACGATGGACAAGGACAAACCAGCTTCCTTAGTTCCCGTTACAAATATTACCATTGCTTTAAAATCTTAACAATGACCTTCCTTTCATTTGTAAAAATAAATGAATAACCCAGGGATTTCCGAATGAGGATATTCTCTTTTATTGAACTCTTTGAATATCGCAGGGCTGTCCAGACGTAGCTCTGGCACCCATAGGGTTACCATTCAGATGATGTGAAAATCAATACAGTGACAGATCTATTAGATCAGACAAACACATTATTCACATTTGAACAGGCAAGTCCTGGTTAAACATTTATCAGACGTCAGCATTCTTTCATGGGTAAAGACATATACAATCAGTACTACTGCACCAATATCTATTTTACTTGTTTTGTTTTTTCTTTCAACAGACAAAAACTAGATTTTTGGATGAAAAAAAATACCCAAAAACAAAACTTGGATACATACTCCCATTAGAACATTTTTGACCCAAAATGAATTTTCATTTAATTTTTAGCGATTACAATAAAATGTTATCTCCCATTTTCGTGAAATATGGAGCAAATAGAGGCAATACATTTCATGAACTATTCACTTCCTTAAAGGGACAATAATACTTAAAATGTAAAAAAATATATATGTTGTAGGGTTTATCCCCCTGGATAGAACAAGGGAACTCCCACTGCTGAAAGGTGTTTTATTTAAAAGTTGTTATAGCTTAAACTTTAATTTTGTTTAGGTGCAATATCACAGTGACCTGAAATTGTACAGTGGTGCTGTTGCTACACCATCCTATGGACAGCTCTGGTCTCGGGACCATAAATCTCTATAGGATGGTGTATCAAGAGCAACACTGTACAATTTCAGTTCATTAAGATACTGTGCCTAAAAAAATTCAGGTTTGATCTGTAATAACTTTTGAGTAAAACACCTTTCAGGGGTGGGATTATCCTTGTTTTCATCAGTGGGATAAACCCTACAACATATGTTTCTTACATTTTAAAGTATTACTAACCCTTTAAGTAAAACTCTATTCAAAGAGAAAAAAAAATGTGGAATAACCTGGTATCCTATATAATATGTAACGCCGCAGTCATGCGCAGTAGAGACTGCCCGCGGTGTCCAGCTCTATATCAGCCGCGCCTGCGGGCAGTCTCTAATGTGCATGACTGCCCCGCGACCAGCTGGCAGTGGCACTGTGGCCCGTGTAACGGGCTCTTCAACTAATATTACATATAATATGTAGAGATAATACATTCATTGACTGTTTTGAAAACCCCAAGCCAACTAAAATTCAACAGTTGCTTCTAACGGTCTAAAGTTCAAAAGCAATTTTGAGCAAGTCCAGACTGGTGCAAGTCTGGTACAATTCCCTATATGTTAATGCAGCCAGCCATTTGTTTGTAATGTAAATCTTTATTTGTGTCATGGCCTAGCACGTTATGTTGATTCGTGTTAGGTCAGTATGACCATACACACTGTACTATGAATCAATCACAGTGTCTGATGGCACAGTAGGTGTAAATTTGGCCTTACCTCTTAACCCCTTAAGGACCGGCCGCGCACGCACGGTGCGGTCACTTAAAGGGATAGTAATATTTCATAATAAAAGCAACTCTAATTAATCATCATAGCATTTGGACTTTGGAGAGTGTTATTTCAGTTCTGTCAGAGTTGTAGTTCAAGAGTAATTCAATGACAAAGTATCCCCCTCCCGCCCCTTTTACTGATGTAACACTGCTCAGCCAGAGCAGAAGGGAGGTGCCCAGGTAGATTGCAGAGAGGGGCAATCTTCAATTAAGATAAGGGAAAAACCTGAAAAACTTGTCAATGGGGGCAGGGTTTTCATTGTTCTCATAGGAAGAAGATAGTCCCCTGCTGTTATCTGTCTGGTCTATGGACTGGATTCCACATCTGAGAAGAGATGGCTTACACTAGGTAAAAGGGGCGGGAGGGGAAACTTTATCATTCAATTACCCTTGAACTACAACTCTGACAGTAATGAAATAACATTCTCCACGGCTCAAATACTGTGAAGATTAATTGAAGCTGCTGTTTTTGTGAAACATTATCTGTCTGGTCTATGGACTGCATTCCACATCTGAGAAGAGATGACTTACACTAGGTAAAAGGGGCGGGAGGGGAAACTTTGCTTGTGAATATCTCTCAAACCATAAAGGTTTGAGAGATAAGACTTATATCGTTCTTCATGTTTTTTTAATGCCTACAAAATAAAATAAAGTTAAAACGAAGTATTACTATCCCTTTAAGGACCACGGAGCATTTTTTTTATTTATTTTTTTTTAAACCATTCGATTCCAGACTCCCCGAACTGCGTTCAGCCGTGCGGGGAGCCCGAAATTCCATGACATACATGTACGTATGTACGTACGTACTTGGTCCTTTAAGGACCGCAACTTCATGACGTACATGTACGTCATGGGTTGTTAAGGGGTTAAGGAACAGTGAAATGTCAGGACTGTCACTGCTGTCCAGGGGAGGGCTGGCCTAGTGGGCCACTCCCGCTTGCTGCTGTAAATGTAACTACTCTAGTGATACCACAGAGCTTAACATTGAAATGGAGATACAATCCAAGTGGAGCTACACTAGTAACATAACCCATTTCTCTTCTACGTTCTATGGCATCATAAGTGTAGCTTTAGTTACATTGTAAGCTCTTTAGTTGTACCAGTGTAACCCCATTTCATTTATAAGCTTTGTGGTATTGCTCGCCTTACTTCACAACATTAACCTTTTGAGTGTCAGAAGGGTGTGGCGTACCCTCTGGCACTCAAAGAGGTTAATGGCAATTTTAAGATTTAACAAAAGGGGAGGGTCTGGGACAGTTGGCTAGCATGATAGTAGACCTTGGCCACTTGATTGTAGCTGACAGGCCACACATTGCCAGCCCTCCCTTGCTGCTGTCCTTGCCTAAAGGTGACGGTCCTGGCACATCACGTACTTTTTACTCACAGCTCTCCTGAGGGAGCGCTGTGAGTAGTAGCAGGGTCTGAAACTGACCACTCCAAGACCAGAGCGGTCACTATCAAACACCCGCTCGGCGCGCCAGCACACGTGATCAGATGTGACGGCACACTGAACGTCCTCTGTCTGGTCTTTAACGGGATTCCACCCCCAGGACTGCTGGTCCTTAAGGCATTAAGCAACTAATTAGCACATTGTGCACAAATTAGCATAAAGTGCCCCATGGTACCAATAAAATAAAGGTTAATTAAAAAACAAAATATGAAGGAAAATAGCTCACAGCTCTAACTCACCATAAAATATACATATAGTAAATAAGATTTGAGAAGGATCACGTGAATAACGTATAGATAGCAGCAAGGAATGAGAGGGTTCTCCAGTCCCCCAGAAATCAGGATGAAACATAAAGTGCAAACACAAGACAGAAAAACAGACCTGCACTCCTCCATACCAATACACAATGAGGAGGGACCACATTTATTTGAACATTAGTATGGGAGGAGCGCAGGTCTGTTTTTTGTCTTGTAATTTTCAAAAATATCTATGTTATAAAAGACGCGCTAGTACAACATAGACTGTAATTCTCTGTAAAATTGTCTTAAAGGGACAGCAATGTCCCATAAAAAATTATGCTTGGTTTGTAGAGGTTTAAAAAATAAATTATTTGGCACAAATCCTCTCTCTCAAACCTCTATGGTGTGAGAGATATTCGCTTATAAAGTTCCCCCTATCCTGATGTCAGTTGTAAAGCTAGTGTTCAGGCACACGTTTTAGACCATTCCAATGAAGGGATTCCGTGTAAGTAACGAGATCTCGGCACTTCTCAAGCGCCAGCTGTCAGTAGGAGAAATCAAACTTTAAACGCCCGTATCTCTTAAACCATAGCGGTTTAAGAGATACGTTTTTTTGCATTTAGATCAGCTTTTTAAGCTCTTCTAAATGTAAAAAAGTTTTTTTAGACATTACTAACACTTTAAGGAGTTAATTGCCAAGAAACATATGGTATATGCAAAGTATAAGCAATACAAATAAACATACAGCTGGCTAAAGTTAATGAATAACAGCAACATTAAGTATGTAAAAAAAGAACGCTCTTAGCCCCTTGGATGCTTGACAGGTCTTCAACGCATTGCGTTGGAGACCTGACTAGCATCCAAGGGTTTAAAGGAATAGTAATGTTTCACAAAAACAGCAGCTTCAATTAATCTTCACAGTATTTGAGCCGTGGAGAATGTTATTTCATTACTGTCAGAGTTGTAGTTCAAGGGTAATTGAATGATAAAGTTTCCCCTCCCGCCCCTTTTACCTAGTGTAAGCCATCTCTTCTCAGATGTGGAATCCAGTCCATAGACCAGACAGATAACAGAAGGGGACAATCTTCTTCCTATGAGAACAATGAAAGCCCTGCCCCCCTTGACAAGTTTTTCAGGTTTTTCCCTTATCTTAATTGAAGATTGTCCCTCTCTGCAGTCTACCTGGGCACCTCCCTTCTGATCTGGCTGAGCAGTGTTACATCAGTAAAAGGGGCGGGAGGGGGATACTTTGTCATTGAATTACTCTGGAACTACAACTCTGACAGAATTGAAATAACATTCTCCAAGGTCTAAATACTATGAGGATTAATTAGAGCTGCTTTTATTATGAAACATTACTATCCCTTTAAACGAAGGCCACATACTCAAAATTCCCTCTAAGGAGGGCTGTCTATGCGATAAGTCCCCTATACAATAATTCCATCTAACGAGGGCTGTAACAATGGGTGTTGGTGTCTGAACTATTATATTGTTGGGGAGGTCTGGTGAGTGGAATGAAATGTAAATAGTTGTGCTTCGCTGCTGTGTTAGCTGATCATAAGGCTGAAGTCTATCTCACCTCTAAACCAGGGGTAGGCAACATGTGGATCAAAAGCTATTGGAAACTACACATCATCCCCCACCAGATAACAGCCAGAGAGCCAAAGGTTTTCTATTCCTGCTCTAGAAGGCAATAGAGAACCAAGCTGATCTAAAATGGAATCTGGATCAGCGGAGCCGCACTGTAGTTAAAATGAGAAACCCTGTTGGGGGGGGGGGGGTACATTTTATTAGCAAGAGGGCCTCCTGATCCCCAGAGCTGCATGCTTGGTATGCATAGGTTAAAGGAACACTACCCTTTCATAATAACACCTCCCATTTATCTTAAAGCAGAACTATCAAGTAATTATAATTGACCCCCAATTAATTGTTAGTATAGTGGTAATCATGGAAATGGCCTTATAACGTTTATAAAGTGCCCGAGTTATTTGCAATCATAAGTTAGTATGGGACTCACATCAACACAACAGCACAGAGATCTTGGTGAAGTGGGATCTGTGTGCCCGCGCTGTCCGTCCCTGCCTGTACTGTGCGGTACAATGCAACTGCCCCTTTGAAAATAACCAGTCAGTGAGGAGACAAGGAACGGATAACACAGGCGCATAGACCCCTCATTGCAAGATGTCTGTGCTGTTGAGTTGATGCAAGTGCTCATGCTGGCACTTAATAAACGTTAGAACCCTATTTCCATGATTACCGGAATACTAACAATTTATTGGGGGGTCAATTATATCTACTGGATAGTTCCTCTTTAAAGGGTTAGTAATGCTTCATAATAACATCTGCTAAGATGGTTCTTTATAGTTAATACTACTGATCACCGATATTGCCACTGTTCATATCTTTCTAGTTACGGTGAAATTTTATTATGAAGTAGTAGTATTAACTATAAAGAACAATCTTACATTGTAACATAGTAACATAGTTGATGAGGCTGAAAAAAGACATGCGTCCATCAAGTCCAGCCCATGCCAAAAACACCCCTGTTGTTCAATATTGTTCTGTGCTAGATAGGCATCCATTGGTTTTGTGAAAGCAGTTACATTATCTACAAGTACAACATCCTGAGGCAAAGAATTCCATAGCTTTACCACCCTTACTGTAAAGAATGCCTGCCTTTGTTTTAGTCGAAAGCACCTTTCCTCTAGTCTTTAAGGATGACCTCTTGTTCTTAGCTCAGCACTTTGCGTAAATAATTCATTGGATAGTTCTTTGTATTGATCTTGAATGTATCAATTCTGCATGCAGAATTATGAAACATTACTAACCCATTAATATGAGCAGCTGTGCATTAATTCTGTGTGGATTGGTTCTCCAAATTGAATCTATTATTTGATATTGTGTCTACTGGGGCATGATTCCTGTTGCGGCACTCTAGGAGTCCAAACATCTTCTACTGAAGCCCCTCTTTAGAGAACTTCACTAGGAGGAGCCTGGCAACAAAGAATCTTCCTCTGTGAACGTCTTATCCAGTACTAATTCATTTTGGAGAACCAATGCAGGCAGAATTGATTCATAGTGGTCATTAGGATTTCCTGCCCAGATTAAGGTAAATGGGAGTATATTAGAGGTTAGTTTAGAGGTTATTGTTGTCACTGTTAGGCAAGAAAACTCAGGACAAGTACTAAAGGGTAACACCAACTTTATTGGGCAGTAATCATGAAACAGAAGTATCGCAATCAATAGTATGACAGAGAAGCGCACAATGGAGCAAGCGACAACCATCAGAAATAGAAGACTGCTTCCGTGTGATTCTCTTTAGATAGGTCCCAGAGATGGGACAAGGAGAGTCTGCAATGCCACAGGTCCGCACCTGGGAGAAGCCAGACCAAATAGGAAGGCAATCAGGAGTAAGTCTACCAGAGCCACAGGCCCGGACCAGATTGGATATCTAACTTCACGGAAGGCCACACTAGAGGACAGACAGAGCCACAGGTCAGAGCCAGAATGGGTGGTCAGACAAGCCAGAGGTCAAACACGGAGTGGGTAGTCAGCCAGAGCCACGTGTTTGCACCAGATAGGATATCCACTGAAGCGTTGGTATGCTGGATACACAGTGGACAGAGCCCCAGGTCAACACCAGAATGGGTAGTCAGACAAGCCAAGGGTCAAACACGGAACGGGTAATCAGCCAGAGACGCCGGTCTGCACCAGAATGGTTATCCAACTAAGCCAAGGGTCATACACGGAGCAGATAGTTGGACAGAGCCACAGGTCAACACCAGGTTGGGTAGTCAGACAAGCCAGGTAATGTACGGAACGCCAAAATATAGAACTGCACTGGACACCAATGAAAGGGCGACTGAGACCTGTGTTCAGGCAGTATAAATAGTGTAGTCACAGGAAGAGGAGGCATAACCAACAGGTGCTGTCCCTTTAAATGGAGCGCACATCCATGCCCTTTGATGTGCGCCCATAGATGACGTCACCAGCCATGCCAGAATGCTGAAGCTGTGCATAGATCCAGGACACAGAACGCGGCCAAGCCGTGATGGGGAGCAAGTGGCAGAGTGACAAAGAAGGATGCGGCTGGAGCCGCTGGATGCGTAATGCGGTGTCATTAGAGGTAAGTAGAAGGGTCTGATAGTCAGGGCTGGATTTACATCTCAGGAGCCTGTAGGCACAGAAATCTGAAGCACCCCCCTGATTTGACATCTCCACTGGACACATCCATAATGCTCCTAATCTCCACATTGCCCCCCATCAGCTCCATATTGCCCTCACATTGCCCCCATCATCTCCATATTGCCCCCATCATCTCCAACTTGCCCCTCATCCGCTCTACAATGCCCTCATCAGCTCCAACTTGTCCCCATTATTTCCACATTGCCCCTCACATTGCCCCCATCATCTTCATATCCCCTCACATTCCCCCATCATCTCCATATTGGCCCTCACATTGCCCCCATCAGATCCATATTGCACCCTGTGTTCATTTCCTACCTCCCTGGAGAGAAGAGGTCTGTCTGTGCCTCCTTTGGCACAGACTTGTAGCTGCTGGTGCTCTCACGCGGTCTTCTTTTCGGTAATACAGAGCTCTGGGAGATGATGTCATCTCCCATCGCTCTGTATTACTAAAGAGCCAACGAGGGAGCACCAGCAGCTACAGGTCTGTAGGCACAGACGTCACTATGTTGTTGTGGGTGCCAAGTGGGAGGGCAAGGGCTGAGGCTAATTTAAAAAAAGTACAGGGGCAAATTTAAAAGAAAAAAAAAAAAGCCAAAAAACAATCCCAATGACAGGCGACCCTCTGTGGGGTGCGCCTGAAGGTAGATGCCTACTCTGCCTCATTACAAATCCGGCTCTGCTGATAGTCCTATCAGAGTTAACACTTTTACTCAGTGAATAACAGAGGGTTGTGTAACACATTACAAAGCAATGTATCCTCAGCGGGTTAATGCTCAGACGACTCACCTTCATTCTGAATTTCTGAGATGCCGCGATAGAAATCTCGAAAGTTGATGACACCCAGACCAGCTGGATCCAGGTAACCGGTGAGGTACTTCACCTGGCAAGAGCAGAAAAGCAACATCAGTATTAGGGTAGAAATTACAAATCTCTGGAATAACATTGCATCATATGTATAACGAAAAGAAGTGGAGCTATTCGAGTCCAGACTAACGGCACCATATTGAAGAAATACAAATCCCCACTGATTTAAGGGGACATAATCACCAATAATTGAAAATGGCTCAAATTCATTAATATACTATTTACTCCAACACAGCATTTAAAAAATAAATAAATAAATAAATTTGGGAAGAAACTCTAAAATCTTTAACCCTTTGAGTGCCAGGGGGGTAAGCAACGCATTGCTTTGCAATGCGTTATGTACTCCACCGGCACTCAAAGGGTTAATTTAAAAAAAATGTAAACATGGCTACTTTTATCCACTTTTTATTAGGCCTGTTAGACAAACAGATAAAACAATAAACACAGATGATTGTTTTACGATTGGAACCCACCCAGTTCCACTGACACGCTTATCTCTTATGTGTTTCTTTACCTAAATGATGCCATACATTGTCCTTATCACTTGTATAAACAGAGGAGCCACACTGTCATGCACAGGGCCGGATTTACATCTCAGGAGCCTGTAGGTACAGAAATGGCGCTCTATAATCACAGATCACTTCCGTGTGAGAAAAAAAAATGGACTCTGGTCCTCCATTCACCCCCTACCACCATCCCACCCGACCCCAGGGCACACAGTCCTTAAGGGGTTAAAAAGACGACTATCACCTAAAAACAACTTTGGTCATGTTGAAAGAGCTTTTAAAATCATCTGTATGTTGTATTTGACAGTCTTCATTTAGTAAACTGGTTAATGAGCTTTTTAGAGCAGTAGTTCTCAGCTCCTGTCCTCGGGACCCACTAACAGGCCAGGACTCAGGGATTTCTCTGCTAGAGCACAGGTGTGGTGATCAGAGGCTCATTCACACTGATTAACTCACCTGTGCACTAACAAGGAAATCATGTGATCAGAGGCTCATTCACACTGATTAACTCACCTGGGCTCCAACAAGGAAATCATGTGATCAGAGGCTCATTCACATTGATTAACTCAGCTGTGCACTAACAAGGAAATCATGTGATCAGAGGCTCATTCACATTGATTAACTCAGCTGTGCTCTAACAAGGAAATCATGTGATCAGAGGCTCATTCACATTGATTAACTCACCTGTGCACTAACAAGGAAATCATGTGATCAGAGGCTCATTCACATTGATTAACTCAGCTGTGCTCTAACAAGGAAATCATGTGATCAGAGGCTCATTCACATTGATTAACTCACCTGTGCTCTAACAAGGAAACCATCAAATCCTGACCTGTTAGTGGGTCCCGAGGACCGGAGTTGAGAACTACTGATTTAGAGGTATACAGTATGTTAATTAAGGCATGCCATGCAGGCACTTCCTGTCTTAACCCTACATTTCCTCCCTCACTGACACTGATCAGCACCTACTTTATGTTACAAATCGTGTCATTTGAACATTTCCACCCCAGTGGTTCTTGTTACTCCGGGGCCTAAGGACAAGAAGGTTCCCGGATATGGAGTGAGGCAATCTTTACCTCTCCAGCTATTGGGAGACTACAACTCCCATCATCCCCAACCAATCCCTGGCTGGTTGGCGATACTGGTAGTTGTAGTCCTCCAACAGCTGCAGTGCCAAAAGACTCCCTTACACCTGCAGAGTCGATGGGTCAAGAAAAAGGACACCCAAATGAATTACTGGGAAATACACAGGACCGTATTTCCCAATAGACAGAGTAGGCAGCTGCCTAGAGCGCCAAATTCTGAATTTTGAGTGTGGCCGGAGCAATCTTAATGTCCCTGCAATAGTTTTATACCCATTTACAGGCTATTTTTAACACCTTGGATGCTAGAGAGATCTACAAAGAAAGATCTCTCTAGCAACAAAGTGGTAAAAAAAAAAAAATTGTTCTTGCTTATTGTAGGCCAAGGAAATAATGGATGGGACTGTGGGCCGGGCTATGTAAAGCTTGGGGGTGTGGCCATAGAAACAGCTAATGGTGCGTAGCGTGTCTTCTTGCTAGGGGGGTCTGGGATGTAAATCCAGCCTTGTAAATACACTTAAAGGGGATCTCTCACATATACATAAGTAATGCACATTAGTTAGAGCATTTAGTGAAAACACTTAAAACGTTGTTCATTAAAAAAAATGTATGTTTAAAATGTGCCCGGCAGCCTGCTTCCGTCTTGCAGCACTGCCTCTGCTCCCGTCCCACTACCCAGCATCCTCTGATGACGGATGCTTTCCTTCTCTAAGCTGGAGCGATTTCATTTGTAGAGATCCATATCTAGCCAATGAGATCGCTCCAGCTTAGAGACAGACAGCCTCCGTCATCGGAGGAGGGAGGGGAGCAGAGGCAATTCGGCAAGCCGGAAGTAGGCTGCCAGGCACTTATTAAACATTAAGTTTTGTGCAGATAAAGTTTTTTTTTTTTTTTTTTTTTTTTTTTTTTTTTTAAATCAACAACGTTTTAAATGTTTTCCCTAAATGCTCTAATGAGCTTTACTTATATCTATGTGAGAGATCCACTTTAAAGGGATAGTAATACTTAAAATGTAAAAAAAAAAAATGTTGTAGGGTTTATTCCCCTGAGTATAACAAGAGTACTCCCACTGCTGAAAGGTGTTTCATTCAAAAGTTATTAATTTTCAAAGTTGAATTTTTTAGGTGCAATATCACAGTGGCCTGAAATTGTACAGTGGCGCTGTTGCTACACCATCCTATGGAGATTTATGGTCCCGGGACCAGAGAAGTCCATAGGATGGTGTAGCAACAGCGCCACTGTACAATTTCAGGCCACTGTGATATTGCACCTAAAAAATTCAACTTTGAAAATTAATAACTTTTGAATGAAACACCTTTCAGCAGTGGGAGTACTCTTGTTTTACTCAGGAGGATAAACCCTAAAACATATATTTTTTTTACATTTTAAGTATTACTATCCCTTTAACTGCATAGGAGAAGGAAACAGAATAAAAGGGAAAACGTTTCCCATAGCAGCAAGTTCTAGTGGCGGCAACCGCCCTGTTTAATACTATGTCCGCAGGCCTTTAATTAGCTTCCCCGAGCACAAAGTCACTCCGTCCTCTCTCTGTGTTTACCCATCAGAGTCTCCAAAACACATCATTACTCACAAAAGCAAACACAGGATAGACCAATCCACCACAAGGTAATTAACCCACTGATTGCCAGAGGGTGTGCCAATGCAATGTAAAGCAACATCCGTCTAACATTCAAAAGGGAAAAGGAGCAGTAAACTTTTAATGTAATTTAAAAAAATATATGTTGTGGTGCTTTTCCTGCTAAATAAAATAACGGAACATGACCAAGATTTTTCATTAAAAAATTATTAGAGGTCAGACATTGGTTTTCTCTTAAGCCCTTAACGACTAATGGCATTGCAGGACCGTCATCAGTGGATGTGCGTTATGGACCGGTGACAGTCCTGACACATCATGGAATTTTGGGATGGCAATGCGGCTGCACTCTGCCCTGCCATCTCCAAATTCATTGCGAAAAAAAAAAAAAAAAAGAAAAAAAAAAAAAGTGTTGTGGTCCTCTACGGCCGCCCAACCCCATTAAAGTGTTAAAGAGATAGCAATGTTTAGATATTAATGCAAGGTTGATTCTTCAAAATACTTTTTTATAACAAAGTGTACAATTTCTAACAGTCCATAACATTTTCGCCTTCTTTTAAAGAGGAAGTTTCACTCAAATTAAAGTGCCTCCCAAATCATTATGTACATAGCGATACGCATACTAGTATTATCCTGAAGAAGTCCGGCATTATTGAGAAATTCAACTTGTTCCGAGACGCACAGGCAGGCATCTTGCTGTAGAGGCATCTGTGCACCTGTGCTGTCAGTCCCTTCCTGTACCTTAATGTACAATGCAACTCCCCCTCACCAATCCTAGAGGAGGCCGGAATGAACAGGGCAGACTCACAGATGTCTCTTTGGCAAGATGTCTGCACTAATGCCTGCCTGTGCATCTCGGATCTCGTTGGATTACTCAATAGTGCCGGACTTATTCAGGATAACACTAGTACTGATAAGCGTACCACTAAGTGCATAATGATTTGGAGGGCACCTTAATTTGAGTGATAGTCCCTCCTCCCGACCCTTTTCCATATGTCAGGATGCCTCCCCTCAGATCTGAAATCTGGTCACTTGACCAGACAGATCTCAACATGGGACAATCTTCCATCTATCAGTATAAGGAAAACCCTGACACCACCCCCACTTGACAAAGGAGAGCAGGTTTTTTGTTATGCTGACAGAAGATTGTCCCTCATTGCAATTCATCTGAACCGGCTTGGTGCTCTGAGGGGAGCCATTGTGACATCAGGAAAAGGGGCGGGAGGGGGACACTTTGAAATAAAATAAAATGAAGGCAACAACGTTATGGACAGTTAGAAAGGTACACTTCATTATAAAAATGGATACTGAAGAATCGACCTTGCCTCAAAGCGGAATTATCACCCCAAATAAAGCTCCCCCCACCACAATAATTAGTCATATAGAGATAAGCTTACAAATAGTAGTATTATCCAGTATAATTACTGCGTTATTCAGAAATCCTACTCCTCTAGGAGGCGTTGTATTGTACCTTAAGGTAACAGGAAGCGACTGATGATGCTAGCACACAGATGCTTCTAAAGGAAGAAGTCTGCCTGTCGGTCTCAGAAGTAGGATTTCTTAATAACGTGGTACTTTTGCTGCATAATACTACTATTTCTAAGCTTATCGCTATATAACTAATTATTGGGTGGGTGTCTTTATTTGGGGTGATAGTTCCCCTTTAATATTTAAACATTACTATCCCTTTACTTGATAGATCCAACTAGTGTCCAAAACAACTTCACTTTATAATGCACTATTTGGATAGGGTTACCAAGTTATCCCTTTAAAACGTTAAATATACAAAAAATGCCCACTGCTTCTATACAGTGGGACCACTCACACCCAGAAATAAAAAGTGCAGCCCTGTAGCTGGCATTTTTCATGTGTTAAAGGCATAATCTGGCAACCCTAACTATGGGAGTGCTTGGTAACTGATGGTATACCACGCCCTATAGTAAGTGATAAAAAAAAAAAAAAAGCAGACCAGACTTGAAAATTGCAGTATGAATTAACTCTTTGTGTACCAGAGAGGTAACCATAAAAGAACAAACTACGTATGCTCCATAATCATTTTTTAATGAATCATTTCTAAGCAGTGGGAGTACCTTTATTTTAATCAACAGGAAAGGCACTGTAACATATGTCGTAAAGTTGACTGCTCCTTTAAGATGTAAAAAAGGGAAAACAAGAGAGAGAGAATTTAAGAACCACATTGAAGGTTGCTGACTGGCTCGACCGGTTTTGGATGACTGTCTCTTGCCTTGTTCTCCAGCCATCGATATGCAAGATGTTTAATCCCTTGAGAGCCACTGAAGTGAAAAATGCATTGTGTACCTTTCTGATAATTGAAGGCGATAAAGTTTTTTTTGTTTGTGTTGAATATCAATATGCATTGTTCCCTCTAAGGTAGGGACGGTCAATTGTTAGACCTCCTGCTGTTGGGGACTACAACTCTCATCATCCCCAACCAACCAAAGTCAGATGACCCGCAGTCTGTCCTGAAGTGACGTAACGGCCTCAAGTTTAACCCTTCAAGTGCCAGAAGGGTACGCAACCCATTGGTTTGCAATGCGTTGCGTAACCCTCTGGCACTCAAAGGGTTAAAAGCAAGTATCTTGTGAATATCGTATTATATTTAAAAAAAAAATACAAGGATTACAAATGCGTTGCCAATGAGCATTCAAATAAAGCCAACTGTAATATAGGAGATAGTTCCCCTTTAAACCACAAACAGGTTTTTCATAGCAAACAATGAAGCCTTAGGACAATGTTTCTCAATCATTTTTTGATCAAGAAATTCCTAACATAAGCTGACCAGACCTTCCCTTTAACTGGGGACACATAGGAAATAGGCATATTTCACTGAAATCAAATGAGCCCTGCAGCATGCATTTTCATATGTGTCCCCAGTTAAAGATCAGGTCTGGCCACCCTCCCCTAACACGCAGCCTGGAATTTCCAGAGCGCACCTAACATCTTAAGTCTTTGTCAGGTGTGTATGGAAGGTTACAGATACAGAAATATATAGTTTCTCTTAGCTCGCTCAATCAGAATAACAAAAATAAACATAGTGTACACAACAATTTCCATAAATAGACAGCGGTAACTCAGCACGACTGTTAAAGGCACGTCCATACATAAACCAAGGCCTATGCCCCCCCCCCCCCCCAAAAAAAAGGAACACACACATCTTGGGAAGGAAAAGGCCACAGCTTTTATTAATCATCATAACAGTTAGCATCTCAGTAACTGCTGAGTGGCATGATTAAACACACCAAAAACCCCAAGAGTCTCTGCCCCCACTGGCGCCGTTAGCCTGCGAGAGGTGCAACTAACTCCCCAAAACCCGCTAGGGTATTTGACAGCTCAAATTATTACCTGGCGAGGACCCACACCCGCATATTCACTGCGACTAGAACTAGGGTTGCACCGATACCGGTATCGGTGCCGATACCAGCATTTGCGCGAGTGCTTGTACTCGCGCAAATGCGGCCGATGCCAGCACAGATACCCTGTGTCAGGGTCAGTGCTGCAGAGAGGTAGACCGGGGAGCTGCTCACAATGCTCCCCGATCACCTCTCTCCCTCCTGCAGCGTTGGAGCGTTGCCGCGGGTTACCATGGCAACGCTCCGACGCTGACCTCTGCCGGGTGCTCGCGAGAGAACAGCGAGCACCCGGCAGAGTAGGGTAAGGGAGGCAAGATGGGGCAGCGGGTGGTGAATGAGGCAGAGAGTGGGGTCAAGAGGGAGAAAATTAGGCAAAAGGAGGGGGGATCAGGAGACAAAAGGAGGGGGGCCAAGAAGAAGCAAAAGGGGGGGGGGATCAGGAGGGAGAGAGCGAGAGAGGCAAAAGGGTGAGTCAAGGAGAAGGAGGGGAAGAAAGGGGGATCAAAAGGGAGAGAAAAAGCCAAGGCAAAAGAAGGGGACTCAAGAGGGGGAGAATGAAGCAAAAGGTGGGAATCAAGAGGAGGAGAAAGAGTCAAAAGGGGAGAATCAAGAGGTGGTGTGTGTGTGTGTGTGTACCGCAAAAAAAGTATCGGTAATTGGTATAGGTGAGTACTTGAAAAGAGTATCGGTAATTGGTATCGGCGAGTACTTGAAAAAAGTATCGGTACTCGTACTCGGTCTTAAAAAAAAAAAACGGTATCGGTGCATCTGTAACTAGAACCAAGAAATTCCCAGTGTAGCTGTCTCAAGAGCAGAATTCAAGTGCACAGACAGCCCCACGGGCAATCCCCATCCCAGCCCACTAAACTCGTCTGCCAGTAATGACCATCTCCAGGCAAAAAAATTGCCAAAAGATGGTCTGCGCCTAGCAGTCATGCTCTCCCTCAACTATGTGTTGAGGAAGGGGGCCTCTTTCACATTTTTGTCAAAGACTTCACAGATAAAATGAAGCCCCCTAAGTTAATGTCCGTGGCACACCAAAGATCCACAGCACCCTGATTGCATTAGTATAATGCAATTAAAAAGCAGCGATACCACCTTACCCCTACTGTATGAGAGTCTGGGCTCCTAAAATTTTAGTTATCACTCCTAAATTTTGTGGAGCAATTTATCTATATCTTTATACATGGACCACTTCACTGGATCCTAAAACTCCTAGATTGCTACTAAAGTTATCTTTAGTTCCAAACTTTTCAATGTATTTGTTCAACCCTGCCCCCATGCAATTGACTGGTAGGGACGAACTCGATTGACCACTCTTGAAAACTTCATCTGCACTTCCTAAATGCTCCTTCTACCCCTCCCTTGGGATGCACTTGAGACTTCAGAGACATCAACGGGACCGTTATTGCCTATTAGTTATTTGATTTATTATGTTGACTTGCTCGATGTTATATCACAGCTCTAAATTTCAAAGGTAAAAATGTCAACATTTTTAGAGTGGATTACACTACTGTCAAATCTTTGCATTTTACACCCTACAATATTTTAGGTAAAAGGCAGTACTGTGTTAGCTGTAAAAAAAATAAGGAAACTGCTAGAGCAGAAGTGATACCTTTATTGGCTAACTACTTATCCAATATAGGTATCACTTTTAATTTACTAGTTTACTGCTACAATATTTTGTCAATGACCAAATGCAAAAAAAAACAAAAACACAAAAAAAGAGCGCAAGAGAGAGAACACACTTTTGTGTCAACAGATTTATTCAAAACCATGTGACCCTTAAACAATTGTCCATTATCTTGTTATGTTTATATGAAAATAACTTAAAAAAAAAATTAAAAAATCATCACTTTACAAACCTTCAGGTGCTCTGAAACATTTACACGTGCCTTTCCCAGATAGCCAGGCCACAAACTTAGTTTGTACTACACTAGGAAAGAGTCTACATTGCTTCACCTCGCTGCATCACAGATCCACATTCAACCGATACAAAAACGCATCTTGCCCCATATGCACGTCCAGTTTTGGCGCCATACAGCCACCAGAGAAGGGAAATTTTGGATGTTTATTAATGCAGCTACAAAGATGCACCAGTGGTGCAAAGTGGTGGAGCAACATGGATACCTCCTTCTAGTACAGTATACTCAGTTGGTACCTTGACTGAGCAAGTCACATACTACAGCATACAGCACTAATGTTTCAAAGCAGCTTAGGGCATATAATATGTTTTAAAAAAGCACTTGATACCAGGGGACACTTTCCATTTAATGTATAGAAAAAGAAAATCTGGTAACAAGGCCAGGACAAGAAAGGAGCTGGTATGTGAATTGAGCCCGGTGTGTGTACATTTTGCTCAGTACAAAATGGCAGAGGTGAATTCTCCTGGCAATCTTCCACCACTACTGCTGCATCCAAGGAGGAAAGCAGAGGGAAAGTAACCCGTTGGCAAATAAATACAGCAACGAGCGTGAGTCAATACTTCAAAACCTTTCATCTAGTTATTCTCATGAAAACACCGCCAACTGAACAGAAGCAGATGGTTTACAAGCGTTCTAGGGCCGCATAACTGCGTTCTAATAGGAGAATGCAGGACCTGAACAACATTTGGAACAAAGAATCGTGCATCCCAGGAGAGAATGAATTGACAATGAGCAGCTGTTTTTGGACTACAACTCCCATTATGAGCCAGCCAACAGATGATTCAGGATGAAGGAAGCTGTAGTCCTGCAACAGGTGGAAGATGGCAGGATACCCACCTCTGCCTTGAGAGATACAACTGACCTCCAGCTGTTGGACACTACAACTACCATCATCTGATGATAGGAGCTGAATGTGCAACAAGTGACTAACCCAATCTACTGTTTTTACATCTACCTCAGCTACATCTGTGGTTCCACCTGTTATACTTTAAAGCAACAGGAAAGCCTTAAAGGGGCAGTAATGTTTCATAATAAAAGCAGCACTAATTATTCATCATAGTATTTAGACTTTGGAGAGTGTTATTTCAATTCTGTCAGACTTGTAGTTCAAGAGTAATTCAATGACAAAGTGTCCCCCTCCCGCCCATTTTACTGATGTAACACTGCTCAGCCAGAGCAGAAGGGAGGTGCCCAGGTAGACTGTATAGAGAGACAATCTTCAATCAAGATAAGGGAAAAACCTGAAAAGCTTGTAAAGGGGGGCAGGGCTTTCATTGTTCTCATAGGAAGAAGATTGTCCCCTTCTGTTATCTGTCTGGTCTATGGAATGGATTCCACATCTGAGAAGAGATGGCTTACACTAGGCAAAAGGGGCGGGAGGGGAAACTTTGCTTGTGAATATCTCTCAAACCATAAAGGTTTGAGAGATAAGACTTATATCATTATTCGTGTTTTTTAATGCCTACAAAATAAAATAAATATAAAACGAAGTATTGCTATCCCTTTAACATGACAAGCCCTCATTTGTTACATTTCATTGTGTCAAGTTTGAGCCAGTGGAGTCAAGATGGAACTGTAGAACAGTGGTTCCCAAACTTTTCACATGACACCCCCCCCCCTTGGTATTTTAGCAAATCTTGTTGCCCCACAAAAAAAAACAAAAAAAAAAACAGGACTGCTTTGCATAGATTTATATATATTATGATTTGCATTTTATTTTTTGCAGTATACTTTGGAGTGAAAAACATTCTCACATTGCTTGAAAATGCAGAAATTTGGTGCTGGAAACAGCCTGGTTAGGTATCGACTGAGGGCCCTGAATCCTCAGGTCACAAGGGTCTTGTTGCCAGACTGGAGAAAGCAATGGCGCTAAATCTTTCTCTACTCGTAATGATGCAAATGGACTGCATGGTGCACTAATAATGCATTGGGTTGTCCCAAGCCCTGGGGCTTTTGGGACCCTAAGAACTTCCCTTGGTGTAGGCAACCTTTGACTAGATGAATGCAAGTCTTTTTTCAACTTAAATTACTATGTTACTATGTTATCTAAGAGACTACAACTTGCGTAATTGCTAACCAGTCAATGCTTGGATGAGAATGATCAGACGCTGCAGTCCCCCAACAGAGGACCAGTCTAGGGTTCCTTAAAACTTGCCTATATCATAGAACACAAATCTCTTATACATGGATATTATATATATACTGTATTAATTAGTATGTAAAGTGCACATTACTGTAATACATAAACCATTAAATAAACGGACCACAACAAGCTAGGATCGGGTGTCTGGTGTAGGGGCACTGGAATCAAACTGGACATCCCGGGAGATGGAAAAATCTCAATGAATTCCAGCAGCCAGAAGAAAAAGATAATTATTACTTAAGACCTGAAAGTTACTAACCCACCCAAAGTTAACCATACAGAACACAGCATAATTATTAAAACGGAACTTTCACCTCGTATAAAGTCTCCCTCCAATAATTAAGCAGATGGCAGCTAGATTCATAATAGTTCTATTAGATCCCAGAAGTACCAGATTCTGAAGTGATCCTTAATCTTCTGAGACCGGAAGCTAGACATCGGCGCAGACATCTTGTCTTAGAGACGTCTGTGCGCCTGTGCTGTTAGTCCCGGTCTCCTCTAGGAGGCACTGCACTGTGCCATAAGGCACTGGAAGAGACTAATGGAGCAGGCGTGCAGATGGCACTAACCTGGCCTTCAGTCTCTGAAGATTAAGGATTAATTTAGAATTGGGTACTTCTGAAATCTAATAGAACTATTATGAAGCTAGCTGCCATATGCTTCATTACTGGAGGGCGACTTTACACAAGGTGAAAGTTCCGCTTTAACTAGTGTAGTTGGTTTGCTACAGAATTGCTCCAATTTACCTTGTACATCAGCCTCAGTGGGTATTTTCAGAACAGATGGTGGTTTCCAAACCTCTCCTTAGAGACCATATCTTTAGCGTTCCCCTGCTTGTGCATGGGAAAGTTAATTCAATGACTGAGCCTCTGTTCAACTCACTTGTGCACATGTAGAGAAACCCTAAAGCAGGATTAGTCAACTTTTGGACCACCGGCTATTGGGGATTACAGTCCCATCATCCCCAAGCAGGCTCCTGGGATTTCTCCATTCCTGAGCAATGACCTTGCTCGCTGTAGTAAAGAAGTGATTATTGATTAACAGTCAACAGGCTCATTTGAATGGATTGAATTCCTATGCATTGGTCAGCCCCTGGTGTCTTATCCATTACACAGGGTTAGTCTGCTGATGAAAACAGAGAGATGACCACACCACCAAATAAAACATTAAGAAAAGAACTATTTGTGTGATTCTATTTACCAATATAACACTTAAGTTAAAATGCATAGGTTCCTAAAGTGGAACCAACACATTGGAGGAGATTCACTAAGTGGTGATAAAGAGGTGATAAAGTCAAAAGGACTTTATCAGTTCCTATGTTATTCTATGGAGCCAATGCACTAAGATCTCCAAAGCTGAAAAAATCTTAGTTCATAGGCTCCATAGAATAACATAGGAACTGGGGAAGTGATAAACTGGAGAAATCATCTCCGCTTTATCACCGCTTGAATCCCCCCCCCGCCACATATCAAATTAGGTGACTGTGAAAGAGCAGTTGTCAAAATCACCTATATTTACACAAGCCATTTTAGTTAAAACAACAGTTTGTGAAATAACTTTATTGGTTTACGTAAATTAGACTATACTAACTGGCAGGCCTGCCAGATACTAACATTCCACACTGCTCTCCCGGCCAGTCACATACATTCCACACTGCTGTCCCTGCCACCCAGATTCTAATATTCCACTCTGCTCTCTCAGCCAGTCAGATACTAACATTCCACACTGCTATCCCTACCAGCCACATACTAACATTCCTAATGCTCTCACTGCCAGTCAGATACTAACATTCCACACTGCTATCCCTACCAGCCACATACTAACATTCCTAATGCTCTCACTGCCAGTCAGATACTAACATTCCACACTGCTATCCCTACCAGCCACACACTAACATTCTTAATGTTCTCACTGCCAGCCACATACTAACATTCCACACAGCTCTCCCTGCCAGTCACATACTAACATTCCACACTGCTCTCCCGGCCAGTCACATACATTCCACACTGCTGTCCCTGCCACCCAGATTCTAATATTCCACTCTGCTCTCTCAGCCAGTCAGATACTAACATTCCACACTGCTATCCCTACCAGCCACATACTAACATTCCTAATGCTCTCACTGCCAGTCAGATACTAACATTCCACACTGCTATCCCTACCAGCCACATACTAACATTCTTAATGTTCTCACTGCCAGCCACATACTAACATTCCACACAGCTCTCCCTGCCAGTCACATACTAACATTCCACACTGCTCTCCCTGCCAGTCACATACTAACATTCCACACTGCTCTCCCAGCCAGTAACATACTAACATTCCACACTGCTCTCCCAATACCAGGGACTGTCCGAGAAATCAAGGAGAGTTGGCAGGTAAGCAAATCCAGATCTGTACCACTACCCCCTGGGGATCAGTGGGAGGGCTGAATGGGGTGGGGGTGGGGAATAAAAAAGCTCTCTTGCTGATCCCACAATATTGATGGAACTGTGACACTTCAAAACTATTTCAGTGGGCTGTGACCTCAGTCCTCATGAATTATAGGAACAGAACATATAACTTAAAAGGGAAAGTAACACTTAATATGTATTAAAAAAAAAATTATATCTATATATATAATCCCGATAAAAGCCTCACAGTGTCAAAACATCGATTCAGTAAGTAAACATCTACTTTGTTTGTATGCAACAAGCACCGGTGAATGCGGTCCTTCCAGCTGAACTTTATGAGTTTAACCTTATTTGGGATGAGCACCCAGGTCAGATTTACATGATTCTACAGTGAGTGCTACCGACTCAATAACATTATAATATTATATTATATATATATATATACTAGATGAAGAGCCCGTTACACGGGCCACAGTGCCACTGCCAGCCGATCGCGGGACAGTCTCTATTGCGCATGACTTTGTCGTTACACACGTTTTAGCGAATTATTATATAGGATATATTTATATATGTAAAAACATACACAAGTTGAAAGGCCTGTTTACACAGGAGCAGTACAGAGTGGCCGCGCCTAGCTGATACGGAGCGAAGCGCTCCAAATTCAGACCAAAGTCCTCTCTGTGTGAATTCGAAGAGCCCCGCTTCGTAACAGCAGAGGTTCGGGCAGTCTGTACTGCGCATGACTAAAGCTCACGCAGCCATCTCTACTGCACATGACTGCTTCTGACAAACCTTAGAGAATTATTATATAGGATATACACACACACACGAACACACACAAACGTAAAAGGCTGGCAATCACGTAACCATTAGCAATGGCTATTTTACATTACCCGGGTGCAGTAATGTTGGTTAAACACTCGAAGTAAAGGAAAATGCACTCACGGGTTAATGGCAGGGCCGGTGCAAGGATTTTTGTATACACAGGCGAAGGTGCATTTTGATGCCCCCCCCCAAACACAATCCACCTGCCCCCCCCGACCTTGCCACAGTCCCCTGCCCCCGCCCACATATTCACCTCCACAATGCTCCCTTCATCTCCACATTGCACCTTCCACAATGCCCCCTTCATCTCAACATTGCCCCTTCCACAATGCTCCCTTCATCTCCACAATGCTCCCTTCATCTCCACATTGCCCCTTCCATAATGCCCCTTCATCTCCACATTGCCCTTCCATAATGCCCCTTCATCTCTACATTGCTCCTTCCTTTATGCCCCTTCATCTCCACATTGCCCTTCCATAATGCCCCTTCATCTCCACATTGCTCCTTCCTTTATGCCCCTTCATCTCCACATTGCCCTTCCATAATGCCCCTTCATCTGCCCCTTCCATAATGCCCCTTCATCTCCACATTGCTCCTTCCTTTATGCCCCTTCATCTCCACAATGCTCCCTACCTTGAGTCCCTGGTGGTCTAGCCATAAGAGAGCTCTGTGCCTCCATCGGCACAGAGCTGAACCTCCCAGCGCTGTTCTCAGTAATGCAGAGCGCTGGGAGATGATGTCATCTCCCAGCGCTCTGTATTACTACAGAGCCTGGGTCCTCTGCGTTGTAAGCGTCCCATAGACGCCACGAGGGATCGCTTGGTCGTGTAAATGAGCGCTCCCTCGCGGCAGATATATTAAAAAAAAAAAATCTCAGCTTCTCCCTTTCGGCGCCCCTCCGTTGCGGTGCCCTAAGGCAGCTGCCTGTGCTGCCTTAATGGTAGCGCCGGCCCTGGTTAATGGTCAAAAATTATCACAAAGCATTAAAACACTAGCTTAAGGACAGGTCTGGTCAGTTGACTATAAACCTCCATAGGATAGTGTAACATTTCAGGCCACTGTGATACTGCACCTAAAAAAATTGAAGTGTGAGCTGCAATAAGTTTTGAATAAGACATCTTCCAGCAGTAGAAGTACTCTTGTTTTAAGCAGCAGTAGTCCATGGACTTTTTGGTTGTGTCCCACAAAACAGCTGACATGACTGATTTTCAGCTGTTCTTGTAAGTCAGTTGTCATAAGCTAAGATATAGAAATGTGTAAGTTTTCCTTTAAAAAGAAATAAATAAATATATAGTTCTATTTTTATGGAAGAAGCTGGGTTTTACAAGAGGGGGAGGTGCAATGTGAAGGAATGATATAATCCGGTAGCTGCTGTAAGAAGGCACTTTGGGCTGGATTGATGCGTCAGGCAATTTGTCATTGACCTACTCCTGTCATGGATACAGGAAGAATCCCCGCTGTATCCCACACAACGCAGTAACCAGGCAACACAGGCAGAGAGAGAGTATAAGAAGATCGTATACATGACTGCAGTCTTTACCCCTTTACTTCAGTGCTTCTCAACCAGGATACATGCAGTGTTGTGCAACAGACATCTACATAGGGTGTCCTTGATTTTTAACCCCTTAATGACCGGACGATCGGCACGGCGTGGTCAGTTAAAGGCCACGGAGCATTTTTTTTTTTTCTTCTTCTTCTTTTGCTTCCACACTCCCCGAAAGGTGTGCAGCCGCGGGGGGAGCCCGGAATTCCATGACGGTCATAGTACGTCATGGGTCGTTCAGTCAGATCGACCCTTGACATACTATGACCGTCAAGGGTCGTTAAGGGGTTAATAAGGGCTTTGACAAGAATGTGAACATTGAGTTTTAACCCTTTAAGTGCCAGGGAGATATCCAACGCATTGCAACGCGTTGGATACCTCCCTGGCACTCAAAGGGATAGTAAGACTTAATACATAAAAATATTAATCTTGTAGGGCTTATCCTCCTAAGTAAAACAAGGACACTTCCACTGCTGAGAGGTCTTTTATTCAAAAGGTTATTGCAGCTCAGACGTTAATTTTTTTTTTTTTTAGTTGCAATACCTCAATGGCCTGAAATGTTGCAGTGGCGCTGTTGCTACGGAGGCTTAAGGTCAACTGACCACAGCTGTCCATAGGATGGTGTAGCAACACCGCCCCTGTAAAATTTCCGGCCATTGAGATATTGCAACAAAAATCAAGTTTGAGCTGCAATCACTCCTGAATAAAAATCCTCTCCGCAGTGGGATTTATCCTTGTTCTATTCAGGAGGGTGAATCCTACTATATATATATATATATATATATATATATATATATATATAACCCTTTGAGTGCCAGTGGGTACGCAAAGGGTTAAATATTAAGTGTTCCTGTCCCATTAAATTTAGGTATATTACTATGCATAGCACGTTTGTTTCCAAGACCTAAAAATAACAATATATTTATGTATTTGTACCTTTCATTACTACTTGACAAATAAAATATTAGGTGCGTCCCGAAGATTGCTAGTTAAGGGTGCCTTGGGCAAAAACAGACTAAGAAACAGTGATCTACTTACTGGGTCAATGATATCAGGTAACGTGAATGAAACTGGGTGCATCTTTCCTGTAAAAAATGTGTCTCCAATACACGTTTGTACAATTGGGGCATCATTATTAATTATGAGCACTAACTCTAGTCACTGAGAAGTATTTTTTTTTATTTTTTAAGGATTGTATGCAGTTAATACAGTCCTAATTACTCCACGCCAAACTAATTTCTTGTTTTGGCGCTTGTTGATATACACGTGCCCAATGATGCCCTGTTCCATATAGCTCATAGAGCAACATTAAAGGAGCAGTAAACTTGTTTTAATGAAAAATATATATTGTAGGGATTTTCCTACTGAGTAAAATAAGAGTAATCCCACTGCCAAGAGATTCATATTTCCAGAGTTATTACAGTTTAAACCCATGTTTTTTACATTAGCAGTGCCCTCTAGTGGTCAAATTCTAATTAGATTTCCTGTTAGATTCTAATGGAGAGGAAAGTCAGAAAAGTCAGTGACATACAGTTCTCCATAGAATGTGATAGAAACTGCCTGTCACTTCCTGTCAGTTAGAACTATCAGGAAGTAAACACAGTAAATTCACTTCCTGATTATTTGAGCTATTATACATTTTGAATAGAAAATCTGACAATAATGGGAGTTACCTTGTTTTATTCAGCAGGAAATGATCTATAAAACATGTGTTTTCATAAAAAAAGTTTACTGCTCCTTTAAAGTAACTACTTAGTTTACCATAATATATAGATCAGTATATGTCTTGTTTTTATTATTTTAAATTCGTCAGCTATTTTAGTTCATACTAATAAAGGTTTGTTTTTTATTTCACCATATACTCCCTTTCCCTTGAGTCTTCTCACATCTGCTTGTCACATCCATTACTAAGTAAGGTGGAATTGGTGCTATTGTGGATACTTTTTTTCTTTGTAGTTTTTTTCATATATTACTATCCTAGCACAATTCTTTTGGCTAACATTAGCACTTCTAATACGTTTATTATTAAGACTAGACTAGAGGAAAGGCGCTTTCGACTAAAACAAAGGCAGTGATTCTTTACAGTAAGGGCGGTAAGGCTATGGAATTCTTTGCCTTGGGATGTTGTGCTTGAAGATAATGCAGCTGCATTCAAAAAAGCAATGGATGCCTATCTAGCACTGAACAATATTCACAATTATGACAGATGGCTTCAAAGCAAATAGGATATTGATCCGGGGAACTATTTGACTACCAATTGGAGTATGGAAGGAATAATTCCCCCCCCCCCCCCCCACACACACACACACACACACACACACTTGGGACTAGATAGGAAATGGCTCCAGAGGGCTTGTTTTGCCTTCCTCTGGATCAACAGGGGTGTTTTTGGCATGGGCTGGACTTAATGGAAGCATGTCTTTTTTCAGCCTTATCTACTACGTTACTATTATTGGTGGTGCACTGTGATATCTGTAGTATGTTTATGTTCATGCAGGAGATCAAATTTCACCAATGTATGTTTATTTTCAGGTGGGCACTTAAACCCGCGACATGAGAATCTCACCCATTTGATGGCGGCGAGATTCTCATGTCACCCTTTTCATCCTGATGACATGGTTAATGTGCCGTTTAGCTGGTCGCACAAAAACCCAAACAGAATTAATTCATAATAGCCATCAGGGTTTTCTACCCAGATTTATGTAACTAGGGTTTTTTTTAATCAATGTTCTTTTAAAAGCTGTACAGACAGAAGTAATCAATCAGTGGATACACAGAACGTGAGTGGATCTCTACACATCCCTTAGGAAAGCAACTTTATGAGAATTCAATTTTAGGGATCTAGAATACAATAAAAGGCATTTTACAGGTACCTGATTGGTAGACACAGTGTGTTTAAATGTGGGGTGAACAAAAAAACATTAGTAGACAGATTCTTTTGGCGAGCCAGTGACAGGGTGCATATAAAAATAACCCCAAAATTAAGAACAGTAACTAACATTTTAGGAATCTAGGCTACAAATTAGGGGTGGAAACAATTCCAGGAATATGGTAATGCACATAAATTTGGGTTGCAAAATAATCCCGTGACAAATGCCTGTTACAGGACTGCATTGCTTCTTACCAGGCTGCAATGGTTTCTATGAATCCATATAGCATGCATTTTTCATATGTGTACATTTTTAACCCTATAAATGCCAGAGGGGTACAAACACCCACACTTTGGCACTCAGAGGGTTAAAGGGATGATCACCAACATAAATCCATTTCATATTTAAGTGTTGCTATTTCTTTAAAGCTGTAAATCTCTAATCTCCCCATTTTGTCATCTTAATCTACTTTATTTGTGTGTCCCCACGCAGGATTATTTCAAGTGTTTAAGTCAGTATTACACATAAGAAAGCTAAACATGTGACTCAAATGAGCAATTTAATAGGCTGGCTCAGATTCAGACCATAAAAGGGATTTCTGGTTCTCCTGCTGCTCGTCTGACATCATGTCTTATACAGGATCCTAGACAACAGACGTACTTTTGGGGCAAATCAACTGCACCACAGGGGACAAAAACATTCCAAATGATTTCAATGCAATGCTTCGCAATGAGACATTTCTACCATTCAAGGGGTTATAAAAGACACATCTCGATTAATTTATTAAATGTTTCACGTGGTGCAGAGGATTTATCCCAGAATTATCCCACTTTTGTATTTACAGATAATTCCCTCAATATTCTATGTATCTATGTATGTTTGACCATCTAAGTTATCTATCTATACATCCATATATCTAATTATCTGTCCATCCATGTATATATCTATGTATGTATCCCTCCATCCATGTTTCTATCTATCCATCTATGTATTTATCTATCCATCCATCCGTCCATCCACGTATCTATGTATCTATCCATCCATGTATGTGCTAACTATCCATCCATCCCTCCATCCATGTATCAATCCATCCATCCATCCATCCATCCATCCACATATGTGCTAACTATCCATCCATCCCTCCATCCATGTATCAATCCATCCATCCATGTATCTATCCATCCATCCGTCCATTCACCCATGTATCTATCCATCCATCCATGTATCTATTTATCTACTTATCCATCCACCCACACATCCATGTATCTATCCACACATCCATGTATCTATCCACACATTTTCTTATCAATCTACTCATCCATGTACCTACCCATCCATCTATCCTTCTGGATGTGTATCTATCCACTTGTCTGTGTATCTATCCATTTGTCTGTGTATCTATCCATTTGTCTGTGTATCTATCCATTTGTCTGTGTATCTATCCATCCATCTAAGTATCCCTCTGCCTAAGTGACTATCCATCTAAGTATCCCTGTGCCTACGTGACTATCCATCCATCCATGTTTCTATCCATTCATGTAGCTACCTACCTACCTATATAAATCAATCCACAGCTAAAGACCAAACTGCAGAGAACAAAAACATTCAGAAGGATTGCCCTATAGTTCTAAATAAAAATTATACCACGACCCTGAGACATTACATTTTGCTTACACCCTCTGTAATACAGAACAACCTCCCTGATAGTCATACAAACAAACCCACAAAAATGTCCACCTGCTCAGGCCATGAGGAATGTTTCCCTAGGACTTTACAAAGCCAGTAATCTGAATCAACCGCAAAGAACATGATTTGACCATAAAGAATGCACTATGATGTAATACCACTGAGACATCAATTGGAATATCTAGGAAACAAAAATAAATACATAATGGCCCAAAATTAGAACATAGTTTAAATATAGACAGTATGTTCTTCTGAATTCAAAAATAGCTTACTTCTAATAAAAAAAAATTGATTTTACAATTCCATCATGTTTTCTTTTTAAAGGAGCCATACACCTTTTTATGAATAATATATATAAATGTGTATGTGTATATATAAATATATTCAACTGTTTGAGTGCCAGCAGAATGCATTGACTACCTCTCTGGAATTCAAAGGGTTAACCCTTTGAGTGCCAGAGAGGTATGCAACGATTTGTAAGCTGTCCAGTCAAGAGATCAGATTTCACAGGGGCGGGAGGAGGATGCTTTATCATTCAATTACTCTTGAACTACAACTCTGACAGTATTGAAATAACACTCTCCATGGCCCAAATACTATGAAGATTAATCAGAGCTGCTTTTTTTTGTAAAACATTACTATCCCTTTAAATGATATTGTGAGTTTAATAACCTCCTTCCAAAACTTTCCCTGACATAAGCCCCTTCTCCAGTGAAGGGCTGTACGGCTGGTTGAACAACTTGGTTACCATGACTACACGATCAGGCATTCACCGACAATGAGATATCTGTCACAGGGTGAAACATTTTAACCCTTTGAGCGCCAGTGAGGTATCCAATGCATTGTTTTGAATTTGGGGACATCTGATGTCCCGTATGGTACAGCTGGTTTGCCCCAGAATGACTCCAGTTATTGTTTACAAGTCCTTAACCCTCTGAGTGCCAGAAAGGTATCCACTGCATTGGATACTTCTCTGGCACTCAAAGGTCTAAAATTGACTTTAAATTTATATCACTTTTTTGAGCATGGAGCTGTTAGCACGTAATCCTTTGCTTGCCAGACGGGTGTGAAATGCGTTGAACCGTCTCTCGCACCATAAGGGTTAAAAATCATGTGACATCCCCCCCCCCCCCAAAAGCTAGAGCAAGCTCCAGCAAAATGTGTGTACATCAAAAATCATTTAACCCTTTGAGTGCCAGAGAGGTATCCAATGCATTCATTGCATCACAATACTTTCGATACCGCTCGCGAGAGGAGCGCTCCCTATTAACCCTTTGAGTGCCAGAGGGGTGCGGAATGCATTGCAGTGTATTCCATACCCCTCTGGCACTCAAAGGGTTAACAATGTAATTGCAATCGCAAAGGACTATAGGCACAGTGTCTACAATGGAGCCATTTTGGTGTTTCCAGCATATTGGGATCTGGAGACCACAGCAGTATTTCGGAGGCTCAAAGCCCCATTTAAAATCAGTGGGAATTTGGGACTGTTTTTTTTTTTTACCCTTTGAGTGACAGAGGGGTACGCAACGCATTGCAGAGCAATGCGTTGCGTACCCCTCTGGAACTCAAATGGTTAATCTGTTGCAGCTAATTTGCACCAGAAGGTCTTCACTGCTGTCTTTGTTCATATTGACCACAGCGCACCACTCTGATGAACTGTCCCAGATACGGCAGGGGTTGGCATCAATGGTGCTCGGGCTAATGGTGGATTTCAACTCCCATCAATGACTGCGGATGGTGGGTTTTGTGGCCCCAGTTGCTCAGATCTGACATACTGGATTAAAATTCAAGTAGAAGCACTTTGGGGGGAAAAAAAAGTCAGAACAGAAGGATTATAGGACAAGGAGCCAAAATCAGGGACTGTCCTTAGAGATCTGGATCATTTGGCTGGCTAGGAAGAACGGCTGAATGTGTTGACTAGCACTGCAAATACAGCAATATAAATAGCATGTGTTTACATTTTAATGACTGATTTCCCTAACAAAGCTGTCAGCATAGATTTACACTCCTTGACATATTTAGGATATACTGATTGTGAGTCCCCTTACAGCCTGTATGGAGTTACCAATGTGCATTATTAATGTGAATGGATTCTCTCAGCTACATCCACACAAACCCCAGCCTCACGCATTGGTACATTCCTATAAACATTGCATTATGAAACCACGGACAGTTATTTGGTGGAGGTGGGCAATTCACAATTAAAATGTTTGGGAACCCCTTGGTGATTATTGCCCATCCCATGGATTTTCTTATGTCTGACTTGGTGGCACTGAATGTTATACGTTGCGTTATTCGGCCTAGTATAGCTATACAATAGCTTGGTAACCAGATCTTTCCTCCCTAGGCTCTCATTACTTCCCAGAATCCCACTGGGCACTAAGAAGAGTACAGTGATACCCACAGGAGAGACGTGGTGATTTAACCTTTACCCTGCCGTTACACAAAGAGTAATTATACCAGGGAATACTGTAGGTGAGCATACAACAATCCCAGACGTTGCTGTCTAATAATAATAATAATATTAATAATAAAATAAAAATCTATTTTCTTAAACCATCCATCACACTGTATGATTATGCATCACTTAATCTCTTAATTGCCAGAGATGGTGCAATGCAGATAAAGAAACATAAATATGTATACCTAAAGCTCCATTTAAAACACTTTTTCGTGTTGGAGGAGTGTGCAACACATTTCTCCTCAAAGTTATATTACAAGGGAATTTTAGGTGTATATAATATAACTGTTTTAATTCATTTTACTGTAAGTGTCCTGGATAGCATATATGGCTATCTTTTCCGGTGCAGCCCTCAAATAACTGAGAATAATGACACGACTTTCAAGTGAACCTCCACAGCAATATTTTGTTCCCAGTCATAAGAGATATCCTGCCCACACATCAACTTCTAATTGTGTTTTCACTTGACAACGATCGATCGCATAAATAAGCTCAACCAAGCCAAGGATACCTCATTGTGAGGCCTTTCTATACTACAGCCACTAACGGGAATGCTGCAGTAGGATCAAGGTAGACGTAAGGGTCCATGATTATCCTCTCATTGTATCACTGATGCAGTGTGAATGAACAGTAAACATGCCCCTGTATTTTAGCTGAATCTTCCTCCACACTTCCTGCTTTTGTCTTACAGGTGAGAGATGGTATCTTGTTCACAGTAGAAATACAGGAGGCAAATATAGTCGTTGATACCTTTATTGGATAACTAAGCAGAGTTAGAATGCAAGATTTCAAGACCTCTTAGGTCTCTTCCCCAGGCATGAAGAGAACATAACACACAAGGTTACTCTGTTCAGGACTAAACTGTCTCCTAAGAGAAATATCCTGAACTGATAGCCTATATACCAGAACCTACAATGAACCTATATAGCATATAGAGGCATACCTCCCAACATTTCAAATTGCCAAAGAGGGACACTTGTGTTTTAGGGGGTGTTGCTGGGGGCATGGCTGGTGGGCGGGGTGTTACCGAAAATTTTTAGGCTATTTAATGACCTATTGACACCTCTATGTGTAACCTAATAAATGACTTATAACAAGACTGAAGTATTTTATTTATACAGGCTAACCTATAAACACATATACTGACATTTAAACAAACATTAGTGTGAGTTTTATTGCTGTGGAGCAATGTTATACACTTATATACACATCCCACAATCTGATCTCCTAAAAAGAGGGACATCAGGGTGGGAAAGAGGGACAGAGGGATTTGAGTCTAAAAGAGGGACTGTCCCTCCTAAAGAGGGACACTTGGGAGGTATGTAGAGGTATAAATGCACATGAGACTAAAGTCCAAAAATATAAAATACATGTAGTCAGGAAAAGTTCACTGCTTCTTGAAACATCCACAGGAAAAGACCCTTTGCAGCTCGTTGAACTAAGGGATGGGGACCAGTACGACAATCTCCAGTACTGCCTCAAGTATTTAAAGGGATAGTAATACTTCCTTTTATCTTTATTTTATTTTGTAGGCATTAAAAAAACATGAAGAACGATATAAGTCTTATCTCTCAAACCTTTATGGTTTGAGAGATATTCACAAGCAAAGTTTCCCCTCCCGCCCCTTTTACCTAGTGTAAGCCATCTCTTCTCAGATGTGGAATCCAGTCCATAGACCAGACAGATAACAGAAGGGGACAATCTTCTTCCTATGAGAACAATGAAAGCCCTGCCCCCCTTGACAAGCTTTTCAGGTTTTTCCCTTATTTTGATTGAAGATTGTCCCTCTCTGTAATCTACCTGGGCACCTCCCTTCTGATCTGGCTGAGCAGTGTTACATCAGTAAAAGGGTGGGAGGGGGATACTTTGTCATTGAATTACTCTTGTACTACAACTCTGACAGAATTGAAATAACACTCTCCAAAGTCCAAATACTATGATGATTAATTAGAGCTGCTTTTTATTATGAAACATTACTATCCCTTTAAAGCCCGCCTGGTATAAACCCCAGGATGGTTGTACTGAAGCCACTCCCCCAATTCGCTCGTATATAATGTTGTGTACCTCTGTTAATACTTGAGGCAGTACTGGACGTAGCCTCATAAAACTGTGAGTAAGATTTCAATTTGAGCACTCTGGGTGAAGGTGAAGGTCATCGTAGAATTTGAATATACTACACTTAGAGTCTGCCTGCCCCATTGTCTTCTTCTCTTCTTTCTCATGAAGATAACATGCCTGAGGAAAAGACCTAAGAGGTCTTGAAATCTTGAATCCGAAATCTGCTTAGTTAGCCAATAAAGGTATCAACGACAATATTTGCCTCCTGCTTTTGTCTTGTCCAGGTTACCATTATCACTAGCAGAGACTTGGAAACCGGGATACAAAACAAAAACAGTGAGCGGAGGTTTAAATGACAATCATCCCATTTTACTAAGATCACTCCTATGGGAACAGACATCGTAAAAAAGACAGAGGCTATGATGTGCAGTCCCTAAACAGATCATATTAACAAAGAATGTCAGTTTATCTGATCCAACAAATGGCTACCAGGAACACTTGGCAAAACAATGAAGCCTGAGGCTTAAAAAAGAAGACCTCGCACTTACTGTAATCTAGGCTGAAAATTCTGATGACCACTATAAATCAGCTGTCCTGGATTGGTTCTCCAAAATAATCTTTAATTGACTCTTGTCCGTGGAGGCAGCCATGATTACTTTTGCAGGACCCGCCTCCTTCTACTTGAAGGCTTGTTAAGAATCCTCCGGGAGGAGTTTGAAATCATTCAGTCATGACAAAATAATCATCAACATGAGATCCAGTGCATATTAAGGATTAATGTTGGAGAATCAATCCAGAAAGAATAGACTCTTAGTGGTCATTAGAATTTTCTGTCCAGTTTAAAGTAAGTGGTGGTTATAACTATGAAGTGTTAAAGTGTTAGTAATGTCTAAAAAAAAGTTGAACTAACTATGGTTTAAGAGATACGGGCGTTTAAAGTTCGCTGTTTCCTACTGACAGCTGTAAAGCTGTCAGGAGATTCGTGTCGGTCGACACGGTGGCGCTTGAGAAGTGCCGAGATCTCCTTACTTACAAGGAATCCCTTCATTGGAATGGTCTAAAACGTGTACCTGAACACCAGGAACACATTTTAGACCATTCCAATGAAGGGATTCCTTGTAAGTAACAAGATCTCGGCACTTCTCAAGCGCCACCGTGTCGACCGACACGAATCTCCTGCTGACAGCTTTACAGCTGTCAGTAGGAAACAGCGAACTTTAAACGCCCGTATCTCTTAAACCATAGCGGTTTGAGAGATATGTTTTTTTGCATTTAGATCAGCTTTTTAAGCTCTTCTAAATGCAAAAAAACATGTTTTTTAGACATTACTAACACTTTAATGTAACTTTAAACCATGGGCGGTGCATGCAAAGCCCCACAGACTGCAATGGTAAGCTCTGAAAACTCATCAGTTGCAGTCTATGGGAGCTGAATGCTTAGCCTCAGGAGACTGAATTGGGTGACTTTGAAGTCTTGCAGCTACACCCAGGAGTTCTAAACCCCTGCTGGGGACTTTAGCTCCCACCATGCCCAACGGTTGGTTGGGCATGATGGGAACCGTGGTCCCCAGCCAATGGAGTGCCAAAAGTTGCCCACCCCGATTCAGTTTCTTTCCTGGAATCAGCCTGCCAGCTCCTGGGTCACATTTCTGATCCCCTATTCCAACATGTCCGCTCTCAGAAGTGCAGACCTGCCATGAGGGAAACCAATGATTTAACAGATGACCTTTAAATTAGGAGGCACAATCATGTATCACTGATGCAATGTGAGTGAGCAAGGGAAGAAGAGAGGTGGACTCTTCCTACTACCTTGCCCCTAGTGCTGCAAGACCAGTGTGTGTGTCCTAGCTATATGGTGAAGATGCTTACTGAGGCTGACTGAAGGGAAAACCGGTCTTACGATCATCAGGCGGCTCTTCAGCAGAGCCACGATCTCATTAACAAAAAAACAAATCTTTCACTAAAATGGTCTTCTACGTGTGCTTGCAAACCAAGCACATGTAGAAGACCATTTCAGTGAAAGATTTCTTTTTTATTAACGCGATCGTGGCTGTGCTGGAGAGCCGCCTGAAAGTCGTACGACAGGCTTCTCTGCAGTCAGCTAGAACACTGGGGGGAGGGAGAGGGCAACTTTAGGAGCGATTATCTCTCAAACCATAAAGGTTTGAGATATGACACTGGAGGCAATACATTTATTTTTAATAGGACTTTAATATAGGGATTAGTTATAATTAAGTATTATTATCCCTTTAAGGTACTGAAAGCCTCATTCAACCAATGGGATTTTTCAAAAATGTTTGTCACTTATCGGGCAGTTGATTTGCTTTGGAACCGCACCACACCTTCTGGGTATATCACCCTGACACCATTAGTATTTTAGTATACATCTGGACTTTTTCAAGGTGAAACTTCCCTTTAAAAGTAAATATTAGCATGCACCAAGCTTGTTGTTCTCAGCTGTTTAAAGGGATACTAATACTTAATATTGGAAAAAAATATTTGTAGATAGATTATTGCAGGGTGTATTCTGTGGAATAAAATAAGGATGCTCTCACTGCTGAGAGATGTTTTACTTAAAAGTTATTTCAGCTCAAACTTCCATTTATGATGGTGAAATATTGTCAAGGCCTGAAATGTTCTGATGATGTTGTTACTATGGCAATCTATGTAAGATCATGGTCAACTGACAATAGCTGTACATACAGTACTGTGGAAACAGCGCCACCAAAAACATTTCAGGCCATGAAGATACTGCACCCATAAAATTAAGGGTTGAGCTGAAATGACTTTTGAATAAAAAAAAAAAGAAAAAAATCTCATCCGTGGGAGTGCCCTTAGTTTACTTAGCAGGACAAACTTATTGTGTGTGTGTTTTATATAAATATATAGTTCAGTACTAACGGATAGAATCTTTTTAATTGTCACACAGTCACTAATACAGAAAATGGGCATTAGGGTGAGCTAATCTCTGGTTAACCCTCGGGGTGCCAGAAACATATACAATATATGGCATCTCAATGTGTTGGATACCTCTCTGGTACTCAAAGGGTTTAAATTAATTATACACATTTTAACTGGCCCATTTACATTTTTTGGTTGGCAGATGAGTGCCAGATTATCATAATTATATATCAACACACGTATATTAACCCTTTGAATGCCAGAGAGATATCCTATGCATTGTATTGCAATGCACTGGATACCGCTGTCACTTAACCCTTTGAGCGCCAGAGGGGTACCTCTCTGGCACTCAAATGGTTAAAGGGATAACCTTTTTGCGGTCTGTTGGGCTTAAAAAAAATTCTGAGCCATAACAGTGAGTTAACATACACTGTGACGTGGCAACCTGTGGTCTTCCAGCTGTGGTTGGACTACAACTCTCATCGTCCCTGACCAACCAGTTGTCCAACAACAGCTGGATGGTCGCAGGTTGCCAACCCCGGATATATACATTCCGTTGTATAATGGTAGAAATGGAGCAATACAGAGGCGAACGAATTGTGCCACAAGGAATAAAACCCCCACTGATGCAAATGGGATTTAACCCACTGAGATCTCAAATACATTGCAAAGCTGGATAACAGGTTTCCCCTCACACACTGTACACGTTATATTAAACTTCTAAATTTTATTGTGGCTCATAAAAATTGCTACCCACTGTATATCATATGCACATATATTGAGGCTGATTCTAAAAGAACAGGGGGGAGATGTACTAAGGTGTGATAAAGAGGAGATAACTTCTCCAGTGAGATAAACTCTCCAGTTCCTATGTTATTCTATGTGAGATATTTAGTTATAGACTACAGGGGAGATGTACTAAGGTGTGGTAAAGAGGAGATCACTTCTCCAGTGAGATAAACTCTCCAGTTCCTATGTTATTCTATGGGAGAGCTTTAGTTATACTTATAGACTACAGCGGGAGATATACTAAGGTGTGATAAAAATGAGATTCTCCAATGTGATGAACTCTCCATTTCCTATGTTATTCTATGGTTATTCTCCAGCAGGAGATTTCGTAGTGTGTAGGCTCCATACAATAACATTTGAACTGGAAAAGTTATAGAATAACATAGCAATGAGAGGTATTAGATCATTACCTCTTTATCACACCTTAGTGCATAACAATCCCCCCCCATGGAGTAATTGTAGATCAGACCCAATATACCACAGGAAACAAATACAATACACAATGATGTAAATGGTGCTTAACCTCTTAAATTCTAGAAATGTCTCAAAATGCTTTTCAATGCAATGGAGACCTCTCAGCATTTGTGGGGTTAAAAGCCTTATTTAAAACAGCAGTATTTTTCTATTTCTCCTCTATGATGCAGTTGATTTGATCCACTTTTCACTTTATACATATGTCCCACTGTATATTATAGGCACACACATTCATTTTTATTATAGTTTGAATGTTTAACCCTTTAAAGACCAGAGGGTTGTGCAAATTATTGAGATGCAATTAGCTGCTCACACTTCCGGGCCTTAATCCTTTGAGCACCGGTGGGGTACGTAACATATGCACTGCATCCCCCTCTGGCATTCGCCAAAGAGGTAACTGGCTTTCAAAGGGTTAACGGAAAAAAAAGCGCATCAGCTTTTAGGGGGGGGGGGCAGTTACAAACAACACTACTGTATTTTGTATGTTATTTTAACACTTAAAGTACACCTCTCTGGCCCTTAACCTTTTCAGTGCCAGAGGGGTACGCCCCTGGCACTGAAAGGGTTAAATGGTTAAGGTCTTTTCCTCACCTGTTCTGCTCCGTACACAGTTGCAAACTGCACAAAGTCCTCCATTTTCACAAAGCCATCTTTATCTCTGTCCAAAGCATCGAAAACAGCACGGAGACGAACCAGCTCATCCCCCAGGCTTGGAGATTCGATATCCAAAGGCAATCCCATAGACATGTCATTCTCCTTACCATGAATGGAAGGGAATGAAGCCAAGTCCTGAGTGCTGTCAACAAGCTGTTTGTTGTTGGTGACATCACCAAGCGGTAACTGGGCAGTATCAATGGATGAGCTTTTATGGGACAAGAGCAACTGTAGAGGGCTGCCAGGTGGGGGCAATGGAGTATTTTCATCTTCTGCTTCTGACACTGCCAACTGACATATTCCATGTGGTGGTAACAGAGCAGTTTCACTGGAAGAATCTGTAAGTGATGAAACAAACTGTTTGGTATCATGAGTGGCATCTGATTGCTCCAATGTAGCTCTTACATTGCATGGAGGCTCCTGGGAAGTTTCGAGTGGTTTGTCCACTTGTGATTGGGGCAACTGAGAAGCTGTAAGGGGTAAGGCCTCTGGAGACTGGAGCAGCTGAACTTTAGGGTCCTCAGGGAACAGTTGACTGTTTTCGATGGACTGAACAGATAGATCCATGGGATCAGTTACAACAATCAAAGGTAACCTCTTGGTTTCAAAGGGTAATTCTGATGGAGAACGGTTTGTTTCAGAAGGGGAGCCAAGACAGCACTTGGCCAACTGGTTTGGGTTAAGGGATTCGGGCAAAAGATCACCATTAAAGTTAGATTTCGAAGAGCACAGTTTGCTAGCTGGGGGTAACTGGATGCTGTCAATAGGTGAATCAACTGTGCAATTAGGCAACTGTGTGGTTTCAATATAGAAGTCTAATTCAGATTGTGGCAGTATAGGAACTCCCATATGCAAGTTACAGCTAGTATGGTCAGGTACATCAGGTGAGGCCAACAGATTACTTTTCTCAGGACAATCTATTTTCAATGGGGATATCTGGACAGGAGACAAGTTTTCAGTTTTACAGGTTTCCTCGTCTGTGTCAAAGAGTAAGTCTAAGTAGTAAAAAGGTGGCTCGTCTGTCAAAACATCATGAAGGTCAGAGATGAGATCAGAATCTAAGTCCGTGCACGGTAGGGACAATTGGTATTGTACATTACTAGGTGCTGGTTCCTCAGTTTCAGAGATCTGGTCTGAATTAACATTGGCCACTTTGTCTCTTTCACTTGGAATGGGCAGTTGGTCATTTCCGCAGGATAAGCTTGAATGAGAACAAGGAAACTGATCAGATATATTAAGAAGCAGCTGGTCAGTTATAATGGACCCCTGTTGTTGACATACAGGTAGATTGTTAGTTACCTCAAGGTGGGACAATTGTTCAGTTCTAATGACTGAGTCCATCTGAAATTGGGGCAATTGATCTGTTGACTTACAGGCATGATCACTGACCTCCTGCAATTGGGGGGTTTCTAAATGTGCAAAGACTTCAGAAAGGGACAGCAGGTCCTCTGATAAGGTCTGGTAGCCACTTTCCTGATGGAGCTGATCAGATTCTAGTGGTGAATCCAACAGGAAAATTGAAAACTGGTCTCCATCTGTAAAGGACGAATCAGCAGATTCTGGGGGTAAATGCACAGAACTGTTGGGCCGCTCATCCAAAGCAAATAACTGATCAGGTTGTAGTGTCCAGTCCCAGGACAACCGGGTCTGGTCTTGAGATTCAAAGGTTAAACTATGGTTTGATATGTTTGATTGGTCACAAGCTAAGAGGGAGCCACACAGTGGCGAATGTTCAGTTTCATAGGATGCATCCGATTTGTTTAAGTGCAGCTGGTCAAATTCTAGTGGAAAACACAATTCATACTGGGACAGCCTATTACTCCCAGTGGCCACACTGCATTCACACTGGTGCAGCTGGTCAGTTCCAGGGACCAAGCAGGTTTTACACTGAGGCAGAAGGTCACTCTCTGCCTGGGAAACACGTTCACTACTGAGGGTGAAAGAGGCCTCAGGCTGTGGTATTTGTTCACTTTCAGGGGCCAAATACGCTTCACACTGAGGCATATGATATCGTTCAGTGTCCAAAACAGCTTCTGACTGGGGTACCTGGTCACTTTCTGGGACAAAAAAAGCTTCAGACAGAGTTATCTGGTCACTTTCAGGAACCAAAAAGGTTTCTAACTGAGGCAGCTGGTCACTTTCGGGGGCCAAAAAGGCTTCTGACTGAGGCAGCAGGTCACGTTCTAGGGTCAAAAAGGCTTCTGACTGAGACACTTGGTCACTTTCTGGGGGAAAAGAGGCTTCTGACTGAGACACCTGGTCAATTTCTGGGGGCACAAAGGCTTCTGACAGAGACACCTGGTCACTTTCTGGGGGCAAAAAGGCTTCTGACTGAGACACCTGGTCACTTTCTGGGGGCAAAAAGGCTTCTGACTGAGACACCTGGTCACTTTCTGGGGGCAAGAAGGCTTCTGACTGACACACCTGGTCACTTTCTGGGGGCAAAAAGGCTTCTGACTGAGACACCTGGTCACTTTCTGGGGGCAAGAAGGCTTCTGACTGACACACCTGGTCACTTTCTGGGGGCAAAAAGGCTTCTGACTGAGACACCCGGTCACTTTCTGGGGGCAAAAAGGCTTCTGACTGACGCACCTGGTCACTTTCTGGGGGCAAAAATGCTTCTGACTGAGACACCTGGTCACTTTCTGGGGGCAAAAAGACTTCTGACTGAGACACCTGGTCACTTTCTGGGACAAAAAAAGCTTCAGACAGAGTTATCTGGTCACTTTCAGGAACCAAAAAGGTTTCTAACTGAGGCAGCTGGTCACTTTCGGGGGCCAAAAAGGCTTCTGACTGAGGCAGCAGGTCACGTTCTAGGGTCAAAAAGGCTTCTGACTGAGATACCTGGTCACTTTCTGGGGGAAAAGAGGCTTCTGACTGAGACACCTGGTCAATTTCTGGGGGCACAAAGGCTTCTGACAGACACACCTGGTCACTTTCTGGGGGCAAAAAGGCTTCTGACTGAGACACCTGGTCACTTTCTGGGGTCAAGAAGGCTTCTGACTGACACACCTGGTCACTTTCTGGGGTCAAGAAGGCTTCTGACTGACACACCTGGTCACTTTCTGGGGGCAAAAAGGCTTCTGACTGACACACCTGGTCACTTTCTGGGGGCAAAAAGGCTACTGACTGATGCACCTGGTCACTTTCTGGGGGCAAAAATGCTTCTGACTGTGACACCTGGTCACTTTCTGGGGGCAAAAAGACTTCTGACTGATGCACCTGGTCACTTTCTGGGGGCAAAAAGACTTCTGACTGAGACACCTGGTCACTTTCTGGGGGCAAAAAGACTTCTGACTGAGGCAGCAGGTCACTTTCTGGGGGCAAAAAGGCTTCTGACTGAGGCAGCAGGTCACTTTCTGGGGGCAAAGAGGCTTCTGACTGAGACACCTGGTCACTTTCTGGGGGCAAAAAGGCTTCTGACTGAGACACCTGGTCACTTTCTGGGGGCAAAAAGGCTTCTGACTGATGCACCCGGTCACTTTCTGGGGGCAAAAAGGCTTCTGACTGAGACACCTGGTCACTTTCTGGGGGCAAAAAGGCTTCTGACTGATGCACCCGGTCACTTTCTGGGGGCAAAAAGGCTTCTGACTGAGACACCCGGTCACTTTCTGGGGGCAAAAAGGCTTCTGACTGAGACACCCGGTCACTTTCTGGGGGCAAAAAGGCTTCTGACTGAGACACTTGGTCACTTTCTGGGGGCAAAAATGCTTCTGACTGAGGCCTTTGGTCACTTTCAGGGACTGAACAGGCTTCAGACTGTGGACACTGGTCACTTTCAGGGACTGAACAGGCTTCAGACTGTGGATGCTGGTCAATTTCAGGGACTGAACAGGCTTCAGACTGTGGACACTGGTCACTTTCAGGGACTGAACAGGCTTCAGACTGTGGACACTGGTCACTTTCAGGGACTGAACAGGCTTCAGACTGTGGACACTGGTCACTTTCAGGGACTGAACAGGCTTCAGACTGTGGATCCTGGTCACTTTCAGGGACCCAACATGATTCACACTGAGGCCCCTGGTCAGTTCCAGGGACCACACAGGCTTCAGACTGAGGCCTCTGGTCACTTTCATGGACCAAACAGCCATCAGACACCTGATCATTTTCCAGGAACAAATTGAGTTCAAACTCAGGTCGCTGGCCAGTTTCTGTGGACAAATAGATTTCAGAATGGGGTGGCTGGTCAGGGATCAGAGAGGATTCAAACTGGCCAGTTCCAAGGGTCAAACAGGATTCAGAGAGGGGCATCTGACTGGATTCATGGTTCAAAGAACATTCATACTGGCCTATCTGGTCCTTTTCAGGTGCCACACTGGCTACAGACAGGGTTAGCAGGGCATTTTCAGGGGCCAGACAAGTGTCCTCTTGGGGCACATAGTCAGTGTCTTTAGGTAAACAAAATTTAGACAGGGATTGCTGGGTAGTATCAAGTGGTAGACAGGATTCAGACAGGAGTAGAGGGCCGCGGTCATAGGGAAATGTTGATTCAGACAGGGCCTGGTAGTCAGATTCAGATGGCACAAGGGGAAGAGGGATGGTCAACACATCAATCTCAAAGGGCAAAAAGGATTCAGACCTTGGGTTAGTTTCTGGGTGGGAATCTGATTGGTCACTTTCACTGAGTACATTAACAGGAGACAGGGGTATTATTAATTCATTTTCTTGGGGCAAGTTCCAAGCAAACTGGGGCATTTGGTCTATCTCAGAAGGTAAAGTGTCTATAGTGGCGGTTGTTTCTAGGCCAGATTCCATGCTAAAGTGAGGTAACTGATCTATCACACAGGAATAAACTGACTGGGAGAAGGGCAATTGGTCAGCTTCTAAGGGGTAACCCTGCGATAAATCATTACTGAGCGATAAGCTGGTTTGGCAAGAGAGAATCTGCTCAGAATCCAGTGTTAAACTGGCCTGGGACAGGGGTATCTGGTCTTCTAAAGGGGGCAAGTGGTTAGATTCCTGAGGTACAGTAACTAGAGCTGGAATCTGACAAACTAAAGGGGACACATAAATCTGAGTGGACTCAGGGGTTAATTTTGAAGTACACAGGGTCTGACTGTCACTTTCCTCCCCTACAGCAGCACACGGAGACTGGCAGTGCCCAGCCCCCAGCTGCCCATCTCCTGCCCCCTGAGGCCGTACCAAGGAATCCTCACAGTGGGAGAGGTGAGGGTGGGGAGCCGGTATGATCTCACCCTGCTCATCCGGTCCGTCCAGGCAGGGTTTCAAGGAAGCACAGCCCTTCCCTTCCTCCCCCATCACAATGTAGCCCCCCACTACCTTCTTGGGGGAAATCAGGGCTCCCCCCACCTGCTGCCGCCTCCATTCCTCCGCTTCCAAACTGCCCCTCATATCCCCCCAGGCAGTCAAATGAGGGTCCCCCTCCATCCTCATTAGCCCCAGCAGGCTGGAGGTCTTGGCGGGGGCTAGCGCTGATAAAGCTGCGGTGGGCTTTAAGCCTTCCTTCCCATCATGTCCTCAGCAGGCTGTGTGCAGCAGGTTCCATTCTCCCAGCACAGATGCCTCCTCTCCCAGACGGGAGGGGAGTCACTGCAAGGAGCACCTACCTGCCCCCTCTGTCCCGGGGGGCAGCATTTGTAATCCAGGCTGGCAGCAATCCGGTCAAGGTGGAGATGATCCAAAGGGTCCTAGCGCAATAATCACCCCCGGGGGATGCAAATGATGGATGGGCGCTTGGCAGATGCCGGTTAGATGAAGATCGTGCAGCCGGTGGGTGGTGTTGGGGTGACTAAGAGATGTTTATAGTAATGGGGGTAACAGGAGGGTTCTGGGAATTTGTCTGAGGGTCGTCGGGTTGGCAAGAGCCGGTGATCCGGGGATTGTACATCCAACTGACTGCAGACTGGGCGAGAGGAAGCTGGGAGAAAAGGGAGGGGAGAGAGGGGAGGGAGGAGAGACAGCTCTGTGCTGGGCGGGGGGCAGAGAGAGGAGAGAGATGTCTGATGGAGGAGAGATCTGACGGGCTATGGTGGGATAACAAAATTATACCGATGTGTTAAGACACAAGATGTGCGGTTCTGCAGCCCCATACATAACAACCGAAGCACTGCCGTTGAAATGGGGCATTAAACACCTTGAATGCTAGGTATCTTCAACCAAGGTGGTTAACAGCCCCCTCTCCAGACATCAAATGGTTAACAGCCCAATATAAATCAGTGGGGATCAGGGGAGTGCTGGCCTGGGGGGCAAGGGGGCAATTGCCCCCCAGGCTGGTCATGAATATGGGCCAGTGGGCCACTGCCTCACTCAATTTCCCATTTGCTGCTGTAAATGGAGTAAACAGAATTTAAGGAGCTACACTAGTATTGTAGCTCCATTTCAATTGTAAGCTCCGTGGTATCACCGGTGTAGCTCCATTTCAATTGTAAGCTCTGTGGTATCAATAGTGTAGCTCCATTTCAATTGTAAGTTCTGTGGTATCACTAGTGTGGCTCCATTTCAATTGTAAGCTGTGTGGTATCAATAGTGTACCTCCATTTCAACTGTAAGCTGTGTGGTATCACTAGTGTACCTCCATTTCAATTGTAAGCTCTGTGGTATCACCAGTGTACCTCCATTTCAACTGTAAGCTGTGTGGTATCACTAGTGTACCTCCATTTCAATTGTAAGCTCTGTGGTATCACTAGTGTACCTCCATTTCAACTGTAAGCTCTGTGGTATCACTAGTGTACACCCATTTCAATTGTCATCTCTGTGATATCAATAGTGCACTACCATTTCAGTTATAAGCTCTGAGGTATCACGTGACTTAATCCATAACATTAATGCCAGCTCTAACATTAACAAAAGGGGGTTGGCTTGAACATTGGGCTGGTGTGGTAATAGAAATAGGCCACTTAATTGTACTTGCCCCCCAGGCTAAAAGTTGCCAGCCCTCCCCTGGTGGGGATGTTTACTTTCTCCCTATGGTGCAGTTGGTCTGCCTCTGAATTGCACCAGTTGTTTCAGTACATCATCCTCACTATTTAAATAGGTAATGTGGGTCAGTAAACCGAGAATAATGGGACAGGAGAATGAGAGAGATTAACTGCATGCCAGTCATATTACAGGGGGTACAAATGAATGGAGGAGGGGGGGCAGTTAACCTTTTGAGTGCCAGAGTGGTACGCAACCGTTGCCTGCCCCTCTGGCACTCAAAGGGTTAAGAGGCAAGCACTTGGCTTACCAAATATGGTAGGACAGAGACAGGGCCTTACAGATAAAGGAAAACTGGTGTCATTTTGGGGCGAACTAACTTCAACATGAGGAGAAATAAACATTGCCAACATTTTCATTGATTTAAAAAAAAAAATGTAACCCCTTGAACTCTAGGAAGGTCTCCAACGATCTTGCTAACACTCAAGGGGTTAAAATCCGTTTAGAGCAATGAGCATGTTTATTTGCCGCTATGCTGCAGATGGTTTGCCCCATAATGATTCTATTAACACTGAAACTGACATAAATCGCAACAAAAATTGAGCAATTCTGGGGCAAATCAATTGAACCATATTAAACGAATAAAATCGTCATAGATTTAAATGGGACTTTTAAAAGGAAAACTAAAAACCTCATAATAATAATCCCCACTTAATCAAACTAAAACCAGAAAATTCTAATGGCCCCTATGATTTATTTGCCTTGATCAGTGGTTCAAGAAAAAACATCTTCAAATCAGTTCTGGATGTCATGTTGCTAGAGACGGACATGACAGTTGCTGCCAGAAGCACCTGTCCTCAGCCACTACACTCCCTGCACATGGTAATCTTAAAGGGATAGTAATGTTTCATAATAAAGTCAGCTCTAATTAATCATCATAGTATTTGGGTCTTGGAGAGTGTTTTTTCAATTCTGTCAGAGTTGTAGTTCAAGAGTAATTCAATGACAAAGTATCCCCCTCCCGCCCCTTTTACTGATGTAATACTGCTCAGCCAGAACAGAAGGGAGGTGCCCAGGTAGACTGCAGAGAGGGACAATCTTCAATTAAGATAAGGGAAAAACCAGAAAAGCTTGTCAAGGGGGGCAGGGCTTTCATTGTGCTCATAGGAAGAAGACTGTCCCCTTCTGTTATCTATCTGGTCTATGGAATGGATTCCACATCTGAGAAGAGATTGCTTACACTAGGTAAAAGGGGCGGGAGGGGAAACTTTGCTTGTGAATATCTCTCAAACCATAAAGGTTTGAGAGATAAGACTTACATCGTTCTTCATGTTTTTTTAATGCCTACAAAATAAAATAAAGTTAAAACGAAGTATTACTATCCCTTTAACACTTTAAGCACCAGATGGTTGTGCAATGCATTGTGCCCCCCTCTGGTTCTTAACCCCTTAGGAACCATCAGTCCAGGGAAGTTACCTTCCTGTAAGGACCGCTTTGATTTCTTCAGACCGCTGGTACACATGACCTGTTGCGCATACGCGCGCCACGTTGGGGTGTGAGACAGACCACACCAGTCTTGGAGCGGTCAATTTCAGACCCAGTTTTTATTTACAGAGCTCCCGGAAGAACGCTGATATGACCATCACCTGTCCTTAACCCCTTAACTTCCAAGGATGTACATGTACGTCATAGGTAAAAGTGACTAAAGGAAAAAATACCATACATGTACATCATGGATTTCAGGGCGCCCTGTGCAGCTGCATGCCATTCGGGGACCCCTGAATCGGATACAAAAAAAAAAAAAAAAAAAAAATATCTGTGGTCCTTAAGTGCTGGCCACGTGCATGTGTGCTAGTCCTTAATAATAATCCTTTATTTATATAGCGCACACAGATTCCGCAGCGCTTTACACTCATATTGGTTCCTGTCCCCATTGGGGCTCACAATCTAAATTCACCTATCAGTTAAGGGGTTAAGGCAAATGTGGGGAAGTGTAAAGTCATGCATTTGGGAGGAAACAATCCCAAGGCTACTTATAAACTTAATGGAATAATTTTAGGTGACTCGTTGCTAGAAAAAGACCTGGGTATCCTTGTCAACTACAAACTTGGAAACAGTGACCAGTGTCAAACAGCAGTAGCAAAGGCAAACAAAGTCCTGTCTTGCATAAAAAGAGGTATTGAAGCAAGAGTGGATAACATTATTTTGCCATTATACAAATCATTGGTAAGACCTCACCTTGAGTATGCAGTGCAATTTTGGGCACCGGTTCTGAAAAAGGATATACTAGAACTAGAGAGGGTACAGCGGAGAGCAACAAAATTAATTAAGGGAATGGAGGACTTGACATATGAGGAACGACTAAACAAACTTGGTTTATTTACTCTAGAGAAAAGACGACTAAGAGGAGACCTTATCACATTGTACAAGTATATGAGAGGTCAATACAAGGATCTCTGCGGTGAGCTATTTATTCCAAGGCCTGCTCAGGTGACCAGGGGACACCTCTTGAGATTAGAGGAAAGGAGGTTTAAACTTCAGCAGAGGAAGGGTTTTTTTTTACGGTAAGGTCTGTCAAATTGTGGAATTCATTGCCCAGGGAGGTAGTTATGGCAGATACAATGGACACATTTAAGAGAAGATTAGATACATTTCTTTCAAAAGGGAACATACAGAGTTATACTGTTTATCAGTAGGCAGATCAGGAAGGTCTGATAAAGACTAATTTAATTGGTAGCAGGAAAGCTATAAAATTCTTAGTTACTGAGGTATGAAGCGAAGGTTGAACTTGATGGACTTGTGTCTTTTTTCAACCTAATTTACTATGTTACTATGTTACCACGAGATTGTCATAGTACGTCACGTGGCCTTTAAGGGGTTAAATTGTTACATAGTCCCATACGTTCTGCCTGTTCCATTTTGAAGAAAAATAAATTTAAAAAAAAAATGTCGAGAACTGTCATGTCCACCTCCATGGACATGACATCTGGGACTGTAAAACAAAGGTCCAAGGGCAGAATTCATAGGGGTCATTAGGATCTTTGTGCCCTATTAACCCCTTTGAGTGCCAGAGAGGTATCCAACACATTGCATTGCAAATACGTTCGATACCTCTCTGGCACTCAAATGGTTAATCAGGTGAGAAGATCCTAATGTCCCCTATGAATCTGCACCTTGAACCATCTCAAGTATTCAAGGTGTTAAAAGACAATTTTAAATCCATGTCAAATTTCATTTGTCCCCTAGGGCGTAGTTGGTTCGTTACAGAATTTCTCCTCTTTTGTTTGATGAGTATGGCTGTAAGAGGTGGTGGTGGGAGGAAGAACCAAGAGGAGATATTGTGAATGGAGTGAATATCACAGTTACAGTTGGCATGGAGAACGTATCTAAACTGGTGCAGTAACAAGGAACATTAACCATTTTAATGCTAATGTGTGCAAAACATTGGAGAACAGTGCTTTATCCACACCCCATGCACTCAAAAGGTTAGCATGAATGACCTCTTAACTCCTTATTGTAATGCATTTCGATTTCTTATTTTATGACAGCCAATGGGTTAAACGTCACTGCCCTTAGTTCAGTTTGTTCCTAGGAAGGACAATAATAAACATGTCATTAGTACACTTTGGAATTAAGAAGGACTGACCCATAAACAGGTCACTATAACACAGTAAATAAGGTTGAAGATAAAGAAACAAGTCCATCCAGTTCAACCTTTGCCTCATTACCCAGAAAAATTAGAATTCTGTAAGCCTTCTTGCCACCAAAATGAGTATTAGTCTATTTACCGGAAATTTCTGTTTTACCTACAAATACACAGTATAACCCTATATGTCCCCTCTTGAAAGAAATGCATCTAATCTCTCTTAAATGTATCAGTTGTATCTGCCATTACCTCATGCTTGGGCAGAGAATTCCACAATTTAACAGACCTTACTGTAAAAAAACCCTTCCTCTGCTGAAACTGAAACCTCTTTTTCTCTAACCTTACAGGGTTGCCTCTAGTTATTTAATCACACCTTGTAATGAAAAGCTGTCACAAGTACACTGCCATCCCACTAAGGACTAACAACCCATTAACATGCCACAAAAGTTACAAAAACTCCCGTGAGTCTTGGAGCACAGGCACCTAAAATGCTGTTAAGCTTTGAGTAGATTTTATATACATGAACCTTTTCACTACCTACTAAAACTCCTAGTCATCTCTTAACAAATTATGTCTGGTTCATACAGTGATGTATATTTTCCTAAGATATGCTGGCCCATGTCACTGCCATTGGTACACATCGTAACCAATATGCATATTTGTCCTTAGTACAATTTAGTTCCTGTAAGAAATGGCCCATAAAAATGTCACTGTCATTAGTACACATTGGTTCTGTGAAGGACTGACCCATAAATATTATCAATATCTTTAGTACATTTTAGTCCTAGGATGGACTGATCCAAAACAAGTCAGTACCATGAGTAAACTTTATGGATTAGTCTCCTAAGACCAAACATACTACTGTCATCACCACACTCTGGTCCTATAATGGACTGACCCATAAACAAGGCTCTGTTATCAGTACACTTTGGTCAGGGCTGGTGCAAGGATTTTTGCCACCCTAGGCAAAACCTAATTTTGCTGCCCATTTGGCTCGGCCTCTTGTGTCCCACCCCTTTATACCCCACCTCTTTTCATGATAGTCCTCTCTCTGCCCCTGGTCTGGAGATGCCTGTAAGAGATGCCCCCCACCAGCTCCAACTTGCCCCCATCAGCTCCAACTTGCCCCATCAGCTCCACTTTGCCTCCATCAGCTCCAACTTGCCTCCACCAGTTCTACTTTGCCCCCTCCAACTCCACACCACCAGCTCCACTTTGCCCCACCAGCTCCACTTTGACCCACATCAGCTCCAACTTGCCCCCCCATCACATACCTGTAGCTGCTGGAGCTCCCACGCAGTCTTCTCTTCAGTAATTCAGAGCGCGCCGGGACCTGACTCCCATTGCACTCTGCATTACTAAAGAGCCGACCGCGATGAGGGAGAGCAGTAGTGACACAGACCTGACTGTGTTGCGGTTCCCATCGTGGTGCGTGTGCGGGCGCAGCTCTTCTCTGTTGCATGCCCGCACCCCCAGTATATGTGCGCCCTAGGCCGGCGCCTACCTCACCTATATGTGGCGCTGACCCTGACTTTGATCCTAGGAAGGTCTGGTTCATAAAACATATCATACTTGCATATGCATACTTTTGTCCTAGGTGGGACTAACCTGTTTGTGTCCATCCTTCCTAGGACCAAGATTTTACGGTCAATGTTTTCAGGTTAGTCCCTCCTACGAGAAAGTATGCATATAGCAGTGTTATGCCTTATGAACCAGACATTCCTAGGACCAAAGTGTACTGATAACAGAGCCTTGTTTATGGGTCAGTCCACTATAGGACCAGTGTGTGGTGATGACAGTAGTATGTTTGGTCTTAGGAGACTAATCCATAAAGTTTACTCATGGTACTGACTTGTTTATGGATCAGTCCATTCTAGGACTAAAATGTACTAAAGATATTGATAATATTTTTGGGTCATTCCTTCATATGGCCAATGTGTACTAATGACAGTGACATTTTGTATGGGTTAGGAAACCCATAGGTCCTAGGAGAGGTTGATCCATAAATGTTAGTGACAGTATTATGCTTTGATCCTTGGAAGACTCATCCTTAAATATATCACTACAATTAGTACATTTAGGCCTTTGGTCCTAGGATAGACTGACCCATAAACAGGTCACTGTCATTCGCTTACTTTGATCCTAGGAATAACTGACCCTTGAACACGTCATTGTCATTAGAGCACACGGACATTGGAGGGACCAGCTGGTAAACATGTCACTGCAATTAGGTCCTTGGTCACAGGATGGACTGACAAAGATTTCACTGCCATTAATACAATCTAGGTCTAAGAGACACTAAACATGTCACTGTTATTAGAACACTTTGATCCTAGGAGGAAATGACCCATGATCATATCATTAGTACCTCTTGATTCTGCCAGTGGATGACCCCTTGTTCCAATGCACTGAGGGCCTCATGTTGCTCACTCCCCCGGCATTCAAAGGATTAGGCCCCACACATAACACAACTCTTCCTTATACTTCTCTTACTGTGCAGCACTATGAATGATAATAGGAAAGACTGATCCAATAAACGTCACTGCCATCGTTACGCTTCAGTTCTTACATAAGGAGGCTTGTGTATTTCCTAGCGTCCCTTCTCTGGGTGCTTGGGACATAACACCTGTTAATGACAGATCAGCAGCTGTGTTTATAACAGATACAAAGAGCTTCCATTGCATCATGGTCTCCTGGGGGGAATGTGCATTATTATCTAAAGATACCTTTACTTCTAAGGAGGATATAATGTAATCATACCACTTTCCCTAATTCATGCAATCTGCATCAATTCTGTCATGGCGTTATATTCTTTTATTCTACAACAATAAAAAGGAGCATACACAGAATGATCATTCCTATCAGAGACTATTTACATAACATACAACATAAGAGTGTGTGTGTTTATGTGTAAATGTAAAGGAAACAGCATAGACAAACAAGCGACCTTCAGCCTAGAAGATGATCAAGGCTCCATAACATTATCCACTCTGCTTGACCTCTCTGCAGAATGCAGTACTTCTCATAAACAAACTGCACTAGGCTTGGGCAACCTGTTGTTGGCCTACAGTTCTCCATCTGCTGACTGGCTCAAGATGATGGAAGTTATAGTCCAATAACAGCTGGTGAGTCACATGTTGACTACTGCTGACACATCAAGATCATGGGGGTTGATAGGTTGCCTGAGGATCCAGGGCTTGTGCCAACCTAATGCATTATTAGTGCACTGTGCAGCCCAGTTGCACCATTACATGTTCCCAGCACGTCCTTGGACTGTAAGCATTTAGGCCGTTCAGCCACTACCTAACAACACCTGCTGTTGATCCAGTTCTACGATAGATTTTCTCTTATTTCTGGAAGCTGAAGTTGCAGATAGGGTGAACACACATCCCAATCACCCAGGACAGTCACTGATCTCAAATGTATGTCCCACATCCCACACAGCCTTAGCATGATATCTCTGGAATTCAGAGTACAATACGCCACTGTAGTGGTCCCCAATATTCTCCTCAGTGGGGCCTAACAGGTCATGTCTTTATGATTTCCCTGTTTGAGCATAGGCAAGTTAACCAGAGGCTTAGCCATTTTAATTAAAGGGGAACTACCACCCCGCAATAACTTAAGCTTGACTGATTGCTCATCTGGCGACTAGCTGCTTAGTAGCGCTAGTCGCCAGAAATATTACCCGGTTCTGCAGATATCGGCGTTTTACCGATGGTGACAGGAGCAGGAAGCACGGACGTCTCTTCACAGTGACGTCCGTGCGCCTGCGCTGTCAGTCCCTTTTGAACCGCTACTAAGCAGCTAGTCGCCAGATGAGCAATCAGTCAAGCTTAAGTTATTGCGGGGTGGTAGTTCCCCTTTAACTCACCTATGCAGTGTTTCTCAACATTAGGCCTCAGGGCAGACCAAGCGGTCAGCTTTTCAAGATTTCCCTTCTCATTCAGTATAATAGAGTGCCTGTGCTTAAATAGGGATATCCTTGAAACCTGTTGGTGTGATCTGAGCACTGGAGCTCAGAATCTATATCCTAAAGACATAGCCTGTTATGAGTCCTCAAGAAGAGTGATGGGAACCACTGAAATAGAGGGAAAACTGTCCAGTGTGACAGAAAGCTACAGCTGTGCTAGGCTACAAGAAAATGGCCTCCACATAAATTTTTAAGCACCAGAACAGTGGTTCCCAACCCATGCCCTCAGGGCCCACTAACAGGCCATAATTTAAACATGTCCTTGCTAGAACAGAGATGACTTAATTAGAAGCTAAATGAGTTTGATTAACTTGCATGTGACCTTCAAAAGGAAATCCTCAAATCCTGGCCTGTTAGTGGCCCTAAGGGCATGGGTTGGTAACCATTGCACTAGAGGGAGAACTGAGCCCTATTTCCTGAAACCAAACAGAAGATGTAACTCCACCTTTTTGTTCTGTAGACATAGACATCACTTTCTGTCACAGTGCTCCCCCTAGTGTTTAGGCCTCTGTGCGCTTAAAACAGCACAGGTTGCACACTGATATTCAGTGACGTCATGCACTGTCCTGCTTGTCTCAACACTGACCCACAATGACAGAAAGGAAATGCGGTCAATTGCATTTTGCAGCATTGACAGACATAGATATAAACAATGTTATACATCGGTTGAACTTTAAGGACAAAGAACGCCTCCTAATAACAACTCGCCACTTACATTACTGGCCCTCATGGCAGGGGAAAACCAGAGACGAGGTTTAGCCTCCCCTAAATAAACAACCACAGCAATATATTAACCCTTTGAATACCAGAGAGGTAGCCAAAGCATCGCAACTCTCTCTGGCAATTTTCCCCAGCCAAAATGAAGCAGGCAGAATGCATGGCCCTACTTGGCCCTTTTAGGAGCAAAGGGGTAGTGTAATGGGGTGATACACTGCACATCCCTCTGGTAATTTGATGTTTAAATAAAACCACTTACAGTGGGCAGATTTTTTTTTTGTTCCGGGGTCAAGGCCATCTCCATGGACATGACATAAAAAACTGAATGTAGAGGTTATCGCATATTCTGAAGTGTATTACAGAGTAGATGACAGTGCTAAGGAAAATCCCATTCTCCGGCCTACTAAATAAATGGAGCTTTACACATCAGATAGCTTAAACGAATACAAACACCTAAAAATGAAATTGCTTGATATAACTTTAACCCATTCAGTGTCAAGCACATAAGAAATACATCCTCAAAAATGTGTTATCCCAGACCACAGACATATTCTGTACACACTTAGGGCCTGTTTGTGTCACCCTAACCACCCTGCCTAAATTTGTGTTAAAGATCAGAACTCAATGGTGAAGCACCAGGAGTCGGGCCCTTCCCGTTATTGACTGCCACTGAGTAGAGAAGCATGACTCCCCTGCTTCAAAGCAATCCAGGCTTCTGGGTTGAGTGGGCAGGATCAGGGAAAGACAGTAATGTTAATAGAAATGTGAGGAGGCAGGGGAGTCATGCTGTCCTGCATGGTAGTAGATATTGATCACCCAGCTGAATAATCAGCAGCTTAGTGTAGGGGGGTACATCAGGTGGGTTCGGATGCCCCAGAGGAATGAATGAAGAAAAATATTGGACACCCCTATGGAACGCCCTTGTATATTGTTTGCTTCCCCAGTATTATTCTGTTGTGCACTAGCAGTCATAGAACACCATATACTTGTTACACTGGTTGACACTAAACTACATATACACTGACATCCATCCTTGTTCCACTGTCCACTGGTACCATAGGCCCACACATATACTACCTGCTTCTCCATTCTGATCCCACTGTTAGCCACAAAATCAAATATACAATTTGTGACCCTCCCAGTCTTGTTTCTGTGTCCAGCTAGTAGCCATATATACACAGTTTACTTCCCCGGCCATGTGATACTGGTAGCCACAGAACCAGCATGAATTGTGTGCTCCCCAGGCCTTGTCCACTGGTAGCCATGCTTCTGGAATGCTTTACGGTATACCAACCTATACCAATGGAGTACAGTTTTTCTCATTCTGTTACTGGGTATTCATACCTGGGAACTTTGTCTTTTAGAGTCCCAGGAAGAGACTCATGTGGTGCCACTGGGGGAGATAAATGACGCAATTTACATCACAAAGGGATGGGGCTTTATCGTAAGTGGGGGTGGGGCTTACCAGTCATAAAGTGGGCAGGAAGTGGGAGGAACAGGATGGAAAGGAGAAGTGGGCAGGAAATGGAAGAAACAGGCAAGGAGGTAGGAGAAGTAAGCAGAGTTTCAGAAGAAACGCCCGACCACCAGACAATCAACCTCTGTCCCTGGAGACCCGGTAATTCACTGTAAAAAAACAAAAAAGTTGTCTCAGGGGTAGTTCCAGAGAGGTCTCAGCTATGAAAGTATTGAGTATAGTTGGAAATTCCATGTTTTAGTATGTGTGAAGTGACTGCACTGGCGTAACAATAGGGGTCGCACCTGAGACCTGGGCCCTCAACTCCAGGGGCCTGGCCGCCCCCTTCAACCCCCTCACCAGGCGCCCGCAGCAAGTAGGTCTGTGCCGTCTGCCTCTCCGGCAATCTAGTAATGCAGAGCGCTGGGAGAGGACATCATCTCCCAGTGATCTGCATTACTGGGAACCAGGGCCGGTGCAAGGATTTTTGTATACACAGGCGAAGGTGCATTTTGATGCCCCCCCCCCGGACACAACCCCCCACCCCATGACCTTGCCACAATCCCCTGCCCCCACCCACATATTCACTTCCACACTCTCCCCACCTCCACATTGCCCCTTCCGCAATGCTCCCTTCACCTCCACATTGCCCCTTCCACAATGCTCACTTCACCTCCACATTGCCCCTTCCACAATGCTCCCTTCCACAATACTCCCTTCATCTACACATTGCCACTTCATCTCCACATTGCCCCTTCATCCCCCTTCCACAATGCCCCTTTATCTCCACAATGCCATTTCAGCTCTACATTGACCCTTCCACAATGCTCCCTTATCTCCATGATGCTCCCTTCCACAATGCTCCCTTCATTTCCACATTGCCCCTTCCACGATGCTCCCTTCATCTCCACGATGCCCTTTCATCCCCTACTTTCAGTCCCTGGTGGTCTAGCGGCGTGCCATAACTTAGAGCTCTGTGCCTCCTTCGGTACAGAGCTGAAGCTCCCGCGCGCTGTTCTCAGTAATGCAGAGCACTGGGAGATGATGTAATCTCCCAGCGCTCTGTATTACTACAGAGCCTGGGTCACATAGACGCTGTGAGGGAGCACTTGGTAGTGTAAATCAGCGCTCCCTCGCGGCAGATCTATATATTAAAAAAAAATTACCAGCTTCTACCTTTTAGGCGCCCCTCCGTTGCGGCACCCTAAGGCAGCTGCCTGTCCTGCCTTAATGGTAGCGCCAGCCCTGCTGGGAACTGTGCGAGAGCTCCAGCTCTGCCTTCTTATGTCACACTGCTAGACCACCAGGGAGGTAGGACATGGACAGTGGGGGAGATATGTGAAGATATCAGTGTGGAGATATGGTGGCAATGTGGAGATTGGGGGGCAAGGTAGAGATTGGGGGAAATGTGGTTGGGGGGGCACGGCAGTTTCTGCAGCACGGCCCGGTGGATTCTAGTTGCACCTGTGAGGGACTGAACTGTAATTCATTATATTTCCTGTAGCACCACTTCTCTAAAGAGTTATGCCTACAAGCCTAGGGGTAGAAAGGCAAGTGACCCCTCATTTCTTTGAGGTGAATGTCTATTATAGTCATAGCTGTAATGGTTATGACCATTGAAGGCATGCAGGCAACTTAAAAGCGGTAGGTGCAGTTCAGTGCTCCTGGTAGCTACTACATTATGTCAGCCCATACCAATGGGGTACCATTGGTCACATTCTGGCTCTTGGTACTCAGGGGAGGGCTGGTAACATGTGGCCTGGGGGGGCACATACAATCAAGTGGCCCATTTCTACTATTGTTCAAGCCCACTGTCTCAGCCCACCTCTTTTGTTAATTTTATAATTGGCATTAATATTGTGAAGTAAGGCAAATGATACCACAGAGCTTACAGTTGAAATGGGGTTACAGAGATTGCAATTTAAGTAAAAGATCGTGATACCATAGAGCTCACAGGGGAAATGTCTTATGATACTAGTGTGGATCCACTTGGATTGTAGCTCTATGGTATCATTGGTGTAGCTCCATTTCAATTGTAATCTCTGTGGTATCACTATGGTAGCACCATTTACAGCAGCAGGTGAGAAACTTAGTGAGGCAGTGGCCCACCAACCCAGACATATGACTGGCCCAGGGGGCAATTGCCCCCCTGCCCCCCAAGCCAGCCCTCCCCTGTTGGTACTAAAAGTAAAACATTAAATGATTTTCAAAGATTTTAGTATTTGTGAAATAACGAAAATGTAAAAAGATTTTTTCCCCATCACGTAAAGTTATGGAAATATTTGCACACCCCAGCCTAGGTCTAGAAAGGTAAACAGATCCTCATTTCAAATGCATGAATGTCGACTTCCAAAACCATATGCCTCACATACCGTTCCTTCATATCTCTAATGGTTATGACCATTTGAGTACAGGTAGCCAAGTTCAAACAAGAAAACAGGTAGGTATAGTATAGTGCTCCTAGTACAATATATCAACCCCACACCAACAATAGGGTACCGTTTTCAACATCTTGCATTCAAGTACTGAATACAGTAGGAAATCCCACGATGTTTAAATTTTTAGCATTTTTGAAGGAATTAAAGTGTAAATAAATAAAATAAATAGAGGTGTGAGGTTTTTTTCCTGTAGCACAACTAGAAATAGTTGTACACAATAGCCTATTGTAGAAGTGCAAGTGACCAGTTGATGCACCTGGTTGTCTGCTTTACAGAATTCTATGAATGCCTACCTTTTCGTCATTTCTGTAATTCTTACAGGCAAGTCATATTTGACAAAGATATGAAAAATGAGAGATTGTATTTAGTAAAGTTTTGTGCTTCTGGCCCCGTATTGATGGAGTGCTATTTTTGCTGGAAGAGAGTAGCTAATGGATACAGCAGGAAACGCCATTATTTTTAAAGGTTTTAATACCTTTGAAGGGGTCAAAATATAAAGATTTTTTTTTTCCTTTAGTGACATCTTCTAGAAAGGTTTATGCACACCAGGCTTCAGCCACTCTAGTCTTTTTAACCCCTTAATGATCGGCTGAGCAGCAGTTAAGGACCACGGAGCTAGTGGGGTCCCCTGAATTCCATGACGTGCCAGCACCGTCATGGGTCCTTAACGCAAGCTTACCTATGACTGTCCTGGCAAGTCATGGGTGATTAAGGAAATAAATGCTTTTATGTAGTTTTTGAATTGTTTTACAAAGTAACCAATGGAATGTGCATTTTAGTTAATAAAGTTGAAAATAACCTTTTGAGCTACTGTTAATTATGGGTCTGTGCAGGCCATGTCTATAGGTAAAATATATTTGGTGTCTATATAGTTGGGAGATGTAGGGCTTTTAAAAATACACTTTCATGACCAACAAATATTTTTAATATATATTGTACGATATTAGAAAAGTAAACTGTTTTTTTTTTTTATTTATGACATCATAGCTTGTCGCACAATACATTTACTTAAAGTGATAGTAATGTCAAAGAATAATATTATTTTGTATTGAATATGAAAAAAAATATTTGAGCAAATCCCATCTCTCAAACCACTATTGTTTGAGAGATAGTCACATTGAAAGTTCACCCTCCCTCCCCTTTTCCTGATGTCAGCTGTAAAGCTGGAGAAAAAAAAAATCTAAAATAACCACAGACGCAATCTACGGGTCTAAAATTATTAAACAAAAATAATTAAACACCGCGTGAGATTTATGTGCAGATGAACTTTGTTCTAAATACTAAAAAAATCAGTAACAGTAGCATCAGGACCAGTGACGTGCCAGGACCATCACAGCTGTCCTGCACTAAAGGACCAGGGATGGTCCTGGCAAGTCATGGAATTCAGGGGTCCCCGCATGGCTGTATAGTGCTCAAGGACCCCTGAATTGGATGTGCAAAAAAGTTCCATGGTGCTTAACTGCTAAAGGGTTAATAATAATGAAAAGGTCATCACTCCTTTAAACCACATTCTTCACTTGCTGTATACGAGTTTCCATAGGTAACAGACGTTTTCCCTGTGGTTTCCGTGATCCCAATGGCTGGAGCCTGAATAGCAACACATCACAGTCTTGGGCCCCATTCACAAATGGGTAACATTGTTGCAGAGACAGAAAACTGAAACACAAGTTGTGAATTGTGTTCACACAGGCAACATGTGCTGTGAATGTCACAGAGAGAAGCAGCATGCCGCAATGTTTCTCAGACTCCAATAACACAGCTGCAGTCTGCAGTATTGATTTCAATGGAATCACATTGGAATCACACAATGGTTGCAGGTAGTTGTGTTTTCCCTGTAGTGTTATCCCATCTGCTTGTACTGAGAGAATGGAATGCTGGGAAATCCTTGCTACATTGTAGCACTAAACGCACCAACATTTTCTGGTGATAGGAAAAAGCAGGAGGCGTCTAGAGTAAAAGATGCATTACTGGCTAGCTGAATAGTTTTAGAGTGCAAGCTTTCTAGACTACTTAGGTTTCTATCAGGTGTGTTATAGAATGAAAGCTGAATACCTCCTATTTTATATTATAATAACAAAATATGAGGTGTTTAGCTCTCATTCTATAACAGGCCTGGTTTGGGAGCTTGCACTCTAAAGCTATTCAGTTAGCCAGTAAGGTATAACTTTTACTCTAGAAGTTTCCTGCTTTATCCAGATCTACAACTATATCCCCCCTTTACCAAACCTACAAAAAGCTGCAGTTCAGAGTTGTCTGTATGAAAGAGCCCATGCAGGTAAGTTTTATCATAAGATCAGCCAGGCAACCACAGAGGTCAGTTATGTGACCCCTGAATATGCTGCCCAGCTCGGTGTTTCACCCCCCACAGCTCTCAAGTACCACCAACAGTGCATGATTTCGGGATTTTCCAGCCTGAGAACCTGCAAACCAGACAGAATGCAAGATCCATAAATGACACACTTGTGGTCAGCAGGGCCGGCCCAAGAAATTGTGGTGCCTGGGTCCAAGGATGAAATGCTGCCCCCCCCCTCCGCACACCAAAACCACGCCCACCAAAACACACCACATCCTTAATTATATTAACCCCTCTCCTGCCCCTAAAACCACATACAACTGTAATTTTTTTTTTTAACACATACTGTACCTCTTTCTCCCCCCCTTGCCTTTTTACACCCCTTGTGCCTCTGTTTTCCCCTCTTCTCACCCCTTGTGCCTTTTCCCCTCTTTTTTCACCCCTTGTGCCTCTTTTTCCCCTCTTTTCACCCCTTGTACCTTTTTCTTCCCTGTTTACACCCGTTGTGCCTCGTGTTCCCCTCTTTTCACCCCTTGTGGCTCTTTTCACCCCTTGTGCTTTTTTCTTTGTTTTCATCCCTTGTACCTCTTTTTTCCCCTATTTTCACCCCTTGTACCTTTTTCTTCCCTCTTTTCACCCCTTGTGCCTCTTGTGTTCCCCTCTTTTCACCCCTTGTGCCTCTTTTCCCCCCCTTGTGCCTCTTGTGTTCCCCTCTTTTCCCCCCTTGTGCCTCTTTCCCCCCCTCTTTTTACCCCTTGTGCCTCTTTTTGTCCTCTCTTTTCACAGCTTGTGCCTCTTTTTTCCCCCTCTTTTTACCCCTTGGCCTTGTTTCCCTGTTTTCACCCCTTGTGCCTCTTTTTGTCCTCTCTTTTCACCCCTTGTGCCTGTTTTCCCCTCTTTTCACCCCTTGTACCTTTTTCTTCCCTGTTTTCACGCCTTGTGCCTCTGTTTTGCCCTCTTTTCACCCCTTGTGCCTTTTGGAGGAAGACTAGAGGACTCAGAACTAACTAACTTGAGACCTAGGAGGGTGGAGGAGGAACAGGAGAACACAGAACCAACTGCCTTGAGACCTAGGAAGATGGCGGAAGACAGGAGGACTCAGAACTATCTGGTATGATACCTAGGAGGGTGGAGGAGGATCCAGAACGGTGTCGTTCATACAACTCTTATTAAAAAGTGTCCTCTGACTTTTCTTCTGTGTAGTCCCAGGCCAAGCTCCACTCACCTACACAGAGGGAAGTCTGAAGAAGTGGAGAAAACAGAGGCGTGCACAGTGAGGATGACAGGAGGTCAGCCTGGGACCACCTATATGTAAAGATGATGAACACATTGTAGATAATGGGGAAGAGGTAAAATTAATGCACACAGCAGTTGAGGACAGCTCAGGCTACAACTACATACAAGAAAAGCCCATGGAGGCAGTGAGAGATGTAACATTAGTATATGTAGTCAGTGAGGAGAGTGGGAGTATGAAGAGGAGGAGAGGGCAAGGAATAATATGTGAAAGCCTGGCAATTGATACTGGAGTACAAAGTAATTTGTGACCAGTAGTGGGCCACTGCGGAGGTCTAAGTAGGCAGACACACTTAGAGGGCCGAGCAAACAGAAGTGTTTGGGACCTGAATATGGTATGCGCTGGCCTCTGCGGGGAAAGAATGAGTTCCCCCATGCGAGTGTGGACGTGTATGTTTTATGCATATGCCCCTGTTCGCAATGAGTGGAGAAACGCATTCTGGGCTTCACCCACCATGCATTATGCCACTCAATGCTAGCCCAGAGGTGCGGCCAACATGGATCCAGGAACAGGACATGGGACTCATTTTTATATAGAAAAGATCAAGTGAACACTGACAACTGTCAACAGCATTCTGCTGACACCTAGTGCCAAGACTGTACATTGCATAAGTGTGCCAATAACATTATATATATATATATATATATTTTTTTTTTTTTATTTATTTTTTTTTTTTTTTATTAAATTTAGCCCTGGCGAGTAGAAATTCAGCCCTGGTTGGTATGTTTTGGCTTGCAGTGGCGAGTAACTTTTCAGGTCTGGCTAGTAGCAAAGGACTTAAAATTATAAGATATATATATATATATATATATTACTTTGCATTAACCCTTTGATCGACAGTTATCCAATGCATTGCAATGCACTGGATACCTGTCTGGCACTCACACGGTTAATGTGTGATCACTCCCACATTCCCAGAGAAGGATGCCAGCTCCTCAGCCTACAAACCCATCGTGTGCAGTGTAACACATACATAGGCCAAGACCAACAGAAATTCAACATTTTAATTACCAATCAAATAATAATTAGTTGTGTGTTGTACAATCACATCCCCTGATAACAGACACAGAGCATCTAAATCTCGGACATGGATGTACCAAGAGAAGTAGTGCGGTTCTAGGGAAATCCAACTGCCCTAGGAAATCTCCCATTCATATAAATAGGACGTTTAACTCTTAGAGTGCCATGCAGGTCCCACTACATTCTAGTGGATAAAAGCCCCACTTGAGTATTTAGAGGAATGTTTTATTTGTTCCCTGTGGTGCAGTTGGTTTGCTTCAGAATTGCAACACTTATTACTACATCAGCCTCACTAACCCCTTCCCTGTCAGACACTAGCAGAACAGACTTCCTATACCCAAATACAGAGCTTTTCACGTTTAACCATCTGATACCATTTGGTTATAGACAGCAGTGACACAGGAAGAAGTTCAAGGCTCTGCACACGCCACTGAGCAAAGCACTGCATGTCTGCGCACACCCTCACGCACTGCTCTGCATGGCTGCACACACCCTCACGCACTGCTCTGCATGGCTGCACACACCCTCACGCACTGCTCTGCATGGCTGCACACACCCTCACGCACTGCTCTGCATGGCTGCACACATCCCCAGGCACTGATCTGCATGGCTGCACACATTCCCAGGCACTGATCTGCATGGCTGCACACATTCCCAGGCACTGATCTGCATGGCTGCACACACCCTCACGCACTGCTCTGCATGGCTGCACACATCCCCAGGCACTGATCTGCATGGCTGCACACACCCTCACGCACTGCTCTGCATGGCTGCACACATCCCCAGGCACTGATCTGCATGGCTGCACACATTCCCAGGCACTGATCTGCATGGCTGCACACATTCCCAGGCACTGATCTGCATGGCTGCACACATTCCCAGGCACTGATCTGCATGGCTGCACACATTCCCAGGCACTGATCTGCATGGCTGCACACATTCCCAGGCACTGATCTGCATGGCTGCACACATCCCCAGGCACTGATCTGCATGGCTGCACACATCCCCAGGCACTGATCTGCATGGCTGCACACATCCCCAGGCACTGATCTGCATGGCTGCACACATTCCCAGGCACTGATCTGCATGGCTGCACACATTCCCAGGCACTGATCTGCATGGCTGCACACATCCCCAGGCACTGATCTGCATGGCTGCACACATTCCCAGGCACTGCTCTGCATGGCTGCACACATTCCCAGACACTGATCTGCATGGCTGCACACATTCCCAGGCAAAGCTCTGGATGAGGCACCAAAGTTACACAACACCATGTACTGGTGGTGCACACGGATTGCTAAGCAATGTTCTGTGATGGTGCGCATGTACTGGCGCACACTGCTTTACAGCACGCTGCTCTGGCGCGCACACAGGGGCACAATGCTCTGCACTGGAGTGCACACACAGGTACACAATGCTCTGCTCTGGCACCCACACAGGTACACAACACCTTGCTCTGGCGCACACGCAGGGGCACAACGTTCTGCACTGGAGCGCACACGCAGGGGCAACGCTCTGCACTGGAGCGCACGCACAGAGGCACAATGCTCTGCGCTGGAGCGCACACGCAGGGGCACAATGCTCTGCACTGGAGCGCACACACAGGGGCACAACGCTCTGCACTGGAGCGCACACACAGGAGCACAACGATCTGCACTGATGCGCACACGCAGGGGCACAACGCTCTGCACTGGAGCGCACACGCAGGGGCACAACGCTCTGCACTGGAGCGCACACGCAGGGGCACAACGCTCTGCACTGGAGCGCACACGCAGGGGCACAACGCTCTGCACTGGAGCGCACACGCAGGGGCACAACGCTCTGCACTGGAGCGCACACGCAGGGGCACAACGCTCTGCACTGGAGCGCACACGCAGGGGCACAACGCTCTGCACTGGAGCGCACACGCAGGGGCACAACGCTCTGCACTGGAGCGCACACGCAGGGGCACAACGCTCTGCACTGGAGCGCACACGCAGGGGCACAATGCTCTGCACTGGAGCGCACACACAGGGGCACAATTCTCTGCACTGGAGCGCACATGCAGGGGCACAACGGTCTGCACTGGAGTGCACACGCAGGGGCACAACGCTCTGCACTGGAGCGCACACGCAGGGGCACAACGCTCTGCACTGGAGTGCACACGCAGGGGCACAATGCTCTGCACTGGAGTGCACATGCAAGGGCACAATGCTCTGCACTGGAGCGCACATGCAGGGGCACAACGCTCTGCACTGAAGCGCACACAAAGCTCTGCTCTGGTGCCCACACAGGTACACAGCGCTCTGCTCTGGAGCCCACACAGGTACACAACGCTCTGCTCTGGAGCCCACACAGGTACACGTTGGACCTTCTTCATCGATCAAAAGAGAGGCAACAGTGAAGCAAACCAACTGCACCCCTGGTTTAAATGGGGCTTTTAACCCATAAATGCTAGGAAGGTCTCTACCGCATTACTAAGATCTGAAGAACTCTCCAGAGTTCAATGGATTAAAAGGCCCATTTAAATCAATGGATCATTTCATTACAGTGCAGTGGGTTGGCTCCAGAATTGGACCACTAGCTTATTAAATTCCATCATGATATTCATATGTCATACCATACACAACATAGACCCCACCATCCATATACACTGTGCTCAGCGCACACAGGGCTCAGCCTACATGCACTGCACCTGCCAGGAGCAGGGGAGGAAGGATTTAGGAGGGAGGATTGGGGGGCTGATTTGTTGCCGATTGGCCGCGCGTATCACTTGTCTCTCTTCAACTCAGAGGCCCAGCGATCTGTGGGATAGAAACAAGAGTTGTATCAGAAGGGGTGAGGCCTCTCCAACCAGGAGTGAGCAGGGACATATGTACAAAGAACAATAGGTGGTGCAATTCTGGGGCAAAGCAATAGCACACTGTGTAACAAATATCCCCATTCATTTAAAAGTCTTTTAATCCCATGGATAATAAAGCAGTCTCCAAAGAATTGACAATCATAGGAGACCTATGTAGCATCCAAGGGGTTAATTTTATAAATCCCAAGGAGAAGCTTTGCTCCAAAACTGCCCCACAATAAGCCCCATAGAGCTCCCCCTTGTGGTGTCATGTAGGTCAGTGATTACACTAGGCTGGAAGTCAGGCAGCAGCACATTAGGATAGAGGTTAGTAAAAGCACAAGGCCCCACTCACACCGGGCTGGGATTACTACCCGCCCATACTACACCCCCCCACTCCATGCTGGGGGCGTAACATCACCTAAAGGTGAGCAGAAGGAGGGGTACCCAGCGCTGGCGAGAGATGATTCTGTGAGGTCAACCAGGATCCTCCATCCATTACTAGCGTTGTGCCCGTCATATAGGATCCCAGAGGGCTGGCAAGGAAGAGGGCCCCATGTGCAATCTCTGTCTTATTGCCCATCCGTTGAAGGGGAAGGGTAGCCCATATCCCTGCTGCTTCTGCTTCTGGCCCACCTAGGAGTACAGGGATGCAGGAATACACTTAATACAGACAATTGTTGCTGCCCAATATACAGCACACCAACTTGTATCTTAAAATTCACCGATAAACAAAAGAGGGTGCCTGGCTGCCACGGTTCTTCCACGACCGTTATTACTGTAGACCACTCCAAACAGTTACAGCCGCAATCCGGTATATCAGATGAACGTCCATTATAGAGACGTATAAAATAATTTATATTTATTCTTGTTCAAGAGAAAAAACATCACACAAACAGCATGAGGCGGCAAAGAATGTAACAATATACACATGGAGGGCAATAGAGACCTACTCCATCTGATGCGTTTCGCTCTCAGAGCACTTAATCGTAGACTCAATACAGAGTTGCAAACAGCATTGTTTTTCAAAACTCGCTACATAAGCGGATTGGCTAAAATTAACCTATAAAAACAACGTAACAACAGGAGCCTCCTCCCCCTCCTCGTCATGTTCCAAAACTTAATTTATTTAACCCTTCCCCAAGGGTCATCGTCAGCACGTCCACAATGACACTCTGAGTACACAGGAATATTGAGAGGGGATAGTTTGGTCTATGTTCATAAGCATGAATACACGTTTATGCAAACACATATAGTATCAAGAAAAATATATATATGACACTATGTTGCAAAGCATAAACTTAATAATAATAATATAATGCAACATAATATGTCAGTGTGACAGTGGTGCCGTGATCCACCTTGACACGCCATATAAAGAGGGCATATCCTCAAATGAGACATTTGGTCCAATTAAAGATAGACATGAAAAGGTTCAATACGCCGTGGCTACCTCAGTCACACAGACATAATTGAAACTTATACATATTTAATACTTTTCTAAGTATAAAAAAAACAAAAATATATGATTGTTACAAAACATGTGTATATGAACATAGACATATACCAAATTCAGAAAATGTTGGAAACATCCCACTCTGAATGTAACCCCTCAAGGATGCGAGTATGCAGCTGAAAGATCCGAAAGGCTTCACGCCTATTGATCTCACTAATTTTGTCCCCACCTCTCCGGGGGAGCCTAACCCTCTCAATACCCTGGAACTCACATAGCGACAAGTCCCCTTCGCGACATTCTATAATATGCTTCGCCACTGCAGAATCCTTCTTGTTCTTCTCAATCTGGCAAATATGTTCCCTAAGCCATTCCTTTAGGTGGAGTATAGTACACCCCACGTGCCGCGATGCACCTTGACACACCATATAAAGAGGGCATATCCTCAATGGAGACATTTGGTCCAATTAAAGATGGACATAAAAAGGTTCAATACGTCGCGGCTACCTCAGTCACACAGACATAATTGAAACTTGGCTGACAGCTGATGTCACGGCCCTGTATTCTTGTATCCCCCATGATCTGGGATTAGTGGCTCTTCAGTACCATTTGGAGCACTTCTCCAATGATGGGGAGGTTCTGATTTCATTTTTGATCCAGGCTGTACGGTATCTCCTGTGCCACAACTTCTTCACCTTTGATGGGGTCTACTATCTCCAGAGGTGTGGTGTAGCAATGTGGGCTAGTGTTGCCCCCTCTCTCGCCAACTTTTTATGGGTTGGTGGGAGGCAACCCACATCTTTGGGGATGGGAACCCCTATCGGGGCAAAATTGTGTGGTACGGGAGGTACATAGATGATCTCCTCTTCGTGTGGAGGGGGACTAGAGATCAGGCTGATTCCTGATCCAAATAACAACACATATAATCTTCTCTTTACCTCAGACTTCCAGACCTCAACTGTTCCGTTTCTAGACTTGGTCCTCACAGGTGACCCGGATTCTGGCTCTGTGATTACTGGTATTTATAGAAAACCAACTTCAGGGAATAGCCTACTTCATGCCAGGTCAGCGCACCGTTGGCCACAAATCTGCAATATCCCTAAAGGTCAGTTTCTGCGCTTGTGCAGAAACTGCTCTCGTGATGTGGATTTTGATGTGGCAGCTAGAGATTTGACTGACAGATTTGAAGTCAGGGGCTACAACCGTGCTATGTTGAACAGGGCGTATGATTATGCCAAAGCAAAAACCAGGGGTGAACACCTGGAGGACTCGAGTCGGCGAACGGAGTGGGGGCGGGGAGCTGGAGGAATGAGGTTTGTTACCACCTATAGCCCTCAATATTATAAGATATGTAATATCATTAAAGGGATAGTAACACTTAAAATGTAAAAAAAAAAATAAATAAAAAAAAATATGTTGTAGGGTTTACCCCCCTGAGTAAAACAAGAGTACTCCCACTGCTGAAAGGTGTTTCATTCAAAAGTTATTAATTTTCAAAGTTGAATTTTTTAGGTGCAATATCACAGTGGCCTGAAATTGTACAGTGGCGCTGTTGCTACACGATCCTATGGACAGCTCTGGTCCTGGGATCATAAATCTCCATAGGATGGTGTAGCAACAGCGCCACTGTACAATTTCAGGCCACTGTGATATTGCACCTAAAAAATTCAACTTTGAAAATTAATAACTTTTGAATGAAACACCTTTCAGCAGTACTCTTGTTTTACTCAGCGGGATAAACCCTACAACTTTTTTTTTTTTTACATGTTAAGTATTACCATCCCTTTAAGAAAAAACTTATCAGTGTTATATAGAGACAATGTATTGGAAGGTATTTTAAAAGAGGGCTGTAACTTTGTGGCTAAAAAAAGGTTGACTATAGGGAACCAGATCTCCCCGAGCCAATTTAGGAGTGATATATCTGTTCCCACTTGGTTGAGGCACAGGGGATTTTTTCATTGTGGTGCCACCATATGCAAATGCTGCAGATTTATACGTGTTGCCAAGACTTTTGCATCCTCAGTGGATATGAGGCGTTATGATATCAAAACCTATATTAATAGTAACTCTGAGATGGTAATTTATCTCTTTACCTGCAAAGGATGCAATGTCTAATACGTGGGGGGTACTATACGCCACCTAAAAGAACGGCTTACGGAACATATTTGCCAGATTGTGAAGAACAAGAAGGATTCTGCAGTGGCGAATCATATTATAGAATGTCACGAAGGGGACTTGTCGCTATGTGAGGTCCAGGGTATTGAGAGGGTTAGGCTCCCCTGGAGGGGTGGGGACAAAGCCAGAGAGATCAATAGGCGTGAAGCCTTTCGGATCTTTCAGCTGCATACTCGCATCCTTGAGGGGTTACATTCGGAGTGGGATGTTTCCCACATTTTCTGAATTTGGTATATGTCTATGTTCATGCACACATGTTGTAACAATAATATATTTTTTGTTTTTTTATACTTAGAAAAATATTTAACCCCTTAGGGACCCTTGACGTACCAGGACCGTCAAGGGTAAATTTGTTCGAACGACCCTTGACGGTCCTGGTACGTCACGTACTTTTTACTTACAGCGCTCTACCGGGAGCGCTGTAAGTAAAAATAGGGCATGAAATAGACCGCTCCAAGATCGGAGCGATCTGTTTCAAGCCCCATAGTGACGCGCCGATACACGTGACAGGTCACGTGTACCGGCTCGTCAAAGTGCCCCTATGCGGACGTTATGGGACGGAAATGTCCCATAACCTCCGGTCCTTAAGGGGTTAATACTAGTTGAACAGCCCGTTACACGGGCCACAGTGCCTCTGGCAGCCGGTCGCGGGGCAGTCACGCGCAGTAGAGACTGCCCGCACCACTGCTGATACAGAGCTGGACGCTCCTTCGGAGTGCCCAGCTCTGTATCAGCCGCGGCGAGGGCACTCTGTACTGCGCATGACTGCCGCACGCACAGCAGTGTTTACTGCGCATGTCGGGCGTTACACACGATTTAGAGAATTATTATATAGGATGTATAAGTTTCAATTATGTCTGTGTGACTGAGGTAGCCGTGACGTATTGAACCTCTTCATGTCCATCTTTAATTGGACCAAAGATCTCAGTTGAGGATATGCCCTCTTTATATGGAGTGTCAATGTGGATCGTGGCACTACTGTCACACTATGACATATTATTATGATTAAGTTTATGCTTTGCAACACAGTGTCATATATATAATTTTCTTGATGTTATATGGGTTTTCATTAACATGTATATTCATGCTTATGAACATAGACCAAACTACCCCCTTTCAATATTCCAGTGTACTCAGAGTGTCATTGTGGACGTGCTGACGATGACCCTTGGGGAAAGGTTAAATAAATGAAGTTTTGGAACATGACGAGGAGGGGGAGGAGGCTCCCGTTGTTACGTTGTTTTTTATAGGTTAATTTTAGCCAATCCGCTTAAGTAGCGAGTTCTGAAAAACAATGGTGCTTGCAACTCTGTACTGAGTCTACGATTAAGCGCTGAGCGCGAAACGCATCAGACCGAGTAGGGGGTCTCTATTCCCCTCCATGTGTGTATTGCTACATTCTTTGCTGCCTCATGCTGTTTGTGTGTGATGCTTTTTATCTTAAACAAGAATAAATATAAATGATTTTATACGTATCTATAATGGACGTTCGTCTGATATACTGGAGTGAGGCTGTAATTGTTTGGAGTGGTCTACAGGGATAAAGGAGAAATAAAAACATGAAATGGGTAGAGCAATGGAGATCAGGAAAATAAAAAAAAGCTGGGTATTGGGAGAGAAAGGAGATTACCTTTATTTCAAACTTTATTTTAACCTTTTGAGTGTTAGACATTGGATACCTCTCTGGCGCTCAAAGGGTTAAAAATGGAACACTATATAACATTTAAGTAATTTTGAAAGAGCTTTCAAAATCAAATATATGTTATGTCAGCCATTTTTATTTAAAATAATAGGTTATGAGATACAAATCTGTATTTATTTGTCAGTATATGCAGATGAACTAGAACCGGCCAGCATGCCTGCTAGATAATAAACATTCCACACTGCTCTCCCTCCCAACTCTCACTCCCTGTCAGCTGCTACATTCCTCACTGCTCTCCTTCCACTGGTCACTCCCTGTCAGCTGCTACCATTCCACACTGCTCTCCATCCACTGGTCACTCCCTGTCAGCTGCTACCATTCCTCACTGCTCTCCTTCCACTGGTCACTCCCTGTCAGCTGCTAACATTCTACACTGCTCTCCTTCCACTTGTCACTCCCTGTCAGCTGCTAACATTCCACACTGCTCTCCTTCCACTTGTCTCTAACATTCCACACTGCTCTCCTTCCACTTGTCACTCCCTGTCAGCTGCTAACATTCCACACTGCTCTCCTTCCACTTGTCTCTAACATTCCACACTGCTCTCCTTCCACTTGTCTCTAACATTCCACACTGCTCTCCTTCCACTGGTCACTCCCTGTCAGCTGCTAACATTCTACACTGCTCTCCTTCCACTGGTCACACCCTGTCTGCTGCTAACATTCCACACTGCTCTCCTTCCACTGGTCACTCCCTGTCAGCTGCTACCATTCCACACTGCTCTCCTTCCACTGGTCACTCCCTGTCAGCTGCTACATTCCTCACTGCTCTCCTTCCACTGGTCACTCCCTGTCAGCTGCTAACATTCTACACTGCTCTCCTTCCACTGGTCACACCCTGTCTGCTGCTAACATTCCACACTGCTCTCCTTCCACTGGTCACTCCCTGTCAGCTGCTACCATTCCACACTGCTCTCCTTCCACTGGTCACTCCCTGTCAGCTGCTACATTCCTCACTGCTCTCCTTCCACTGGTCACTCCCTGTCAGCTGCTACATTCCTCACTGCTCTCCTTCCACTGGTCACTCCCTGTCAGCTGCTACCATTCCACACTGCTCTCCATCCACTGGTCACTCCCTGTCAGCTGCTACCATTCCACACTGCTCTCCTTCCACTGGTCACTCCCTGTCAGCTGCTAACATTCCACACTGCTCTCCATCCACTGGTCACTCCCTGTCAGCTGCTACCATTCCACACTGCTCTCCTTCCACTGGTCACTCCCTGTCAGCTGCTAACATTCCACACTGCTCTCCATCCACTGGTCACTCCCTGTCAGCTGCTAACATTCCACACTGCTCTCCTTCCACTGGTCACTCCCTGTCAGCTGCTACCATTCCACACTGCTCTCCTTCCACTGGTCACTCCCTGTCAGCTGCTACCATTCCACACTGCTCTCCTTCCACTGGTCACTCCCTGCCAGCCGCTAACATTCCACACTGCTCTCCTTCCACTTGTCATTAACATTCCACACTGCTCTCCACTTGTCACTAACATTCCACACTGCTCTCCACTTGTCGCTAACATTCCACACTGCTTTCCACTTGTCGCTAACATTCCACACTGCTCTCCACTTGTCGCTAACATTCCACACTGCTCTCCACTTGTCGCTAACATTCCACACTGCTTTCCACTTGTCGCTAACATTCCACACTGCTCTCCACTTGTCGCTAACATTCCACACTGCTTTCCACTTGTCGCTAACATTCCACACTGCTCTCCACTTGTCGCTAACATTCCACACTGCTCTCCACTTGTCGCTAACATTCCACACTGCTCTCCTTCCACTTGTCACTAACATTCCACACTGCTCTCCACTTGTCGCTAACATTCCACACTGCTTTCCTTCCACTTGTCGCTAACATTCCACACTGCTCTCCTTCCACTTGTTACTCCCTGCTAGCTGCTAACATTCCAAATTGCTCTCCTTCCACTTGTCACTCTCTTCTGGTCAGGAATAGCTAATTTGCATAAACTGACAATCATGTCCCTCCTGTCAAGATGGATACTCCCATTGAGCTGAGAATGTCAACAGGTGACAGTTTCATTTTAAATATAATTGGGCCATATGCACAAAGAGGAGACTGGAGCAGTCCTAAAGCAAACCAAGGGCACTATACGGAACATATACAACATTTCCCATGGATTTAAATTCAAATCAATGCACTGGAGACCTCTCTAATATTCAATCATTTAATATTAGTTGGAATTTGGTGAATGTTTGTATATGCCCTATGGTGTAGTTGGTTTACCCCAGAATAGCACCACTCCACTTTAATATATACAGCCCCTTGTAATAAAAAGAATAGTTTATAAGATATTTAGCTTTATTTATTTCACAGTTAATGCAGCTCTTCCAGCAAGATGCTCTACATTACCAACTGCCACTTCCTGCCAGCCAGATGGTAACATTCTATACTGCTCTACATTACCAGCTGTCACTTCCTGCCAGTAAGGACAAGTAACATCTCCTAATAATAATCCCACCATTAGACTCTTACCTTACCATGCCCAGTAAACGAACGACCTCTCTGATTTTTTTCCTTGCTTCCTGACTGAAGAAATATCATGTTCAATCAGTCCTGCAAGTCCTGTCCACGGAGGCGGACATGACAGTTCCTAGCAGGACCACAGGACACAAACTCCACCCCTGCATATGGCAGTTTTAAACCTTTAACCCTGTGAATGCCAGAGAGGTGCACAACGCATTGCCTCTCTGGCACTCAAGAGCACACTTCTGGACCTTAACCCCCTTAAGAACCCATTATGTGCCAGGACCGTCGTGGGTAAAACGTGTGATAAGGACGGTCCTGGCACGTCATGGATTTCAGGGGTCCCCGTGCGGCTCCACACCATTCAGGAAGCCCTCAATCGGTTACTGAAAAAAAGAAAAAAAAAATGCTCCTTGATCCTTAAGTGCCGGCCACGTCCTTAAAGGGTTAGTAATGCCCAAAATAAAGTGTATTCTGTATGGTATATTTTACAAAAATAAAAGAAAGTCCCATCTCTCAAACCTTTAAGGTTGAGAGATATCCTCCACTAAAGCACCCCCCCTCCCTCCCACTAAAGTTCACCCCTCCCCCTGACGTCAGTGCTCTGCTGACAGCAGGAGATCCGGGGCCGGTGACCAGCTGTCGGCTCTGCAGCAGAACCGAAATTGCGTTATTGGAAAATAATTACTTCATTGGAAAGGTCTACAAAGTGTGCCTGGTTTGCAAGCACACTTTGTAGACCATCCCATTGAAATAATTATTTTCCAGTATCGCTAGCGCGGCTCTGCTGCAGAGCCTCCTCGTGTCGGCTGACACTAATCTCCTTCTGTCAGCTTTACAGCTGACATCAGGAGAAGGAGAGGGAGGGGGAACTTTAGTGGAGGATCTCTCTCAAACCTTTGATAGTACTTTCTGCAAATACTTTATTTTTGTAAAATCTACCATATAGAATACACTTTATTTTGGGTATTACTAGCCCTTTAAAGGGTTAAAGGGTTTAGAGGCTTATGTACGCTGCCTGTTCAGTCTGGAAATGATCAGGTCTCCATCCAAAGGACATGACATCCAGGACTGATTGAAGATGTTATCTCTTGAACTAAGGTGCAAAGGCAAAATTCTTAAGGGTCATTAGGATTTTCTAGCCAAAGAAAGGTAAGTGTGGGTTTATTATAAACTGACAAATAAAGCAAAATATCTCTGAAACTACTGTCTGAAATTTAAAAAAAAACAAAAAAAAAAAAACAAAAAAAAACCAGGAAACGTAAATAAGTGTTTTTAAAAGCTCTTTAAAAAAAAAAAAAAAAAAAGTTATACTTTAAACGCCATCTTTTTCATTACATACCCCTCTGGTCCTTGGTTGTTTGCATAAAAGCAGTACCTCTGATGAAGATCTAAATTATACATTGTACACTACAAGTCACAAACACTCTAATAAATGCTACAAAACCTTTGTGAGCGGTGACACATAAATCCCTTCTCTGATCCTACAGACAATCACAGGCCACAGTGCTGACTGGGGAGGAAATCCCATTGTTGATGACAAAGTCCTGACAATGCATTGCTGCTTCAGTACTGATTTGGACTGACCATGTTCTGCTGCTTCAGCACTAGCAATGCACTGCTGCCTTTAATGATAAGTGCACCGTCAGTGACCAGATATTGAATTATTGTGGAACGAATTACAAGCTGACAAAGCCAGCTCCCCTCTTCTGTTATACTCACCCAGCCTGCGCATGCCCTCTGTACCAGAGATAGGCCCTGGAGCCAAGCTGTTCACCCGCACTCTGCTGGGACCCCACTCCACGGCCAGATGCTTGGTCATGGCATCTGGAGGGGGGGAGTGAGAGAAAAAGAAAGAGGGGGAAAGAGAGAGATAGAGAGAGGGGGAAAGAGAGATAGAGGGAAAGAGAGAGAGAGGGGGGGTGAGAGAGAGAGGGGGGGGTGAGGGAGAGGGTGAGAGAGAGAGGGTGAGAGAGAGAGAGAGAGAGGGTGAGAGGGAGGGCGAGAGAGAGGGAGAGAGAGAGAGAGAGAGGGAGGGCGAGAGAGAGGGCGAGAGAAAAAGATTGTGAAATGGCAGAACGGTCAGAGATAAAGGAAAAGTGGCGGGCGGGAACATTAACCCTTTGCGTGCCAGAGAAGTATCCAACGCATTGCGTTGCAATGTGTTGGATGCCTCTCTGGCACTCAAAGGGTTAAAGTAACACTAAGGCATAACATAGGTTACTAAAACTTTAAGTGTCATGTATTTACAGGCAACATATGTAAAAATCTATTATTTATATATTACATCCCTAAAATATAATCCTGAACTTGCTTATTACATGTGTAAATATATTTGATGTTGTTTGTATTGAGACATAGGAGCTGCAGTCAGTCCAGTGTGATTAGTGTCCACTGTGCTTGTGTTCAGAAAGGAAGTTCTCTTTTTTCAGCCCATTTACAGATAATCCAGGACAAACAATGGGACCCTGAAGCCCTGAAAAAAGGAAGGAATGGCCACTATCTCACAGCATATATAAGAACTAGTGTAAAAGCCCGTGGACATGGGCCAAGGTCTGTGAGATGTTAACCCTTTGAGTGCCGTTGTGTACCCCTCAGGCACTCAAGGTGTTAAAAGGCTGGTCCTGCTCTGTGTCTGCCATCACTCACGAGATGCACTGTAGAGACTTCCAGAACGCACAGAATGCTCCCAGCACCGAACTCCCAGCATTCCACACAGAATGCTCCCAGCACAGAACTCCCAGCATTCCGCACAGAATGCTCACAGCACAGAACTCCCAGCATTCAGCACAGAATGCTCCCAGCACACAACTTCCAGCATTCTGAGCAGTCTCTACTGCGCATGACGGCTTCTGACAAACATCCTACTGAATTATTATATAGCATAGATTTTAGGCCTCAGAATATTTTAATATCCCCCCCCAGATTCTGCATGAAGTTTTTCAGGGCATACAGAATCATGGTAAATGACTTGAGCTCTCCCAGGGAGTACGTTTTTAAAAAAATTAAGTTAGACTTTGGACACCATAGATACGTAGGAATAGTGAAGAAAGGTCTATATCTGTAATAAGGTCCTTGCCTATAGCTGCTTTGGCACTGCCTGCATGAACCTGCAGGACCTGCCCTCTGTAGCTCAACGTGGCGGTGATGTTCACAATGACTCCGCCGTTGTCCTGGGAGGAAAAATAAAAATACCACTGTTATCACTGCAACTAAAAGGGGAATTACACATTTCCACTAGAGGGAGACAGAGAGCTGAAAACAAACCAGTTAAGGGGGAAATATACTTTTTCCAAAGAGAAGTCTATTTTTGGCTCTGCGGCTGTTGGAGACAACAACTCCCATGATCCCTAACCAGCCAATGACTGGATTGCAGTTGTAGGCACAAACAACTAGAGAGCTAATGTCTGTCTACTTCCAACTAGAGGGCACCAGAGAGCGTAAAACATATATAGTTATATTCCTATGGGAATAAGTGACTTGATATGTTTAACCCCTTAAGTGCCAGAGTGGTACACAATGCAGTTTAACTGAAGTGCTTATCTAGGTAGGTTTAATTCAGACAGAGGTCAAGCACAGCTATTTACATTTTTGCAATAGATCTCTCTCTCTCAGTTATGGCTGGTAACTTTCATCTCACAATCTGATTTGCCTACGTCACTCTATAGAGCGGGGGCGTCCAAGTTCAGTTCTCCAGGATTTAGCCCTTTGTGTGACAGAGGGGTACACAACGCATTGCTTTGAAATGTGTTGGCGTACCCCTCTGGCACTCGAAGGGTTTCGGATATTTCTGATCAAGAACGAGGCAGTTAACCCCTTCAGGGCAGGCAGGAAACAGCACAGACATCTTTCCATAGTGATGTCTACGCGTCTGCGCTGTCAGTCCCAGCCGGTTCTAGGAGGCGTTGCCAGGAGCCGTTCAGCTCAAAATGGGACTGACAGCGCATGCGCACAGACGTCACTATGGAAAGAAGCCTGCGCTGTTTCCTGGCTGTCAGTCCGGGAGCAGTATAGAATTCTCATTAAAGTGTTAGTAATGTCTAAAAAAAACTTTTTTGCATTTAGAAGAGCTCAAAAAGCTGATCTAAATGCAAAAAAATGTCTCTCTCAAACTGCTATGGTTTAAGAGATACGGGCGTTTGAAGTTTGATTTCTCCTACTGACAGCTGTAAAGCTGTCAGCAGGAGATCCGTGTCGGTCGACATGGTGGCGCTTGAGAAGTGCCGAGATCTCGTTACTTACAAGGAATCCCTTCATTGGAATGGTCTAAAATGTGTGCCCAGTGTTCAAGCCTCTTTTAGACCATTCCAGTGAAGGGATTCCGTGTAAGTAACGAGATCTCGGCACTTCTCAAGCGCCACAGTGTCGACCGACACGAATCTCCTGCTGACAGCTTTACAGCTGTCAGTAGGAGAAATCAAACTTCAAACGCCCGTATCTCTTAAACCATAGCAGTTTGAGAGATACGGTTTTTTGCATTTAGATCAGCTTTTTGAGCTCTTCTAAATGCAAAAAAGTTTTTTTTAGACATTACTACCACTTTAACGCGGTAATAATTCTGGAGACTAGCCCTACTGAGCAGCTAGTCGCCAGATGGGGCCATGTTTGTAAGGGGTGGTAGTTCCGCTTTAAAGTTCCCTTGTACTGAAGCGGTTCCCCTTTTTTTCCTCAATATAATTCTTTATTGCCCGAGATTTTGCCTTTTAAAATTTAAGCCAGTGACGTCAGTTCTCTACAGGGTGTGATACAGCTCTGAACTGCAGCCTGTCAATCTTCCTCTGTTCCCCTCCCCAAGTATTGTCTCCTTCCCACCTCCTCCGATGATGGAGGATCTTGGCATATGACCTGGCGCGCTCTCTTGCAAATGCGCGTCCAGGTCATTGTACAGTCACAGACTGAGCACGTTCCTGGGCTCAATCCTTTCTAAAAAGTGCCAGTCTGAACTAAAAATAGCCATAGAGGCTCATTTTTTTCAAAAAGGACAGAGCACATGAACAAGCTCAGTCTGTGACTGTACAATGACACGCATGTCTGTAGAAGATTCATGCTTGTGCAGAGCCCAGTTAATTAAATTATGGAGTATCTGATTAACCCCCCCTTGACCAAGCAGAGAAATACTAAAAGACATGGCCTTCAGGGGTCCGGGGGGTTATGCATTAAGGCGTGATAAAGTGGAGAGGACTTTTATGAGTTTTATGTTATTCTATGGAGCCTATGCACTAAAGATTTCTCAAGTTACAGATATGTTATTGCATTGCCTCCATAGAATAGAACTTTGCTGTTCTATCACATTGAAGAAGTTATCTCGTCTTTATCACGCCCCAGGAGTCTGAGAGCATAATTCCCTTTCACTATATTTGTTTAGCTCTTTGGCTCCCTCTAGTGGGAAAAAAACAAAGCAATTCATTTTTAAAGCATAAAAAATAGCAGTTGTCTTATTAAAAATATATTGCTGTATGTTTGCTGCTGGTTAAAACAATGGTTCTTGAAATGCTTTAGGCTGATTTCTAAAAAGTTACAGTTCAAACGTGTTCAATATGTATTTTTAATCAAAGTTCAGTTCATGGAAAGTCATCACTAGGCAGTCTTCTAAGTTGAACTGTCGGGGAGAAATGTTTTCCAAAGACAAAAAATAAATTAATTTTAATTGCCTGGATTGACCTATATGTCTGATTGCATCATCTCACATAAATGGAAGTTCCCTTGTTTTAATTATCAGAAATTCCTACAATATCTATAGTTGCATACAGATTAGCCATCAGTAAATGTTACAAAATCTAGCATTTTTCACAAACTAGAGAGGCTACAGAACTGGGTCTCAAGCCTCACTGGAAATATAATGCTGAAGAGGCCATCAAGAGTTGCAATAGTGCAGTATAATGGTATCGCTGCTTTCTATTGGTACCGGATAACCACGGCTGGTGTACAGGAAGGAGGTCTCGCTCAATAACTAGAGAAAGCTTTTTTCTGCCAAGTTATCTGTATTGTTTGCCAGGGGGAGGCAACCTTTGGCTCTCCAGCTGTTGGAGACTGCAATTCTCATAATTTCCCACTTAGCCAATGGATGATGGGAGTTGTAGTATTCAACAGCTGGAGAGCCAAAGGTTTCCACCCCTGGGCTTGGCTATTAACTTACCCGGAAGAATCGTTCAAACAGGATCTTGCTGGCATTGAAAGTACCCACAGTGTCTATATCAATTACGGTCTTAAAGGCGTTAAGGGATAATGAGCTGGCAGGGCAGAGAAAATTTCCAGCTGCGTCTGGGGAAAAAAAAAAAAAAAAAAAAGGTAAATTGAGATCAACACAGGGGTCAGAGGAGAGGTACAGTTCAACACCCTTCTGGTCCTTAACACCTTAAGGATTACGTGACATGCTATAACTATCAAGCTGTTTATACCCTTAAAGGGATAGTAATACTTAAAATGTAAAAAAAAAAAAAAAATTTATGTTGTAGGGTTTATCCCCCCCCCCCCCGAGTAAAATAAGAGTACTCCCACTGCTGAAAGGTGTTTCATTCAAAAGTTATTGCAGCTCAAATTTGAATTTTTTAAGTGCACTATCACAGTGGCCTGAAATTGTACAGTGGCGCTGTTGCTACACCATCCTATGGAGATTTATGGTCCCGGGACCAGAGCAGTCCATAGGCTGGTGTAACAACAGCGCCAATGTACAGTTTCAGGCCACCGTGATATTGCACCTAAAAAATTCAAATTTGAGCTGTAATAACTTTTGAATAAAACACCTTTCAGCAGTGAGAGTACCTTTTTTTTTACTCAGGGGGATAAATACTACAATATATATATTTTTTATATATTAAGTATTAATATCCCTTTAAGGATCGGTGACTGTCCTGGCACTTCATGTACTTTTTACTTACAAACGGGGTCTGAAGTTGACCGCTACAAGACTGGATTGTTCTTTCTCAGACCCCAACTCGGAGCGCCGGTACAAGTAACAGATCACGTGTACTGGCGCATTGACAAGGATCAAAGTGGTCCTTAAGGGAAGGAAACTTCCCTGGAACACTGGACCTTAAAGGGATAGTAATGTTTCATAATAAAAGCAGATCTAATTAATCTTCATAGTATTTGGACTTTGGAGAGTGAAAAATTTGTCAAGGGGGGAAGGGCCTTCATTGTTCTCATAGGAAGAAGATTGTCCCCTTCTGTTATCTGTCTGGTCTATGGACTGGATTCCACATATGAGAAGAGATGGCTTACACTAGGTAAAAGGGGCGGAAGGGGAAACTTTGCTTGTGAATATCTCTCAAACCATAAAGGTTTGAGAGATAAGACTTATATCGTTCTTCATGTTTTTTTAATGCCTACAAAATAAAATAAGGATAAAACAAAGTATTACTATCCCTTTAAGGGTTAAAGAGTTTAAAATGTGGTGTATACGATCAAAAGGATGGAACCTACAGTATCTCCAGCAGTGAGAAGAACAGGCATTAACCCATGGCATCCAACATGCAATCCGTGGACAAAATGTGGTCTGTCTGACCCCAGGGTGTGGACCAACTGAGATTTTTTTTTTTTTTTAACTATATTTATTGCTAATTTACTAGCACACTGAACTAGCAGACCAGTAAGAGTTAATCCTGTGCCTGCCAGTACAGTTCAACAATAGATCTCTGTTATATATCAGTATTGTCATTGAGGTAATCAATAAATCCATAATTTTGAATAGCTGACAGCCTATAATTCACCATCGTTATCAATAAAAAAAAAATATTAATAATAATAAATGAGGCTCTCACACGTATTGATTTATGATCATGTGACCCACAATTGAAAGGAAAAAAAACGTGGATGTCCCTGCATTAACTACTTGAGGACCAGAGGGGATACACAAGGTGTTTTAAAGACAAATCAATGAAATTTGGTAGTAAACTAATGGGACCACTTGGAACAAATATTCTCAATGATATAAACTGGGATTTTAAAGTGATAGTAATGGTTCACAATAAAAGCAGCTCCAATTAATCTTCATAGTATTTGGGCCATGGAGAGTGTTATTTCAATACTGTCAGAGTTTTAGTACAAGAGTAATTGAATGATAAAGTATCCTCCTCCCGCCCCTTTTATTGATGTAACACTGCTCACCTCAGAGCAGCAAGACTGTCCGGATGGATCACAGAGAGGGACAATCTTCAGTGATCATAAGGAAAAACCTGAAAAACCTGTCAAGAGGGGCAGGGTTTCCTTATGATCACAGTAAGAAGATTGTCCCTTGCTGTGATCTGTCTGGTCTCAGGACCAGATTCCACATCTGAGGGGAGGTGACTTACACTAGGTAAAAGGGGTGGGAAGGGGATACTTTATCCTTCAATTACTCTTGAACTACAACTCTGACAGTAATGAAATAACACTCTCCATGGTCCAAATACTATGAAGAGTAATTGGAGCTGCTTTTATTATGAAACATTACTATCACTTTAAGCTCTTGAATTCTAGAGCGGTATCCAACACATTGCTCTCTAGCATTCAAGGTCTGAAAAGCCCCATTTAGAAATCACTGGGAAATTTCATTTGTCCCCTATGATGCCGTTGCCTTGTTCCAGAATTGCTGGTCTTCGCCTTTACACAAATGTGCAGATTCAGTAGCAGACACTCACTGTTTACTAGGATGTCCACCCTGGAGAATGTTCTCAGAGCCTCTTCCACAGCAGCAGTCAAACTCATAGGGTCCCGGACATCCCCTGCCAAGGGCAGACAGCGCTGGCCTGTAGCCGAACAGAGCTTCTCAGCTGCCTGGACATATACACCAAGACAGACAGACAGATAAACAAACAGAGACAGACAGATAGGATATATCGCTCTTAGTTTAAAGGGATAGTAATACTTCAGCATTACAAATCCCTATATTAAAGCCCTAGTAAAAAGAAACGTTTTGCCCCCAGTGTCATCTCTCAAACCTTTATGGTTTGAGAGATAATCGCTTTTAAATCTGCCCTCTCCCTCCCCTGTAGTCAGCATTTTAGCTGACTGCAGGGAAGCAAGTCGTATGACTTTCAGGCGGCTCTCCAGCACAGCCGGATCGCGTTAACTAAAAAAAAACCTTTCACTGAAATGGTCTTCTGTGTGTGTTTGGCTTGTGTTTGGCTTGCAAGCACATGTAGAAGACCATTTTAGTGAAAGTTTTTTTTTTAGTTAACACGATCAGGCTCTGCTGCAGAGCCACCTGATGATCTCTGACCGGATTTCCCTAAGTCAGCTAAAATGCTGACTACAGGGAAGGGGGAGGGAGAGGGCAACTTTAGAAGCGATTATCTCTCAAACCATAAAGGTCTGAGAGATGACACTGGGGGCAAAACGTTTCTTTTTACAAGGGCTTTAATATAGGGATTTGTAATACTGAAGTATACATTAAGTATTACTATCCCATTAAGTATTACTATCCCTTTAAAGAACTAACACCTCTTAGTAATAACCGCCAACTCACATTATCATGGCCCAAAAAAATCCTAACAACCTGTATGAATTTTGCTCAAGAGATAAAAATGGACGTCCACCCAAAGAGGCGGACGTGATATTTGCTAGTAGGACCTCATGACACAAATTCTGCTCATTATATAAGGTAATATAAACCCTTTGAGAACCAGAGAGGTAAGCAACACAATGTTTGGTAATGTGCTGCACACCACTCTGGTCCTAAACCCTGTGAGTGCCAGAGGGGTAGCCGCTGATTCAGGTAAACACAGGACTTGCAGGGCACTCCTAGGTGAGTCCTGTGCTTACCTGACTGGCAGAATGAATCAGCTGAGCAGGATGTCAGTAAAGAAGGCAGTGGTGCGGCAATATATAGCTTCTCTGCCATTCTCTCATTCTAGAACTCTTTCATTGCCACACGGCTGTGCAATCCACGTCCTTACGGCACTGAAAAAGTTAAGGGAACAATGCCATTTGTGGTGCTGAAATCTGAGCAGATCCTCTCCGCTACCCCAGCAGGTAAGAATGAGAGCAAAGAAAATAGTCAGACTTCACAGTTGTTGAACTGATGGCCATGTGTAAGGGAAGGCATACCTTACACATCGCCAGCAGTTTGACGGCCCTGCATACTAATGATTAGATTAATCCTGCCCTTATATAATTAATTCTTCATGCATATGGTAATGTGTATCTCTATTGCCAAGGAGGTGTGCCCGCCACACATTGCCACAGCATCGTCCCTTAGTGAATCCCTCCCTAGAGGCAGACATCAGTAGAGACAGCCATATAAAGGCAACTGCACATACAATACAACATATAGATGTATGCACACACAGTATAATCTCATGTACTCACCGGTAGCATAAAGATTATCCATATGTTATTCCCCTAAACTTAGCCTTTGACACATGTAAACTGTCATGTACAGAGAGCATGTATTTATTGAGAGACAAGACTAATGTCAGTAAGTTTCTTTTAATTAGGGCCCATTTCTCTTATAGTCAGAACAGCTGTTATCTTATCTCGGGTTATTAACAGACAATCCCGGACAACCAATGGGAGCTCTGAATAAGGCAGGAAAATCTGCTCCCTCGTAGCATATGTAAGACTAGATTTTAGTCCTCCGAAAACAAATAGTGAATAGTTAGAGATGCTGAATGAAGCGTTGGATACTCCTCTTGCAATCAAAGGGTTAAGTGTATATAACACAAGTTAATTACTAGAATCTATGGTTTTCAATTCTGGGGCAAACCAACTGCAATGTGGCAGAAAAAATATAATGTCTATGTCCATCAGCCTCACTAAGTATCAGGCAATGAAGAAGATTATGATGACAAGAGAGACGTGCATCAGTGGTGTGAAGGGATTGATAAACATGGTGGATTCCAGCACAGCATTATATGAAACTAGTTGAACAGCCCGTTACACGGGCCACAGTGCCTCTGGCAGCCGGTCGCGGGGCAGTCACGCGCAGCAGAGACTGCCCGCGCCACTGCTGATACAGAGCTGGACGCTCCTTCGGAGCGCCCAGCTCTGTATCAGCCGCGGCGCGGGCAGTCTGTACTGCGCATGACTGCCGCACGCGCAGCAGTGTCTACTGCGCATGTCGGGCGTTACACACAACTTAGCGAATTATTATATAGGATATGGAAGCCGGAATACAGGAGACTATGGGCGTTTATGCAATTAACAAGTGAGCAGCTTCACAATGCGTTGGAGACCTCTTTTCCATTCAAGGGGTTAAAAATCCCAATTAAACCAATGGGAATGCTTATTTGGTGGAGATGGTTTGCCGCAAGAATTGTCCAAGTTTTCTTTCATATATAACTCCCCATAAATGGATGGTTTGGTTTTTCTATTTAGGCCTCTGCATTATTCTCGGTTGCTAACGGCAGAACATGGTCACACGTAGCACTGCTATATACAGCATCTCCCCTCTTACCTCCGACACCCGCTGCAGATTCCTGCTGACGATGATGGTGTCACAGCCATGCCTAGGAGCAGAGGAAAGCGACAAAACTGATGTGTGTGCAAAGGGCTTCCAAGGGATAGGAGAAGCAGGGGGACAGGGGCATGGATACAGGAATAGCAAAGAGGCCGCAGGACGGAGGAACAGGCATAGCAGAAAGGCCGTTGGACGGAGGAACAGGCATAGCAGAGAGGCCAGAAGAACAAGAATAGCAAAGGGCTGTGAGATGGAGTGACAGGAATAGCAGACAAGGGTTGAGACAGGAATAGATGAATGTGGTACAGTACAAGTGAACATAGAAGAACTGCTGAGTATAATGTAGTAAATAAGTATAGTAGAGAGACCGAGTGGTACATACATGGATATTAGAGAGGCGGTGTGGTAGATACAGAGATATCAGAGAGGCGGTGTGGTAGATACAGGGATATCAGAGAGGGGGTGCGGTAGATACAGAGATATCAGAGAGGCGGTGCGGTAGATACAGAGATATCAGAGAGGCGGTGCGGTATATACAGAGATATCAGAGAGGCTGTGTGGTAGATACAGAGATATCAGAGAGGGGGTGTGGTAGATACAGAGATATCAGAGAGGGGGTGTGGTAGATACAGAGATATCAGAGAGGGGGTGTGGTAGATACAGAGATATCAGAGAGGCTGTGTGGTAGATACAGAGATATCAGAGAGGCGGTGCGGTAGATACAGAGATATCAGAGAGGCGGTGTGGTAGATACAGAGATATCAGAGAGGCGGTGTGGTAGATACAGAGATATCAGAGAGGGGGTGTGGTAGATACAGAGATATCAGAGAGGGGGTGTGGTAGATACAGAGATATCAGAGAGGAGGTGTGGTATATACAGAGATATCAGAGAGGAGGTGTGGTATATACAGAGATATCAGAGAGGGGGTGCAGTAGATACAGAGATATCAGAGAGGCTGTGCGGTATATACAGAGATATCAGAGAGGAGGTGTGGTAGATACAGAGATATCAGAGAGGAGGTGCGGTAGATACATGGATATCAGAGAGGTGGCGTGGTAGATACAGGGATATCAGAGAGGCGGCGTGGTAGATACAGGGATATCAGAGAGGAGGTGTGGTAGATACAGAGATATCAGAGAGGCGGTGCGGTAGATACAGAGATATCAGAGAGGCGGTGTGGTAGATACAGGGATATCAGAGAGGCGGTGCGGTAGATACAGAGATATCAGAGAGGCGGTGCGGTAGATACAGAGATATCAGAGAGGCGGTGCGGTATATACAGAGATATCAGAGAGGCGGTGCGGTATATACAGAGATATCAGAGAGGCTGTGTGGTAGATACAGAGATATCAGAGAGGGGGTGTGGTAGATACAGAGATATCAGAGAGGGGGTGTGGTAGATACAGAGATATCAGAGAGGGGGTGTGGTAGATACAGAGATATCAGAGAGGCTGTGTGGTAGATACAGAGATATCAGAGAGGCGGTGCGGTAGATACAGAGATATCAGAGAGGCTGTGTGGTAGATACAGAGATATCAGAGAGGCGGTGTGGTAGATACAGAGATATCAGAGAGGCGGTGTGGTAGATACAGAGATATCAGAGAGGGGGTGTGGTAGATACAGAGATATCAGAGAGGGGGTGTGGTAGATACAGAGATATCAGAGAGGGGGTGTGGTAGATACAGAGATATCAGAGAGGCTGTGTGGTAGATACAGAGATATTAGAGAGGCGGTGCGGTAGATACAGAGATATCAGAGAGGCGGTGCGGTAGATACAGAGATATCAGAGAGGGGGTGTGGTAGATACAGAGATATCAGAGAGGGGGTGTGGTAGATACAGAGATATCAGAGAGGCGGTGTGGTAGATACAGAGATATCAGAGAGGCGGTGTGGTAGATACAGAGATATCAGAGAGGCTGTGCGGTAGATACAGAGATATCAGAGAGGGGGTGCGGTAGATACAGAGATATCAGAGAGGCTGTGCGGTATATACAGAGATATCAGAGAGGAGGTGTGGTAGATACAGAGATATCAGAGAGGAGGTGTGGTATATACAGAGATATCAGAGAGGAGGTGTGGTATATACAGAGATATCAGAGAGGAGGTGTGGTATATACAGAGATATCAGAGAGGGGGTGCAGTAGATACAGAGATATCAGAGAGGCTGTGCGGTATATACAGAGATATCAGAGAGGAGGTGCGGTAGATACAGAGATATCAGAGAGGAGGTGCGGTAGATACATGGATATCAGAGAGGTGGCGTGGTAGATACAGGGATATCAGAGAGGCGGCGTGGTAGATACAGGGATATCAGAGAGGAGGTGTGGTAGATACAGAGATATCAGAGAGGCGGTGCGGTAGATACAGAGATATCAGAGAGGCGGTGTGGTAGATACAGGGATATCAGAGAGGCGGTGCGGTAGATACAGGGATATCAGGGAGGAGGTGTGGTAGATACAGGGATATCAGTGAGGCTGTGAGGGAGATACAGAGATATCAGTGAGGCTGTGCGGTAGATACAGGGATATCAAAGAGGAGGTGCGGTAGATACAGGGATATCAGAGAGGAGGTGTGGTAGATTCAGGGATATCAGAGCGGCTGTGCAGGAGATACAGAGATATCAGTGAGGCTGTGTGGTAGATACAGAGATATCAGAGAGGCTGTGTGGTAGATACAGGGATATCAGAGAGGAGGTGTGGCAGATACAGGGATATCAGAGACTGTGGGAATGAAATACAGGACACAGAGTATAATGTAGTACATGGAACAGCAGCAGGTGTGGTGTATTCTTTACCTCATGAATATCTCTGCTATGCGAAATCCAATCCCAGAACCCCCTCCAGTGATAAAGGCCACCCTGCCCCTAATATCAGGAGAAAATGCAGATTAAAACCAGATCCCACACCTCACCCTGCTCACTGTGGCACGTTCAGGCTCTGGTTCTCTGGACTTGGACACTTCTGATTGGCTGGTACATTAATATTAATGGGTCTAGTATTACCTGAGGTATAGAAAGAGTCAAACTAAATTCACCTGGAGACAGTGATACCAATGTACTAAAATAAAATGGAGTTACGCTGGGGTAATCCCAACTGTACCAGAGAACGACTGAAAATTTCAATTGGTTTAACCCCTTAACGTCCAATGATGTGCCTGGACTGTCTCAGCTGATTGGGTGTTAAGGTCCAGTGATGATCCTGGCATTTCATAGAATTCTGGGATCGCAACACAGCTGCATGCCACTCTGCAATCCCAGAATGCATCAGTGTTAAAGAAAAAAGGGCTCTGTCCTCGAGAGCCGCCCACCCCAGGACTGTGCGGTCCTTAAGGGGTTATGGCCTTTACTTCCACTTTAACCCTCTGAGTGCCAGTGGGGTATCTAATGCACTGCAAAAGTTTAACGTTTATTAGTTTAGTGCCAGGACTACCCTACTGTACTTGCAAATATTTTAAAACATTTCATGGACACTTTCCTCCTGGGCATTTACGTAACAGAGTGTCACTAATGGCTCCCTGTATCATGTAGATTAAAGGGTTAGTAATGCCCAAAGGTAACTTTATATTTTATTGTAGATCTTAAATAAAGAAAATATGTGCAGCGAATCCCGAACCGTAAAGGTCTGAGAGATATTCGCCGCTAAAGTACCCCTTCTTCTGACGTCAGCTGTAAAGCTGACAGCAGGAGATCAGTGTCGGCCGACACGAGGCAGCTCTTCAGCAGAGCTGAAACAGCGATCTTTAAAAAGAACTACTTCATTGGAATGGTCTACAAAGTGTACTTGAAAACCAAGCAAACTTTGCAGACCATTCCAATGAAGTAATTATTTTTAAAGATCGCTACTTTGGCTCTCTTGAAGAGCTGTCCACTGGTCCCAGGACCGGGATCTCCTGCTGTCAGCAGAGCGATGACATCAGGAGAAAGGGAGGGGGAAACTTTAGTACCAAATATCTCTCAAACCATAAAGGTTTGAGAGATGGGATTTGCTGCACGTATATATATATATATATATATATTTTAAAGTGTTAGTAATGTCCCATACAATTTTTTTTTTTTTACAGCTGACATCAAGAGAAGGGGAGGGAGAGGTAACTTTGAATCCCTATATCTCTCAAACCATAGCGGTTTGAGAGATAGAGTTTGTGGCAATGAGATTCTTTTTTACCCTCTACAAATCTATAACAACATTTTATGGGACATTACTAACACTTTAAATCTACAATAAAACAAAGTTATCTTTGGGCATTACTAACCCTTTAACTCAATACAAAATAAATACAAACAAATTGACAACAGACAAAAGGTGCAGTATTATTCTCATAATATAATAATTTATTTATTCAGGCAAATATTTTCTGCAGTGCTGTAGATAATAGCGATGAGAACATCAATGACATAGAATGCCTGACTTGAATAAATAGCAGTGACACTCCGTCGTTTCATGTAACCTTTAACTCTAAAGGGAGTACATTTTTTATTTAAAAAAATAAAATAATAACATTATTATTATATAATATATATATATATATATATATATATATATATATATATATATATATATATATATATATATTATGCATGGCTTTTTCATCAGTTTTTTTTTTTTTTTTTTTATAAATTCCAACTGCCCTCTAGTGGACAGATTTCAGACATTTCTTCTGTTGCACTCTGTGGGAGAGGTGAGTCACTGATAACAATTCTCCATAGATTGTGACAGCTTTATCACTTTCTGTTGGTGTGAACTTTCAGGAAGTAGTGAAGCTGTTACTTCCTAACAGCTTGAACTTGTATACATTTTGAATAAACAATGGCAACAGTGGGCGTGTCCTTGTTTTACGCAGTAGCAGAAGCCCTATAACATGTTTTCATTAGAAGAAGAGTTTACCTCTCAGGGCAATTATTATGTTTTACTATATCTGCTCCTATAGGAGCCTCATATGGACTCATGTCAGCCATTCCAGGACAGACCCCCTTGGATAGAACACAATCAATAATTTTTCGGCTCTTAGTCTCAAAACGTATGTGTTGTGAGTGCCCCGTAGACCTGTGTCAGACAGTGTTGCTCAGGACAAGAGTCTAAACTGCAAGAGATGTCAATGTCTCACTGGATCAAGGGAACCATTCTGTGCCCATGTTGTTCCGCCAGGGTTCACAATGCAGCCACAGCTTAACCGCCAGACTGACTCCTATGGGATCAGAACTGCCTGTAGAGCACCAACCTGGTGATAGGTGGCCTTTAAAACTGTACTTTTTAACCCTATGAGTGCCAGAGGGTACGCAATGCATTGCGTGCCTCTCTGGCATTCAAAGGGTTACCGCAGAAAAGTCATTATCCACACCTAAACACTTTCTGAATTCATATAAATAAGCACCATGACATGTGGAAAAGCTAATTGCCTGTTAAAGCGGAACTAGCATCCTATAATAAGTCCCCCCCCAATAATTAGGCATATGGCGATTAGTTTCTTAGCAGAGCTATTATCGGGTACAAGTACCAAGTTCTGAAGTAATCCTCCTTAATCTGAATCCGGCGGCCAGCCTTGCAGGCAGACATCTTGGCTTAGAGATGTCTGTGCACCTGCACTGTCCATCCCGGTCTCCTCTAGAAGGCATTGCATTGTACCTTAAGGTACCATAAAGGACTGATGGCGGAAGGCACGCAGATGGCTCTAAAGTAAGAAGCCTGTCCACCAGTCTCAGAAAAAGAAGGATTACTTCAGAATTTGGTACTTGAGCCCAATAATAGCACTGTTAAGAACCTAATCACCATATGCCTAATTATTGGGAGGGACTTAATATAGGGTGATAGTTCCGCTTTAAACTTTTAATGACAAGCACATAGAAAAAGGAGTTAAATTCAATGTTAAAACTATGGACGAAACCAGGAACAACAGAACCAAGGGACAGGGGATCTAAACCAGGGATGTCCCTAGAGTTCTAGAACAGTTTGCAGGTATGCTGTAATATAGTCCCCCAATCAGAATGTACTAACTGATAACCCAAGATTCATTGCTTGCATTGAAATGACTATGAATGGAACAAGGGTCCTTACTTAAGGAGGTTTGGGCTGTAAAGGTAGTTGTATGAGGGGAGGCAATCATCTGTCTCAATGTCCTGTGGAGGCTGGTCGAGGCTGGGGAGCTCAGACATTGTGTTTCTTTGCAAGATCCCTGAAAGACACCAATATCATTTTATAAACAATGGGGCATATGTGGAAAGTAAAAGCAGAAAACAAAAATGCCCTTTGATTTCAAATGGGGCTTTTGGCCCTTTGCTCAAGAGGTCCACAATGTACTGTGAAGCAATGTATTGGAGACCTCTAGCATTCAACGAGCTAAAATAGCCATTTTTATTACTAGAACGTCACCATTTTCCTTTGTAGTGCACGTGGTTTGCTTCTGAATTACTCCTATTTTTTTCTAGATACCTGTGAAAGCCATAGATATACCTGGGAACAATCAGCATGAGCTGAACCCTGAGATCTTAGAAGTGTTAACCTTTAAAGGGCTAGTAATGTGTACAAATAAAGTAGATTTCCAATTCTTCTGTACTGTAATCCTAACACTTTTCTCTATGTTTAATAACTGACTTTGATGTAGTTCAAACGATATTAAATGTAGAAAGATCCCCTCCTGCCCCTTCTGGCTGCATCACACTTCCTCCAACTGTGGTCCGGATGGAGCGAGGCAAGGGACAATCTTCAGTAAGCAAAGTACTGCCCTCCATCGTTTTCCTTATACTTACTGAGTGACGAATGTCCCTCGCTACATCCCTCCAGTCCCGGGACCAGATTGCAGCTCTAAGGGGAGGCGGCCAGAAGGGACGGGAGGGGGATCGTTGTACATTTAATATATTTTAAACTACATCAAAGTAAGTTATTAAACATAGCGCAATGTGTTAGGTTTACACTAGAGAAGACTTGGAGATCTACAGATTAGTATCCATTTAAAGCTTCCAATAATGTAGATTTTATGTAATATGTACTGTAAAATCTCAGGTATAATACGCACCTGTGTATAATACGCAAGTGTATATTATGCCCGAGATTTTAGGGGAAAACAAGAGTGCCTACGTATAATACGCAGCCTTGTTTTCCCCCTTACTAAAAAAAAGTTAGCGCTTCCAGCTATCTTACCTCCCTCCCCAGCGCAATCTGGTGACAAAGTAAAACGTCTTGAGGCTGCCCTTTCAGTATGCTTATAGTGTATCTGAAAAAGATCCCTCTCTCCCATCCTCCATGCGGGCGGCACGCTTGCATTTGCCGTCCGCTTCCTTCAATCAGCTTGCAGGACCTTCAGCCGCCAGCCAATGGTAATGCCCTGTGATGATCTCATGGTCCTCACATGGCAATACCATAGGCTGAAGGTCCTGCAAGCCAACTGAAGGAAGCGGGCAGCAAATGCAAGCGTGCCGCCCGCACGGAAGATGGGAGAGAGGGTTCTCACCATAAGCATATTGAAAGGGCAGCCTCAAGAAGTTTTATTTTGTCTCCGGATTACGCTGGGGAGGACGGGAAGGTAGCTGGAAGCTCTAAGATTTTTTTTAATTTTTTTTTTAATGCTGAAAAAAAAACCTCTCGTGTATAATACGCACCCCCCACTTCACATAAGGTGAAGATGGGTAAAATTGTGCGTATTTTACCCAAAATATTATGGTACCGGCTTGCTTTAACCCAGTGGTGCTCCAGCTGGTCCGCAAGGACCCTCTAACATGCTACAATTTAGAGATCTCACTGCCTAAACACAAATAAGACCAGCATTACATCTCCCCCTGTCTTTCTGGTACAAATGGCACCAATTTAGAGACTAAGAAACATTTAATTGGAACAAATCATATAGTACGTAACACAGACCTCTCTCACCCTGAGAGGTTTGCCCTTCACCCTGAGATTTGGGTCAAAACCCTGAGAGGTCCCAGGTATGGGAAGAGCACTACTGTTTTATGGCACCTTAGAACTAAGGCGATCAGACTACCATTTACTGGAAGACACTTAACCCCTTAAGGATCAGCTGTGCGGCCGGTACTTAAGGATCAAGGAGCATTTTTTTTCTGTTATTTGAACCAGAGTTCCCTGAACAGCGTGCACCCAAGTGTGGACACCTGAATTCCAGGACATACATGTATGTCATGGGTCCTTTACGCACACATTCTCCCAATGATGTACATGTACGTCCTTGGTTCTTAAGGGGTTAACATTCTCACTCTGTTTTTCTTTAGTATCCTGCATTGTAAATTGCAATCTGTGCACCCATGATTAGCTGACAGGAGGTTTCACCTTCAGCAAAGGAAGAGGTTCTTTATAGTAAGGGCTGTTTTATGGTGTAATTATTTCCCCAAGGATGTGCTAATTGCAGACACGATGGATATATTTCAGAGATACATTTGTAGCAGAAGGAAACATACCTGTTGATTTAGGTAGTCACACGACATGGTGTATATATGGGTTTCTTGTATATTTAAGAGGTCAAGTTTTCTAGCAATGAAGTAGCAGCATATTTAGTAACAAACTCTGCACATATATGGGGTTCCTATATATTACAGTGAATAATGTTAACCCATGGAGCTTTGAGGCTATATCCTTTTCTATTGTACACATATCAAGGTGAAGGTAGGTAGGTGTGTGTGTGGGTGTCCATTTCACAAATAAAAAGGGAACATTTACCTTTTGAATGCCAGAGCAGTATGCAACACATTGCCTTGCATATATACATTATTATATAACTGCTACATCTGTGAAAACAGATCCATCAAATAACACACATTCACATCCGACTAGGAGTTGTAATCTTGAAGTATAGTGGCCTTAGGGAAGAGACAAAGCACTGCATGCTATACAGGACTACAAGTCCCAGCGTGCAGTGCTTGAAACTTTATTAAAGTTGAAGTGACACCTACTAATAACATCACCACCTTATCTTACTATGGTCAGAAAATTCTAATTTCCCTTATCAATTTTGCACTTGTGTGAAACAATAATCCCCTTGGATGCAGTATACAATTTCTGACATGCAATTTTTGAAAACCCTATGCTAAAAAAAGTTTTATCTGGAAATTGATCTACATTTGGACTTTATCAATAATTTTTATGTAAGCTGATGTTCGCACAGCACTTAGGAAAACTGACAGTATTAGCAGTGTTTTGTCACAAAATGCCAAATCTAATCATTTTAGTTAAGATATATATGTTCTGGTTAAAGTAACAAACAGGATAATGTGGTTATAGAAATAATATGCACGTTCCTAGGTTTGCCTGGATATAGTTGGGAAAACACTTTTGTTTAAAGGGGAACTTTCACCCCAACAAGATTAGGGCTCTAGGTTTAGTTTCCATAAACATATACAGAGTTGTATTATTGTTTTTTAACCCTTTGAGTGCCATAGGGGTACAGAATGCATTGCTTTGCAATGCATTCCGTACCCCTCTGGACTCAAAGGGTTAAAACAAATGAATAGTAAACCCGTCAGAGCCATAAGAAAATCTACCTTGTGAAGTGGAGATCGGCTGGAGATGTACTGCACATGACAGAAGTTACATTAAGGTAACTATGTCACTCCCACTGGTCTTCTTGATCCCTCCTACGTCTTCCCTTTCATGATCATGTGACCTGGCGCGCACTAACTTTCCTGCGTGTTCAGGTCACTGTATTTCATTGCGAGCGCGTGCACGTATCTTGCACGCTCTGTATATAGAAGCTGCCTGTTACTATGTAACCAGAGAAGTGGCCTCATCTGATAGGTCGGCAGGTGACTGGAGCATCCTTTGAACTCAGTGCAGCGAATTTAATTGAGCTACTTCTCTACACATCTATCCTACAGTAACAATTGCTTTTGTATTAGATTATTAAAACATATACATTATTAATAATGGTTTGTATATTTTGAACTCAATATATTTTAAGTAACTTTTGCAAGCAATACGATTTTAAGCAATACACACCTTTGGACTACAAGTTACTTACTAACCCGTTGAGTGCCAGTGCAGTAGATTTGCTTGTAGCCCTCACGGGTAAATGAATCATAAAGGGAAACTATCACACCAAGAAGATTATATCTGTATGTTTGGATTCAATAAATATATACATAGTTGTATTGTTTTTTAAAACAAATGAATAGTAAACCCGTGTGAGCTACAAGAAAATCTACTGTGCTGGCACTCAAAGGGTCAGTGAATAATCTGTAGTCCAAAGGTGTGTATTGCTTCAATCTAATTGACTGCAAAGTTACATGAAATTAGTTTTATTGAACTTTACTATCAATAAAATTTTAAAGTGGGTGTATCACATATAGATAAGTAATGCTCAATAGATAGAGCATTTAGCGAAAAAGTTTAATATGTTACTCATTTAAAAAAAAACAAACACGTTATCGGCGCAAAAATTCAAGTTTAAAGGGGAACTTTCACCCCGCAATAACTTAAGGTTCACTTATTGCACACCTGGCGACTAGCTGCTTAGTAGCGCTAGTCGCCAGCAATATTACCCGGTTCTTCAGATATCGGCTTTTTGCCGATGGTGACAGGAGCAGGAAGCACGGACGTCTCTTCACAGTGACGTCCGTGCGCCTGCGCTGTCAGTCCCTTTTGCGCTACACGGTGCACCGTGTGGTGTAAAAGGGACTGACAGCGCAGGCGCACGGACGTCACTGTGAAGAGACGTCCGTGCTTCCTGCTCCTGTCACCATCGGCAAAAAGCCGATATCTGAAGAACCGGGTAATATTGCTGGCGACTAGCGCTACTAAGCAGCTAGTCGCCAGGTGTGCAATAAGTGAACCTTAAGTTATTGCGGGGTGAAAGTTCCCCTTTAAAACATGCCCTGCTTACTTCTGGCTTGCAGCACTGCCTCTGCTCCCGTCCCACTACCCAGCATCCTCCGATGATGGAGTCTTTCTTTCTCAAAGTTGGAGCAATCTCATTGGCAGAGATCGATATCTAGCCAATGAGATCACTCTAGCTTAGAGACAGACAGCCTCCGTCATCAGAGGATGCTGGGTAGTGGGACGGGAGCAGCCTCTGTGCGGCAAGCAGCTTGTCACAGCGCAGATAACAGGGTTTTGTCAAAAATTAGTAACATGTTTAACTTTTTTGATAAATGCTCTAACTAACGAGCATTACTTTTCTATATGTGATAGATCCACTTTAAGCAAAACACCTTTGGACTACGTGTTATTTACTAACCCTTTGAGTGCCACAGCAGTAGATTTTCTCTCACGGGTTTACGATTAATTTGTTTAGAGATCCGCTGTGTTTGTGATTTAGTACATGCGCCCAACAAGGAAGTTAACATCAGAAGTGCTATTCACCTCTCAAGAGCATCACATTTTAGCTCTCTAGTGCCATTACAGAGGAGAAATTTCCACATACATATTAGACTAATCCCACCCATAAGGGCGGTCCAGTACCAAAATGATGGGCAGGTCCCCTCTGCACGGAAAAACCAGCTAACCCCAGACGTACGTTTCGGCCTTATTTGGGCCTCGTCAGTGAGGTGCAGCTGGCATCCCTAGGCACTGAGAGCAAGGGGTCCAAGCCTGGATTACCCTTTACACTTAGGGAGAGACCACAAGTGTTTTGCAGAAACAAGCCAAAAATTATGTGAGAGGCTCGGAGCATGAACAAAAGCACAATGGCCTGTTCACCGGCTATGGGCAGCGGCTACAATAGTGAGTGACAGGCAAAGGAAGATCTAACGCATGCGCAGTGAAGCTGTAAAGGAAAGATGGCTGTGCTCTCCGTCTTCTTAGTGCTTCCACAAATGGTCAGATTTATAATTATAGCAAAATATATTAAATGTTTTACTTCCAATATCGTGCTAAAATTAAAGTGATCTGCTTGTGGAGCCAAAGATGATTTACTATGATAATTCTGCTTTAAATCATCTCTATGATGTGTTATGTGCCAACCCTAAAATCAGTACACAAAACTTTAATCCTTAAAAAAAAAAAAAAAAAAAAAAGAAACACATAGGTCTGCGCAAAATACCTATAGATGTCTAGATGATAAGAATAGAATATCAAAAGCTGTACATACACTATAAATATACAAAGATGAGACGAATATAAAAAAATTAGTCAATGATCTGATAATATTTGGAAAAACACACCTTGATAACACAGTTATCGGTGAATAAAGTTTCAAAGTTGTGGAGTGATAAAAATTGTATTGATTCACTGATGACTGAGATCTGTGCAGCTAATCCACATTAGCAGTCTTGTAAGCCACTATCAATCGAAATATCCAAAAGCAATGTAGAAGCGCTCTGGATACTCAGTACTCCTTGTCTGGAAACATCAGCAGACATCTAAAAAATACTGAGTGAAGATTTCCCCTCGCTGCATCCATCTGGTCCCACGACCAGATCACAGATTTGATAGGAGGAGGCTAGAAGGGGAGGGAGGGGGATCCTTTGTGCTTGAATTGCGATTAAACTACAACACTCCTCTGCTTCTTCCATCTCCGGTAACAAACATCCTGGTAACCACGTCACACAGTTCCGTTGAGAGCCCCGCCCACTTGCGGATCGCCTCTGAATTTCTCCTCTCACTTTGTGTCATTGTTTTAAAGGGATTTGTGGTTACTTTTACGCTTAACCCTTTAAAGCGGAACTACCACCCTTCAAAAACTTTGACCCATATAATTCCCTATCTGGTGACTAGCTGCTCAGTAGCGCTAGTCGCCAGATTTCTTATTGCGTTGATGAGAATGAGACACTACTCTGGGACTGAGAGGCAGGATGTAGCGCAGACATCTTTCCATAATGACGCCTGTGCTGTCAGTCCCAGCCGGCTCTAGGAGGTATTGCTAAGAGCCATTCGCTCCAAAGGGAATGACAGAGCAGCCATCACTATGGAAAGATGTCTGTGCTCCATCCTGCCTGTCAGTCCCGGAGTAGTGTCTCATTCTCATCAACGCGGTAAGAAATCTGGCAACTAGCGCTACTGAGCAGCTAGTCACCAAACAGGGAATTATATGGGATGTTTTTGAAGGGTGGTAGTTCCCCTTTAAACAACAGAGACATGTGCAATGCATTACTTCACAAAGCACTGCAGGCTTTAAAGGGTTAAACAGGCTCATGCACTCTGAATTACTCATTAAAAAAATTCCAACAACCTACTCCATCATGGTTAGGACACCCAGTAGTGGTGGCAGATTTGATCTTTTGAACAAAGGCAAAATTCATATGGGCTACCATGTTTTCTTGGCCATACTAAGATAATTGCGTGGGTGCGCATGGTGTATGTTCGTTTCAACTTCTTTTAACCCCTTGAATGCCAGAGAGGTCTCCGCATTGCTTTGCAATGCGTTGGGGACCTCTGGCATTCAAGGGGTTAAATGAAGTTACAAGATGGTCAAGGCACAGAAAGGTGCATTACCTACTAAAAAGGTACAGCCAGATGGTAAAGTGTATACGTCATATTTTGGGGCTCACGCATGCAGTGTTTTGTATCTACAGAAGATCTCAGATGTGTATACTGTCTGAGGTGATAATAATATGGGTATATGAACAAGAGTTAATAGACATCTGCATATGTGAATCCTGTCAGCTGTGTACCTGCCTCCCACGAACCCCCCCAAGCAATCCCAGACCAACATACTCACTCTCCTCGCTGCGCTGGATGGACTTTGTAGCTACACTATTTCTTTAATGTCACTCGCCGCAGTGCCCGCCGGGAGTTGTAGTTTTTCTGTCTTCTCGCGCCCTCTAACCCCTTGTATTTTGCATATCGCGATATTTGATAAGTTCTTTTCTTCCTAGAGCGCATGTGCAGTTCTTTAATCCTTTAGTATTTTGCTGCATTATACTGATTTATAGGATGGAGACAAATAACCACATATAAACAGAGAAGTCATGGAGTAAACTAACTGCATTATGGAGAATAAAAAACATTCCCACTGAATAAATGGATGTTCTAATCGAATGAATGGTGAAGGTGGCTCTAACTGACACCAATGCAGCATTCAAGGGGTTAAAACTAAAAATGCCATTTTAGTTGAATTACATGTTATCTGTTTTCTTTGGCGCATAATAATTGCTCTGTACTGTGCGCATATTGTTTTAGGTTCTTCCGTTTTCTATCTTATACTTAGTTCATTCTTATTCTTTCATTTAATATGTCACTTTATTAAAACCTCCAATTCTTACAGGCACCACCCGGTAATAACCCCAATTGTTCATATGTTACAAAGGTATCATGGTCGGTTGAGGTGTTAATTGGAGTTGTATTCCATGAACAGCTTGGGAGCCACTTGTTGCCCATCTATGCTTTACAATCAAACATTTAGGACTTATCTGGGCAACGTGAAGCTCTCCAGCTGTTGAGCTACAATTTTTATTATCACCAGGGATATGTAGTCCACAACAACTAGAGTGCCTCACATGAGCCATTTATGATTTAGAAGAAAGTTTAGTCTTTATTAAGAGGTCAAGAGAAAGGTTGTAGTTTATTCAACATTTTAACTTTTTATATTTCAGTAGTATTAGCTAAATTCAATGCAGCTGGATGAATAAGAGAAAAATAATGTCAATGTAATACTAGTTAAGGTATTTGTGTATAGAACACAATTTGCAAGGAAACGTTAAGCAGCATTGCAAAGACGATTTTTCTAAATGGGGTCATACGTATAAAGACATCTGTACAGACAATCTGAGGTAAACAATATAACATTAAAGGGATAGTAATACTTTAAATGTAAAAAAAATATGTTGTAGGGTTTACCCCCCTGAGTAAAACAAGAGTACTCCCACTGCTGAAAGGTGTTTCATTCAAACGTTATTAATTTTCAATGTTGAATTTTTTAGGTGCAATATCACAGTGGCCTGAAATTGTACAGTGGCGCTGTTGCTACACCATCCTATGGAGATTTATGGTCCCGGGACCAGAGCTGTCCATAGGATCGTGTAGCAACAGCTCCACTGTACAATTTCAGGCCACTGTGATATTGCACCTAAAATATTCAACTTTGAAAATTAATAACTTTTGAATGAAACACCTTTCAGCAGTGGGAGTACTCTTGTTTTACTCAGGGGGATAAACCCTACACCAAATATTTTTTTACATTTTAAGTATTACTATCCCTTTAACCCTTTGAGTGCCAGAGGAAACACTGGCCCTGGAGCGATCTCCAGCCTCCATCACTGATGGGTTACAATCCCACTTTTTTTCCCTTTCTCATCACAGGTGATTCTCATTGTGCTGATCAACTGTGGTTTGGACAGATATTTTCATACCTCCCAAGTGTCCCACTTTAGGAGGGATAGTCACATTTTTTTAGACCCAAATCCCTCTGTCCCTCTTTCTCACCCTGCTGTCCCTCTTTTTAGGGATCAGACTGTGTGGTGTGTATATATAAGTGCATCACATTGCTCTACAGCAATAAAACTCACAATATTGTTTGTGTAAACGTCAGTAAATGTGTTTATAAATTAGTCTGTGTAAATAAAATACTTTGGTCTTGTTATAAGTAATTTATTAGGTAACACAAGGAGGTGTCAGTAGGTCATGAAATAGCCTAAAAATTCTTGGTAATGCCCCGCCCACCAGCCACGCCTCCAGAAACACCCACTAAAACACAAGTGTCCCTCTTTGGCAATCTGAAATGTTGGGAGGTATGGATTTTAAATGTTTATGGTGAAAAATCCGTGTATTACAGGGCCTGGCCTGCTCTATGTATAACAAGGCTGCTTCTACTGCTGTGAGTGGGTTCCATAAAATGTTATCACATTCAAACTGTCACATAATAATGGACCTGTTGCTGTCACAGTCTATAGAGCACTGCAGTCAGTGGCTCACCTATCCCATAGAATGCAATAGGAAAAGAAAAAAAAAATGTCCGGACTGCAGGCTGCACTGTTGATAAATTTAATCTCATAAACAACAGCATGAACTGTAATAATGATGGAATGAAGCATCCTGGGTACACTTATTTTACTCAGCAGGAAAAATCTCACAGATGTGAAGCAATGCATTAGAGATCTCTTAATCAGCTAAGGGGTTAATATATATATATATATATATATATATATATATATATATATTTTACCACTTGAATGCATAACTAGTTGACTGCTCAAGTATTTAATTGGTTAAAATCTCCATTTAAACCAATGAGCTTTTGGGGGATTTTTTTCTGTCCTCTTATAATGCAGTTAGTTTGCTCCAGATCATCTTGGTGCATTAGCTTCAGAGAAGGTGCAGTAAGAGTGCACTAAGAACTCTTAGTGCATTGGCTCCATAGAATAACATAGGAACTGGAGAAGTGATATCACTAGACAAGTCATCTCCACTTTATCACCTCTTCAGCACATCTTAGTGCATAGCCCTCTAGGTCTCAGACTGCATCACCAACAAGATTTTGGCAGGTTCTCCCATTTTTTTATTTTTTATTATTTTTTTTTTTTTTGCATTATCCAGCCATGTAACTTACAGTTCCTGGAGATTAATGAAGGTCACGAGAGGCTTGGGTTCTCCAGAAGAAATATGCACAGTAGCAGATTCTAGTGATGGCAGTTATCTTTTATATATGGAATTAATAACTATTATTTTTAATATAAGGGCGCTGCCCCCCCCCCCAAAAAAAAAAAAAAAATTAAGTCACCCTACTAATTTAGTCTGTACACTTTACCTAAACCAAGGTTGTAAGGAGTCCTATATAGGACATATTTGATACGTCTAAAGACTAGCACTTTCTGTACCACACATCTCTCCCCGCGCTAGCACTATACCTACACCGCCACATCTCTGCTCGCTAGCCCTTTTACGTACACCGCCACATCTCCGCGCGCTAGCTCTTTACGTACACCGCCACATCTCCGCGCGCTAGCCCTTTACGTACACCGCCACATCTCCGCGCGCTAGCCCTTTACGTACACCGCCACATCTCCGCGCGCTAGCCCTTTACGTACACCGCCACATCTCCGCGCGCTAGCTCTTTACGTACACCGCCACATCTCCGCGCGCTAGCTCTTTACGTACACCGCCACATCTCCGCGCGCTAGCCCTTTACGTACACCGCCACATCTCCGCGCGCTAGCCCTTTACGTACACCGCCACATCTCCGCGCGCTAGCCCTTTACGTACACCGCCACATCTCCGCGCGCTAGCCCTTTACGTACACCGCCACATCTACGCGCGCTAGCCCTTTACGTACACCGCCACATCTCCGCGCTCTTGCCCTTTACGTACACCACCACATCTCCGCGCGCTAGCCCCTTTACGTACACCGCCACATTTCCGCGCGCTAGCCCTTTACGTACACCACCACATCTCCGCGCGCTAGCCCCTTTACGTACACCGCCACATTTCCGTGCGCTAGCTCTTTACGTACACCGCCACATCTGCCCGCGCTAGCCCCTTTACGTACACCGCCACATCTCCGCACGCTAGCACTTTTAAGTACACCGCCACATCTCCCCACGCTAGCCCCTTTACGTACACCGCCACATCTCCCCACGCTAGCCCCTTTACGTACACCGCCACATCTCCACACGCTAGCATTTTACATACACAGCCAAATCTGCCTGCTCTAGCACTTTACGTACACCACCACATCTGCCCGCGCTAGCCCCTTTACTTACACCGCCACATCTTCCCGCGCTAGCACTTTACGTACCGCCACATCTCCCCGCGCTAGCACTTTTACGTACCGCCACATCTCCCCGCGCTAGCCCTTTTACGTACCACCACATCTCCCTGCGCTAGCCCTTTTACATACACCGCCACATCTCCCCGCGCTAGCAAAGCAATGCGCTGGTAATCTCTCTAGCATTAGTGGGGTTAGATTACTTTTCTTCATCTGAAGTTAAAGAACGTCTTCTAATAATAGCCCTACACATATATTTCTCTGGCCTGAAAAAAATCTAGTGGCCCCTATCAATTTTGCCCTTCTGCCTTATGTTGATGAAAACATCTTCGATCCATCCTGGATATCACATCCATAGAGGCGGACATTGCAGTTGCTGGCAGCTTTTTGAAAAGGAAGTAGGTAGAGTGTAAGATCCTACTTTAACCTTTTAAGGTCCACAGGGGTGTGCAATGCATTGCGCACACACCTCTGATCCTTAAAAGATTAATATTTCCATGTGCAGAAGGTGAAGTTTGTGTCCTGTGCTCTTGCTAGCCACTGTCATGTCTGCCTCCATGGACTAGATATCACTTCAACAAAGGCACAAGGGGCCAGTAATATTTTCTTAACATAGAAATGTAAGTGTGAGATTAGAATTAGGAAGGGTTATTCTCTTTTACGTCTTACAGTACAGTGCATGGAACTGCAGCTGTAGTCTCCTTAGACATTTCCAACAGGACCATGGAAGGCTATGAGATTGTGGACACAGCAACTGAAGCCTATGACTTTGAACCCTGACCTCCCTGTCTAGTCCAGCCCCCCTGCCATGACCCTTCCACACCCCCAAACAGCTGACAGCATCCCCAACATGTTTACTAAGTCTTCTTCCATAACAGCAGACTTAGCAAATGTAAAATGTGATAGTTTCCCTTTAAGGACCAGAGCAAAAGAATGCAGTCAACATTCTTCTGGTCCATAATGGGTTAACCCTGTGTGTGTGTCAGAGGGGTATCCAACTTATTGCAAAAGCAGTGAAATCAGTACCTCTTTGGCACTCAAAGGGTAAATGGCGTGGGGGTTGACAACACTTTAGAAAACTGGAACAAGACCAAAAAAAAAAAAAAAAATCTTTATTTTTGGAAACAACAATTTTTATCTAAAACACTTGACCAATATTTTTTTTGTCAGGTAACCCCATCCTGGCTTGCACATTAACCCTTTGAGTGCCAGAGGGGTACGTAACGCATTGCAAAGCAATGCGTTGCGTACCCCTCTGGCACTCAAAGGGTTAAAGCAGATCAATACAGACACACACTACATTGTAACAGATAGAAAAAATGCACTAAAGTGTGTTGTCAAGCAAGTTAGCTGTAGTTAACCATTGGCACGGCAGATATATGTTATAAGGCATGCGGTTTTGTAAGGCAGTAGAGTAACTCATTTCTGCTGTATAGCTATTGTTCTGAACACAGACAAATATATCTAACAATATAACAGGTCTTATGGACATGTTTGAAGACCCATCAGCCCTCTGAAGGCACATGTGACACATTGAAAAGCAATTAGACACCATTCTGGCACTCAAAGGTTAAAAAAAATATATATTTATTTTTTTTCCTGCAAATTCAGTAAAATTTGGCAATTTGTGGCTAAAGGGGAACAATGCAGATGAGTGCTTACAGAGAACGGATTCAGTTTGACAGGAAACAGACCGGTTTTGTTATAAATGGTTACGTCAGCAGGTCTCAGTCTGTGTTCTGGGGAACCTTAGGGTTGTTTAGAAGCACAAGGAGTTCCTCTAAACATATGTTAGTGATGGAGGACAATGGAACAAGACTGGGATGTCAGACAGTGTGTGTGTGTGTGTGGCTCCAGCACTACCACCAGGTGACAGTGTAACAAGGCTGGGGTGTCAAGCAGTGTGTGTGCGCAGTTCTATGACTACCAGGGGCAGTAGAAGAATGCCAGAGTGTATGTTTGGTTTTGTGCCTCCTAATGGACAGTACGGGCAGGTGTCAGCCAGTGCATATGTGGTTGTATGAGCAGTTGTGGACTGGTGTAAGACAAACCCTTCACACAGTATAAAAGTGTGTTCTGCCGGTCTTCTCTTATTAAGCTAATCAGTGGAATGCACAAAATCAACACAATCACAATCTGTTGTTAACCCTTTGACTGCCAGAGGGGTATGCAATGCCTGGCACTCTGAGGGTTAAATATTACAAAAATTTAGCCACAATAAATAATATATTGTAGACAATTATTCTCAATGTCCAAAATTTTTCTCAGCGACAATGTTCCCTTAGCACTGGTGAGCAATCCAGCACTGAAAGTGTTAAGCGTAATTAAAACTGGGCAGGCTTGTATCGTGCAATTCTGGGACGATAAACTAAATGCACCATAGGACTGAAATAAAAATGTCCAGTGATTTCCATGTAGCTTTTAAAATACCCCTTGAAAGCTACATGTCTCCACAATTCTTCTGTTGCATTTTATGGGAGAGGTGAGTCACTAACAAACAGTTCTGAGTGTTACAGTAACAGCTGAGTCACTTCCTGTCGATTTGAACTTACAGAATGAAGCTCCCTGGATCTCTGTTTCCAGAAAGTATAAGCTCAGCAGATTATATATATATATATATATATATATATATATATATATATATATATATATAAATTTAGCCCTGGCGAGTAGAAATTCAGCCCTAGCGGGTATGTTTTGGCTTGCAGTGGCGAGTAACTTTTCAGGTCTGGATAGTAGCAAAGGACTTAAAATTATAAGCCATTATTATATATATATATATATATATATATACACATACATACATACATACATATATATATACATACATACATATATACATACATACATATACATATACATACATACATACATACATTCTCTCTCTCTCTAAATTCAGGGGAATTTTCATTTGTTCCTTGTATCACAGTTAGACTGCCCCAAAATTTCTCCAATTTCTTCAGCAGCAGTGAAAGGCTTAATGACTTCAGGCAAACCATATACTCGACAGTGGAGAACTAAAAATTCTTATGAATCATACACTCTATAGGGGAGAACTAAAAAGTCTTATGAATTCAAATAGGGATTTTAACCCCTTGAATGCTAGTGAGGTCTCCAACGCACTGCAAAGCAGTGCATTGGAGACCTCTCTAGCATTCAAGGTGATAAAATCCCTATTTAAATTCATAAGACTTTTTAGTTCTCCCCTATAGAGTGTATGATTTGCCCCAGAATGTCTCCACTTTTCTTTTGAACGTATGACCCTTAATCTCTCTGCAGTCAGTGCCAGGGCTGAGGGGTAGATGTTAGGAGATATTAGAATTCCCACATAGAGGAGTATGAGCACACAATGGAAAAATCAACCCCCACCGTTATGTTTTTGGGTCCTGATGTTATAAACAGGATTCTGGCACACGGCTATTTTTATATACAGCAAAGAGGAAGATGATTGGTAAACATAAACTGGGGGCTGGGGCCTACCCTGTCCAACAATGCCTCCAAGATCTCCCTGGCATTCAAGGAGTTAAAATCCCCAGTTAAAGGAACAGTAAACATTTCTTATGAAAGATAATTTATTGCAGGGCTTTTCTTGATGTGTAACACAAGGGTACCACTGCTGAGAGACTCAGATTTCCACAACTATTATAGTTTAAAGAGATAGCAATACTTCTTTTATCTTTATTTTATAGGCATTAAAAAAACACGAAGAACGATATAAGTCTTATCTTTCAAACCTTTATGGTTTGAGAGATATTCGCAAGCAAAGTTTCCCCTCCCGTCCCTTTTACCTAGTGTAAGCCATCTCTTCTCAGATGTGGAATCCAGTTCATAGACCAGACAGATAACAGCAGGGGACAATCTTCTTCCTATGAGAACAATGAAAGCCCTGCCCCCCTTGACAAGTTTTTCAGGTTTTTCCCTTATCTTAATTGAAGATTGTTCCTCTCTGCAATCTACCTGGGCACCTCCCTTCTGATCTGGCTGAATAATGTTACATCAGTAAAAGGAGCGGGAGGGGGATACTTTGTCATTGAATACAACTCTGACAGAACTGAAATAACACTCTCCAAAGTCCAAATACTATGATGATTAATTAGAGCTGCTTTTATTATGAAACATTACTATCCCTTTAAACTCCAGTTGTTGGCATTTTGTGTGTGTGTTTTTTTGTTGTTTTTTTTTTTACATTAAAGTGCCCTCTAGTGGTCAGATTCGAATTAGTTATTCTGTTACATTCTATTTGAGAGGGAAGTTACTGACAAACATATCTTTATAGAATGTGATAGAATCTGTTGAATTGTACTAGTTCCTCTTACCACAATAGCTTTGGTGTCTTAACCCTTTCATTGCCAGAAGTATCCAACACATTGCAATAAGTTGGATACCTCTCTGGCAAGCAAAGTGTTAAGTTTTCAAATATGAAAACACCACTTCCAGCCAATTAAGGCTTTAGGGCTGATGTGATGGGAAATGTGTGGCCCTCCAGCTGTTGCCAAACTACAACAGATCATTTTAGCACCTTGGATTGAACAAAAATGATATTAGATATCCCTGAGTGTATCTGAGTAGGCTGACCAGACCTTCCCTTTAACCGGGTACACATAGGAAATAGGCATATCTCAGGGCCACAATGAAATCAAAGCAGCTCTACAGTATGTATTTTTCATATGTGCCCCCTGTTAAAGGTGAGGTCTGGTCACCCTGTATGAGGAGTCATGTATAAAAGTAGGCCTGAAGAAAAATGGATAAAGGGGAGATCTCTGCTTAACCCTTTCATTTCTTGATGGTGCCCAGCACATTGCTTCAAGAGGAGTTCTGCAATCAAAGGGTTAATCTATTCAACAGTAATCTACAAAAAAGACAAGGCTAGACCAGGGAGGGCTGCAGACTGCAGAACCATCTGTTGGACTATATCTCCCTTCAGCCTCAGCTGGTGATGGGAGATTTAGGGCGATATGTTCAGAAAGTGGTGGTAACTGAAATTGTCTGTAATCAGAATAAAAAAGTTCTTACAACGTGATCCGTCAATTCTCACACGTTTCCGTCATTTTTTGCATCCAATTCCGTCATCTCCGTCAAAGGGAAAAAGCCGTCTTAAAAGTGGGTGTGGCTTAGTCTTCCATCATAATGTAAGGTATTTTCAGAAAAAAATATTCGTTTGAACAACAGTTTTTTGTCTGATTAACGTCATTTTTTCCCGACGTAATAAAAATGGTCTAAACTTGGAGAAGAAAAATTTGTTTCAAAAGACAAAAAAAGTCTTGTTTCTTTGAAAATGTTCATTTCAAAGAAATTGAAAGACAATTTTTAAGATCTTCTTACCGTCATTTTTAATTCTTTAGACGAATTTTCAAGTGTGACGGATTTACTTCAACTCATTATCCGACAAGTTTTTCATTATGAAGACTTTTTGAACATCTCGCCCTTAGTCCAACAACTGTTGCAAGGCTGCTCGATCCTGGCTTAGGTTAAAGAATGTGTAACATCATATCACCTCCTCAATGGTATAAGGCATATCATCAGTGCACTCCAGGGAATTACATTGGAGGAGTCTTTAGCATCCAAGAGGGTTAAAATCATAAGCCTTGGTGCCAGCCACCGAAATAATCTGCTTTTCATAACCAAATCACAGTGCTACTGAACAACCACATCTTTAACCCTTTGAGTGACAAAGGGGTGCGCAACGCATTGCTTACCCCACAGGCACTCAAAGGTTTAACCCATAAATGAAGTGTGTTCATTAGCCCAAGTGAAATCAAAATACTGTGTTGCATGGTTTTCTTGGATGTTCCCAATCTGTCTCTGACTCCAGGAAGCAATCCATTAATATAAAAGATAACCTGACCTCTGTAGTTCCACACGTGCTGAACCATACTGCAGGAAAGAACCAGTCCATGGAGGTAGTATTGAAGAAAATAAAATTAAATCCTATTAAAGGGGAACTTTGCCTGTGGATATACATGATATCACAGACTCTGAATGAACAATATACAGTTGAAATATACTGGTCTCCATTTGTTTGGTAGAATACATAGCTAGTCCCTCCCAAATCAAGTATGAACCAGTATGTACAGAAAGCATACCAAATGTGTGGCCCTGGGGCCACATGCTGCCCCCTAGCTGATAAACTGATCCCCTTCTCTTCATTTTATGGATAGTGCCGCCCTGCTGGTCCCAGTTACATTTTAGATCTATATTTGAAATTCACATGCCTGACATATTAAAAGGGAGAGTAAGGTTTCATAATAAAAGCAGCTCTAATTAATCATTATAGTATTCGGGCCATGGAGAGTGTCATTTCAATACGGTCAGAGTAGGCTGACCAGATCTCACCTTTAAGCGGGGGACACATAGGAAACAGACATTTTCAAGTGCTTCACTGAAATCAAAGCAGCCCTGCAGTATGCATTTCTCCTATGCGTCCCCAGTCAAAGGTGAGATCTGGTCAGCCTCTGTCAGAGTTGTAGTATAAGAGAAATTGAATGATAAAGTATCCCCCTCCTGCCCCTTTTACTGATGTAACACTGCTCAGCCAGATCAGAAGGGAGGTGCCCAGGTAGACTGCAGAGAGGGACAATCTTCAATTAAGATAAGGGAAAAACTGAAAATCCTGTCAAGGGGGTCAAGGTTTTCCTTATACTCATAGTAAGAAGATTGTCCCTTGCTGTGAGCCGTCTGGTCAAGAGACCAGATTCCACATCTGAGGGGAGGAGGCTTACATAGGAAGGGACAATCTTCTTACTGTGAACATAAGGAAAACACTGCCCCCTTGACAGGTTTTTCCTTATGCTCAATAAAGATTGTCCATCTCTGCGATCCATCCAGACAGTCTTGCTGCTCTGAGGTGAGCAGTGTTACATCAGTAAAAGGGGAGGGAGGAGGATACTTTATCATTCAATTACTCTTGAATTACAACTCTGAAAGTATTGAAATAACAATCTCTACAGCTCAAATACTATGAAGATTAATTGGAGCTGCTGTTTTTGTGAAACATTACTATCCCTTTAAAGACTAAGGCCCATATTTATAAAAGCAAACTGGAGTTATTCAGGAGTAAACTAACCGCACCGTAGAAGACGAAAATTCTTAAAGCAGAACTATCACTCAGATTAAAGTGCCCCACATATCATTATACATATAGCGATACGCATATCAATACTAGTATTATCAGTAACGTGGACTTATTCAGGATAACTCCAACTTGTTCAGAGACGCACAGGCAGGCATCTTGCTGTAGCGGCATCTGTGCGCCTGCGCCATCAGTCACTTCCTGTACCTTAAGGTACAATTCAACTTCCCCTCACCAATCCTAGGGGAGACCTGGACAGACAGTGCAGATGTCTCTTTGGCAAGATGTCTGCCTCTAGCACTCAAGGGGTTAAAAGTTCAACTGGAATCTTCACTCAACCCCTGTGGTTCAGCTAGTTTGTTCCAGAACTGGTCCACTCGTGTTTCCTGAACATGGCCCTGTGTGTGTGTTTGGGCTCGCAAGGGACCAGCTGTAAATTGTAATTGGCAAGATGGACGTCAGTATGCCTCTTACTGTGGAGCTTTTGGAATCATTTTATATTTTACTCATTGGAATGATTTGAACTATACATTCCATTATAATTATGTAATCAGTGTCTATACGATATCAGTTATAGCCAAGATCTCATAGTTCCCCTTTAAGTTAACACTATGCCATTAATACCACTTGTGGTGTCATGAGTAAATTGAGGTACAAAACAGGTTAATATAACTTCTTCCTATCGGGGTTTCCTGGGCCCCTCAGCAGGGTTTAGATTCAGGGGTGGGATGCTGTGCGTCTCAAAGTCCAGGAGGGCACGGAGGGGCCTCGGAGAAGCGTCAAACTTGGTACAAGTCACTGTGGTCAGAGGTCTCCCAGCTGATCAGCTCTCCACTGTGAAACCAGAGACTGATCTCCCGCTCTGCGACTTCCACGGAGTCACTGGCATGAACCACATTCCTGAGGAATAGAAAGGCGTCACACAAGGACATGGGGGAGAGGATTGCCAGGGAGCAAGAAAACAAAGAGGGGGGGATAGACAAAACAGTGCGGGGGAGGGAGTGTGCTCAAACCAGATGAAGGAAAACAGAAGGGAGGGGGGAAATCAAGAGAGGAATTAGGGAGGGTGTGAGGTTAGCGGTAAAGAGATCACCTGCTGATGTGAACGCTGAAGTCCCCTCGGATGGTGCCAGGCTTGGCCTGGGCAGAATCTGTGTCTCCAACCATCATGCGAGACGTTCGGACCACATTGTGCCCCTCCCACACCTTCAGGATTTAACAAGGAAAAAAAGTAACTTTACTAATAAACACACGAGACTAGTAGAGTAAAAACAATACCTTTACTGTCTAACTGAGTGGATCTAGGATGGAAGCTTTCAAGACAACTAGGTTTCTTAACCCTATTAGGACTTATAAATACGTCATGGGGAAAATGGGCATTAACAACACAATTATATATAATCATGGAATTCAGGGGTTCCCACGTGGCTGCATGCCGTTTCAGGGCCCCCTGATTCCGTTAAGGAAAAAAAAAAATGCCCAGTGGTCCTTAAAGGGATAGTAATACTTGAAATGTAAAAAAAAATATGTTGTAGGGTTTATCCCCCTGAGAAAAACAAGAGTACTCCCACTGCTGAAAGGTGTTTCATTCAAAAGTTATTCATTTTCAAAGTTGAATTTTTTTAAGTGCAATATCACAGTGGCCTGAAATTGTACAGTGGCGCTGTTGCTACACGATCCTATGGACAGCTCTGGTCCCGGGACCATAAATCTCCATAGGATCATGTAGCAACAGCGCCACTATACAATTTCAGGCCACTGTGATATTGCACCTAAAAAATTCAACTTTGAAAATAAATAACTTTTTAATGAAACACCTTTCAGCAGTGGGAGTACTCTGTTTTACTCAGGGAGATAAACCCTACAACATTTTTTTTTTACATTTTAAGTATTACTATCCCTTTAAAGGGACAGTAATACTTCATTATTACTATCCCCCATGTTGTAGCTCTCAAAATTCTAAATTCAAGGATACCAGCGGATATCTCTCAAACCTTTATGGTTTGAGAGATATTCGCTTTCAAAGTTCCCTCTTTTTGCCTTTCCCCTGACGTCAGCGTTCTAGCTGAGAGCAGGGTAATCCTCTCAGTGAGCAAGCGGCGGCTCTGCAGGAGTCCTGAGATCGCATTATAGAAACAGAAATCCTTCACTGAAATGGTCTTCTAGGTGTGCTTGGTTTGCAAGAACAAGTGGAAGACCATTTTAGTGAAGGATTTCTGTTTCTATAACAAGATCTCAGCACTGCTGTACAGCCGCCGCCGGTCCCGGGACCAGATTCCCCTTCTCTCAGCTAGAACGCTGACGTCAGGGGAAAGACAAAAAGAGGGAACTTTGAAAGCGGATATCTCTCAAACCATAAAGAGAATGTTAAGGGCTACAACATGGGGGATAGTAATAATGAAGTATTACTATCCCTTTAAATGTCGGCTACTGGGATGGTCCTTAATGGGTTAATATGCCCTAAGAGACCTAGTTGTCTCGAAAGCTTGCATCTTAGAACCGATCAGTTAGCCAATAATAGTTTTACTCTGCTAGTCTCTTGCATTTTCTATAGCTAGCACGGTACCACACTTTACCCATACTAATAACTGCAATACAGTATGAACGCGCTCCATCTAGAACCCCAGTATGAACGCGCCCAGTATGAACGCGCCCAGTATGAACGCGCCCAGTATGAACGCGCTCCATCTAGAACCCCAGTATGAACGCGCCCAGTATGAACGCGCTCCATCTAGAACCCTTTATACAGCACATCTCAGGCAAGCTACAGAGCAATACTATCCAAGGATGAAAATCCCATCTGTACAGAATCTTATAGACCTTTTGTTTAACCCTCGGAGTGCCAGAGGTATCCAACTTATTGAAACAATGCTCAGGTTACCTCTCTGGCACTCAATCGGTTAAAAATAAAAAATGGAGTAGTTCTTCTGGAACCAACCAACTGCACCATAGGGAAAACAAATACAAATTGTCACTGATGTGAATGGGGCATTTAACCCCATGAATGCTAGAGAGGTTTCAATGCCATGCCAAGTAATGTGTTGCAGACCTCTCTCGGATTCAAGGGGTTAAATGCTCTATTTCAATCAAGAAGCATGTTTATTTCTTCTCCATGGTGCAGTGGGTATGCTCTAATTTTTGTGACCCTTTGAGTGCCAGAGAGGTACCCAATGCTTTTCGCTAGATACCTCCCTGGTGCTCATAAGGTTAACTCTGAGTGCCAGAGGGGTACGCAACACATGGCACTCAAAGGGTTAAGCATAAGGACCACATTATCAGTTTACTTGTTTCTAATCCCAAAGGCTACAAATAGATCAGTCTGAAACACAATTATTCCTGGACACGCTCATATATTTCCTCCATTTAGTGTGGTACACTGGGGCACAGTCTTACCATGGCTACCACAGGACCAGATGCCATGTATCGGATGAGCGATGGGTAGAAGGGTTTCCTGCGCAGGTCATGATAATGTTCACCCAAGATTCCTTCCGGGGCCTGGAGAGAGCAGGAGAGACAGATGTGAAGAGCTGGCCTGTGCTGTGTTGGTGCAAGTATCTCATACCCAGCAATGAACTGCATGTCAGCCTGGCCTAGGTGCAGAATGCCAGTCTTAGACTGCCCATATCAAGTCTGCATTCCCAACGCTCTGAAAAAGGTGCTAATCTATATCCTCAAGGGCTGGGCAACAATGCCTCTCCATCTGTTTTTGGACTAAAATTCCCAAACCCTCCGCTGGCCATCAACCACCAATAATAGGTGGAGACAATAGTGATGAGTGCACTCCTGTTTCTTAAACAAGATATTAAGGTTCCTATTAAAGCACACCTCCAAGTCATATATATATATATATATTATAGTTTTTTGTTTGTTTAAACATGTACTGCTATCTTTAATTACTAACAGTTTTGTAGTTCAAACGCTCTGCCTCTCAGTCTGGTCCAGATGGATCACGGCCAGGGACAATCTTCAGTAAGCAAAAGGAAAATCCTGCCCTTCTCCATCAAAGGGGGCAGGGTTTTCCTTATACTTACTGTGTGAAGATTGTCCCTCGCTGCATCCGTCCGGTCTCATGACTGGACTGAAGATCTAAGGGGAGGAGGCCAGAAGGGGCAAGAGGGGGATCACTTCAGCTTGAATAGCTTTTACACTACATATATGTAAGTAAATATAGCGCTACATATTAAAAAAAAAACAAAGACTTGGAGCTGCACTTTAACCCCTTAACGGTCGTAGTACGTCAAGAGTCGATCTTGTTAATAGAAACAATACTATCCCTTTAAATCTACACCCTCAGATAATTTCCCTCCAGGCTTAGAGCAGTGGACTACCACACAGTTAATATGTAAGAGTTAAGAGAAATAATTGTACCATACATGGGTTTGGGAAACATGTAAAGACTCCTGACAGACTAGCAACTACAGGTTATCCCAATGAGTCGTTGTACAAATTAAGGGATAAAGCTAGGAGGTACGAAAACAATTATACTACCACCTTCCTGGAAGTTAAACAAGTTATTCATAACTACTGGGAGGTGTTACTAAGTGACCCTATAATGCAATCAAATTTGTAGGCACTATCCAAAATTATTATTTAGGAAAGAAAAATACTTTTTTTTTTTTTTTTTTTTTTTGGGGGGGGGGGGGGGATTTGTCAGTAGAAAGGACTTCAGAAAATCTGCCAGAATTATCTGACTGGGCCCCTCCCATTGCATTGCGTTGGGTACCTACCCGGCACTCAAAGTGTTAAATGTGATTGTTGAGATCAGTGCAGCTATACGATACAAGGATTTATATTCAATCACAAATGTACAACATATAAACTGATCGACTTCCAACACTGTCTATATCTTCTGCCGTGCCCCTGTAATATTGTAATGTTGGTAAGATAATAAGATGAAAAATCCAAATTCTAAAGCAACATGGCAAAAAGCAAACTTATAATGTAAAACTTTCATAAAATTACACTGTTATACAAGTTAGAACCCAAGGGCACCTGAAGAAATACCATTCCTGTGCAGAGGAGGTCATCGGGACCCATTGCACCTTGAAGCAGCTAGTAGGTGGACGTACCCAAGGAACCAGAGGGAGCAGTTGAATTTGTGCACTTATTGCGTTGTACATAAGATTATGACATGGGATGAGTGGGTTGTGAATGCAGTGCTTGGATACCCCTCTGGCACTCAGAGTTAAGAAGCAATTATGTTTTTCCACGTCTGCTCCTATGGGAACAGGCTTAGTAAAAAGGCCAAGGACGTACTGTGCATCTCCAAAATGACTCCTATCAGCCAATCAGGAATGGGGTGTTAGGAAACTGCCACAAATTTCATTGATTGACTACACAACCTTCATAGACACAAGGTATTGTGTTTTCCAGATGATAGAAGAGGGTCTATGGGAACTGCATTGTGAAGTTGAAGAGACTGCAGCACAGTCTCCTCAAACAGGACCAGAAGGTGAGCCACAGGGGTCTCATTAAAACCCACTGTACATCCGTGTTCGTTCGGCAGGCTTCACCATGCAAAGGAGCAGATCTGCCAATAGTGCAATATCCTGGTGGCAGTTGCCTTTTAATGTCTCACCTTTCGACATATTGTTTTTTTAAAATACACCCGTGTCAGAGAAATTTTGTCTTTCAGCTACGCAAGTGCGGAATGCAACTGAATGCATTGCATACCCTGCTAATACCCACAGGATTAAAGAAGGATGTGTCCCAACTCAAAATAAAAAGGTTGGGAATCAATGTCCTAGAGGTGTTCTCTCCGTACCTGTAGCAGTTTCAGACCCACTAGTTTGAAGCCGCGCTGCTCGAATCTCTTGATGATTTCACCGACCAGCCTCCTCTGAACCCCATCTGGCTTCACTGCGACCAGTGTACGCTCACACACCCCAGGGACTGCCAGGACACAAGGAGAGAAGAGATTAGGACAAGGCTGTGCACACGCTGCATTATACAGTAATCCTACTTCTGCCGATCTTCACACAATATAACCTTTTCTAATCACGTGTAGTATGAACAAATTGGAAGAGAGACATGTTGTAGTGAACACGCCAGGGTACACAACTGCCCCAGGGGTATCAAACTCCGAATAAGGGTTGAAAGATTTGGGATTGCTCTGGAGATTCCAGTTTTAAAGGGATAGTAATACTTGAAAATAAGTTTATTTTAAATTGTAGCCCTTAAAAAAACATGAAAAATGATATAAGTCTTATTTCCCAAACCTTTATGGTTTGGGAGATATTCAGAAGTAAAGTTTCCCCTGGAGAGACGTTATTGCTCCACCCTTCAGATTTGGAATCCGGTCCGGGACCGGTTGTGCCTCTCCAGAAGTGCTGAGATCACCATCTTTAAAAAGAATTTCTTAATTGGAATGGTCTGCAAAGTGTGCTTTCAAGCCAGGCACACTTTGTAGATAGTTCCAGTTAAAAAGTTCTTTTCAAAGATCGTGATCTCGGCACTGCTAAAGAGCTACCGGTTGCTCTGTGGACCGGATTCCAAATCTGTCCACTTAATGGCAGACTTGGCTGAAACAGCCAGGAAAAGAGAATTTTACTATATTTTACATGTGAATATCTCCCAAACCAAAAAGGTTTGGGAGATAAGACTTATATCATTTTTCATGTTTTTTTAAGGGCTACAATATAAAATAAACTTATTTTCAAGTATTACTATCCCTTTAAGTACCATGTTTCTAGGGACTGTCCTAGACTCTTGAAGAGTTCCTGAGCAGCCCTACAATGCAATGGTGACCACTGTAGCATTCAAGGGGATACAAATCTAATCTAAATCAATAAGAATGCTTATGTGTTTTCTATGGGGGGAGATGGCTCGCTCCAGAATTGTACCAATATTCTGTTATACATAACATCCTTTATTTATATATATAGTTTATGATCTAGCTAGCAGAGCGATAGAGGTAATGTGGGGAGAAGCATGGCTCTGTGGCTTCCATCCGACCCACAACTACTGGGTAGGAATGGGAGGGATTGAGGAAAGTCTTCCACAGCATGTCACAATGATGTGAAAGGCTTTCCCAACCCTTCCCATTCCTACCCAGTAGTTACGGTAGGATGGAAGTAGGGGAGGCACGCCGCTCCCCTGAGCCGCCTCTAATGATCTCCCAGCCAAAATGTCTGGGAGATCAATAGCTGGGGAAGGGGCGCACATCAGGAAGGGTCCGGATGGTGGCTGATGCCATTTTTTTTTTATTGCAGAGCCCGCATGCTGGTAGTACAGGCTTATGTGGTAACCACAATTTGGTGGTACGGTTTACGGTCTTGGCATCCCAGGTACGCCATTCACTCCTGTACGCCATACTGCCTTGGAACTCTAGGGGTTAACCCTTTGAGTGCCAGGGGGTATGCAACACATTGCAGAGCAATGCTTTGCGCACCCCTCTGGCACATAAAGGGTTAAGTGTTACAAGTATTTTAAAAGTCATATTGAAACTCTTAACAAAAATACTGTTTTCGTTAATAAGCTGAATAAAGTTACATCCTCCACCCTTGGGAGGGGGCAACAATGGGCCCTCCAGTTGTCGTGGACTACAATTCCCATCATCCCCAACAGCCACTGGTGGGTGATGATGGGAGTTGTAGATCACAACAGCTGGAAGGCCTCAGGATGACCATCCCTGCCCCACGTGCTCTCTCATGGACTGGATTATCCCCCATTGCTGGGCCCCTCCAGGATCTAGCAGAGATCATGTGGCTGTGTCCATTCATCTTACAGGGGAGGCCAGGACAGTTTCTGTGAGCGTAGCACACATAGATAACAGCACCATGCACACAGTGGCTGATATACTAGGAAAAGTGGTGCAATTCTGAGCAAAACCAATTGCAACATAGGAAAAAAATTGAAATTCCCACTCAGAGACCTGACTGGCTGCCAATCAAGATGTTCAAGCCAGGCTGTCCAAATAAAACTGACTATTTGATCAGACCAATCTGATTGTCGCCCTGTGTGTGGTCTGGCTTAAACAGCCAATCAGGTAGTTTTCAGTGTCAAAGTCACTTTGTCTATAGGCACCTTAACCCTATATATACACACCAGTAAACACAAACCCCTACATACAGCCAAAGTGTTAAATAATTCTACTATTACACCATGGGGCCATATGGAGCAACCCAACTGAACCATTGGGGAAAAATAAAACTTCACACTGATTTAAATGGTGCTTTTAACTCCTTGAACGCTAGAGAGAAAGGGAATGCATTGCTTTTCGATGCATTTGAAACCTCTCTAACATTCAAGGGGTTTCAAGATCCATTTAAATCAATGGGACTTTAGGGAATTTTTATTTCTCCCCCTATGGTGCAGTTGGTTTGCTCCAAAATGGTTCCTCTTTTCCATTATGCATTAGGACCTATTTGCACAATGCAACTCTATAGATTAACAGCACTCTATATACACCAAGGCTGGGCAAGCTTTGGCCCTCCAGAAGTTGAGAACTACAATTTCTATCATCCCCAGTCAGCCTATTCCTGGCTGGGGATGATGGGAATTGTAGTTCTTGACAGCTGGAGGGCTTCATGTTGCACACCACTGACATACACACATGTAAGTGGATTCTGGTTCACTGTTCGCCCTGTCGCAGCAGGGGGGTGGAGATCGGTCGCATGCAGCGAATCAGAGGCGGCGATTTTCACAGGAGTGGTGGAAGCCCCTGCCTGTGAAAACTGCTGCCGCAAGACTCACCACTGCAGTGCTCCACCGGGTCCCTGATATGCATGGTGTGCCCAACAGAACGGGCAACACTGCACCATTCTCTAGTGTGTGTATATATACATACACACATACACATACACACACACACACACACACACTCACTCACTGAAAAAGAGTTCAATTTTCAACATATACATCCATGGAGACAGCCACACAGACACAAAATGTAGGTCTCATGCCAACAATTAGTGGGCTTCATTCAAAAAAAGAAAGAAAAGTCTCTATCCAGTCATGTGCCACTAATTAGTATCAATGAATAAAATGCCGGGGAGGTGGGGGATAGGATCTGGTAGTGAATGGATGACATTGTCTGAATCACACACACACACACACAAGATAACTAGCTCTGACATCTGCTGCTTTGCACTTTCTCAGGACACTACTGACCTTGCAGAGGGAGGTGTCTCCTGTAATGATACTGCATTTGCTGGGGCATCTCTTAACCATTTGAACTCCAGAGAGGGGGTGCAACACATTGCTCTGCAATCCATTGCACATCCTTCATCTATTCAAAACTGTTAACCCTTTCTGATAGCCATATGGCACAAGATATATTCTGCAAGACGGCCGTGAAGGAAGAGGACAAGTGAGCCACACAATCCAAACCTTTTCTGCATGCATGTGTCTACGTTGCAATTACATGCACACGGACTGTACATGAATCTACACTGTGGATGTACATATACACGTGGTACACATTCATTATATGCAAGTGTGTGTACATATATAAAAATTAGTCTGAGGATAGGAGGCACTCGTCTGTTGTAGAAGAACCCATAACTAGGTACTAGTCCAAAAAAGAAAGTACAGAATTATTAACTCTTTAAATGCAGAGGGGTTTGCAAGGCTCTGGCACTCAAAGAGTTAAAGAAACACTAAACATGAAATACACTGATATAACAAGCTTACAGCAAGCACATGTAAAAATGTTATATTCATTTCAGATACCGAAAATTCTAAACGTGCGTCTTTTAACGTGTATAAACGCTCCTGTTCAGTGACCTATTTAGACCTAGTGCAGCAGACTTGTGAAATGCGCTGCTTTGTGCTTATATCCATTATCCAAAGAAAATTGTAACATTTGTGACTCCAAATGCGGTTTGTAACATGAGAGAAGTGGTTATCATACCTCCCATGTATCCCTCTTTAGGAGGAACAGGAAATCTGTGAGAATCAAATTCCCCCATCCATCTTTCCTACCCTGATGTCCTCTTTTTATGACATTATAATGTGCAGTGTGTACATGTGTATCACATTTTTAAACGTCAGTATATCCTATATAGTAATTCGCTAAGGATGTTTGCCAGAAGCAGTCATGCACAGTAGAGACTGCCCAAACGCACAGAATGCTGGGAACACAAAGAATGTTGGGAGCACAGAATGCTGGGATTTCTGTGCTTTCGGGCAGTCTCTACAGTGTATGACTGCATCAGCGGCAGGATGCAGAGCAGGACCGGCCTCTTAACCCTTTGAGTGCCAGAGGGGTAAGCACCGCATTGATCTGGCACTCAAAGGGTTAACATCACCCAGACCCTGGCCCATGTACATGGGCTTTTACACTAGTGTGTTTAAAAATGTTTAGAAAAAAAGAAAAAAAAAATAGAATAAATGATTTACAACAAGAACATAAGGATCTGTTAGGTCACAACATATCCTAAAAACTTTTGATAATGTCCCAGTAACGCTCCCAGCAACACCACCTAAAACAAAAATTGTCCCTCTTTGGCCATCTAAAATTTCTGAAGGTATGAGTTACTGTGATCAGTTCCCATTTCTGTTATTTATTTTGTGTAATCTCCTCTATCCAGTTTTGATAAGGACACCCATGTATTCTAATCAGCAGAACGGAACTGCCAGCCAACACTAGTGTATATGTCTATATAAACTTTGGGCTGTACAGTCAAAAGAAAAGTGGAGGAGTTCTGGGGCAAACCATTTTCTCTATTGGGGAGAAATAAAAATTCCTATTGATTTAAATGGGAATTCTAACCCCTTTAATACTAGAGAGGTCTCCAACACTCCACTGGATGGAGGCTGTTATGGACCACGACACTTTATAATTTTGTAATTTTTTTTTTTTTTTTGCCTTTTGGCACATTAAATTCTGGGATGGTTGTGTGGCATGTAGCCACACGGCGACCCCAGAATTCCATGATGTGCCAGGACTTTAACTGCCGTGACAGTCCTGACATGTCATTAGTGCTTAAGGGGATAGTAATGTTTCATAATAAAAGCAGCTCTAATGAATCATCATAGTATTTGGACTTTGGAGAGTGTTATTTCAATTCTGTTAGAGTTGTAGTTCAAGAGTAATTCAATGACAAAGTGTCCCCCTACCACCCCTTTTACTGATGTCAAACTGTTCAGCCAGAGCAGAAGGGAGGTGCCCAGGTAGACTGCAGAGAGGGACAATCTTCAATTAAGATAAGGGGAAAAACCTGAAAAACTTGTCAAGGGGGGCAGGACTTTCATTGTTCTCATAGGAAGAAGACTGTCGCCTTCTGTTATCTGTCTGGTCTATAGACTGCATTCCACATCTGAGAAGAGATGGCTTACACTAGGTAAAAGGGACAGGAGGGGAAACTTTGCTTGTGAATATCTCTCAAACCAGGGGGGACTCTTCTATTCAGCCGAAATTGAAATGCTGTGTGACCAGGCGTGGGGGAGTATGCTGGAGGCAATCTCGGCTGAATAGAAGAGTCCCCCCTCTCCAGCTTCATAGTGCCAGGTTGGCTCTACAGCTAAGTAGAGCGAGCAGCACCCACCTACCAGAGACGTTACTGTGGAGCAAGTCAGGAGTGTGGGTGTAAGAAGGTACGAGAGAACCGAGGCGAATCTCATTACTGCACGGAAGGAACCTTCGATATCCCCATGGAACAATACCCTTCTTTCTAAGGCATTCTGACAAGTATCTATCCAGTAAGTGCAACATTGTTGCGTAAACCTCACTTTTATCATTGACTTTGTTCTATCTTGTAGTGGACTAGGTTGGCGCGCTATTGTTTTTCCTTTTCCTTTATTTGTTATACACAGGTAATGTATTTGAAAGTGTAATGTGTATACATGGCACATGTGTAACCTTACATGTTTGTTACAGTGCCATGCTGGTGGAAGCATGCCTACAGCGAGCTCTGATTACAGATGTGGATCCATACTGCTGCAAATACATGTTGTACAAATTAAATGATGTGCATACACAAATACAGCTTACACAAAGGCTATGTAAACAGTAAAGTACAACTGTGTGTACACAAATACATGTTACACAATAGCCAAGTAAATAGTAAAAGTACAAGTGTTTGTTTATATAAATACATATGCACATGATAAGCAAATCTTAAAATACAAGGGTGTATAAAAATCTGACACCTTGTAATAATGTATGTATGTATGTATGTATATGTTTAATAATAATAATAACTTCAACTTCCTTTGTCAAAAGATAACGGGGGAGATGGATAAAGAGTAGGGTGACCGCATTTCCGTTCTGCCATTCCGGGACATGTGGTTACCCTAGTCCCACGGCTGAGGCTCCCACCGGCGCTGACCACCTTTATGAGGCTGACACACGGTAATAGTTCCCTTTGGGAACTCTTACTCAGTGCCAGCATACCTGCTCCACCCCAGCTGTCTTGCACGCACCAGACCAGCCAGCCAATGAAATGTATTTGCTATATGGTCTTCATTGGCTGGCTCAGCCAGCCAATGAGGACCATATAGCAAACACACACACCTTTCCAGCCAGCCAATGAAATGTTGCTCCATTTCAGGACTCTCTGTTATCACGGTGGGGGTGACCCGGGACGCGGGACGCAGACCCCCAATAAGGGACAGTCCCAGGCATTCCGGCATGTGTGGTCACCCTACTAAGGAGTGATAAAGAAGATATAAATTCTCCGGTGATATCACTTCTCCAATTCCTATGTTATTCAATGGAGGCGATGCACTAAGATATCTCAAGAGGGAGATATCTTAGTACACTGGCTCCACAGAATAACGTAGGAATTGGAAAAGTGATATCACTGGAGACGTTATCACCTCTTTATCACCCCTGTGCCATGTGGAGAGTTATTCTCTACGATGTGTAGTTTCAGAGTAATTGAATCATAACATGCCCCCCTCCCGCCCCTTTTACCTATGTAAATCTGCACAGCAAGACCATCCAGATGGATCACAGCAACGGACAATCTTCTGTCAGCATAAGGAAAAACCTGCCCTCCTACTTCAAGGGGGGCAGGGTTTTCCTTATGCCCACACCCAGAAGATTGTCCCTCACTGCGAGATGTCCAGTCAAACGACCAGATTCCACATCTGAGGGGAGGTAGCTTACACTAGGTAAAAGGGGCGGGGGGGGATACTTATTCAATTACTCTTGAATTACATATGGTAGATAATGATAATACTACTCTACATAGCCCTAAAAACTATAAAGAATAATTGGAGCTGCATTTATTTTGAAACATTACTATCCCTTTAATCCATTAAGGACCAGAGGGTGCACAGCCCATGAATACCATGTGCAGTGAGTAGAGGACCTGTGGTCCTTGTAGCAACTGTCATGCCTGCCTCCATGGACATGACATTGAATTTTTTGTTCACCACTATAGTGCAAATCCTTTGCCCCAGAACTCCTCTAATTTTATTTTTAACATATGACCCAAAAGGCAAAATTCTTACGTTCCCTTAGGATTTGCTGGCCATAGTAATGAAAGTGGTGATCATTATTAGATGTTAGTTCTCCTTTAAAAGGATAGTAATGTTTCACAATAAAAGCAGCTCCAATTAATCATCATAGTATTTGGGCCATGGAGAGTGTTATTTCAATACTGTCAGAGTTGTAGTTCAAGAGTAATTGAATGATAAAGTATCACCCTCCCACCCCTTTTACTGATGTAACACTGCTCACCTCAGAGCAGCAAGACTGTCCGGATGGATCACAGAGAAGGACAATCTTCAGTGAGTATAAGGAAAAAAACTGAAAAAAACTGTCAAGGGGGCAGGGTTTTCCTTATGATCACAGTAATAAGATTGTCCCTTGCTGTGAGCTGTCCGAGACCAGATTCCACATCTGAGGGGAAGTGGCTTACACTAGGTAAACGGAGCTGGAGGGGTATAATTCATCATTCAATTACTCTTGAACTACAACTCTGACAGTATTGAAATAACACTCTCTATGGCTCAAATACTTTGAAGATTAATTGGAGCTGCTGTTTTTGTGAAACATTAGTATCTCTTTAAGTACATACAAAGTACATACTGAAATGCATGTACTTGTTATACACAGGTAACATGCATGCGCAATCCACACTGTGGGACTTATTTAGAAGGCTAAAGAGGTACAATTCTGATGCAAATTAAGTGCATCATAGCGGTGAAATGAAAACCCCTATGATTTTAACCCATTCAAAGCTAGGCCTCCAGTGCACATACTTGGGAAGTGTAATGATCTATGACCCCGTGAATCATAACTTTGATCCCTCTCTCTCGGGGTCTCGGGATAAAGGGCCACATTCCCTGGGTGAGAGAGTCCAGTGGCTCCTTCTAATATGATCTGCACCAATTAACTGCTTGTTTAATCTCTAAATGTAAGCAATTTCTTCTAGAAAGGCATAGGAATATATCCTTCTTCTCATACCTGTGGTCAGTCAGTGAGATCTCTAAGTAGGAGCATATTAAAGGTTCCTCGTAGACAGACTGAACTGGAGCACCCCTCAGTTTGACCAATCAAGAGACGTATCACCTACAATCTACGTTTTAGGGAATTTAACCCTGTGTGCACCAGAGGGGTACACTCAAAGGATTAATGTTTCAAAATGAGCTGACCCTGAGATATTTGAAAGTTCCCAGACCCTTATATCATTAATGGTGTTATAGTCCAATTTAACACAATACACTCTGGCACTCAAAGAGTTAAATCATTAGGAATTTCCTGAATGTTAATTTCCCCTGCTATGTTGTAGTTAGTCTGCTCCAGAAGTACCACACACCTCTTTACCTAGAGCAGTCAGGCCCTATGTACACACACGCGTGGGTTCAGTGTGTGGGTACCACAGCTGGTTCTGATGACAGCTGGGTATTATACCCCTGCAGCACCTTGGATGCCTCCACGTTGGCAGAGTGGGTGATCTGTTTGACACAAAATTGGGATATGTGCCGTTAACCCTGGATCAGAGGTAGGTGGAATATTTGGCTCTTCAGCTACTCAGAACTGCCACCCCCATCATCCCAAACAAGCTGTTTGTTGGTTTGGAATGATGGGATTTTCAGCCCCCAAAAGCTGCAGAGCCATATGTTGCCTATCCTGCACGGAAGGGATATCGCCTCACTGGCACTTTACATAGTTGAGAGGTTTCTCTTGCTGTGAGTGTGCCCCCAACCCCCTCCCAGACTCACCGGTGCTGTAGAGGAGGCAGCGGGCAGTGGCCGGGACCAGCCCGCACACGATGCCCCGGCGCAAGAAGTTCATTCTGAGAAGAGGAGGAGAGAACTGACCCGGCGGCTGTACATCTCTGAGCCTGAGAACTGTGCGGCGCACGGGGGGCGTGTCCAATTAACCACGCCTACGATTTAAATATCCTTTCCTATATGTCACACCCACTATCCAAATTCCCACTATAAGTGAAGGCAACTACGTATTAACCTTTTAAGTGCCAGATATGTAGCCATGCATTGGATACCTTTCTAGCATTCAGAGGGTTAAAGACTTAGGGAGTTAAACACCCCGATTCCTAGTACTCATCAGTGGCATCTGTGAAGCCTATGTATTATGAAAGTGCAAACCAACTGTACCATAGGGAACAAATAAAAAATGACCCACTTTCCCATTGATTTAACCATTATGCCATACAACTATGGAGATGTCATACAACTATGGTAGAAGTATGGTATGTTCAAATAAATAGTGGGGACGTTCTGGAGCAAACCATTTGCACTATAGAGGAGAATTAAAAATTCCAAAAATTGCCATTGATTTAAATGGGGATTTTAACCCCTTGAACACTAAAGAAGTATTCAAAGCATTGCTTTGAAATGTGTTTATAGATCCCTCTAGCACTCAAGGTGTCAAAATTCCCATTTTAATCAAAGGCAATTATTAGTTCTCCCCTGTAGAGCAAATGGTTTGCCCCAGGACGTCTCCACTTTTCTTTTGAACATACAGCCCTTACAAAGGGCTATCAGAATGTGTTGAATACCCCTGTGGCACTCAAAGGGTTAGTCTTTTGAATGGCAGTCGGGGTATTCAAGGAATTACAAAGAAATGCGTCGGATACCACTGTAATATTCTCTAGTAATATGTTGGATACCCCTTTATTTAATGGAAACTTTAAAATCTGGAATGCTAGAGAGAGTCTCCTAGCATTCAAGGGGTTAAATTCCCCATTTAAATCAAAGGGAGATTGTATTTGTTCTCTATGGTGCAGTTGGTTTGCCCCAAAATTGCTTGTTTTTTAGTACATCCTCCTCCATGTTAAGAACTGTGGCGATTTACACTAAGGTTCAGTGTAATGGCGAAGTGTTCCTGGCGATGAGTGGGGATGACGCGTCGCTGTACCCACTTAGCATAAGCTATTGAAGGGTAGGCACAGAGACATTGCTCCATAATGCTTGCCATGTGTTGTGGATGACAAGGAAGGGCAGAGAGGATGCCTTCATCCACAGACAGCAGAGAATTCAGCGCCAAGAACAGCAGCCAATGTCCCTTAACCCACTAAGTGCCAGGAAGGAATCCAACAAATTGCAGAGCAATGTGCTGTACAACCCTCTGGCACTCTAAGGGTTATTGGGGGACTGGTACTGTTCTCCGTGCAGTCACTCTTAAACACCAGGCTGCCTCTGCTCCCCAGCGGAATGTGGTGACCGTAATCTCAGACAGGGAAAGATTCCTCATTATCCAAAGTAGGCAACTGCCTAGTGTGCCATGTTTTGAGGGGCACTGAAGCTGTGCTGGTCACAGCCACTTTTTTAAATTGTGGGCGTAGCCAGTGCAGTCTCATTGTCCTTACGCAACACTTGATGCGTTTGGTTGTCTACTTTACGGAAACAATATGCCTTGTCTACCTTTTCACCATATCTAATTATTATTACCATTTTAGATCAGGCAGGTAATATTAGAAAATAAAAATTCTAGGTGTAGTTTATTGACACCACTTTATGTAACTTAATAAATGCTTTACAAGATCAAACTATTTTACTTGCACAGATTAATTAATAAACACATATACTGAAGTATAAACAAACATTAATATGAGGGTAATTGCTGTGGGGAAGTGTAATAAAATTATATACTCAATTCACATTCTTATCTCCTAAAAGAGGGACACCAGGGTATGAATGAGGAACATAAGGATTTGGGTGGTATGTTTGAAGGCAAAATGCATTTTTTTCCTTTAGCTCCATTTTCTGGTAGAAAGGCAAATGACACATTCTTGTTGTCTGCAGTTGTTACAAACATTTAAAGGGATAGTAATACTTCGTTTTTTCTTTATTTTATTTTGTAGTCATTAAAAAAAAAACATGAAGAACGATATAAGTGTTATGGTTTGAGAGACAGTTACAAGCAAAGTATTCCCTCCCGCCCCTTTTACCTAGTGTAAGCCATCTCTTCTCAGATGTGGAATGCAGCCCATAGACCAGACAGATAACAGAAGGGGACAATCTTCTTCCTATGAGAACAATGAAGGCCCTGCGCCACGCGCCCCCCCCCCCCCCCCGACAAGTTTTTCAGGTTTTTCCCTTATCTTAATTGAAAATTGTCCATCTCTGCAGTCTAACTGGGCACCTCCCTGCTGATCTGGCTGAACAGTGTGACATCAGTAAAAGGGGCGGGAGGGGGATACTTTGTCATTGAATTATTCTTGAACTATAACTATGACAGAATTGAAATAACACTCTCCAAAGTCCAAATACTATGATGATTAATTAGAGCTGCTTTTATTATGAAACATTACTATCCCTTTAAGTGCAGGTACTGTATGTCATAAATAAGCAAGAAAACTGACATAGTTTTTGCCCTACAGTATGTAAGCTCATACCACTGAGGTACCAGTTTACTCAGATAATCTTGGGCTATCTACCCCAATATGATATTTCATGGTTTTCAAGGATTTCAATGTTTGAAAATATGTAAAAAAAAAAAAAAAAAAAAAAAAGAGTTTTGTATCCTATAGCACCATCTTCTGGTGATTTCGTAGCAAACCAGCTTTGGGGTAGAAATATAAGTGACCAGTTCCTGAAATTACAATTTTGTGTACTATACACTTGAAGAAAAAAAAAAATATATATATATTGCACATAGGTCTCCATAGTTTATTTCTCTTTATTGTGTGCCTGAAATGTAGAATGGTGCTAAATGGAGACAGAAAAGCAAATGTTAGATTTTTCCAGTTGCTAGATTTTATAGGAAGACCTATGCATAAAAAGTTACATTCTGGCATTTTAGAAAAGCGAGTTAATGCTAAACGTATTAGCAGGGCAGTATTTATATCCCAGGTGTCCCTAGGCAAGGCACTTTAGGTGCCTTTAGCTCCACCCATAGCCACACCTCTATTTCTCACATGACCCTGCCCCCAGTCTCATCCTGGCACAGAAAATATCCTTGGTCTATAACAAGCAAGGACAAAAAAAATGCTTTAACCCCTTGGATGCTGGAGAGATCTCCAATGCCTTGTTTCACTCCAGCATCCAAGGGCTTAAATAACAGTCTATAAAGGGATATAAAACTGGTATAGGGACATTAAAATTGCTCTGGCCACACCCACAATTCAGAATGTGGGTGTGGCCAGCACATCTGAGGCACCTCTTAAAGGGACAGTAATACTTAAAATGTAAAAAAAATGTGTTGTAGGATTTATCCCCCTGAGTAAAACAAGAGTACTCTCACTGCTGAAAGGTGTTTCATTCAAAAGTTATTAATTTTCAAAGTTGAATTTTTTAGGTGCAATTCCACAGTGGTCTGAAATTGTACAGTGGCGCTGTTGGTACAAGATCCTATGGACAGCTCTGGTCCCGGGACCATAAATCGCCATAGGATGGTGTAGCAACAGCGCCACTGTACAATTTCAGGCCACTGTGATATTGCACCTAAAAAATTCAACTCTGAAAATTAATAACTTTTGAATTAAACACCTTTGAGCAGTGGGAGTACTCTTGTTTTAATCAGCGGGATAAACCCTACCACATATTATTATTTTTTTTACATTTTAAGTATTACTATCCCTTTAAAATCTGGAGGGCTAGGCAGCTTCTTACTACCGGCCCAGCTTAGAAGCATAAACATTTGCTAGCGGAACAGAGAATCAATATACTTCAAACCAGCTGTTTGTCATTCTCTTTATTGTAATTTCAATAAGAAAACTTATTTTGCATTCTGGGTAACATCTTTTAGTCATGTCTGGGGATATCCATAAACCAGTGGTATCTTTTGAAAGTGCAGTGTCCACTGAAAAATAACAGTGTATGACGTGCAGGTTGTTTACAGAAAAACACCAACAATTGTCATTTCACTGCAAACTGTAACAAAAGTGTGAAAATATGCTTAGTACTTAGTAATTTCGGAAGAGTGGGTGAAAGAGACTTGGAGGGGATCCAGTCAGGATTCTGTGACAAAGTTCATTGATTTTTCAGCAGTATAGACTGGGACACCATAGAAGGTAAACAGGCCATGCTGGCCTCCTTCCAGAGGTGACTGTAGGCAGTTAAAGTCTGGGGGATGTGAAAATGTACAATGGAACATCACCTGTTTCTGTACTTAGGCTGTGTTAAATCACCTTAACCCTTTGCGTGCCAGAGGGGTACGCAGTGCAATGTTCTGGCATGCAAAGGCTTAAAGGTCTCTAATGTCTTCTCATTCTCTTTCCAGACTACTGAATGTGGCACTTATCCTGACTCTAGCTCTGCCCCCCCCCTTTATCCGAACACTCTTACCTACACCTCCCAACATTTCAAATGGTCAAAGAGGGACATTTTATTTTTGGTGGTGTTGCTGGGGGTGTGGCTGGTGGGCAGGGGTGTAGGAACCAGGGGGATGGGGTGACATCCCTCCAGGAAGTCATGCGGGGGATAGATAATGTAGAAATCCACTGTAGGCGCTAAGTGCACCGGTCCTGGGGGCGCAGGCTCTGGGTGACCGGCAGGAGGGAAGCTCACTGCACAGCACTCCCTCCTACCAGTCACCTCTTTGTAGCGTTGCTGAGCAAAGCGGACCAGGAGTAGAGGAGCTTCTGTATCTTCTACCCCGGTCTGGCAGGAAGCTGCTCGCCAAGCGCAACGAGCAGCTTCCTGTCAGACCAGGTAGAGGATCAGAAGCTCCTTTACCGTGGTCCGGTCGGCCACCCTACAAAGAAGGTACCAAGGGGCGGGGGGGCACAAAGTGACACACAGGGGGGCTGTTGGGGGCTAAGAGACACAGTACATGATACTTTTTTTGTGAGAAATTTCACACACACACTTAAAATTGAACGTTATAAACAGTTCCCAGTTTACTGAATAAGAATATACCCGGACAGTAAAAATGCTATCCCCCCCAGATTTGTGGGGGTTTCTACTCCACTGTGGGTGGGCGGGGCATTACAGAGAATTTTTAGGTTATTTCATGACCTATTGACACCTCTTACCGTAAAGGAATAAAACTGAATGCATTATTTAGAGCAAGACCAAAGTATTGTATGTACACAGACTAATGTATAAACACATATAGAAAAGTTTAAACAAATATTAATGTGAGTTTTATTGCTGTGGAGCAATTTGATACACTTCTATATACACCACACAGTCTGATCTCCTAAACACAGGGACACCAGGGCGATACACTTATATACACACCACACAGTCTGATCTCCTAAACACAGGGACATCAGGGTGATACACTTCTATATACACACCACACAGTCTGATCTCCTAAACACAGGGACACCAGGGTGATACACTTATATACACACCACACAGTCTGATCTCCTAAGCACAGGGACACCAGGGTGATACACTTCTATATACACACCACACAGTCCGATCTCCTAAACACAGGGACACCAGTGTGATACACTTATATACACACCACACAGTCCGATCTCCTAAACACAGGGACACCAGAGTGATACACTTATATACACACCACACAGTCTGATCTCCTAAGCACAGGGACACCAGGGTGATACACTTCTATATACACACCACACAGTCTGATCTCCTACACACAGGGACACCAGGGTGATACACTTATATATACACCACACAGTCTTATCTAAACACAGGGACATCAAGGTGGGAAATAGGGTTACCGGCAGAGCCGGTAATTAGCACACTGTAGCCAGTGCCGGTATAACTATTATACTGGCAACTGAAAAGCCAGTATTTGTGTGCGCTGTGCATCCTGGGATACCTTAGATGGTGCTGGATATTTTTTACGCTCTATGCAAGAGTAGCAGGAGGCTCATTACGTCTCACTAAACAGCCACGTCTCTATGATTACAACAAGGAGTGTCATTCACTGACAACTCAGTAAATTCGTACTACTATCTGCCAGCGGAATTCTAGTACTCGGGGAGGAGATGACGTGCCATTCTACGTCTGAGGGCAGAAGTTGTGTGCGCAGCATCCTGATATCTAATGGCGGAAGTGTCTTCAGTTTAGCATACCTGAATGTAAGTGTGGCTATGGTTTCTATGGAGATGGAGTAGTTCTTCTACAGGAAGTTGATGAGCTTTGGAGTCGAGGTAATGACTGTCGGTGAGGGCCAGCGTGTAAATTCAGCAGTTGGGAGGGCAGGAAAAAAAAATGGAGGAGACAGAGGGGCCGCAGGTAACTACAGCATCAAACACATGGGATATGTACATTCTAGACACCAGACAGGAATAGGGGTAATTCCATGGAGTATGCGATTTCCTAATGTGAAATGAATGATGTGGAGGCCCCTGGGAAAATAACACCATAGTAATCTCCTGCCCCTTCCCACCTCAATGGACAAAAGAGGCTGGGATCTGAAAGTAAGGGTCATTTGTGTTCTAAGATTAAGAACTAAGACTACTAAAAGTGTGTGGGAGCTCCTTAGAGGGACATGCTGGGGATGCTTGATATTCAAAGATGGTGGTAAATATGCTATTTTAAATTTTGTTATCCTTGCTATCTGCATCTCTTTTATGGGTTCCAATTTAAAGGGATAGTAAACCCCTCCCCCCAACGACTTGACGCCAAAATACAGCAACCATAGAAACATACTGAACGCACTTAGTCCCATCTCTCAAACCTTTGTGGTTTGAGAGATGTAAGGCAAGACAGACCTCCGGTCCCTCCCCCTTCTCATACGTCCGCTGTATAGCAGACGTCATGAGATCCGGCTTCCAGCACCAGACGGCGGCTCTGCAGGAGCGCTGTCATCTAGATATCTCCGTATTATTACTTCATGGCTATGGTCTATAACGTGTGCATGGCTTGCAAGCACATGTTGTAGACCATTCCTATGAAGTAATTATACGGAGATATCTAGATGTCAGAACTCCTGCAGAACCGCGGAAAGTCGGACGACCGGATTCTGCCTCTGACAGCTTTACAGCTCGTCAGGCAGAAGGGGGAGGGACTGGAGGACTGTCTTGCCTTACAGCTCTCACACCATAAAGGTCTGAGAGATGGGACTAAGTGCGTTCAGTATGTTTCTATGATTGTTGTATTTTGGCGTCAAGTTGTGGGGGGGGGGGGGGGTTACTATCCCTTTAAGAGACATGAATGTAGAAACTATTTGGAATGACTGTGGTGTGGATGTGGTTATCCCAGGGAGGGACATGGCAGGTATTCACCTCTCAACACTCTCTGAGGAGTTACAGGACTTAAAGGCTAGGTAGGTAGTGGTATAACAGAAACATGCTGGGGTCCCATGCCCCTCTGGTGGAGGCCTGGGGCATAATGGGCCCACTGGTAGTTCTTGAATTACACATGGCGCCTGCCACATACCCTTGTTATTTTACTAGTCATATAACCATTATACAGTGTGAGACACCCCAATCATGTTTTACTAATCAACAGGTAATTACAAAACTACACAAATATTGACACCCTGCCTTTCTCAACTGTCCACTAATAATCACAGAACTGCACTTACAATGTCTGACATCCCAGAATGTTCCACTGTTAATTACATAACCACAAACACTCTGACAACCCAGTCTTGTTTCAATCTCCTGCTGGTAGTCGCAGAACTACACACATCCGAGCCGGCCTTATCATACCCGGTACCTATAACGAGGAGCCTGAAGCTCAATTTTGTAGGGTCATGCAACATTGAGTGGTTCTGCCCCTTTTGTGGCTCCTCCCCTTTGTGGCTCCACCTTCACCAACAACTATGGCCAGTATTTTTTTTTTTTTTTTGAGGAAAAGGTGGCAACCCTAGTGGGAAAGAAGGATCTGGGTCTCAGAAAGGGGCTATCCCTCCTAAAGAGGGACACATGGGAGGCATACTTACCACCACCACCCCCCCTTTGCCCAGTATTTCCTATTCCCCCTAAAAAAATAATAACAAGAAAATAAAGAAAATAAAAATAAGAGTGCTACTTAGTTTAGCATCTTGTTGGGGGAGGGTGTGTGTGAATAGGTCTTTTCAATGCGTTGCGTACCCCTCTGGCACTCAAAGGGTTAAGAATTAGCCATTTTTTTTCTCCTTCTTACCAAAGGAAGTAAATGTGTACAATATCCCCCACAAGGTGTGATAGAGACAGCATGGTCTGAGTTAGCAGTAATATAGAATTTGGGTGTACGGGTGGGGATGTGTACAAGAGAAAATTAAACATACTGCCACTACATCTATTCTTATCAGTAGTGAGTGTACCAGATGGGGAACTGTTCAGCCCACAAGGAGATCCACAACTCACTCATCAAATAGCAAAACAGGCCTGCTTCTCACAGAGGCCTATAGCTAAATTCTGGCTTTAGAATTCCTTCATCTTATCTATACACTGGACTATGCTAAGAGGTCAGGCTTAGATCAACAGGACGTTATCTCAGGATTTATTGTCACCTTAGGTCAGTAATGCAGGTCCCCCAGGTTACCTCAGTGTGGGTTAGCCTCAGAAGGTATGGTTTCCAGAGGACTTGGCTGACTGGGGGCTGGGTTCCACCCGCTGAAGGTTACACATGGGGGCTGGCTGCATGGTGGTCCCATGGTGAGTGGGCAGAGTAACATCAAGAGACAATGAGGTAAGAGGATGGATTGGGGAGGTGTCAGTGTGAACAATCACCCACAAGCCGTCACGTTTGGATACGGAGTGAGCCATCTTGGAGGTGCAGGGTAGGCCAAGAGTGCCTGAAAAGTCCTGACATATCTTCACAGGGGAAGGCAAACGGCTGGGCACTGCTGCCCGGGCTGCTGGAGAGCTGGACACAGAATCCAAGGGGTTTCGCATACAGGAGGGGGGAGGCTCCTGCAAGGGCAAATAAGTTAAACCCAAATAAATAAAGCCGTGATTTAAAAAAAATAAATAAAAAAAAATTACTGACTAATCAGCTGACAGTCATCTGCAAGGTTGTACAAATATCAAGAAAGAAAAGTTTATTCTATATGGTACATGTTACAAAAATAAAGTATTTGGAGAAAGTCCTATCTCTCAAACCTTTATGGTTTGAGAGATATCAGCGGTTAAAGCTTCCCTTCTCCTTATGTCAGGTGTAAAGCTGACAGAAGGAGATCAGTGTTGGCCAACACGAGGAGGCTCTTCAGCAGAGCCGCAATAGCGATATTGGAAAAGAATTACTTCATTGGAACGGTCTACAAAGTGTGCTTGCAAACCAGGAACACTTTGTAGATCATTCCAGTGAAGGAATTCTTTTCAAATATCACTATTTCTGCTCTGCTGCAGAGCCGCTAGCTGGTCTCAGGACCGGGATCTCCTGCTGTCAGCAGAGCACTGACGTCGGGAGAAGGAGAGGGAGGGGGGAACTTTAGCGGAGGATATCTCTCAAACCGTAAAGGTCTGAGAGACAGGACTTTCTCCAAATACTTTATTTTTGTAAAATCTACCATGTAGAATAAACTTTTTTTCCGGCATTACTAACCCTTTAACATGGCACAACCTAAGGAACAAGAAGGCTTCAGGAGCGGATTCATTACAATGGACCACATCCTGAAAGTACAGTAAGTTAGAGAGGCATAATAAGTACAACCTTCCATTATGCATGGCTTTCATTGATTACAAAAAAATGCTCTGACCAACCAAGAAATAGATACAGCTTACATTAAAGGGATAGTAATGTCATAAAAAAAGTATTAACTATATGGTATATACAATAAAAAGAGAGTACTTGCACTTATTCGTATCTCTCAGACCATTATGGTTTGAGAGATATAGGAAAATAAAGTTCTCTGGTCCCTCCCCTTTCTGCTTGATGAGCTGTACAGCTGTCAGAAGCAGATTCTGTTGACCAGATGTGGCTCTTCAGCAGCACCGATATAACGATAGCTAAAGATAAATACTTAATTTGTAACGGTCTACAAAGTGTGCCTGGCTTGCAAGCACATTTTGTAGTCAGTTCCAGTGAAGTATTTATTTCTAAATAGTGTGATTTCAGCTCTGCTGAAGAACCTCTGTCTGGTCAAATGACTGGAATCTAAAGGTGTCAGCTAGATGGCAGACTTGAGTAAAACAGCCAGGAAAAGGTAACTTTAGCAATATCTCTCAAACCATAAATGTTTGAGAGATAAGACTTACATCAATGTTAATCTTTTTTTTAATGTCTACAATATTAAATCAACTTAAAATTAACCATTACTATCCCTTTAATATCATTCAATCAATATATGAAACTGCAACTACATCAATACAGGTCAACAATGATAAAGTCCAGATCAACATAGAATAAGGGGTCCAAGAGAAGTTTGGAGCATCAAATTCCGAACATAAAACATCATTGAAAGAGTAATGCACCTGAAATGGAAATGGGCAGACCGCATAGCAAAAAGACTTGATGGAATTATAATATATCTCATCATCACTGAGCACATACCAAGACACAAAAACTGTTTTAAGATCAATGAAGTAACACCTCCTTATAAGATCGCTCTCTCCCATTTCTATGGGCAAAAAATTCCTAATGACCTTTATATATTCTTCACGTACTCCTTGGTTCAACAGTTCCCTTCCTCAATCAGTACTGGTTGTCATGTCCACAGAGGCAGACATGGCAGCTGGTAGCAGGACCCCAGGACACAAACTCCACCCACTGCACAGATAATGTTAACCCTTGAACTCATTTCAAACCCACTTAATGGGTTAAGTAGGCTGATGCGCTCTGCCTGCTTCACTGTGAAGAGTAGGGGAGGAAGGGGGGTGGGGGAGCCAGCAACTGTCATGTCCGTCTACACGGATGACGGAGTCCCAAGTGTAGCCAACCCTGATCCTCAAGAGCTACCAACAGTGCACGTTTTCAAGATATGCATGAGCACAGGTGGACCAATGAAAGTGACTGAGCCACTAATTAATTCTCGTGTTCGATCAGTGATTCCAGAACAATGCACTGTTGGTAGCTCTTGAGGACCTGGGTTGGCTACTCCTGGCCAGATCGACTGAACATGCTCTATCATCAACAGAGGGTACAAGGACAAAATGCATAGGAACTCTTAGGATTATCAGGCAATAGTAATGTAAGTGGAGTGGATTGGAAGCTGTTAATTCTCCTTTATATTTGACGTGTCATCTTGACTTTAAGCTGGACTATTTGAAAACTTTATTTAAAACGGCCTGTGTGTTGTTAGCCAAAAATATGTTTTTCAAACACGCCAACTTGAATTCAAGACCCACTTTAAGGTAACAAGCAATGCTGAAACAGAAGCCGCTCATATAAAATCACGTTCCAACATTCACACACCTAGACGGAAACATCTCTATGCTTTCATAGAGCTTTAAAGGGATAGCAATACTTGTATTAAACTTGGTCAGTCTTCTTTATGGGTTTCGTTTTGTTTTGCACATAGTGCTATATTTGAATACTTACAGTTTTGTAGTTCAAGAGCTATTCAAGCCAAAGAGATCCCCCTCCAGCCACTTTCCTGTGTCACTCTGCCTCTCAGTCTGGTCCTTACGGAGCGTGTGAGGGACAGTCTTTAGTAAGCAAAAGGAAAATCCTACCCTCTTTCATCAAGGGGGACAGTGTTTTCCTTATACTTACTGACTGAAGATTGTCCCTCGCTGCATCTGTCCATCCAGTCCCACGACCAGATTCCACATCTAATAGGAGGCAGCCCGAAAGGGCGGGAGGGGGATCCTTTGATTGAACAGCGCTTGAACTACAAAACTAAGTATTCAAATCTAGCTGTATGTGTAAAACAAACAAACTAAAACAGACAAGACTCAGCCCTCAAGTTTAACCCCTTAAGGACCAACTTTTTTTTTTTTTTTTCCTGAATCCGATTCTGGCCTCCCCGAACAGCATGCAGCCGCACAGGGAGCCCGGAATTCCATGACGGTCCTAGACCCTTAACGGGAAAAGGGGTTAACCCTTTGAGTGCCAGAGGGGTACAGAATGCTTTGCAATGCATTCCATACCCCTCTGGCATTCAAAGGATTAATACAAGTATTACTATCCTTTTAAAGGAGAAGTAACAACGCATCAAACTCACACCACACACAAAGACAAGTCATAGAGGCCCTTTAGGAATGGTTTGAGATATTTAATCTTAAAATCACTCCTCATGTCCATGGATGCAACCATGACAGTTGTTAGGACCACACGACTGATCACCACACCTGGTAATTTTAACTCTTTAAATGTTTGCTTGCCAGAGAGGCATGCAACACATCACAAAGCAATGTGTTACACACACTGCTCTGGCACTCAAAGGGTTATGGACCAGAAGTGTGTGCAACTCATTGGTTTGCAACGTGTTGTGCACACCTGGTCCTTAAAGGGTTGGACTGGCTCATATACTCTGCCTGCCACAGTTTCATAACATTACACCAGCAACCGTCATGTCCATGGGCATGACACCCCCCCCCCCCACAAAAAAAAATAAAATAAAAAAATAAAATAAATAAAAAGACTGCTTGAAGAGGTTTTTACTTGGTGAATTCCCAAGAGTCAGGGGATTGTATGGGTTTGGTTTCAGCATGCCAGAGGGAAAACCGTTTTCATTTACACTCCTTGTTGTGTCTTATATAGTAATCTACAGCTCATGGCGACAGAGGAAAATGTATTTCCCTAGGTTGCTGATAAGCGGCACTTTAACCCACTGAGCACCAGAAGGGTGTGCAACATGTTGCATACCCCTCTGGCACTCACAGGGTTAATCTGTATATTGTACCAAAGGAATCTCTGCACTCGCTCTTCATATATTAATCAGGGTTCTTCTCCAGGCTCAAAAATAATCATAGAACATATTAAAACCGTTACTTTATTATAAAGTTAAAAAGCATACTGTCGGGAAGCGTCCGTCGTTTCAGTCCTGTCTTCTATAACGGTGTTGTCCCTGATGAAAGTCCAAGACAGGACTGAAACGTTGGACGCTTCCCGACAGTATGCTTTTTATCTTTATTATAAAGTAACAGTCTTAATTCAAGGGAGCTTGGCTTATTTTCTACATATACTCACAGGGTTAAGCCATTTTCCATTTTAGCAGTTAATATGGGGTTCTAAACACACTGGGCCTTATGTATAGAACTTATAAACGGCACAAATTAACATTCCCACTGATAGATATGTAGCTTTTAATCCTTGGAACTATAGAGGACTGTGTTACAATTCACAATTATGTGAAAAGGGAATTGTGTTTTTTATTCCCCCCCCCTTTGGTACTGCTGGTATATTATACAATTGCATCATGCTACCTTCTACACAATGCCCAGTGCTCTCTACCTGCACCCAGGGACAAAGTCTGAGAGCTGCATCTGCCTTATCAAAGGATCAAGAGCTCTGAGTTTGTGTCTCTATTTTCACAAGTCGACTGAGGACTAGGGAGAGGTAATCAATTATCTGACCTTCAGCTGTTGGGAACTACAACTCCCATCATTACCTGCCAGTGGCTGGGTGAAGATGATGGGATTTTAGTCCGCACAACAGAAGGAGATTCAACAATTTTACTAAACCAGGACTAGATGCAATGGATGGCAACCTGAGGCCATATCCCTATAACCCCAGCCAGCCAATGGCTGATTGGGGTTGACAGTAATTGTAGACCTAAACAGCTGGAGGGCCACAGGCTGCCTAGTACTGGACTACAAAGACAGGCTGATGTGTGAAGAAAATGGTACAATTCTGGGGAAAAGCAACAGCACCGGTGGGGAACAAATGAAAATTCCCACTGATTTAACCCTTTGAGTGCCAGAGGGGTAACACAATGCTTTGCTTCATAATGCAGTGTGTGCCCTTCTGACACTCAAAGGGTTAAATAAGAGTTGAATGCAAAGCAGTGTGAGAACTTCAGCATTCGAAAGGTTAAAACTCATTAAAATCACTGAGAATTTGGTGATTTTTTTTTTTTGTCAATGGTCCACTTGGTTTGCACTAGAATTGTACCACTTTTCCTAGTGCATGAGCCCTTACAGTAATTCACAGGTGCAGCTCATTCACAGGCTAAGCACTGCCAGTAGAGGGAAGCTCACATGCCTGAAAGTTGAAGGAAGAACTGTAATAGCCAGTTCAAGGTAATTATCCAGAATAAAAATACAAGGAAAGTCATCAGACAAAATAAACGTATACGGCTAAAGTACAAATAATTATAATACAGCATTACTATACCTTTTAAATACTGTTTAAAAGTACAAAAATACCCAGGCCAGTGTTTCTCAACTCCTGTCCTCAGGACCCACTAACAGGCCAGGATTTGACGATTTCCTTGTTAGAACACAGGTGAGTTAATCAATGTGAATGAGCCTCTGATCACCACACCTGTGATCTAGCAGAGAAATCCTTAAGTCCTGGCCTGTTAGTGAGTCCTGAGGACAGGAGATGAGAACCACTGACTTAGGGCCATAGTATACATTCAAAAGTGGAGCAATATTGGGGTAAACTACACAATAGGACAGGGCTGGAAGTTCAGTCCTAAAGGGCCACCAACAGACCAAGATTGAACCCTTTGAGTGCCAGAGGTAATCCAACGCATTGCCTCTCTGGCACTCAGAGAGTTAAGGATTTCATTGATCACACACAGGTAAGTCACAATGAATGATCCACTGATTTAATCACCTGTGATTAATCATAGAAATCCTTTCATCCTGGCCCTTGAGCACTGAACTTGGACAGCTCTGATATCCTAACCTATATAATAATTCGCTAAAACGTGTGTAACGACAGTCATGCGCAGCAGAGACTGTCCGTGCTGCGGCTGATACAGAGCTGGATGCTCTGTATCAGCCGCGGCACTGGCAGTCTCTACTGCGCATGACTACCCCGCGACCGGCTGGCAGTGGCACTGTGGCCCGTGTAACGGGCTCTTCAACTAGTCTTATAATATAAAAAGACTAGAATGTTTGTCCGATGCAGTCATGTGCAGTAGAGACTTCCAGAGCCTACAAAGCCTCTACTGCGCATGACTGCATCGCGTGCGCCGCCAGTGAGGCAGGGGCAGTACTCGGAGCAGGACTGGCCTGTTTACCTCACAGGGCCATGGCCAGTGTACACACGCTTTTACACTAGTAGGAAAATAAATTAATATTCTCATGGATTTAAAGGGATAGTAATGTTTCACAAAAAAAAAAAAACAGCTCCAATTAATCTTCATAGTACCCATAGAGTGTTATTTCAATTCTGCCAGAGTTGTAGTTCAAGAGTAATTGAATGATAAAGTATCCCCCTCCTGCCCCTTTTACCTAGTGTAAGCCACCTCCCCTCAGATGTGGAATCTGGTCCACAGACCGGACAGATCACAGGAAGGGACAATCTTCTTACTGTGATCATAAGGAAAACCCTGCCCCTTTGACAGGTTTTTCCTTATGCTCACTAAAGTCTGTCCCTCTCTGTGATCCATCCGGACAGTCTTGCTGCTCTGAGGTGAGCAGTGTTATATCAGTAAAAGGGGCGGGAGGGGGATACTTTATCATTCAATTACTCTTGAATTACAACTCTGACAGTATTGAAATATCACTCACCATGGCCCAAATACTATGAAGATTAATTGGAGCTGCTTTTATTGTGAAACATTACTATCCCTTTAAAAGGACCTTTTAACCACTTGAATGCTAGTGAGGCCTAACATTTTTTATTATGGCATTTGAAGGCAGGTTAGCGATACAAAGTGTCACTATCCCTGCAGAACGGAATGCTCAGTATGATGTAGTGCAGGCTGGCTTTTCTGCTGCGCACACACAGTGCAGCATTGTGACACGGTCCCACAGTATGGCCCTTTATTGATAAAACTGGAGTTATTCTGGAGGAAACCAACTGCACCATAAGAGAGAAGTAAAAAATTATTTTTTTAAATTGAATTGGGCTCTTAACTCCTTGAATGCTAGAAAGGTCTCCAATGCATGCGAAGCAAAGCATCGAGATCTCTCTAGCATTCAAGGTGTTAAAAAGCACTGTTGAAGTGTATTGAGATTTAGGAATCGTTATCTTGTCCCCTATGGTGCAGTTGGTTTACTCCACAATAATTCCAGTTTGCTTATATAGATATGGGAAAAAAATTCTCTGCAAAAATGAAATTCAGGAAGCTCATATATTTAAGTGTATTAACGGAGCAGTAATACATAACCCTTTGAGTGCCAGAGTGGTACGGAACACACTCAAAGGGTTAATACATCAAGATCTATAGTGCAGTGTTTATTCCCCTCAGTAAAACAAGGGAACACCCACTGCTGAGAGGTGTTTTATTAAAAAAATTATTGCAGCTCAAACCTGAATTTTTTTTCAGTTGCAATGTCGCATTGGCCTGAAATTTTACGATGTCGCTGTTGCTACACCATCCTATGGAGTTTTATGGTCAACTGACCAGAGCTGTTCATAGGATGGAGTAGTAGCAACAGCGCCACAAACATTTCAGGCCATTTAGATATTGCACAAAAAACAAAACAAAACAACCCCCCCCAACAACACAAATTTGAGCTGCAATAACTTCTGAATAAAACTCCTTAAAGGGACACTAATGTCCCATAAAAAATGATGCTTGTTTTGTACAGGTTTTAAAAAAAAATAAGTTATTTGACACAAATACTCTACAAAACAAGCATCATTTTTTATGGGACATTTGTCCGTTTAAGCAGTAGAAGTACCTTTTACTCAAGAGGATGAACCCTGCAGTATATATATTTTTACATATTAAATCCTTAACGACCCTTTGCTGTCATAGTACGTCAAGGGTTGATCTGACTGAACGACCCATGATGTACTATGACCGTCATGGAGTTCCGGGCTCCCCCCGCGGCTGCACACCATTCGGGGAGTCCGGAACCAGAACAAAAAAGCTCTGTGGTCCTTCAGTTGCATCGCCGCGACGATCGGCCGGTCGTTAAGGGGTTAAGTGGTACTCTCTCTCACAATAAATAACAGTAAAAAGCATAAGCAATTTCACTTTACATATTATTGTATTTAATTATTGACCCACTTTAAAGGGATAGTAATACTTGCAAATTACTAATCCCCATATTGTAGCTATTGAAACTGATTGCCCCCAGTGTCATCTCTCAAACCCTTATGGTCTGAGAGATGATAGCGCTCAAAGCTCCCCCCTCCCTCACGGAACGTTGACTGCAGGGGAAGCTGTCGTACGACAGTCTTATGTGTATCAGGCGGCTCTGCAGCTGGGCCGAGATCGCGTTTATAAAAAAATAATTCTTTCACTGAAACGGTTTTCTACGTGTGTTTGGTTTGCAAGCACGCGTAGAAGACCGTTTTAGTGAAAGATTTGTTTTTTTATAAACGCGATCTCGGCAATGCTGCAGAGCCGCCTGATGCAAGTAATAATGGATATCCCTGAGGTCAGCGTTCAGTCAGGGACGGGGGAGGGAGGGGGAACTTTGAGCGCTCTCTCTCAAACTATAAGGGTTTGAGAGATGACACTTGGGGAAATACGTTTCTTTTTAACAAAACTACAATACGGGGCTTAGTAATTTGAAAGCATTACTATCCCTTTAAAAGCACACTTTAAGCAAATCGATCCTTCCCTAACCGTATGAGTGCCAAAAAGGTACACAACTCATTGCACCGCAATGTGTTGTACATCCCTCTGGCACTCAAAGGGTTAAGCCATAATTGACCCACTTTTGTTTATACATACAGCCCAGCCTCTACAAGTCCATAATGGCTGCGTGCTGCGATATGTCCCAGGTGTGGTGTCTGCAGGAGAAATGCGAGCGGCACTAAACAAGGCAGGATTTTTATTTGCGAGAAGAGGTCGCTGCTTCACAATGGAATGATAACAAAAACACAAAAAAATAAAATATATTTATATAAAACAATACATAATTCTGTCCATGAGGGGTGGGGCAAGTAGCAGATGTGTCCGTTTTAAAATCCACGCGTCTGAGCGCTTACAGGTCCATTCATGGGTTCGATGCGCACAGCATCCCCCTTTCTCCACCAAGTCATTTGGGAATGATATTGAAGGTTTGTAAAATGTAAGCTTTTTTTTTTTTTTAATTTGGTTTGTTTTATTTTTTATAAAAAAAAGAAGCAAACAAGGAGCTTTCTTCTTAACCCCTGAGCTGACAGAGGGAGAAGCACACATTTGGCAGCCACGGAATCATGTGGGGGCACATTGGGGAGAGGCACGGAGATCTCTGTCAGCAAAAGTGCTTAACCCATTAAGGACCAGTGGTTCTGAGAGGTTTCCTTCCCATAAGGACTGCTTTGATCCTTGCCGATGCGCAGGTACACGTGACCTGTTGCGTGTATCGGCACGCCGCTTTGGGGCCTGAAAGAGATCGCTCCAGTCTTGGAACCATCGCTTTTAAGCCTCATTTTTACTTACAGCGTTCCCGATGGAGCACTGTAAGTAAAAAGTACATGACGTACTTTGACCGTCATCGGTCCTTAAGTATTTAAGGACCATGACGGTCATAGTACGTCATGTAGTCCTTAAGGGGTTAAAATCAGTCCTTGTTTAACCCCTTAAAGGAACAGTAAAGGCTCACAGCCAGCATTTCAGTTCATTTAGGGTAGGAGTATTTACTGTTCCTTTAAGACCCAGAGGTCTGTGCAAAAGCATAGCTTCACTAAGCATTACACACCCTTCTGGTCTTTAAAAGGTTAAAATAAAAACAGGTACACAAGAGTGAGAGGGTGATTCACAGCTGTAAAGGGCGAATTAAGACTATCCGTGTGGAGAGAGCAATAGCGTGACGGGGGATCCTGTCCATTTTTTTCAGGAGAGGTGGGGGAGGGGAGCTCGTCACAGCTTCACAGTTCCGGGTGGGAGGCTGTCATTGCAAAGTCTGTAGTACCGCAGGTCGTTCACCAAACGGTGGACACTCTGGGTAAAAGAAGGCAAGTCCTGTATGGAGAGATGGAAAAGAAAGAGGGTGAGAAAGGGCACTGATCAGACTCTTTAGATGCTAGATAATGTAGGGTACTAGCCTGCATAAAAAGTGGTATAGATGCATTGTATGCCAATATTATCCTACCTCTGTATAAATCCTTGGTTAGGCCTCATCTACAATATACAGTACCCTCTAGACTGTAAGCTCTCACGAGCAGGGCCCTCTGATCCTTCTGTTCTCCACATCTGATTGTACTATTTAATACCTCTGTATGTCTATTCCCCAATTGTACAGCGCTGCGGAATTAGTTGGCGCTATATAAAGAATAATAATAATAATAATAATAATAATAATAATAATAATAGCACTTTAGGCGCTAGTTCTTAAAAAAAAAAAAAAAAAAAAAAAAAAAAGATGTTGTTGAACTAGAGAAGGTGCAGAGACGTGTAACAAAACTGATAAGGGGATTGGAGGATCTGAGTTACAAAGAGAGACTAGCCAGACTGGGTTTGTTTACATTAGAGGATAGATATCTATGGGGTGATATGATTACCGTTTACACATATATTCAAGGTCAATACAAAGAACTAGCCAATGAATTATTTACACAAAGAGGTCATCCATCAACCCCTTCCCGACAACTGACTTCCCAGGTATGTCCCGCAAAAACGTACCTGGTAAGTCCGGGTCTCGGGGACTCGGAATAATTTTGTAAAATAAAAAAAAATGTACCACGGGCGTTAAGGTGACAGCAACGTACGCAAGCGGCTATCACTAAGGGGTTAATACTAGAGGAAAGGCAAAAGGTATGGATTCTTTACAGTAAGGGCGGTAAAGCTATGGAATTCTTTGCCTCGGCATGTTGTACTTGCAGATAATGCTACTGCTTTAAAAACAATGGATGCCTATCTAGCACAGAACAATACTGACAATTATGACAGATGGCTTCAAAGCAAATAGGATATTGATCCAGGAAAATATCTGACTTCCACAACTATGTTACTGTGTTACTATGTTTCCTGCCTAGTATAAAAAACACAAAAGACAAACAAAACAACACAACACAACACTGGAACCCCCCCCCCCCCCCCAATTCTGGGAGATGCTCCACTTAAGCCTTTCAGTGCCAGAGGGGTACGCAACGCATTATGCATTGCGTACCCCTCTGGCACTCAAAGGGTTAAGGACAATTGACTATACTGCCACCTATTGCCTACACAGCAACTTGCTCTCTATTGGTAATGTTGGGAGAGCTTGTGTCTTACGGTAAGTTATCTATACAAGTGTTAGTAATGACAACACACACATAGGGAGATGCAATAACGGGTTATAATGAGGAGATAGCTTCTCCAGCATGATAAACTCCTCAATTATTATTATTTTATGGATTCTACGCATTAATGTTTCTCAGGTTAGAGGCCTTTGTGCATAGATGGGCAAAACACAACCCATGTGCCATTTTTATAGTAATGTCCTATAATAACTTTATGTGGTATTGTAGATTTTAACCAAATAAATTATGTGCAGAAAATCCCACCTCTCAAACCTCTATGGTTTGAGAGATATTCGCATCTAAAGCTCCCCCTCCCTCCCCATCTCCTGATTTCAGCTGTAAAGCTCACAGCAGGAGATTAGAGTTGGCCGACTCGAGGAGGCTCTTCAGCAGAGACAAAATAGCGATATTTAAAAACTACTTCATTGGAACGGTCTACAAAGTGTCCTTGCAAACCAGGCACAATTTGTAGACCATTCTAATGAATTAGTTCTTTTTAAATGATGCTATTTTGGCTCTGCTGAAGAGCAACCGGACGGTCCCAGGACTGGGATCTCCTGCTGTGAGCACAGCGCCGACGTCAGAAGGGGGGGGGGGCTTTAGATGCAAATATCTCTTAAACCATAAAGGTTTGAGAAATGGGATTTTCTGCACACAATTTATTTATTTTTAATCTACAACACCACATAAAGTTATTATAGGACATTACTATCCCTTTAATCTGGCCCTTGCATCTGGATGGTTGTACATAATGCTGCTATTCAAAGAAAATTCAGCATCTGGCTTTCCCTGCCAAGGAAGCATGATACATTTATTACAAACTAAAAGTTTGATAGAAATATATTTGTATAGATATTTTGTATCAGAGCAGAGAGCCCTGTAAAATATCCTGCTTTCATAAAAAAAGTTCAGTGATCCTTTAACAACCAGAGGGGTGTGTAATGCATCCCTTTGGTCCTAATAGGGATAGCAATGTCAAAATAAATCAATAATAATGTGTATTGTAATTATAAAATTTTTTCTCTTCAATTTAATTGTTTACAATGCATAGTATCTTCTGAAAATCCTTTACCTTCATATTAGTCTTGTAAATTCAGATATAAGCACACACACACACACACACACACACACACACACACACACACACACACACACACACACACACACACACACACACACACACACCTTTTTATTACAGCATGCAGCATTCCCTCAGACTTTGCTTGACTGGACAGATCGCAACGAGGGACAATATTGTCTGTCAGGGTGGGCAGGGTTTCCCTTAAACTGACAAAGTAGGGCAGGGTTTCCCTTATGCGGACACAATCCTATCCCTCATTGCAATACGTCCAGACTGGCTTTCTGATCCGAGGAGACCATGACTTGCATAGTGAAAAGGGGTGGGAGGGGGAAATGTTCAATTGGATTTTCAAGGTGAATATGAAGTTATAGGATTTTCAGACGATAATATAGGTATAAGATTAAACTGAACAATTGTATGCAGATTTATTTTTTACATTATTACTCCTGTAAAGGGTTACATGCATCTATTGTACGTACAGCCAATCTTCACGGGTTCAGATTGGGTAACGTGTCTCTCCAGGAATTGTAGTCTGAAAAATGACATGTTGCCCACCCTGTAGTAGGTAGAATGTTTTCCTTTTCAAATTTAATTGGCTGGTTATAGCTTCATGCAACTTTATATGCAAATACTACAAATAGACAGTTTATTGATGCAGAGGCCTCTCACCCGCTCCATCTTGAAGTTGCGGGCGAGGACGCCCTTCTGACTGGTGTCCAGGCCCTGGCAACCTGTGAGAAACTCTGGCAGAAAGGCAGAGAAGAAAGTGCTGAAGTCCACAGACGCCATATTGTAAACAGCGATGCCAATCTCTTCCTGCAGGAGATCGTGGGACTTGTGGATTAGAACCTGCAGCAAGACGCTGACAAATTGGGGTAGCATCACAGCCCGAAACAGCTTCTGTGAGGGGGAAGGACGACTCAGAATTAAAACGATGGTAAGGTTTTTATCACAAGTTAAAGGAGCAGTAAACTTTTTTTATGAAAAAAAAAAAAAAAAAATATTATATATATATATATATATATATATATATATATATATATATATATATATATATATATATATATATATATATATTTTGTAGGGATTTTCCTATTGTGTAAAATAAGGGTACTCCCACTGTCAAGAGATGTATATTTCCAGAGTTATTACAGTTTAAACACTTTTACATTAGCAGTGGCCTCTAGTGGTCAAATTCTAATTAGATTTCCTGTTAGATTCTAATGGAGAGGAAAGTCAGAAAAGTCAGAGACATACAGTTCTCCACAGAATGTGATAGAAACTGCCTGTCACTTCCTGTCAGTTAGAACTATCAGGAAGTAAACACAGTAAATTCACTTCCTGTCAGTTAGAACTATCAGGAAGTAAACACAGTAAATTCACTTCCTGGTTATTTGAACTGCTATAAATTTTGAATAAAACATCTGACAGAGATGGGAGTGACATTGTTTTATTCAGCAGGAAATGCTCTATAAAATATGTGTTTTCATAAAAAAAAGTGTACTGCTCCTTTAAACAAGGGAACATCCACTGCTGAGAGATTCAGGTTATTGCAGCTCGAACCTGGCGAGCAGACTGGACTAAGCTCTCCATAGAATAGCAAGAGCCCCGCTTGGTGACCAGACAGAAAACTGCAGCTTGATATAAAAGTCTGAACGGAGGTCATTTTTGACGAATCTTCTAGCAGACCAAAAGTACTATTGTTTTACTAGGTGGGAAAAGTCCTGCTATATAATTTTTCTTAATAAAACCTTTTTAATTACGATTAACCTATTGAGGACCAGAGGAATGTGCGATGAGCCGAATATACCCCTCTGGTACTCAAGGTTAATTTGCAATTGCTAAACTCCAACGAAAGCTACAAATTCATCTTAATCAACCACAATTCAGCAGAATGGTAATGTTGGCTGGACCTTCAATATGCTGTCCTGCTTCTAAACCATCTCCTGTGCGGTTATTTACACCATACACAGTAGTGCAGAAGAGATCACAGAAATCTTAAAGGGATAGTAATACTTCGTTTTAACTTTATTTTATTTTGTAGGCATTAAAAAAACATGAAGAACGATATAAGTCTTATTTCTCAATCCTTTATGGTTTGAGAGATATTCACAAGCAAAGTTTTCCCCTCCCGTTCCTTTTACCTAGTGTAAGCCATCTCTTCTCAGATGTGGAATCCAGTCCATAGACCAGACAGATAACAGAAGGGGACAATCTTCTTCCTATGAGAACAATGAAATCCCGCCCCCCTTGACAATATTTTCGTTTTTTTCTCTTATCTTAATTGAAGATTGTCCCTCTCTGCAGTCTACCTGGGCATCTCCCTTCTGATCTGGCTGAGCAGTGTTACATCAGTAAAAGGGGCGGGAGGGGGATACTTTTTCACTGAATTACTCTTGAACTACAACTCTGACAGAATTGAAATAACTCTCTCCAAAGCCCAAATACTATGATGATTAATTAGAGCTGCTTTTATTATGAAACTTTACTATCCCTTTAAATGGACAGTGCCACCAATGATGTAATGGAGATACGTATGGTAACATGTTAATAGGAAAATATAAACCATAACTGTGTTACTACTTTTGTGCTTACATTTTTATTCATATAGTATTAAAAAAAGTTAGCTTCTTATGTTTCTGTGGCAACCAGAAAAGTCTTTCCTCTTAATTTCTTCAAACCCCACTCAAATCTTCAGGCTCGCGCAGTTCCTAAAGATACCTTTTAGTGGAGTCAGCTTTTGATCATCACTGAAAGGCTTTAACCCCTTAATGACCCTAGATGGTCATAGTACATCATGGGTAAATCTGACTGAACGACCCATGACGTACTATGACCATCATGGAATTCCGGGCTCTCCCTGTGGCTGCACGCCATTCGGGAAGTCCGGAATCGTATTCTTAAAAAAAAAAAAAAAAAAAAAAAAAAAAAAATGCTCCGTGGTCCTTTAGTGACTGCCGCGTGCCTGCGCGGCCTGTCGTTAAGGGGTTAAAGGAAGAAAGGGGGTGGGGGAGGAAGAGGAAACCAGCTGAATTTAGGGGGCCCGGAGAAATGCAGAAAATAATAAAAATGTACAGATAGTTAATAGTATTGTGACACCACTTACGAGTCTCAGAGACAGGGTTCTAAATAATGCATTTATTAAGAAAAGTGCCCACCCATCAGCTAGGGGTCTCTGTACCCTTAAACAAAAAGCAGAGAGGACCTTCTGCAGATAGGGGCAAGGAGATTTTGGAGTGCTTGGTTACAGGATACTTAGGGAGTGAGGTTCAAAAAGTCATTGTTGTCAGATCGCAAGGACAGTATTTGAAAATGTGTTATAAAAAATTAAAAAGGTTCATGATGAATATTGCTCTTAAAGACAAATAAAATAAGAGACCTTTTTACAGCTTCCTAGTTATATCTGCTAATAGTAATTTAATAGTTCTTCAAGTTTAGAACATGTTTATTTTTCTTAAGGGGGGGATGGGGGACGTATATACATTTTAATTTTTTTCCTCCTGAAACTGCCTTACAATATGTGGTTAAACCACGCCCACTTATAAGACTGCTTTTTCCCTTTGACTGAGATAGCAGAATTACAGGCAATTTCAGTTATCACAACTTTTTGCACGTCTCTCCCTTTGCATGTTAATCCTCATGTTGTACAGTCTGATTAAGCAGAGTCTCACCTTGTGGTACAGTTTGTGTTTGCTGTTGAGGGTCTCAAGGTAGCCGAGATTTTGTCTGAAGATATGTATATCTGGCTGTAGAAAGGACTGACCAAAGGCCTGAGGAGAATGACCAACATGGACAAAGATTTAAAAGAAAAGCAGAACATCAGGCTTTTGTTGAAACTGACCTCCAGTAAAGAGTCCAGTTCAACATGTTACACTACCAACAGACACCTCTCAACACATCTAGCCCTCTACTGTGTCACGTATTCATTACTCAATTCCCTTCTCTATGTGTAGCCATATGACCCTATTAGACCCTCCTTTCTTGTAGAATACATTAACTAGCCATTCTGCTGATGGACAGAGCCACACAACTCTGCTAACACCTTCCCTATTGTCACATGCTGCTCTTACACATCCTTTCTCTACAGAGCAACATGCTTCCACCTAGCTCATCTCCTATTGCATCACACATTCACCATCCAATCCTTCTCTACATAACATAAAACCTCTGCTCATCCACATATTATATAATCACCAATCAATCCTTCTCTACACAGAGTGGCATGAATTTGATAGCACCACCACTATTGTGTCACACAGTTACCATTCAATCTTCTGCTTCTCTACAGAGCTGAATGATCAAGCTATCTTCTGCCCTACTGTTTTATACATTTTCCATCCAATCACCTTTCCTCCAGTGGCAAGCCTATACTAGCTCCTCGTCTATTTTACCATAAATTCACCATCCAATACTTTCTCTTCAGGGCCACAACCCTCTAACACCCACCATTACTGTGTCACATATTTTCCATCTAATGCTCTTCTCTAGAGAGTATCATATGCCTCCACTAGGATTTTCTATATTGTCAGTTACATTCTCTTGTCTGCAGTTACACCTCTCCTTCCAGATCTACACAGATTACCCTGACCCTCCAGATAGCTTCCTCCAAGGACAGTATATTGTGTTTTGGACTTTCTTCCTATAACCCTGTCTACTTGTTCCCAGTGTCCAGAAATCACCATGGTTCGGCACTCACCTGCATGACCACAATGAACTGGGCTTGGTTCTCCATGGGTTCATCACCCCCCTCCCGGTGGACACTGGCCAGAACAGATGAGCGGAAGAAATACCTCCAGTTGTGGTGCAGAAGCTGGAATAGCAACTCAAACAATTCGGCTTTCACATCCGGAGAGGGCCGCTGAAGAGCAGGGAGAGAGGAGAGGTTAGGGAGGGAGGGAGGGAGGTATGGAAGAACCCTGGGATGGTAAACATTAACCCTTTAAAAGGACCAGAGGGGGTGTAACGCATTGTGAAGTTGTAGTCCAACAACAGCTGGAGCTCTGCAGATAGCCCACATCTGCATTTAAAAGAAAAAATTGAATAAATATTTAAGAAGAATAGGTCTTTGTGAAGCAGCACATTAAAAGAAATAAAAAAAATAAAATAAAAATAATAATGAAGTACAGGTGGTGCCGCAGGGGATACATGAACCAGGAGACTTTTCAATGAAGTGCCCTGCATCCTAGTAGGCAGAGGTTTATCCCACGATCCCAGTTGTCCCCAGTAGGAAGCAAGTAGTTAACTAAGCTCTGTAAGGATTTTGCTGTCCTCAGTCTATAGAGAATGGGTTTCATGGCCCCTCCTTACCTCTGCAATGATTGGGTAGAGCTGCTCCATGCACAGCGACAGGATACTGGGCAAGAAAGGCTTAAAGGCCTGGCCAGGCTCCTGCACTACAACTTGGAGGATCTTCAAGAATTTCTCCACCACGTGGCAGCCTGCGCTGCCCTCTTGCAGGATGCTCTCTGCCAGTTGCTCCCTATACAGGATGGAAACAAGAGGCTGAGGGATTCAAAACATTTATGTTCTTTTTTTTTTTTGGGGTGGGGGGGAAGACTAATAAAGCACAGGTCAGTGAGCTATTGTTATCCTAAAAGGCCCCACACGTGGCATACGGTTAAACTTTGTATACAAAGAGCCACATACACAAAAAGGTACAAATGGAGCAATCCTGCTCTGCAGAAAGCGCTGATATTCTAGGAGAAAGGACTGCATGCGGCTATCTTAAAAAGAAGAAAATATGGAGTAAGCTAACAACTATAGTGGACAAAACACATTGCTAAAATTTGCAGATTTTAATGAGACAAAGGGATAGTAATACCTCAATCAATCTTTAGATCCGAGTATTATTTATTTTAACATGTTGCACTATATACAGTTACTTACAGATTTGCAGTTTAAACACAATTCAAGACAAAAGTTTTTCCCCTCCCGCCCCTTCTGGGAATGTCACACTGCTTCTCTGTCTGGTCCGGATGGAGAGCGGCGAGGGACAATCTTCAGTAAGCAAAAGGAAAATCCTGTCTTCCTTCATCAAGGGAGGCAGGGTTTTCCTTATACTTACTGTGTGAAGATTGTCCCTCGCTGCATCCGTCCGGTACCACAACCGGTTTACAAATGTAATGGTAGGCGGCCAGAAGGGGAGGGAGGGGGATCTTTTACTCTTGAATAGCTTTTGAACTACAAATCTGTAAGTGACTATATATAGCACAACATGTATAAAGAAAAAACAAACAAACAAAAAACAAACAAACTGTAAATAATACTCTGAGCTAAAGTTTAACCCCTTAAGGACCCATGACGGTCCTGGATCGTCACGGGTTGCTATCCCCTTAAGGACCCATGACGGTCCAGGACAGTCATGGCTTAAATGATAACAGCATGCACAGAGGCACGCTGCTATCATTAATTCCAGGCTGAGACTGAGCGCTCCGAGACCGGGGTGTTCAGTCTGAGCCCTTCTTGCTTGTGCCGGTTCATGTGATCGCCGTAGCAGCAATCACATGTACCGGCATTCTGACAAACACAGACAACATGCAAAGCATGCTGACTCTGAGTGTCTCGTCTACCTCTGTCTCCCTTGCTATCAAAGTAAGGTAGAGAGGAGACACCTAGCGGTAAAAAAAAAAAAAAATACAGCAGCTGGGGATATTAACCCCTTCACTGCTGGTGCAGGAGGCTGGCTAAATGCAGGTCAATTTTTGACCTGCAATTATATACTTAAAAAAAAAAACAAAAAAAAAAAACAAAAACACAACAACAACAACAACATATAATTAAACAATATTGCAAGTGATTGTTGTGGAGCCATGTAATACACTTATATACACCACCAAATGTCAGGGATAAAAAAAAAAAAAAAAAAAGTGTCAAAATAGGGTGGGAAAAAGGGACATGGGGATTTTCACCCAGGGGGGACAGTGGCCACTTTAAACTGCGCATTTCGTAGGTATGACTGACCGGTCATACTTTTCATGCAGTCTCCATAAAAATTTTACCCTTTGTGGCCAATTGATCCCAAGAGAAAAATCAAAAATGGTGTTTTGTTTTTTTTTTTTTTTTCCATAAAGTAAATGGTGGGTTATCCACATATGTGGGGTATCAAAAGAAAGCCCTATTTGTTCTTAAAAAAAAACAAAACAACAAAAAAAAAAAAAAAACCCAAAAAACAGTATATAATTTATGGGGGTGGGATAAAAGACTGAGGGAAAACACTATTGAACAAAGACATAGTCAGAAAGGTCAGAACTGCTCCGGTCCTTAAGGGAAAACTACCTCCCTTAAGGGGTTAATGGAAGTATTACTATCCCTTAACTCCTTAAATGCTAGAGGTCACCAATGCATTCTGGAACAATGATTTGGAGACCTCTCTAGCATTCAGGGAGCTTAAAACTGCACTTTAATCATTGTGAAGTGAAGTTGGTTGAGCTCCAGACATACATCTCTCCAGCTTGGTGGATACAGCCCTAGAACTTCCCCCTCTTGGAACGGTGCCTGGTAAGTTAATCCAGTAACGGCTAGAAGAATCTCCAGAAAACCACTAGCACAAGAGAAGTTAACCCCCTGATTACCTGGTGAACATGTTGAGAAAGGTCTGAATTATTTGCTCAGTGAAAGGAGCCCCCATCTGTACCCGCAGTCCTTGGAACAGAGCCAGGAAGAAGCTGAGCATTTCTTCTGTGACGTCTACAGGGAGAGAGAAGGGACAGTTGTAAGAAATTCACGCACACCCTGTCTTAATAGCAGGTGGAGAGAAATGCTCTTATATTATCCTATGGAGCTCATCACCACCTTCCCTCAGACTTGGTGAAAAAAGGCTCAGTAGAACATTGTCAGAAGTGCATCACTCTGGACACTTTATAACTGAAGTGAAGGGGTTAATGACTTTTTAAAAGGGCAGTAAAGCATTACAATGCCCTCCATTAGGAATGTACACTTTGGAAAGATTGGACTCTTGAATAAGACAAATCCTGCACTTCTAATTAACCCTTTGAGTGTCAGACGGGTGTGCAACGCATTGCTTTGCAATGCGTTGCGTACCCCTCTGGCACTCAAAGGGTTAACCACTTGAATACAAAGCATTTCTCAAGGTCAATGGAGAAATCTTAAATCCAAGGGGCTAAAATTAAAACAGTACATCAAATAAAATTCCCTAGTAAGTGTTAGGCAGTTCAGATAGCTTTTACTGTGATCATCCCTCCCCGTATCAGTGATGCATTTTATAAAGCCAAATGGCTGACTCCCAGGGTCCCATAACCAATGAAATTCTAAACACTTTAGTGCTCCAACAACATCTAAACAACACCTGCCAATAACGTCCATGTTGTGAATACAGGAGTTCAAGCCACGGTTATATGTGAAGCTTCAGTACCAGGGCACTTTATTACTACTACTGTACTCTAGTAAATAACCCAAGGCTCCAGTTACCTGACTGGTGAATGTATGCAGGAAAGAGGGAGAGAGAGAGCTGGGCTGCCTCCTGCACAGACTGGTAACAGATCTGCCGAGACTTGGTGCCCTCTCCGGAAATGTTCTCCACAATGTCCCGTAGAACCCCCAGAGACTGACAGATGACTCGCTTCGCTGGAGGAACAAACAGGAGAATCAGAGAGGATGAGATGGGGCAGTGGTTTGTAGAAGAGCAATGGATATGACAAAGGGAGAACATTAACAGGGCAATGGCAAAAGAAGAAAGAAAAGTGAAGGTGGAGTTGCAAAGGGTTAACCCTTTAAAAAGTAGAGTGTGCAACACATTGTTTTGAGATCCGTTTCACTCCCCTTTGGGTCCTTAAAGGAGCAGTAAATTTTTTTTTATGAAAAAATATATATTGTAGGTATTTTCCTATTGAGTAAAATAAGGGTACTCCCACTGCCGAGAGATTTATATTTCCAGTTATTACAGTTTAAACCCATGGGTTTTTTTTTGTTTTTTTTTTTACATTAGCAGTGCCCTCTAGTGGTCAAATTCTAATTAGATTTCCTGTTAGATTCTAACAGAGAGGAAAGTCAGAAAAGTCAGAGACATACAGTTCTCCATAGAATGTGATAGAAACTGCTGAGTCACTTCCTGTCAGTTAGAACTATCAGGAAGTAAACACAGTAAATTCACTTCCTGGTTATTTAAACTGCTATAAATTTTGACCTTGTTTTATTTGGCAGGAAATGATCTGTAAATACGTGTTTTGTTTTTTTTTTGTTTTTTTTTTAATGAAAAGTTTACTGCTCCTTTAAAGCCAAACTTTCACCTTCTATAAAATTGCCCTCCAATAATTAGGCATATGGTGACTAGCGTCATAATAGTTCTATTACCTCTCAGAAGTACCCGATTCTGAAGTAATCCTTAATCTTCGGAGAGTGACGTCCATGCTTCTTGCTTTTGTGCAGACTGCACACCTGCGCCGTCAGTCCCTTCCGGTGCCTTATGGCACAGTGCAATGCCTCCTAGAAGAGACAGAGACTGACAGCGCAGACGTCTCTAAGACAAGATGTCTGTGCCGATGTCTGGCTTCCTGTCTCCGAAGACTAAGGATTACTTCAAAATCAGCTACTTCTGAGCGCTAATAGAACTATTATGATGCTAATCGCCATATGCTTAATTATTGGAGGGAGACTTTATAGGTGGTGAAAGTTCTGCTTTAACCCTTTGAGTGCCAGAGGGGTACAGAATGCATTGCTTTGCAATGCATCCCGTACCCCTCTGGCACGCAAAGGGTTAAAGGATATGAACGTATGGGAGGAGAAAGGAGCCATCCTTTTCAGGTACTCTGCCTCCTAGTAGGAGGAGCTATACCCCCCAAAGTTGCTGTTTCCCCCAATAAAAAGAAAGATGGTAGAACGAAGAAATGCAACAAGGCTAATAGGAGAGGGTGGGAGGGGACATACAACTCTGAGCTCCCCTGCCTGCTAGTGGGAGGCATTTTATCTCAAATGGTTCCGGTGTCCCTTTAATACAAACACAAGGAGGTGGGAGAGTAGAGAAGAAAGTGGGAGATATTAGTGGGAGAAGATTCACCCTCAAGGCTTTCTTCTCCCCCAGAAGGACATTAGAGAAGGAAGGAAAGTATGAACACAAGGGCAATACAATGAAAGAGGTGGACATGGCACTTACTGGCCTCCAGCTGTCCTTTCCTCTGTGGCAGACTGCTGCCTTTAAGATGCTTGTATTCCCTGGTTAGGGCACTTATCAGGTTGGCATGATGGCTGGAGCGCTCCCCCCACTGCTGATCTCCCTCAGGAACACTGGGCCACGGTAACAGGAGGACATTGGAGAGCGCACGGCAGAGCAGTACCTGGGCCTGTGGAATGGAAAGAAGGCAGCCAATATTAACCCCCATCATGTCAGCAAAGTCCCTTCGCCAGAGAAGTCTTATACTTCTTCCTATAACATGGGTGGGCAACATGAGGCCCTCCAGCTGTTGTCAGGCAACACCTCTCATCATCTACACTACAAATGCCATCATCCAAGATGGCGTTTGTAGACTACCAACAGGTGGAGGGTGTTACATCACTTAATCTTGTACTTGAAGGCCTCCTACTACCCGTATCGTCGGTCCATATCGCAGAAGCTACAAAGGAGCAATTTGGAGTAAAAGAACTACACCATAGGGGCAAATAAAAATTCCAACTGATTTAAAGGTTTTTTTTTTGTTTTGTTTTTTTTTTTAAAGAAAAATAATCTAAATTAAATATGATAGGGTTTGCCTGCTGAGACAAACAAGGATACTCCAACTGCTTTTAGATTTTTCCTTCAAAACTTGTTAGAGCTCAAAACAATTTAAAGGGATAGTAATACTTCAAAATTTCTATCCCTTATATTGAAGCCTTTAAAAAACTGAATTAAATGCCACCAGCGGCATCTCTCACACCTTTGTGGTTTGCGAGATAGCCGCTTTTAAACTTCACTCTCCCCTGATGTCAGCGTTCTTGCTGCAGCAGGGGAATCCGTTCATTGAATCAAGTAGAGGCTCTTTAGCAAAGCCAGATCTCGTTATAGAAGAAACGATCCTTCACTGGAACGGATTTCTACGTGTGCTTGGTAACCAAGCACATGTAGAAGACTGTTTTAGTGAAGGATCTTGTCTTCCATAACGAGATCTCGGCTCTGCTGAAGAGCCTCCGCCAGTACCGGGACCGGATTTCCCTGCTGCAGCAACAACGATGACGACAGGGGAGAACGAAGTTTAAAGGCGGCTATCTCGCAAACCATAAAGGTTTGAGAGTTGCTGCGGGTGGCATTTAATTCAGTTTTTAAAGGGCTTCAATATAATGGATAGTAATGTTGAAGTATTACTATCCCTTTAAATCAAAGTAGTAACACGACAACTGTTGTCCAAAAGGAGAATGGCTTCTTTTTATTGCATTCTATGGGAGAGCTTGAGTCTTCGACTACAACACTTCATGATAAGTGAAAGGAGCAGCACTGCGTGGTTTCCACTGTAGAAAGTTGAAGTATCCTTGCTGCTTTAAATTGGGTTTTAATGTATCCAAACACTAGAGGTCTCCGCTACAATTCGGGGAGTGGGGGCGTATTAACATTGACACAATAAAGGGTAGTGCTTGGGTTCAGCAGTGTGTGTTCATTCTAATTTATGATGATGTGGATTCTATTGCAATCAAGGGAGAGCAACAGTCAGTGGGCAGACAATGTCCTAACATGAACTGACCACAGAAATGCTATATTTGTCTTTGCTGTAATAAATTTTGAACAAGACATCTGGCTGTAAAGTGCATACTCTTTATATTCAGCTATAACATCCCTAGAATATGTTTTTGGCTTTAATTATTACAGTTTAACACTAAGTATCAGACAGGCACACACTTTGTTCCTTCGCCATCAGCTCACTTACCTCCTCTGGTAACCTCTGTGCAGAGCTGTCCGTGACGCGGCTGAACACTTTCTGTACAGCAGGAATGTTTATCAGGAACACGGGCCGCACTGTGGTGGCTATGGACACCAGTAAATGGCAGGCAGACAGTAGTAACTTCTCTTGTACCTGAGCAGATGGAAAGAACAATCAGTGGATCACACAAACAAGACTAAAAGTGTAGCCGTTCTGGAGCAAACCAACTGCACCATAAGGAACCAATAAAAATTCATTTTGATTTACATGGAGGTTTTAAACCTCTAAGTGTTAAGGAGGTATCAAACACTCTGCATTGAAGGGGTTAAAAACACCATTTAATTTATTTTCCTACAGCACGACAGGTTTGTCCTAGAATGACTCCACTTGTCTTTCTGGCTGCTACAAGCCTACAACATCAGCAATGTCTGGTCTCCTTCCCCCCGTATTTTACCTTGGTGCTAATGAGAGGAGGCAAGGCCTCCATTGCAGTGGAGATGATCGAGATGAACTGCTCTGGGTTCTGCCTCTGCACCTCGCTGTAGTAACGAGCCAGCCAATGGGAGTAAGCTTGTAACGCTGCCAAGGACTGGGCGTGCCTGCCAGACAGAAAGGTAGCAAATAAGATACAAGAGGGGTTATGAACTAAAAGGTGTGATAAACAGGTGATAAAATGGAGATAACTTTTCCAGTTATATTATGTCTCCAGTTCCTATGTTATTCTATAGAGCCAATGCACGAAGGTCTTTCCCACTTGAGAAGTCTTAGTGAATGGGCTCCATAGAATAACACAGGAACTGGAGAAACTATATCACTGGAGAAGTTATCTCCTCTATCAGACCTTCATGCATCTGCCCCAAGGAGTCGTTATTTCAGTACAGCAGTGTTTTTCCACTTAGTATGCTGTTGGCACCATCTTTGAGTGCAGCTTTGTTTCCATGAAGACAACAAATCTCATAAATATACATCAAACTAAATATTCACATTTTTAAGTACAATTTTTTTTTTTACTCTAAGACCTAAGAATAAATATACACTACTCTCAAGATTTTGTGTTCACTTAGTAATTTCCTTGTTTCTGTCGTGGGAGCAGCTTGACCATATGGTACGTAAGAATTGCCCATCAAGCCAATCCTAATTGTGGGAGGTACTTCAGGAAGCAGTGGATGGGCAGAAAGCCACCAAGCTATATTGTTAACAACATCACGAGGTTGGCACATATATATGCTTTGTTTGGGGTTCTGCCCAAAGCTTGCCACACTTTGGAATTTAGTAATAGACACACTTCAAATTGAGAGAATGCAACCTTCTTAAACCAGGATTTTCGCACACATTACCACTTCTCAAAATGGATTCACAGCAGCAGGAGCTCTCACAACTAGGCAATTCATTACTGCGGCTTGGAAAGAACCCACTTCCCCGTCCCAGGGCTCTAGAACAGTAGTAAGTCAGAGTCCAGGGACGGGGCAATGGGTTTTTCCAGGCAGCTATGTCAAAGGAAATAAAAATAGAGAGTACAGAAGGGCCAGGGATACTTACACATCAACCAAGTCTGGTTTAAGCACAGATGGCACTGCAGTCTCCATATTGTACAGCTTGATCTGAGAGCCATATAAAGTGACTTTCACCAACCTGAGAAAGGGGAGAGAAGTGAAGTGACTAAATAAAAACTGCAAAAAGCTTACATTACTAGTGTTATTTATTTAAGTGGAGATGATCTATTTAAGCAAGGCTGGATTTAGATCCCAGGCACCCCAAGGCAAGGCACTCTAGGTGCCCTAATCTCCACCCATGAGCACCCTCTCACTCCTCACTTGACTCCACTCCCATTCTGTTTTCTGACAGAAAATACCCTTGTCCAATAACAAGCAAGGAGGAGAAAAACAATGTGGGTGCGGCCAGCAGAGCTGAGGCACCCCTCAAAATTTGAAGCCTTACGCAGTTGCCTACTCTGCCTATTGGGAAATTTGACTCTGCATTCAAGATATGTTCAGTTAATTTTAAAGAGCATTAAAAACTGCCTGTATGTTGTACTAGACATGTGTTTTTAATAGAAATAGTTTTGGGGAAACTAACCTTTATTATCTGGTGGCACTTTAAGCCAATTAGTTTATATGCTAGGCCAATAATACCATACACATACTGCACTTTGGTGAAAGGTGATCGGTTCTGGCAGCCTCAGAAGGCTAAGGGGGAGGAGCAAGGCCATTACAGGACAGGTTATTAAATAATTATGCAGGCTGTGCCACTCAGGTCAGACAATTCAGCTCTGCTGGGGTTCAAGAGTTGCTCACTATTAACCCCAAGAAAAATCTGTAACCATTACAATGATTGAAAAACAAAAGTCACAAAGGTAAAAGGTTTACCTGTCACTTTAAAAGCAATTTCACAAGCAAATAAAATCTGCCTATATGTTGTAGCAGACATTTTTCGGTAAACTTTTTCCTTTTTTTGTGTTTTTTAATTAACCCTTTGATTGCCAGAGGGGTTCGCAATGCATTCCATACCCTATTGCATTCAAAGTGTTAACCTTAATGTTTCAATGACACTTTATGCTAATTTCCTCACAGTATGACAATTTAGTTTTGGTGTCCAAACTCATTTCACTGTGCTATTAGGATACCCCCCCCCCCCCCAACACCAGAGTGCACACTCTGCCTAGATCAATTCATAGCACAGTGCTCGGCCCAGCCCAGAAACCAATTAGCATAAAATGCCACACCAACAAAGGTTCATTTCTTAAAAACTATCTATATTACCAATATCTTGTATAACATTTTGGCAGTTTTTAACTCCCTTTAAAAATTAACATATCTAAAGCAGATATGTCATTTTAGGATATCTTTGACCCTTCGAGTATCAGAGAGGTATCCAGTGAACTGTAACTCAATGCACTGGACACCTTTCTGGCACTCAAAGGGTTAATGAGAAGAAAAATAAATTTATAGTGAAATGTCCATTTTAAATTGCCAAACCTTGCTGATTATCAGGGACATTTAATGACGTAATACACTACTGAGCTTCCTAATAGTACAATTAGGCTACATGGTGCACCAATCGTGACTCAAATGCCACATCGTTTGGGAACATGGCAACACCCCCTGCGCACGTGAAGACAGACAGACAGACGAAAGTGATTTCAGCCATGAAGTACAAGTATGTTTGGGGACATATACGGAAAACTAAAGGCGGTACAATACTGGAGATCTATCATTTAAGGGGTTGAAAGCCCCTTTTAAATTCATGGAAATTTAAGGAATTTTTAATTCGTCCCCTATGGTGCAGCTACCTTGCTCCTGAATTGTACCTCTAATTTTTTGAATACCGTTAGAAAAGGAGGCTAAAACAGAGTTCTGCAGAGCATCTTCACCTCTCTACCACGGTCAGCGCATCATTAAACCGGGCCTCAAACACGTCGCCAATGAAATACTCCGCAAGCCTCCCCACTGCCTGCAGAAGGGAGCTGAGATCTCGCAGGGAACAGTGTAACCGCCTACAGTCATTCTCTGCTGTAACATTCAGTCGCTGGTCTGCAAAAGAGGCAACAGAAGCAGGATGGACACAGGGGTATTAACAGATTTTTCAAAACAGCTTCACCTGTCCTTTCGCAGCTTTGTAGATCATTTTAGCAGGTAGCTGTGCATCTTTGAGAAAACAATATGTGAGACGTTCTGAGCAAACCAACAGCACCAGAAAAGGGGGAGAGAGAGGGAGAGAGGGGGAGAGAGACAGTGTGTGTGTGATTAAAATGCCAAGTTATTTAATTAACCCTCTGAGTGCCAGAGATGTGCCCAATGCATTAAGGAATGTGTTGGGTACCTCTGACACCCAAAGGGTTAATTGATGTTTTCAGCCCCTTGACTGTAGTTCAGTTTCCCCCACCCCCATTGAATAGTTGGCTTGCTCCAGAATTATTCCACTTTTTCATTGGAATCAGTTAAAAACCTCTACCTCTTAAAGGGATAGTAATACTTAAAATGTAAAAATAAATATGTTGTAGGGTTTATCCCCCTGAGTAAAACAAGAGTACTCCCACTGATGAACGGTGTTTCATTCAAAAGTTATTAATTTTCAAAGTTGAATTTTTTAGGTGCAATATCACAGTAGCCTGAAATTGTACAGTGGCGCTGTTGCTACACCATCCTATGGAGGTTTATGGTCCCGGGACCAGAGCTGTCCATAGGATTGTGTAGCAACAGCGCCACTGTACAATTTCAGGCCACTGTGATATTGCACCTAAAATTTCAACTTTGAAAATTAATAACTTTTGAATGAAACACCTTTCAGCAGTGGGAGTACTCTTGTTTTACTCAGGGGGATAAACCCTACAACATATTTGTGTTTACATTTTAAGTATTACTATCCCTTTAAGGGGTTAAAAGTCCCATTTAAATTAATGGTAATTTCTCTTTCTATGACCTTCCCTAGTTAAGTTGGCTTTATCCAGAACTGCTTGTACTGCTTTCTGCATAAGGCTTTCTAACAACTCCTCCAACAACACTAACCAGTGGGTGTGGTTATATAGAATGCATTAAACTGGACAGGCCTTTTAAAGGGATCGTAATAGCACCATAGAGGTTGAGCTCTGATTATTACATACAATTTTTTGAACATTTTGCACTATATATACACTCACTTCTGTAGTTCAACTGCTATCTTAGCTGAAAACACCCCCTCCCACCCCTTCTGGCTGCCTCCCATTGAATGTGGAATCCGGTCGAGGGACAAACTTCAGTCATTAAAGGAGCAGTAAACTTTTTTTTATGAAAACACATATTTTATAGAGTATTTCCTGCTGAATAAAACAAGGTCACTCCCACTGCTGTCAGATGTTTTATTCAAACTTTATAGCAGTTCAAATAATCAGGAAGTGAATTTACTGTGTTTACTTCCTGATAGTTGTAACTGACAGGAAGTGACTGGCAGTTTCCTTCACATTCTGTGGAGAACTGGATGTCTCTGACTTTTCTGACTTTCCTCTCCATTAGAATCTAACAGGAAATCTAATTAGAATTTGACCACTAGAGGGCACTGTTAATGTAAAAATATGGGTTTAAACTGTAATAACTCTGGAAATATAAATCTCTTGGCAGTGGGAGTACCATTATTTTGCTCAGTAGGAAAATCCCTGCAATATTTTTTTTTTTTTTTTTTTTAATGAAAAAAAATATAAAGTTTACTGCTCCTTTAAGTATAAGGAAAACGCTGCCCTCCTTGACGAAGGGCAGTATTTTCTTATGTTTAATGACCGAAGTTTGTCCCTCGCCACGATCCATCCGGACCCGCAAGAGCAGATCAGTGACGCGGCCAGAAGGGGAGGGATGGGGATCTTCTCAGCTAAAACAGAGGTTGAACTACAGAAAAGTGAGGAACTATATATATAGTGCAAAATGTTCTAAAATTTGTAGAACTCAACTTTTATTGTGCCATTTCTATCCCTTTAAAGGGGCCAATGGACTAATTCAGTATAAATAGCATAACATTATTTTTAACTGCGCAGTTTTTTTGGGAGTGGGGCAATGTAAGAAGTGTACATACCGCTTCCACTTGTGACGATACACTGCTGCAGCCCCAGGTACACATCCAGGTTTTCCTGTAATGCAGCAAACTGTCGGAAGAGAGTGTAGAGAAAGGCAATGTAACGGATCTAGGCAGGAGTGAAAAATGGTTCTACTGTAGTTGTATGGCATCTCCAAACTTAAAGGGATAGTAATACTTTATTACTACTATCCCTCATATTGTAGGTATTTGCAAAGTAAGTAAATAGCACCCAGGTTCATCTGTCAAACCTTTATGGTTTGAGAGATAACCGAAGGCAAAGTTCCCCCCTCTCTCCCCCTTCCCTGCACTGTACTGACTGCAGGGGAAGTCAGTCATACGACACGCTTGTGGCTCTGCAGCTGAGCCGAGATCCAGTTAGTGACAAAGAATTATTTCACTGAAACGGTCTTCTACATGTGCTTGGTTTGCAAGCACATGTAGAAGACCGTTTCAGTGAAATAATTCTTTGTCACTAACGCGAGCTCGGCTCTGCTGCAGAGCCGCATGATGAAAGTCAGACCGGATATCCCTGCAGTCAGTACAATGCTGACTTCAGGGAAGGGGGGGGGGGAGGGGGGAACTTTGCCTTCGGTTATCTCTCAAACCATGAAGGTTTGAGAGATGAACCTGGGGGCTATTAACTTATTTTGCAAATACTGACAATATGAGGGATAGTAGTAATAAAATATTACTATCCCTTTAACAAAATGTAGGGTGTGTATATTATGTATACTTTTAATAGTGTGCACACACACACACACACAGTGCCCCCACCCACCCCTAATCCCCCTTCATGACTGCATAATAGTGTGCATCAAAGAGAAGCGAGTGAATGTGACAGAGGGTTATGACCATCTACCTACTGCTGACCACACACTATATTTATAAAAAAAAAAAAAAAAAAAAAAAGTGAATATACATAACTTGCTAATTAAAATTTATCGGAAGGACATACGTAAAGTAACAAAAAAGCCGAAAACATAGAAAGCACCAAATAGACCCTTTTGTTCTTAACATCGCATCACAGACTTTGATAAAGTGGTGTTGAGTCACAAAATGTGTAAGCGTTGGAAGCCTTTTATATATATATATATATATATATATATATATATATATATATATATATATATATATATATATATATATATTTTTTTTTTTTTAAATAAATGATTATCTGATCAAGAGTATCCTCCGCCTGAATCTTTTCGGATCACCGGACCAGAGCGAGCATCCACTGTGGAAGTTACCCAAATGGAGACGTATTACCGATCTCCGTCTGCCAGAAAGTTAGACCGACTGATATCAGTGGCCTAACCACAGGAGCTTAATGTGAATTTTATATACTGGTGTCCTAAGGAGATTACACTATTTGGCACTTTCTATGTTTTCTGCTTTTGAGATATTTCACCACTTGGGAGCGCATGTACACCTAGAGAGAGAAGCCTATAAGAGCATTGGTAGTAAGATCAAGATCCTGCTACTGGGGGTAGTCAATATTCCCAGAGGTCTATGAGCTTGTTTTGGCGTAAGCCATCAGCTAACCAATTTACTTGTTAGTGCGCACATAAAGGGTGTTGGTGGTCCAGCACTGTTCCAGCTGATATGTACAGTGGCGCTTCCCTTTGTTTTGTCCTCTACACCTAGAGCAGGTGTCCTTCAAACAGCCGTTTATCTGCATTCAGGTATACTGAAGCCTAATGTTTTTTTTGTGATGAGGGGTGTACTAGTGGCAGGAATAAACAGAGATCACTATGCACCAGAAACTGCAGATATACAAAGGAAGTCTACCAAGTTAAATGAGTTAAAACAAACTGATGCTCTGATTTCTACAGTAAACTTCCTTTTATCATCTGTGCTGCTGCACAGAGAATCAGTTCTAGCTGTCTGCCCTGATCGAATGGTAATGAAGCACAAGATTCGTACAATGTGTCATTCTTCCTCTAAAGAGAAAGGCAGAGGTTATGTCAGTATAGTAGCTCTGCTATATGTGTACAACCTGCCAGCCCCAAGAGCCATTTAAGCCCACGGCCCATATTTTTTTCCATCTCTGCAAGAGAGAAGGAGCAATGAATTATCACAACCTGACAGTGACCTACAAAAAACCCATAGAATTTGACTGCAGATAAGAACCATTTGGCCCATCTAGTCTGCCCATTTTCCTACAGTAAAAAACTCAAACCTTTTTTGGTCCTTGGTCTTTTCTTAAAGGGATAGTAATACTTTGTTTTATCTTTATTTTATTTTGTAGGCATTAAAAAAAAAAACATGAACGGTATAAGTCTTATCTCTCAAACCTTTATGGTTTGAGAGATATTCACAAGCAAAGTTCCCCTCCCGCCCCTTTTACCTAGTGTAAGCCATCTCTTCTCAGATGTGGAATCCAGTCCATAGACCAGACAGATAACTGCAGGGGACAATCTTCTTCCTAGGAGAACAATGAAAGCCGTGCCCCTCTTGACAAGTTTTTCAGCTTTTTCCCTTATCTTAATTGAAGATTGTCCCTCTCTGCAGTCTATCTGGGCACCTCCCTTCTGATCTGAGGTGAACAGTGTTACATCAGTAAAAGGGGTGGGAGGGGAACACTTTGTCATTCAATTACTCTTCAACTACAACTCTGACAGAATTTAAATAACACTCTCCAAAGTCCAAATACTATGCTGATTAATTAGAGCTGTTTTTAGTATGAAACATTACTATCCCTTTAAGTTAAGGACAGCCTTAGGCCTATCCCATGCATGCTTAAATTCTGTCACTGTATTAACTTCTACCACTTCTGCTGGTAAGCTATTCCACTTATCTACTACCCTCTCAGTGAAGTAAAACTTACATCAGGGCTCAAAATTTCCACTCGCCACTAGCCAATGGCGAGTGAAAATTTAGCCCTGGCGAGTAGAAATTCAGCCCTTGTGGGTATGTTTTGGCTTGCAGTGGCGAGTAACTTTTCAGGTCTGGCTAGTAGCAAAGGACTTAAAATTAAAAGCCCTGCTTACATTACATCTAAACCTGTGTCCCTCTATTTTTAGACTATGGCATCTTGTACTAACATTTTTACTCCTTTGAAATCTACTTCTCTCCTGCACTTTGTTGAATCCCTTCAAGTATTTGAATGTGTCTATCATATCCCCTCTCTCTCTCCTCCAAGCTATACATGTTCAGATCCTTTAGTCTATTCTGATATTTCTGTTCCTGTAAACCAGTCACCATTTTAGTAGCCCTTCTCTTAATTCTCTCTATAGTATCTATATCCTTCTGGAGATGGGGTCTCCAGTACTGTACACAATACTCTAGGTGAGGTCTAACTAGAGATCTGTAGAGTGGCATGACCACTTCCCTTTTTCTGCTATACAACCCAGAACCCTGCTTGCATTCCCCCATCGCTTTTTTACAACAAACAAAAACAAAAAGACCCGGACTTATCAAGTTGCGGAAGTGGCAAAAAAAAAAAAAAAAAAAAAAAAGGCTGTTTTTGAGGAACTATGAGCCAAAATAACTTTCCCTGACATGTTACAAGTGGAAAAGTGAAGGCAAGTGTCCCATGAAGTTTTGTACCTGCCTATGAGGGTAAATATTACGGGCGTTTATGTTTCTCTCCTCTCTGTGAAATAATATTATGAATTATCCCCCTCATGCCCCTTTTCACGAATCCAGGCCCCCTCCCAATTCATCTGAAGTCCAGTCGCTTGACCGGACAGAGCTATGAGGCCCAATCTGCCTCCATTCAGTATAAGGAAAACTCTGCTCCCCTTGACGAAGGTGGCCAGGTTTTTCCGTATACTGAAAGATTGTCCCACGTTGTCATCTTCTTGCAGCTCCAAGGCTTGAAGGGTGACGTAAGTATAAGGGGCGTGAGGGGGGATAATTCATAATATTTCACAAGTTATATAGCGAATGCAGCATTAATAACATAACAGATCGGTTGTATGCACAATAAGAAAGAATTGCAGCGTTCTGGAAATGTGAACAGTACTATCCCTTTAACTAGGCAAAGAAGTTGTAATAATTAACTAAAGTTCCCCTTTAAATTTTACTGACTGTGCCAAATGCCTGTAAACAAAAAACACACAGTGAGTGACAATTGCATTAAAGGGACAGTAATGTTTCATAATAAAAGCAGCTCTAGTTAATCATCATAGCATTTGGACTTTGGAGAGTGTTATTTCTATTGAGTCAGATTTGTAGTTCAAGAGTAATTCAATGACAAAATATCCTCACCGCCCCTTTTACTGAAGTAACACTGCTCAGCCAGAGCAGAAGGGAGGTGCCCAGGTAGACTGCAGAGAAGGACAATCTTCAATTAAGATAATGAAAAAACCTAAAACACTTGTCAAGGGGGGGGCAGGGCTTTCAATGTTCTCATAGGAAGAAGATTGTCCCTGATGTTGTCTGGTCTATGGACTGCATTCCACATCTGAGAAGAGATGGCTTACACTAGGTAAAAAGGGCGGGAGGGGGGGGAAGCTTTGTTTGTGAATATCTCTCAAACCATAAAGGTTTGAGAGATAAGACATATCGTTCTTCCTGTTTTTTTAATGCCTACAAAATAAAATAAAGATAAAACGAAGTATTACTATCCCTTTAAAGAACACGAACATCTAAAAAATGAACGGATGTTCTACAAACCTAAATACAGTATACCCTAGGCATCCAACATTCGGACCATGGGCCAAATGTGGTTCATCTGTCCCCATGGTGTGGCCCTCCTGATATTTATTTTTACCAAAAACTTAATTAGCTGGCACACATGAAATAGTAGCCAGTAAGGCCTAACCAACTGCTAGTACTTTTACAGTTCTACAGTTGTCTGTTAAACCTTTGAGTGCCAGAGGGGTATGCAACGCATTGCGAACCCCTCTAGCACTCAAAGGGTTAAATAGCAGTATTGTCATTGACTTGATAAATAAATCCATATTTTTGAATAGCTAACAGGCTATATTCACCAATGTTAACAATAACATTTTTATGTGGTTCATGACTGTGGGGGGGGGGGGGAGGGGGGGGGGAAGACAAAACTTGGTTGCCCCTATATTATACAAATATCTGTAAAAATCATCTATAGGTTTTCACAGGTCTAAAGTCTAACCGTACACAGGCTCTCTCTGTGAGGCTCCCATTACCTCTGCCATCTTGATAGGTGTCTTAGAAGCAACAATGTTTTAGTGTCTGCCAATAAGAGAAGAGAACGCATCCGCTTTTCAGAACAGAAAAGCGGTGGGTACAAAGCTCATTAAATTAAAGTATATAGTACAGTCTATGTATGCATTAAAAATGCAAGTTCAGGATTAGATTTTAGGGATCTAAGATAAAATGGCTAACTTTTACAGCAGATTGCTAGAAGTAAATGATATTTAAAGTTATATTAGCCAATTTAAATGTAGGTGTTCGTGTCCCTTTAATAAAACGTTTACAGTACATTTTGTATGTTGCAGAGTGAGAGAGGTGAAGGAGCACGAGCATGTGATTTGGGTGGAAGCATCAAAGATAATTACCAGTGTAGTGAAGGCGTGCGTGGGAAGAAGCTCCATGATCTTTGCAACCACTTCCAAGCTGTGACGCAGGTACCTCTGCCATTCAGTCTGCTGCTGTAGGACAGAGCACCACATACAGGTCAGTAGGCACCCCAGCGGGTATTAGCAATACAGTCTTTAGGGCCATATTCAATAATCTAAAGGTGCAATTATGGAGCAAGTTAGCTGCACTTCAGAAGAGAAAGGGATATCCCCACTGTCTCAAATGGGCCTTTCAATGGTAGAGGGAACTTCAATATGTGCAAGACCTCTCCAGCATTTAAGGGGTTAAAATGCCCAATTAAGTCAATGGGAGCAAACGATGTGGATTTTTTTTTATTATTATTTAACCATTATGGCACAGTTGGTTAGCTTCAGAGTTGCACATCTTTACCATATAGAATAAGGAATGTAACCATTTAAGTACTGTGTTGCAATGCGTTGGATACCTATTTAGTGTTCAAAGGGTTAATGTCACATTCCAAAAGAGAAGTGGAGACTTTTTTTTGGGGGGGGGGGGGGAACCAACTGCGCCATACTTTAAAAATACCCCATATTCCCACTGACTTAAATGAGGCTGGGAAAAAAAAAAAAAAAAAAAAAAAGAGAGAGTCCATTCTACCACTGGCATATCCTTATTACTATCTTTAAAAGGATAGTAATACTTCACTTTTACTACCCCCCAAAAACTGAATTAAACAAGCCCAGCGACATCTCTCAAACCTTTATGGTTTGAGAGATATCCTGTATCAAAGTTCCCTTTCCCCTGACGTCAGTGTTCTAGCTGACAGCAGGAGAATCCGGTCCTGGAATCAGCGGAGGCTCTTCAGCAGAGCCGGGATCGCGTTATGGAAGAAGAAATCTTTCACTGAAATGGTTTTCTACATGTGCTTGCAAACCATTTCAGTGAAGGATTTCTTCTTCCATAAGAAGAGCCTCCGCTGGTCCCATGACCGGATTTCCCCTGCTGTCAGCTAGAAAGCTAATGTCAGGGGAGAGGGAACTTTGATAGAGGATATCTCTCAAACCATAAAGGTTTGAGAGATGTCGCTGGGCTTGTTTAATTCAGTTTTTTAAGGGCTGTAAGATGGGGGATAGTAAAATTGAAGTATTACTATCCCTTTAAAGCCAATTTTTATTTGTTCCCCATTGTGGGGGGGTTTTGCTGCAGAAATGTTCCACAATTACCTTATTGCACATGCAAATTAAATCCAGCAAACAAAGGAGTAACATTCCCCCTGCCCAGTCCCTTACACCCAGGACCCAGCCCCTTCCTTACATCATCATCCAAGGTTTCATCATCCAGTTCCTCCAGCTGCGTCTGGTTGTAACGGAACTGGATTCTGTTCAGCACCTCAGTCAGCAGCAGCACTAGAGCGTCCTCATACCTGCGGCCATGAAGGAAGATGAAGATCAAACAAACCAGGAGTAATATTTAAAAAAAAAAAAAAAAAAAGGTTAATCCTTTGAGTGCCAGAGGGGTACGCAAAGCAATGGCGCTCAAAGGGTTATGGTAATTATCCACAACAGAGGAGATGATGAGCGCAACAAGAGAGCGAGCACACGCAAAACAACTTCCCAATGCACTGGGACCTCATTAGCATTCCAGGACTTAACCCTCTGAGTGACAGAGGGGTTATCAACACATTGCTTTGGAATCCGTTATGTACCCTCTGGCACTCAAAAGGTTAAAAGCTCCATTAAGAGGGTGTTTGAAGAACTTGTGTTATTTCCCTATGGTAACAGTTGGTTTAACCCCTTAACCCTTTGAGTGCCAGAGTGGTACGGAAGTCATTGCAAAGCAATGCGTTCCGTACCCCTGTGGTACGCAAAGGGTTAAGGACCAGCCGCTCGGCCGACAATTAAGGACCACAGAGCATTTTTTTTTTTTTGTTTTGGAATCAGAGCATCCCCATATAGCGTGCAAGGGCCACTGAATTCCAGGACGTACATGTGCATCATGGGTCCTTTAGGCAATGTCCACCTCATGACGTACATGTACGCCATGGGTCCTTAAGGGGTTAAGAACTGCTCATCTTTTTTGTGGATAAGACCCTATGTCTAGCTAGGCAGGTGTGGGAGATCATCCATATACTTATGTCAATTCCAAAACCCCTGTATTGGTGACACCCTAAGGCTGCCTGTGTGGTCCTCAAGTCCACAAAGGGATACATATCATCGATAAAACTCTAAACAGGGACTCAAAATAAATATTGAACCCTTGGACGATACATAAATTCGCCTACTGCCCTCAGGAAAGTTTTGTTTTTGGGTTTTTTTTTTGGGGGGGGGGCTTAAATGGAACTGGCTTCAATAGGTTTTGCATTCCACTGCACACCACTCTGGCACTCAAAAGGTTTAAAGTAAAGGGCAACAGTCTTTTTCAAAATTGTCACCTGTGTTACATCTCTAGCACCCAATGAGTTAATGTGGAACAGTTTACGTGCAAGAGGCCGAGTGTGGATGTGTGTTTTTGGGGTGATAATAGGGTGAGTTCTGTTGTACAGGATGTTACGTCTCTTCCCACTATATATGTAATCTTTAAAACAGGGGTGGGCAAACTGTGGCCTGCCAGCTATTGTTGGACTACGATTCCCACTATCCCTAGCAAGAGGTGCATTTTCGGCTACACTCCCAACATAGCACTGCACCTCTCGTCACCTTCAGAGCTTCGCTACGACTACTCACCTGCTGATAATGGTCTCTTTGTCTTCTAGCCTATTCCGTATCTTGTTGGTTAAATAGTCCAGAAAAAGTGCCCAAATGTCCAGACAAGACAGGTAACCTTCATGTGTTGGCTGCAGGGAAAGAATGAGAGATCAGTCATGCATCCCGACATCCAAGAGCTGCATAGAATTGTTCAGATCTTTCTATTTAACACTTTGCGGGTCAGATGGATGTGCAGAATCTGATGCATAAATAGTTGAAAGAGATATTTTTCTTCATTATGGAAGAAAAATGAAAATGAAGATCTAAGATATACCTATCTTTATTACACGCTATAGTTTAGTATACATAAGCACACTGTGGCACCACTGTGGTAGTATACCATGTAACACCCTGGGCACGCACTGAGAACCCTGGGGATGGTGCCCCCCAACACCCACATTTTTCTCTCCCTTCTGCCACTGTGGAGAATAAAATGTCCATATTCATGTTAGTCTTGTCCAGCTCACAGACAGCACTGAAACATTAGTCAAATCATCTCTATACTGCAGAAGAAACACAGCCACAGACATATATTTCAGCCTTTACTGGGCCCTTGTCAGTGAGGTGAGGCCAGTTCCCACAATACACAAGGAGAGCCTGGGATACTTTCCCACTTGGAGACACAAAAACCATGAGATGTTGTGGGACAAACCTGGAAGGCACTCACTGCCTTTCCTCCTCAAACAAGCTTTCTATGCACCTGGAAGGCCCACTCAAGTCACTGAACTCTGGGTGGAGAACAGGAGGGTATGGGAAAGCAGTGAGCACCTTCCAGGTAAGGGAAGGTAAACTATACATTCTACGTGATCATTACTACGGGAGGAGTTTTGACACCGTCCACAAAGTATGGGGGGGGGGGGGGGGATCCCAGAAGGGATCCCTACTTAGCTAAAGGCTACATCATATTAAAAAGCCTGGATGGAGACACCTTCCTATCTGGGCATCTCGGCTCATCCAAAACAATTTTTTTTTTTTTTTTTTAACAACTGCACATAAGCAGATAAAAGGGAAAAAAATCTCCTGCAACATTATATTAAAAAAAAAAAAAAAAAATCAGTAACTTCCCCCTCAGAGACATGCAAAGCGTCACGGACATCTCTGATAAGTGCTTCACAGCCCTTACAAACTTCATCTTATAAATGAGCAGGAGTAAGGAAAGTGTGGTCCTCCTCCTCATCACAACCAGTCTGCCCCTCCTCAAGGAAAGATTAGTCTCCGGGAGAGAGAGACAGTTTGTTCTCATGCCTAGAAGAACAAAGCTTAGTTCCTAGAAGAGGCAAGTGAGTCTGGAGCCAGTTTATGCACAAAAAAAAAAAAAATATTGGAGAGGAAGACAGAGCAGTGAGACCTTGTAGCCCAGCAAGAGGAAGAAAAGTTAACAAGGCCTGAAAACATAAGATCTAACCCAGACTGTTCCACATGAGCCCCCCTGTAAGGGACCTGCAGGTAGTTTAGCCTTGCAAAGTTAGCAAACAAAGAGCAATAATAGTTGAAGAAGGAGTTGGGATGGAGTGCGTGACGCCATTTAGACCCGGAAGACTCCCCCTGAGTCCCCCCAGAGTATAAATGGGAAAAGCAATTATACACCGTAATAACTTTTGAATGAACAGTTCCCTGCAATGGAACACCATTTTTCTCAGCAGTAACACTTACAATGTACATTTTTTTCCCCAAACATTACTATGAACGAGAGGGAACGAGAGGGAAATTCCAAGGAAAGCAGAAAAACACTGCCATAGATTTAAATGGGGCTTTTAACTCCTTGAATGTTAGAGGTGAATGTGGTGGAGATCCCCCTCTAGCATTCAGGGGGTTAAAAGACCCATTTAAGTCAACGGCACACTTTATTTGTTCTCAGTGGTGCATAGTCTGTTTTCCCCAGAATTACTTCATTTTCCTTGCACATATGGCCAGCAGACTTTCCTTGGGTTCTGTTACAAGATCTCAGCATATACAGGACACAGTTGGGTACCTGGTGAAATGTGTATTTAAATAGCAGCGCCAAGAATTCAACCACAGGGAACTGGGCGTTGGACTCTATCCTCCGCAGGTGGACACTGACAAAGAGCCGCAGGAAATCTGTAAACTTCTCCACGTAGCTGTAAGTAAAAAACAGGACCACGCTTTAAGTTACCCCAGAGGTGCATTTTTGAGACATGAAAATATTAACCCCTTGAAGATCATAGGGATGCGCAATGCACTGAAAAGGAATGCCTTGCACACCCTCTGGTCCTGAAGTGGTTACAAGCAGATTAGGTGCTATCTGGCCAGGAAGGAGGACACTGGTCCTCTGCTCATCATTAGCTCTTTGAATGCCAGAGGGATATGCAACAGATTGCGAAGCAATCCGCTGTGCACCACCCTGGCACTCAAAAGGGTTAAAGGGACAGTGGCTCCTAGAGCACGGGAGCTCAAATCTGTCCTCAGGCGCCCCTTCCCCGCCCCAACAGTGCATATTATCAGGATCTCCTCAATTAAACACAAGTGAATGTCATTAACTCAGATCCTCCAGAATGATTGAACCACTGAGTAATTCACCTGTGTTCATGTGAGGAGATCCTGAAATCCTGCGGGGGGGGGGGGGGTTGCAGGTTTTAGCATCCCTGTCCTAAATGGAGGATACATACACACACGCACCCCGACACTCATATGTGGCATCTCAAACCTAAAAAGAGATTTTTTTTTTTTTTTTGCGGTTATTTTTACCATTATCTAAATGTTTCCGTGGTCTCTAAATTCAACCAATTTCCTTGATATCTCCCACTGATGCCCAAAGAAAACCCAAAGAAAGAACATGGAAGCAACAGAATGCATGGAGAAAGCTGGGTGGCATCTGGGCCTCTGACATTCCCAGTGGAGAAGAGAGTGCAAATACTTCACCTGTTACCACAGCAACATAAAACAGCTTAACACTTTGAGTGGCGGGGAGGTATCAAAATGCATTGCAATATGTTGGATAACTCTCTGGCACTCAAAAAGTTAAGATGTGAAGGCAGACACAGCAAGATTTATTTTGCCTGCTTAAAAGAACACCAACACAAAGTGAAATAGGTTGGATTTAACTTTAACCCTTTCTGTGCCAGATGGGTATGAAACGCATTGCTCTGCAACGCGTTGTGCACCCCTCTGGCACTCAAAGTGTTAAATCGCAGGTACTTACAGCCATCATGTAAAAAGCAGTCATGTTACATCCCTAAAATGTATAATCCTAAACTTGCTTTTTAACACATTTGTATAAACTGTCCTGTTCAAAAGGCATTTATTTAAAGGGAGAGTAATACTTTATCATTACTATCCTCCATGTTGAACATTTGTAAAATAATTTAATAGCCCTCAGGTTCATCTCTCAAACCTTTATAGTTTGAGAGATAACCGAAGGCAAAGTTCCCCCTCCCTCCCCCTTCCCTGAAGTCAGCGTTGTGCTGACTGCAGGGATATCCAGTCTGACTTTCATCATGCGGCTCTGCAGCAGAGCCGCGATCACGTTAGTGACAGAATTATTTCTCTGAAATGGTCTGCTACGTGTGCTTGCAAATTCTAAGTGCCAGTGGGGTAGCCAATCTCTGGCACTTAGTGTGTTAAAATGGCCAATAAAGTGTCAGGTGACAGAGCTTTAGAACTATAAGACATTAACTGACGATTATGGAGAGAGATCCCATAGCTTAACCATTTGAGTGCCAGAGGGGTACGCAACACATTGCTAAGCAATGCGTTGCGTACCCCCTCTGGAACTCAAAAGGTTTAAACCTCTCCTACCCACTGTGTCTGCACTTCAGATCACTTCATCTGCAGGGTTTGGTGATGCCAGCTCCTGACTTGGAGATTGCGGTCCTCTACATTGATGCCCACCATCAGCGAATTTGCTGGCACAGGACTTCAATGGAGAGGTGGGGGATGTTTCTTCATCTCCCAAGTAATTCCCTCCCCCTGACCCTTTAACAGCCATTTCTAAGAAGTTCTGAGGCTGCTATTTAGGCTACAAAAATATTAATGCCCCCCCTCACTCCAGCTGGAGGGTAAACAGCTTGACACAGACTTCTGTGGGGCAACCTCACCTTTCATCCAGCTCCTCCAGCCGACTGCGCACACTGTGGGCGTTCGTCTCCCGCGTGATCCTTTGCAGGAGGTAAAAGGTTTGCTGGCACACTCGTAAAAGGTATTCCTGGAACTCCAGGGGCACACAGTTCTTACACATGAGTTCGTTAATGCAAGACATGGCCAGGACACCGAGCCTGCCACGATCTCGCTGAGAGGGTGGCACAGCAGAGGGCAGAGGAGGGCTACTGCTGCCACCATTAACCGTGGCAGATGTAGTGGTGGAATTGTTAATATTGGGGGTCCTGCGGGAACGGGCATCGCAGCCCAAGCGTGCAAAGTGGAAGATGGTGGTGAGGAGTGAGGGAGTGATGCTTGCGGATAGTGGGATCCAGCTGAACAGGTGGGAGAGGCACTCGAGGGCCAGGGCGCACACACGCTCGCTCTCGGCCTCTAAGCTTGGGGGAGGCTGACTCAGTTGTTTCGCCAGGCTGGGTGTGTGAACCAGGTTACTTAGCAGGTCTTCTAAAAACAAGACGAAACAGAGATTGGGTGAGAAAATAAGCAAAACGGGCTGATGAAGACAAAAACAGGAGACTGCAGATGAATAGAGGCAAAATGGTTAATAAAACAAGTTTGCAGTAGGAGTTTCACATACATAACAAAATCATCATTTAAAAGGACCAGAGGTTTGTGCAATGTAGGGTTAAACAAGGAAGTTTTGGTGAATTACAGTGGTCAAACATACACACACATATCTAAAAAAAAAAAAAGGTTTCCACTTAAACAGTTCCCTTCCTACACAGCCAGTAATTTGCGTTTTTTCCCAACTGTGTGCTCACAGCCCTCTACTTGTTTGTTTCATTCTGCACAATATACAGCCTCATTTGAGGTTGCTGCAGACACAAAATGGCTGCTTCCAACACTTCAGTTTTTACAACGTCACCAAGTGATAAATAAACCAACTTTTAAGATGAGAAAGAAAAGAGAGTTTCCCAGAGTCTACATAATATAGGCAGACAAATTGGCCTTTCATTAAAGGGATAGTAATGTTTCATAATAAAAGCAGCTCTAATTAATCATCATAGTATTTGGACCTTGGAGAGTGTTGTTTCAATTTTGTCAGAGTTGTAGTTCAAGAGTAATTCAATGACAAAGTATCCCCCTCCTGTCCCTTTTACTGATGTAACACTGCTCAGCCAGATCAGAAGGGAGGTGCCCAGGTAGACTGCAGAGAGGGACAATCTTCAATTAAGATAAGTGAAAAACTTGTCAAGGGGGCAGGGCTTTCATTGTTCTCCTAGGAAGTAGATTGTCCCCTGCTCTTAACTGTCTGGTCTATGGACTGCATTCCACATCTGAGAAGAGATGGCTTACACTAGGTAAAAGGGGCGGGAGGGGAAACTTTGCTTGTGAATATCTCTCAAACCATAAAGGTTTGAGAGATAAGACTTATATCATGCTTCATGTTTTTTTAATGCCTACAAAATAAAATAAAACAAAGTATTACTATCCCTTTAAGTTCTCTCAAGGTACAGGAACTAATATATACATATCTGTCAATGTTAGAACATCCTCTGGTATAGATTATGCTATCCCAGTTAGACAGTAGAGTAGAAGGATTTGCCTTAATTTGCACGCATGAAACAAAGAAAACAAAGAAAGATAGGTCATTTTTAAAGATTTTTCACAATAGCGGTTTGAAAAGGATAAATAAAAGCCAAAATATATCTCAAACTATTGTTTAAAATAAAAAGGGCTAACAAATAATTTTGAAAGCCTTTAAAAATCATGTATTTTTGTTTCATAGTAATTTTTCCACTTTGACCCCTTGAATGCAACATACTGAAAAGTCCCTCTGACACTCAAACAATTAAAACCCGTTGAGTGCCAGAGGGGACACCCTTTGGGCACTCAATGGGTGTAACTTGCTGAGCGGCAGAAATGCATTGCTCTGCAACAAATCCACCCCCCAAAAAAAAAGTAAACATGGGGGGAGTGTAAAGGCATTGCTTCGCATTTGCACAAGAATCTGGCCATTAAAGGGTTACAGCATATAAAAACTCAAAAACAGGCTACGTAAAATTTGTGGCACCACAGTTTAACACTCTCTCTGTCTCTAAGAGAATCCAATGCTATGTAACTACAGAGATCATGCCGGGCTGCACATTATTTAAAAGGCCCTTTGAACAGGAAGGAAGCACACAACACACAGACACCGCTGGTCTCTGTGGAAATGTTTCACACAGAGAGTCCTCTAGCGTCACACAGGAAGAGGCAGGCGAGGAAGTGCACATCTGAAGAAAAACTAGATTAAAAGGGTCTGTCAGCCCCTCCACTATGAGGGAGATCAACTGATGCCTGATAAATACTCCCATCTCCAAATCTTTACCACTCTGGCACTCAAAGTGTTAAGAGACACGCTGGCGATCTCCTGGGCACACAAAGACTTACAAGCCCCATATAAAATCAGCAGGACTATAACATTTATTCCCTATTACACAGCTGGTTTGCCGCAGAGTTGTTCCCCTTTTTGTTTGTGCGGAAGGCCTTACTAAATCAGAAATGCAATTCTGGAGCAAACCTGCCGCACAATAGGGGAGAAATTAAACTTCCAAAGTGATTTAAATTTTGCTTGTCCACCCCTTGAATGCTACAGAGGTCGCCAACAAATTGCTTTGCAATGTAATGGAGACCACTAGAGCATTCATGAGGTTAAAGGACCCATTTAAAACAATGGGAATTTGCGGATGTTTTTGCCTCATAGGTTGCAGAATTACACCGTCCTGGCTCAGTGAATATGGCCCTAGGCACAAAAGAATAAGAGCAATTCTACAGCAAACCAAATGCATCGCAGGAAGAAATAAAACTCTAAATGGCCCGTTTAACCCTTTAATGCACATAACAGAAAAACACACTGAGTTAGATAGGGCTTTTAACCCTTTGAGTGTCAGATGTTTCCAAAGCATTGCATTGGCTACCTTTCTGGCAACCAAAGGGTTAACCCTTTGCATACTAGGGAGGTGGCTAAAGTATTGCAAAGCGATGCTTTGGCCACCTCTCAAGCATGCAAGGTGTTAAAAGCAACATCTAAAAATCAATAGTAGTTTTGGGAATTTTTAATTCTCCCCTCTGGTGCAGTCGTATTGCCCCAGAACTGCACCACTTTTTCTCTGTGCCTATGGCTCTTCGTTCACAGCTCACTTACCGGCATCTGAAGCGGTGGGAGAGGGAGGAGGCGTGGCTGCAGTCACACTGTGTTTATCCCAGATACTTTCCAGGACACCTGTGGGTGAGACGTACAGTGATGGACACTCAGGGACTTAAAGGGATAGTAATGTTTCATAAAAGCAGCTCCAATTAATCATCATAGTATTTGGACTTTGGAGAGTGTTATTTCAATTCTGTCAGAGTTGTAGTTCCAGAGTAATTCAATGACAAAGTATCCCCCTCCCGCCCCTTTTACTGATGTAACACTGCTCAGCCAGATCAGAAGGGAGGTGCCCAGGTAGATTGCAGAGAGGGACAATCTTCAATTAAGATAAGGGAAAAACCTGAAAAACTTGTCAAGGGGTGCAGGGCTTTCATTGTTCTCACAGGAAGAAGATTGTCCCCTTCTGTTATCTGTCTGGTCTATGGAATGGATTCCACATCTGAGAAGAGATGGCTTACACTAGGTAAAAGGGGCGGGAGAGGGAACTTAGCTTGTGAATATCTCTCAAACCATAAAGGTTTGAGAGATAAGACATATCGTTCTTCATGTTTTTTTAATGCCTACAAAATAAAATAAAGATAAAAAGAAGTATTACTATCCCTTTAACACAGACTGGGCAGTGTTCAATACGCTCAAGTCTGGAGAAAACCAATTGCACCAAACTGGATCGATTAAAATGACAATTGATTTAAATGGGACTTTTAACCCCTTAAACGCTAGAGGGCTCCCACTCTGAGAAGCAATGCACTGGAGACCTCTAATGATTCAAAAGGGTTAAATTCTCCATTTAAAGGGATAGTAATTATGAAGTATTACTATCCCTTATATTGAAGCCCTTAAAAAACTGAATTAAATGCCACCAGCGGCATCTCTCAAACCTTTATGGTTTGCAAGATAGCCGTATTTAAACTTCACTCTCCCCTGACGCCATCGCTCTTGCTGCAGCAGGGAAATCCGGTCCCGGGACCGGCGGAGGCTCTTCAGCAGAGCCAGATCTCGTTATAGAAGAAGCAATCCTTCACTAAAACGGTCTTCTACGTGTGCTTGGTAACCAAGCACACGTAGAAGACTGTTTTAGTGAAGAATCTTGTCTTCCATAACAAGATCTCGGCTCTGCTGAAGAGCCTCCGCCGGTCCCGGGACCGGATTTCCCTGCTGCAGCAAGAAAGAATGACGTCAGGGGAGAGTGAAGTTTAAATACGGCTATCTTGCAAACCATAAAGGTTTGAGAGATGCCGCTGGTGGCATTTAATTCAGTTTAAGGGCTTCAATATAAGGGATAGTAATTTTGAAGTATTACTATCCCTTTAAGTCAAAGGGAATATTCATTTCTCATGCTAAAGTGTGTAAGAGGCTCTAAGGATGAACAAAAGCAAGTTGTCTTTTCTACAGCCAGTCACTGCTCAAGAGCATCACGTTTTAGCGCTCGAGCAATTACAGAGGAGAGATTTTCCACATTCATTATAGTCTAATCCCATCCAAAAATGGCCATTCAGTTCCAAAATGATGGGAAAATCTCCTCTGCATGTGAAATACCAGCTACCCCAGACGTACGTTTTTGGCCTTGCTTGGGCTTAGTCAGTGAGTGCAAGGATGACTGTTCTTAGACATCTCTCAGCCCTAGGGACACCAGCTGCACCTCACTGACAAGCCTCAAACCTACTTCTGGGGTTAGCTGGTATTTCCCATCATTTTTTTTTTAACTGGACTGCCCTGGAAATTTCTCTTCTCTAATGGCACTAGACAGTTAAAATGTGATGCTTCAGAGTGGTGTTGCCTGTTCTACAGCTTTTCACATACTTCTGTTCACTCTTAGAGCCTCTTACATACTTGTTTATATAATATGAATTTCTCCCCTATTTTGCAGTTGGTGTGCCCCAGAAATTCAACTACTCAGCTTATTGAATATGAACCCAATTAACAGAAAAGAAAAAATAAATATTCATGCAGAAGTAAATTCTCAAAGAGAAAAGTGTCATCGAAAAAGGTTAATTAAAGTTAAATGTACAGTTTTATTTTAAAAAGAGAACTAAACTCTTGATGCAAGTGGCTCTTAATATGCTTTAAGGGAGATTAAATGTTTCACAATAAAAGCAGCTCCAATTAATCTTCATAGTATTTGGGCCATGGAGAGTGTTATTTCAGTACTGTCAGAGTTGTAGTAATTGAATGATAAAGTATCCCCCTCCCTCCCCTTTTTACCTAGTGTAACACTGCTCACCTCAGAGCAGCAGGTATGTCCAGATGGATCGCAGAGAGGGACAATCATTAGTGATCAGAAGGAAAAACCTGTCAAGGGAGGGGGGGGCAGGGTTTTCATTGTTCTCACAGTAAGAAGATTGTCCCTTGCTGTGAGCTGACTGGTCCCAGAACCAGATTCCACATCTGAGTAGAGGTGACTTACATTAGGTAATCATTCAATTACTCTTGAACTACAACTTGGACAGTATTGAAGTAACACTCTATGACCCAAATACTATGAAAATTAATTGGAGCTGCTGCTTTTGCGAAACATTACTCTCCCTTTAATAGGAAGATTTGCTTAGGAATTTGTCCATCATACATCAATCAGGTATATATGTTTTGGGTAGGGTTTTTTTGCACATGAAGTCTGTAGCTCAGATATATTACTACCTTAAAGTTTTTTTTAATTGCTGTTTTAGGACCAGATGGGTACACGCATTGCTCTGACAAGCGCAAAGTCCTTAAATGGTTGAAGATGATGAAACAAACCTCAATCTAGCCTGCCAGAGATCACAATACCTGTCAGCAGGCCCAGTACGTTAGGCACTTGCTCGAGCAGCAGTTTGCGGAGTTCCTCTTTCCTGGCCACACTGAGGTCTTCCCGTGGACAGGCCAACTCCTCCGATGCAGTCTTCAGCATGATCAATCCCAGTGGTGTGGTGCTGGGAGTCTGGATCAGCTGCGTGAGGAGGAGAGAAATTCCAAAGATCCAGAATTATGGAAAAAGAAGAAAGCCAGTCTGCAACCACTATAATCTCCCTCTTGATGAGCCTCGTAAGGGCCCAAGGGGTCTGCATGCATTGTGTTGCACAGCCCTCTGGTTCTCTATGGATTAAGAGAGTAGTGATACTAAACCCCCTCCTTTTTAATGGAAAGATGCATCTTATAGGGCATTTCCTACTGAGTACAACAAAATGCAACTCACACTACTCTGAGAATTTTCATTAAAAAGTTTAACACTCCAAACCTTTACACACATGCCAATATATATCAAATGCAATGTATAGGATAGCTTGAGTCATAACCTGCAGCTCGCTATAGTAAGAAACAAGGTCAGCACCATCTGGGAACCACATCAGGAAACTGCAGTTTAACAGTTAAAAAATAAAACTGTCCAGGACATACTTGAAAACCAGAGAAATATCAATGTATTGTTCCTGGTAAAACATTTTCTAAGTAAAATAAAAAATAAATAATAAACGTTGAGCCGGAATGACTTCCATGAATCTACTTCCAGGAGCGGGTATATGATTGTTTTACTCTTACATACACTTTTTTATTCTCTGAGCAGCCACTAGGTCTTGGTGGCATCAAGCTCCTACCTGCAGGATATTGGTGAAGAAGTCATGGTAGAACATTGGCCAGTCCTGCCTGCCCATGTCCACAATGACCTTGCACAGCTTGTTGCAGATGAAGCTGGGCAGTGTCTTGTGCTGGCTCAGTAGAAGTTTGGGTAGAGAGCTGCGGATCTCCATTTTCTCATCAGAGGGGACCCCCAGCCACATCTTGTTAATCAGGTTCTGCAAATATAAAATAATGGATTACATAGTAACATGGTTGGTGAGACTAACACAACACACAAACAACTATTGTAGCTATTTACAATTGATCCCCAAGCAGGTAAAATAGAAACATTTTTTTAGATATTTTCCTGGATCAACATCCCGGTTTTGAAAACAACAGTCACAGAAAAATACTGAATGGAGCTCCAATAGGCAACCATTTTTTTTTTTTTTTTTTTTTAAAGTAACTACAGTAACACGGGAGACTTTTGCACACAGCATGGTGACTCCATCCAACGTAGTTATCTGACAGGTATACTTTCTAGAAGGTCCTACTGTAAAATATCAACAATATGTACAAAGTCAGAAGTGGAGTAATTCTGAGGGAAACCAACTACACCAGGGATAGACAATTTATGGACATCCATCTTCTGGGGAATACAACTCCCATTAAACCAGCCAGCCATTGGGAATTTTAGTTCCCAGTTCCCAATAGATAAAAGGTCAACAATGGACTACACTTGAATGCAAAGCAATGCGTTTGAGACCTCATTATCAGTCAATGGCTTAAAGGGATAGTAATGTTTCAAAATAAAAAAACAGCTCCATTTAATCTTCATAGTATGTGGGCCTTGGAGAGTGTTATTTCAATACTGTTGGAGTTGTAGTTCAAGAGTAATTGAATGATAAAGTATCCCCCTCCCAGCACTTTTACGGATGTAACACTGCTCACCTCAGAGCAGCAGGACTGTCCGGATGGATCACAGAGAGGGACAATCTTCAGTGATCATAAGGAAAAACCTGTCAAGGTGGGCAGGGTTTTCCTTATACTCACAGTAAGAAGATTGTCCCTTGCTGCTACCTGTCCGGTCAAGAGACCAGATTCCACATCTGAGGAGAGGTGTCTTACACTAGGTAAAAGGGGTGGGAGGGGGATACTTTATCATTCAATTACTCCTGTACTACAACTCTGACAGTAATGAAATAACACTCTCCATGACCCCAATACTATGAAGATTAATTGGAACTGCTTCTATCTTGAAACATTACTATCCCCCTTAAAATCAGAGGTGCCAGAGATTAGATTACATTTTTATTGCATACACATCCCACCATGATCTAGTGCATTTCCAGGATAGGTCAGTGATCCCTCACCATCACATTCAAACATGCTACAAAGTAAACTTATGTTTTTTAGCAAATAAACTGTATCATACAGAAAAATCTTTCAAAATGTCCCATTCTTTTCAATAGATGATTTTAACCTCACGAATGCCACAGCTATATTCATTGCATGGCGACCTTATTTTTGGAGACCTCTCTAGCATTCAAGTTAAAAGTCCATTTTAAAATCAATGGGGATTTTCTTTCCTCAGCACTACAGGAACATTATTGGTTATAGTGGCAAGTAGGTTACATTTCTGCCAGCACTGCAGGCGTTAATATAGGTAGTTAATGGCTGTGACTAGATTTACCCTTTGAATGCCAGGTGGCTTACAACAAATTGCAAAGCAATGTGTTTTGCATCACTTTGGGACTGAAAGGGTTAACTTCTTCAGTGTTAAAAGGATATGGCAGACACTACTCAACATGAACCTTCTTGTTGTCTTCAGTAACTTCTAACTGACTACTGGTAGATAGCAATCTACCTGCTGGGCACCCCCGCTCTAAAGCATGGGTCTCAGACTGCATTCCTAGAGGGACAAGACAGTGCAGGTTTTACGGATGTTCCTGATTTTTGCAGACGTCAAATAGTGATTTTTAACGAGCCACCCATTGAAAAGCAGGGGTCTCTCAAAAACCTACACCGTCTCGGCCCTCTAGGAAAGCAGTTTGAGATGTCTGCTCTAATATTACAGAGCTGTAGTTTCTATGATCCAAGAACCCAGCCCACAAGAAGAGGTGTAGGTGCGTATGGTAATCATCCGAGTGACAGGGAGACTGATCGCAGAACAAACAGAAAAGGTGGGCCTCATATCCATGTAGACTGGCAACGGGCAACCCATGGCTCTCCAACCTACACCTTCCATCATACCCAGTCAGCTGACAGCTGCAGTCCAACAGCAGGATAACCACATGTTGCTCAACCTTGATGTAGATCCCTGAACATTGTATGGAAGGTGTAATCAATCTCTCTTTGGTAGGCTGACCAGACCTCACCTTTAACTGGGGACGCATAGGAGAAATGCACACTGCAGGACTGCTTTGATTTCAGTGAAGTACTGAACTATACCTATTTCCTATGTGTCCCCGGTTAAAGGTGAGGTCTGGTCAGCCTACTCTTTGGACATCCTGTTGTAGAACTGGTTGGGTAGATGGGAGTTGTAGTCACCAAGACCTGATGGTCCAGAGATTAACCACTTGGGTTTTATGGTGTTGCAGTTTACAACATAATAGAGAAAAAAAAAAAAAAAAAAAAAACTTCAAATTGATCCAGTATATAGCCACTAATCTCTTCAGATGCCTAATTACGTCAATCACTAAACTAGCACGCAAAATCCTTTTCACAATTAAAGAGGCTACAGAGGATGCAGGTCTAATATTCATCACGTGTATGTACAACACACAGCCCCATGAGATGAAGGCAGTGAATGCAGGTGATATTTTACTGGTCAAAGGCCTGATTCAAGTGTGACTCTTTAACCTATTGAGTGCCAGGGGGAATGTGTTGCACACCCCTTTAGAACTCAGAGTTAAAAAGGAAAACCTAATAACCCTCTGATCCTTCTGTTCTCCACATCTGATTGTACTAATACCTCTGTATGTCTATTCCCCAATTGTACAGCGCTGCGGAATTAGTTGGCGCTATATAAATAAATAATAATAATAATAATAATAATAATAATAATAACCCCCATTTAAGGGGGGGGGGGGGGGACTTCTAATGGATGATCACATCTTAAAACAGTCGTGGATGCCATATCAACAGAGGATAAGATGACAGTTGGTAGCAGGTCCACAGGGGCTCAAACTCTGCCCGTTGCATACGGTTATCTTAAGCCTTTAACCCTTTGAATGCCAGAGAGGAATGAGCTGACTACCTCTCTGGCACTCAAAGGGTTAAAGACCAGAGAAATATGGTTTGCAATGTGCACTGTATCCATAAGATTGTAGAAGAGTTAAGTGGGTTCATGTACTCTATAGTCTTCAGTTTGGAAAACTACCAGCAACTATTATGTCTGCCTCCAGTGTCATAGCATCCAAAACTGTTGTCTTGAAAGGGATAGCAATAACAAAAAAATAGAATGTTCATCCAATTTTTCGCTGTAATTTTCTATAATGAATACTATATTTGGAACATCCGTTACCTTTATATTTGGCTTGAAAATCCAGTTAGTTTTCCCCTTCCGCCCATTTTGTGCACATCAAATTGATTTCCTTCAGAGCAGAAAGCCGGTCCAGACGGATCATAATGAGGGACAACGTGTCAGCATAAGGAAAAACATGTCCTCCTTCATCGGGGGGGGGGGGGGGCGCAGAATTTTCCTTTAACTGACAGACGCAGTATTGTCCCTCATTTCGATCCGTTCAGTCACGCGTCCGGCATTTGGATCGGAGGGAGGTCAATGTGACACGCTCAAAAGGGGCGGAAGGGGGAAACTTGTAATTGTATTTTCAAGCCAAATTTAAAGACAACATATGTTCCAAACATGGTATTCAGTACAGAAAACTACCGTAAACAACGGATGGTCATTTGTTACGTGACATCAATCTCTCTAAAATAAGGACACAGACAAAATTCACAGGTGCCATAAGGACTGTGGCCATAGTAAGGTAAGCAGATGATTACTATGCACTGCTTCACTACAAAGAAGTCAAAGTTCTTCTTTATTTGAAAATTGTTATTCTAAAATCGGACATGCACCATGTCACGTTAATTTTGTTGTTACGAGTGCAATCATGTATTCTGTTTTATTTCGTATTGCTTCACTTCACAGTGTGTTGCACAACCAAATGATCCTCAGAGAGTTAAAGGCAGAAGTCCTGAACTAACCCTCTGAGTGTCAGACTACGCAAAGCAATTCTTTGTGTGGCACTCAAAGTGTTAACACAAGAGACCATGCATAAAATTACTAACATCCAAGTTTTGTTCTGCAGAACGTTACCACTCCATCTTATATACTGTTATAAACAAAATGCAGAATATACAACAGAAAGAAAATTCACACACAAGGGGCCATATGTCTAAAATCAGAACTGAAGCAATTCTAGTACAAACCAGAGGAACAAAACAGGCAAATACAACCTCCACTCATTTCAGTGGGACCTTGAATGGTCTCTAATGCAGTGTGGAGAAATATGGTGGAGACCGCTAGCACTCAAGGGGTTTAAGAGATCTATTTAAAAACCCTAAAGGAGAGGGGGGAAAAAAAAGGGGGGATTTTTATTTGTTATTTAAAGTGTAACTGGTTTGTTTTATATATAAATCCCAAGAGTCACCAAGTGTTTGCTTATAAAAGCAGATTGGGCCATATGTTTAAACATTGGGGGTTATGCACTAAGGGGAGATAACATCTCCACCGGCATCATTTCTCCAATTTCTATGGAGCCTATGCACGAAGCTCTCTCCAGTTTAATAAATCTTAGTGCGTAGGCTCCATGGGAAAAAAAAAACATAGGAACTGGATAATGTGATTTCACTGCATCTCCCCCCATGGAGTACAGAGGACACAAAGTGGGGGTTATGCACCAACATGTGATGAAGAGGTGGACTATGTCAGGGCTTATAATTTTAAGTCCTTTGCTACTAGCCATATCTGAAAAGTTACTCGCCACTGCAAGCCATAACATACCCACCAGGGCTGAATTTCTACTCGCCATTGGCTAGTGGCGAGTGGAAATTTTGAGCCCTGGCCTATGTTATTCTATGGAGCCTATGCACTAAGATCTCTCCCACTTGATAAGTCTTAGTGCATGGGCTCCATACAATAACATAGGAATTGGAGAAGTGTTATCACTGGAGAAGTCATCTCCCCCAAGAGTTCCCAGACTGACTTGTTACACATGGGGATTTTTAACGCCATAAATGCCAGAGAGGTCTCCAACACTTTGCAAAGCAATGTGTTTGATACCTCCCTAGCATTCAAGGGGTTAAGAGTTAAAATTAAATCAGATGGAGCATGTACTTGTCTCCTATGCTACAGTTGTTTTAGACCAGATTGTCACTACACCACTAAAAATACTCGGCCCATTACGTCTAAGCAGTCAAGTACACAACTTCAACTCTCCAGCCATTATCTGCTGGTCAGATCCTTTTCGCATTCCCACCTTGGTCACTAAAGAAATAGGTTTCAGAGATCATTAGCAAGTTCCCTCGAGATACCCCCACCACCAGATGGCCAGCGATCAAAGTACCCACAAATAAAGCCTGAAGCTACCTTAGGCCTTTTCACACTAGCAACACCAATGCAAAGATGGTTAGTGGTTATATAGCCCTTGCCGAAAGGTAATCTGTTGGGCTATAGTGCTTTTCACACAGGCAGTTGCTGCAGGATATATGCTCACCAAGATCATATTGCATGTTTACTAAGCAATCTGAGTTGCTGATAAAAACCAAGCGGCCCATCTACTCTGCCCATTGCCCTATTTAAAATACTCAGACCTACTCAACCCCTTAAGTGACAGAAGGGTACGCAACGTATTGCAGAGCAATGCATTGAGTACCCATCTGGCACTCAAAGGGTTAAACCTTAGAATGACCACAGAAATATCCCAAGAGTTCTTGCAGCCATTACTGTTTAATCCCTACCACTTCTACGGGGAGGCTATTCCATGTTTCTATCACTCATTAAAAGTAACCCTTTTATTCTAAAAAATCTCTCCTTCATGAAAATATATTAAAACTCTTAAAAAGGAGGACCACTTATTTTTCATTTAATAAAAAAAAAAAGCAAAAATGATAGGACATTGTCTGACAAGTAAAACAAGGGTACATCCATACTTCCAACATATCAAATGGCCGAAGAGGGACACTTTTTTGTTTTAGGGGGTGTTGCTGGGGGCGTGGCTGGTGGGAGGGGCATTTCCGCGATTTGTTAGGTTACATCGTGATCTACGTATACCTCTGTGTAGATGGATAAATGATTTAGAAAAATACCAAAGTATTTTACTTACACAGACTAGACATATAAACACACATGGTGACGTTTACACAAACATTAATAGGAATTTTATTGCTGCGGAGCAACGCGATAGTCTGATCTTCTTAAAAGAGAGACAACAGGATCTGGGTTTCAAAGAGGGACTGTCCCTGCTAAAGAGCGACACTTGGGAAGTATGGTACACCCGCTGGTGGGAGATTTGTCATACCAAAGTTATAATTATTTAAACAGTTTTTTTTTGGGGGGGGGGGGCGGGTTAAGCATTAGGAGTGATGTTTGATGTCAAGACAGTCCACCATGTGTGATTATTATTTAACAGTTTATGGAGAAGTCAGTCACTGACTACCCTTCTCCAAGCAATGGGATAGCAGCAGCTTCATCACTTAGTGACATTTTGAACAAAAAGCAGCTGTCACCAGTGAAATTACCCATGGTTTATTAAACAGAAAAAGCACTAGATTTTTTTTTTTTTTTTTTTTTAATTCAATAAAAATAAGTTTTTATAGATATCGCACTTTACTCCCCCCCCCCATCTCCATTCAATCCTCCGAGTAACAAACAGGAACCTTTTGAGTGGCACTCAAAAAGTTACGATCAGAGTAATTTCTGTCATAACACTGATCAGTCCAGTCGGGCACACTTGTTACCAATAAAACTTAGTTTTTAATGTTTACAGAACATCTCCAAAGAGTCCCTGATCAAAGTCGCTGTGGCTGACTGAAACATCGGACTGTATAACTATGTATCCAGAATTTATGGAGATGTTCTTTAAACATTAAAAGCTAAGTTTTATTGGTAACAAGTATGCCCGGCTGGACTGATCAATGTTGTGTTAGAGATATAGGTCAGAGGCAGCTTACATTTACTTGTATAAATAGGTGTGTGAGGGAATTCAGATCAGATTTTTGCAAAGTATTTTCCGATACATTTATTTAAACCATGAATCATTTTATTAGCCCGTCTTTCAATATTCTCTAATTTATCAATGCCCTCCCAAGCTTTAAGTTTTAATGTATTAGTGCACTGTCCAATGAAATACGATATTGTTTTCTATACCAAACAACAATAATAAAGCTTTAAAGGGATGGTAATACTTAACCCCTTAGGGTCCGATGATCCCGCGGTGTCTGGTCCTTTAAGGACCAGATAGACGCGTTCGACGTGCCGTCCCACGTGACTGATCACGTGGAGCGGCACATCGAAGGGAGGACTGAAAGAGATCGCTCCGGTCTTGGAGCGATCAATTTCAGTCCATGGTATTACTCACCTCGCTCCTCCAGGAGCGCGGTGAGTAAAAGTACGTGACGTACCAGGACCGTCACTGGTCCTTAAGTGCCGGACCAGCGTGACGGTCCGGGTACGTCACAGGATGCGAAGGGGTTAAGATGTAAAAAAATATGTTGTAGTGTTTATGTCCCCGAATAAATCAAGGGTACTCCCACTGCTGAGAGATATTTTATTAAAAAATTATAAACAGCTCAAACTTGCTTTTTTTTTTTTTTTTTTTTTTTTTTTTAGTTGCAATATCACGGTAGCCTGAAAATTTTCAGTGGCGCTGTTGCTACACAATCCTATGGAGATTTATGGTCTACAGACCAGAGCTGTCCATAGGATGGTGTAGCTACAGCACCACTGTAAAATTTCAGGCCACTGTGATATTACACCTAAAAAAAAAAAAAAAAAAAAAAAAAAAAAAAGTTTGAGCTGTTATAATGTTTTAATACAATATCTCTCAGCAGTGGGAGTACCCTTGTTTTACTCAGGGGGATAAACCCTACAACATATATTTTTTTTTTACATTTTAAGCATTACTATCCCTTTTAAGTAGGTACGGCGTCCTGGGGCAATAGGATTACAAATACTCAGGATGCACAAGCCACATCAAGGGACGATGACATGAAAACCCACAGTTTGGAGTGTGTATATATACAGTTAGCTGGCAGCTCACCTCGAACACACTCAGACTGTACATCAGGACGTAGTCATTGTGTGAACTGGACAGGAAGTAGAAGCAGAACCTCCAGGCTCCCAGTTGCTGAGCAAAGTTATTTAAGAGAGACTCTGGAGTAAGAGAGAAGCAAATAATTAAAGAACAGGGAACACTTGCAATCACAAAAAATACAGCGTCTCCATCAGTGAAAGGGTTAACAAATTATACGTTATTCCAGCATTTTGCTAATTTCACTCAGAGATGGATTAAAGTGATAGTAATGTCTAAAAAAAACTTTTTTGCATTTAGAAGCACTCAAAAAGCTGATCTAAATGCAAAAAAACGTATCTCTCAAACCGCTATGGTTTAAGAGATACGGGCGTTTGAAGTTTGATTTCTCCTACTGAACACTAGGCACACGTTTTAGACCATTCCAATGAATGGATTCCATGTAAGTAAGGAGATCGGCACTTCTCAAGAGCCAGTGTCGACCGACACAGATCTCCTGCTGACAGCTTTACAGCTGTCAGTAGGAGAAATCAAACTTCAAACGCCTGTATCTCTTAAACCATAGCGGTTTGAGAGATACGGTTTTTTGCATTTAGATCAGCTTTTTGAGCTCTTCTAAATGCAAAAAAGTTTTTTTTTGACATTACTAACACTTTAAGGCTCCATGGGGCCCTAGGCAGGGCACCCGGTTTGAGGCCCCAAGTCTCTTGCTTCTGACACGTCTCTTGCTGCTAGCAGGTACTGATATTATGGATATAATAGAAGTGGATGCAACTGGATGATGCTGGCCATTCAATAAAAAGGGCATCTGACACAAGACGTTAGCAGCAACAGCAGCAGGGCCCCCTCTGTGGCCTTTCACTTGCATCCAAGGCCCCTCATATTGCTGTGGGCCCTAGGCAGAAGCCTAGGTTGGCATAATGGATGATCCAGCTCTGATTTCACTCAATTCTCTGATGCAATGGTACAAGTGTCACTGTTTGTGTGTGCCAGCCTAGAGGTTCTCTACTACTCCGTGTATCACAAACAACCAATAGTGCGGCTGCACTTGCACATAGCCTTCAGGCGCAATGTACAAAAACAGAATACCTATAGAGCAAGTTATAGAAACTAAACTCCACAAGATAAAGAGGTCCACTCATTGAGGCACTCAGAATACCCAAATAATAATCATATATCAAAAATGTTTATTGGTATACATATACATAAAGTGCACATACAAGATAAAAACACTTAAAACACATTGATAGATCAAGTCCTGAACATCCCTGCTATATCATAATATAACAATCACATTGCTCAGCAGGTGTCATAAGTAAACAGGACAAGTTGTCAAAATGTACATCATATAAATATAACAATACCTCACCAAATGAATATCACTATCAAAATAACAATGACCAACAATATGATAAGGTAATAAATATCAAAATACAAATAAAAATGTACTTATCCTGATAATATATCTAGACGGTCAGGGCTTGATCTATCCCCAACCTTCCCAACGCATATCGCCTATACTTAGGCTTCGTTATTTGTATTTTGATATTTATTACCTTATCATATTGGGGGTCATTATCATCTTTGATAGTGGTATTCATTTGGTGAGGTATTGTTATATTTATATGATATACATTTTGACAACTTATGACACCTGCTGAGCAATGTGATTGTTATATTATGATATAGCAGGGATGTTCAGGACTTGATCTATCAATGTTTAAGTGTTTTTATCTTGTATGTGCACTTTATGTATACCAATAAACATTTTTTGATATATGATTATTATTTGGGTATTCTGAGTGCCTCAATGAGTGGACCTCTTTATCTTGTGGAGTTTAGTTTCTATAACTTGCTCTATAGGTATTCTGTTTTTGTATGTTTGCTTAGGTCTTGAGTGCACCCCACAATGGTTGTGGTTCATTAAGAACACCTTTGATATAGACCTGTGCATGTTCTAGCTGCATTAATACAATAGTTCAGGTGCAATGTAACCAAGTAAAAGCAACTGTATCTTTATTTCTAATCAAACTATATGCCACATCAAATTCAAAGCATCCAGACCAGTGGTTCTCAATCTTTTGTCGCTCAAGGCACTCCTAACATGCAATCTGGAATTTTCAGGGAACACCTGGAATTTAAAAGGTAATTTCTCAAGGGTTTAATGAAAGGAACAATACATGAATATATAGTTACTAGTTGAAGAGCCTGTTACACGGGCCACTGTGCCACTGCCACCCGGTCGTGGGGCAGTCACGCGCAGTGGAGACTGCCTGCACCGTGGCCGATACAGAGCTGGACGCTCCAAAGGAGTGTCCAGTTCTGTATCAGCCGCAGCACTGGGTAGTCTCTACTGCACATGACTGCAGCACGCGCAGCAGTGTTTTCTGTGCATGACGCGGCGTTACACACACTTTAGCGCAGTGATTCTCAACCAGGGTGCCGTGGCACTTTGGTGTGCCACGGACATCAGCTTAGGGTGCCTCATGTTTTCTGTGAAGACTAACAAAAATGGACTTTTAAATAAAGATTCTTGTTATTATGATTGTAAGACCTAATAATAGCTGTACATTTATGCATTGTACCTTCATTATGCCCTTGATAAAGTACATTAAATATGTTAGGGGTGCCCCGAATGTTCTATATTACGTGCTAGGGGTGCCCTGAAAAAAAAAAAAAAAAAAAAAAAAAAAAAAAAAGATTGAGAACCACTGCTTTAGCGAATTATTATATAGGATTATTAGGTCTCACAGTGAGATTGACAATAAGGAGTGAATTGTGCATAATAATTTCCATAATTATACATAAGAAAATACATTTTATAATTTGTTAAAATCTTCATGGGAAAAGCGAGGCACCCTGAGTTGGTTCTCATGGCACACTAAAGTGCCATGGCACCCTGGTTGAGAACCACTTATCCTGACAATGAGCAAAAGTTACAGACCGTGAGACATCTTCACGAGTAGGTGTGAGCTAACTGATCAACGCGTTTCGTGTGTAATAATGCTTCCGCGTTATTACACATGAAACGCGTTGATCAGTTAGCTCACACCTGCTCATGAAGACGTCTCCGGTCTGTAACTTTCTGTAATTTTTACTTATTGTCTGGATGCTTTGATTTGAGGTTGTATATATTTTGATTACAATAAAGATAGTCGTTTTACTTGGTTACATTGTGTCTGAAGGCTATGTTCAAGTGCAGCCGCACTATTGTTTGCTTGAGAAACACTAACAATACCAGGCTCATAATTCTTAAAAGTGCAGAGGGGGTGGTAATAAATAAATCAGCGTGGAGCAATGCGCTGCTCACCCCGATGCTTAAAGTGCAGGTACTCATACATAGGCATCAGATTCATTATCACAATGTGCCAGACACAACAACTATCCTTCTACTTAACCCTTTGAGTGCCAGAGGGTTACACAAAGCATTGCAATGCGTACCCCTCTGGCAATCAAAGGGTTAAAGTGGATCAGTCATCTCAAGATAAGAATTAAAATCTGCCTATATGCACTATCCATTCTTCTGTATGGCAAGTCGATAGTGAAATTAACCCTTTATGTGCTGGTGGAAATTTATACCAATTAGCAGTGTTTAAGCATTCGTTGTGATATTAGAAATGTCCCCAGTGCGTGGGACCTGTCTTGTTTAAATTTGTAGCACAGTATGCGATCATATTGGCCAAGCACAAGAATGAATATATAAAGTCCTACCAATAACTGAATATTAAATTATCAAAATCTATCACACAACAAAAACAAATTACTAGTACAACATAAATGCAATTTCCTACTCTTTATATGTAAGAGATTTTATGTTGGGGTAACAGGTCGACCGCTGCTTCCAAAAGGAGAAAACATTGGTTTCTGCATCTGTGTATAAAGCCTTTGGCATCAAATCCAACAAAAATTAAGAACGCCTAGGATCATGCTCCCATAGGAAACTTTTTTTTTTTCCTCCAAGCAAACATTTTGTTGCATGGAACAAAGACAACCTTCTTACACTACTGAAGTTTTAGTTTCCTCCCAGAATCCTTTTCTCTTGGAATTATCATCAGCAACAACAACATTTCACAGAAAATGCAACTACCTGCATTATTTGCGCATTTTCATAGAAACCCATACTACTTACAGGTGTCTAAACCCTTTGAGTGCCAGGGAGGTAACCAATGCAATGTGTTGGATATCTCTCTGGCACTCAACAGGTTAAAGGAGCAGTAGAAACAATAAACTAGGTAACACTCGGATCAAGCGAGTAATGAACCACTCACTCAGGATAATGTACTAATACTTGGAGCAAGTCTGGAACAAGCCATATTTATCAAAAAATAGTGCCAAAATTATCAGTGATTTAAATGGAACTTTTAACTCTTTGAAAGCTAGAGGTCCGCTGCATCAAGACCCCGCTAGAGTTCAATAGGTTAAATGCCCCATTTAAAAGTTAAAGGGGAACTACCACCCCGTAAAAACGTAACCCGGATTGATTCTTCATCTGGCGACTAGCTGTTTAGTAGCGCTAGTCACCAGAAATATTACCCGGTTCTGAAGATTTCGGCCTTTTTCTGACGGTCACTGGAACAGGAAGCACGGACGTCTCTTCACAGTGACGTCCGTGCGCCTGCGCTTTCAGTCCCTTTTGAGACGGCCGTCAGAAAAAGGCCGAAATCTTCAGAACCGGGTAATATTTCTGGCGACTAGCTCTACTAAGCAGCTAGTCGCCAGATGAAGAATCAATCCAGGTTAAGTTTTTGCGGGGTGGTAGTTCCCCTTTAATGATCATCTTTTGGCCCCTTTGATGTAGTGAAGCTGCCCCAGAATTGACCCAGTACTTATTAGCATAACACCCTCACCTGATCTGGGGAAAAAAAAAAAAAAAAAAGGCGCAACATGTAATTGATGAAATGGTGGCTATTCATTTCTCTTTGAAGTTGTTTTTGCCTAATTAGAGCCATGCAATTTTGCACAGACTGACAAACTAAGTGAAATGTGCCCCTTCAAACACCCCATATATGATAATGCCTAAGCAATGACGTCTTTTGAAGGAAATATACAAAATGCAGTGTGCTGCCACGTTGGTAACTGTAGGTGAAATCCTGAATGGCTCAGTGTAGTAGAGAGGTGGTGGGCATCTGGTGCTGGAAACTCATCATTCTCAGCTGGTCTCAATCGGCCAGCAGAGGATAATGAAGCTGTAGTCCAAAAACCAATAGAGGGTCAGCGTCAGATAATCCTGCTCTGCAGCAACCTACCACATATTACAGATTCAAAAAATCATCATCATATTACACTGTAGTGCAAAGTTTAACAATGCATTGATGATGTTTTTATGCTGATGTACGTACAGAAGTGTTAACTTCCATTCATGTCAAACCCTACTGCAATCGCTGACAGCATCTCTTTTTAACTCACCTATTTCTCGTTTGCGTTCATTTGATGTGCCTGTGTGAAAGAATTCACTCATTAAGCTCTCCAATGCTCGCAATGAAGCCTCCTCTGATGCCTGAAAGGACAAAAATGGTTATTAAGTAAGAACAGTAACCATGCGTACCCTTTTGTATTAAACTTTTAGCAAAGAAAAGGGGGAAAAAAACAAAAAACACAAACCCACAGATATAACATGAATAGAGCACCAAAACCACTCCTGAAGAATTATAAAGTAGAAACTAAAACAAGCCTTGGGGAAGAAAAGAAAGCTTTCCCTTAATTTATATGGATATTTTTAGCTGCTTGAATGGTAGAAAGGTCTCCCATGCATTGCAAAGAAACACATGGGAGACCTATCTTACATTCAAGCAGTTAAAATCCCATTTTAAAGAACAGACTTTTTTTTTTTTTTTTTTACTTACTACCAAAACTACTCCAATTTTTGTACATACAGCCCCAAGACAACCAACAAAATATCCACAGGTCAGGTCAGACCTGCAGGATAGGGCACGCGTCCCATACAAAGATATGCAGACAGAAGCAAACATCCAAACGTATCTGCAACATGGTGCCCATGCATCTGCTGGACAGTGCACATAATAACAGCTATATGGCACACCACTCACCCACATGTAAGAAACAAGAGGGTTACCCAAAATGTTTAAATCCATTACTCACCATGCTGTGACTTGGTATTGCAATCTAGTCACTTGGTGCAAAGTTCTCTGTCCTGGCGCATCTCACATCAACTGGCAGATATGACTCCTGACCCCAAAAATATGACAGATAACACAAGGAACCCCAGTCCCTGAGGGGTAAAATTAGCAGCCTTATTTTGGGCACAAACTAAAAACAGTTAACTTATAAGCAGCTCTGGTATTTTACCATACTATCAGTAAAACCGTCTAAAATAAAAAGCATAAAAGACAGGGGGACCCTCTCGAATGGCACTGAATAAATAAATGACAGCTGCTAAATTTGATAGGCCCCGGAGTATCCTCTTCCAAGCAGAGATGCCCCTTAAATATCAAGGGGGCGTCATATTAAATAAAATAACTGGTTTAGAACCTCTCAACTCACTGAACAGCTTCCCATTTGTCAGCCCACATGGGATCACAAGCTATAGAGACCTCTCCATCACCGCAGACAAAAACTATAAGAGAGGATGGGGGCACATGTGAGGGCGGTGGGCAGGTATGTAGGTACTGACAAATGATGAGGCAGATGGGAATGACAGAGACAGGAGAGGGGTGTAAATTGAACAGATGATGAGAGGGCAACAACGTAGGAAACCGGTGGGTAATGAGGGCACATAAGACTTTTGTGGCCCCTGTCAGGGGTGCTAGGGGCCACACCCAGCGGGTGATGGATATCGAGGGTCAGGGGTCAATCTCCACCCATGCCTAAGGGGGTCTCAAACCCGCTTTCCGGTTCCGGTATGGGAGGGCCAGCCGTGTGTATTCAGGACCTCGCTTCCTCTCCCTCGCCTCCACCCTCAGTAGCTGACAGTGCCTCAAACCCCCGCCTCGACGGAAGTCATCCTGACCGGGCCGGAACCGGAGCCAATCAGATAACAGCGAAATAAACTGGGCGGGGATGCCTGAAGCGATCATCCAATCAAATGCGGGTAAAGGATGGCTTCCATCTTGGTAGGGGAAGTCTGTGGCCTACATAGGAAAAAAAGACCAATCACGTCTGCAGTTGGAAGTTGTCTTTTCGAGTCACGTGACTTGAAAGGCTGGATGCAGTTTCCATATTGCTAGAGGAAATGAATACTAAACTGTTTCTGAAGTCACTTTATTTAGCAATGAGTGTAAAGTTCCTCGTTGAAGTAATTTGTGTAGTTCAATGTTCTTATACAATACAAAGGAAAACAATTATATAACACTGACATGCTAACCTTGTAAAATACAAATAATCTCAAAGCAAGGTCTGACCACACTTCCCCATTAAAGGAGAGTTAACAGTCTCCAAATAATAATCTCAAATTACGTTGCTATGCTAAAAAATACTAGTGGTAAGTATGTTGGGTTTTTTTTGTTTTTTTTTTTTGTTTAAAGAGATGACATATTCAATCAGTCCTGGATGGCATCGTGTTTGTGAATGCAGACATAATAGTTGCTAACAGTTTATTTTTAACAGGAAAAGTTCGTTAGTTAACATAACCCTTTAATGTCCAGAACCAGGGGAGGGCTGGCAACTTTTGGCCTGCGGGGGTAAGTACAATTAAGTGGCCTATTTCTATTACCGCTCCAGCCCAATGTCCAAGCCCACCCCTTTTTGTTAATGTTATAGCTGGCATTAATGTTATGGATTAAGTCAAGTGATACCTCAGAGCTTATAACTGAAATGGTAGTGCACTATTGATATCACAGAGATGACAATTGAATTGGAGGTACACTAGTGATACCACACAGCTTACAATTGAAATGGAGCTACACTAGTGATACCACAGAGCTTACAATTGAAATGAAGCCACACTAGTGATACCACAGAGCTTACAATTGAAATGGAGCTACAATACTAGTGTAGCTCCTTAAATTCTGTTTATTCCATTTACAGCAGCAAATAGTGTTGCCACCCAGCCGGTATTTTACCGGCAGGCCAGTAAAAAATTGGCATCTGTCCAATGTTAAGTCTATGGAGGGAATGTCATGGCCGGTACTTTTTTTAAGAAAAGGTGGCAACCCTAGCAGCAAATGGGAAATTGAGTGAAGCAGTGGCCCACTGGCCCATATTCATGACCAGCCTGGGGGGCAATTGCCCCCCCAGGACAGCCCTCCCCTGTCCAGAACAACTGTATGATGACATCTAGTACTGATTTAAGATGTTATTGTTGTGCGAAGGAACAAGAGCAAAATTCAGAGGAGCCAGCTGAATTTTCTGGCCATATTAAATTAAGTGACAGATTATTGTTAGGATGTGTTACTTTTTTTAATACGGCAGTTTGCAGCACTGAAAATACATTTTCCACAAGTATTGCTAAATTGTAAGTTAAAGGTGGTGATACCCCTAAACTGAGTGACTTAGTAGAAGGACTTGCACAGGAATATATACATACAACAGCTGGATATATGTATTTGCAAATTTCGTGTTTCTTTTTTGCAGGTGAACGCTGTTGTAGTCTATAATTGAACAGGAACATGTTATAACCTTGAACATGTTTTCATGGCCCTTAAGAATCACGTGCAGTGCTTTTTACTGCTAATTTCGTTCTTACTGATAACTATTATTATGTGATGGAAATACTGAAAGCAGTCTTTAAACAAAAAGGTAGACAACTGCAGATAGAAACAGCATATTTTGCTGTGGAGAAAGTTGCCAGTATGTTAAACATTTTGAAAAAAATAAAGTGATATTACTGAGTACCTCTAAAAAAGTCCTGGGTACAATGGACATTTTTATTTACTTAGATACACCTGACTCCTGTATGAAGGACTCTTACCTAAGTAAATGCTTTGTTAAACACATTAAATTGTCCTTACTCTATAGGCATTGTTCTCTTTAAGCCTGATTATCTACACCCTTTGAGGCAGTGGTTCTCAATCTTTTTTTGTTCGGGGCACCCCTAACACGTAATCTAGAACATTCGGGGCACCCCTGACATATTTAATGTACTATATCAAGGGCATGAAAAGGGTACAATGCATAAATATACAGTTATTTTCAGATCTTACAATCATAATAACAAAACTAAACATATTGTGCATATCAATTTCTATAAATCTTTATTTAAAAGTCCATTATTGTTAGTCTTCATAGAAAACATGGGGCACCCTAAGCTGATATCCGGGGCACCCCGGTTGAGAATCACTGCTTTGAGGAATAGGACCAGATGTCAGTTTTATTGCAAGACACAAATGAAGAATACAAACTGCAGTGTTGCACTGATTCCTATGTACCTTGCACAGTTTTAGAAACATCCTTTATTGACATGTCCCTGTCATTCATAGATTTAAATCATGTATAACCTTTCGTTTGGTCTTACACTATGGTCTGCAGAATTCTAACAGTTTTTAACATTTTATAATATAAGTGGGCAGTAATGATGTTTAAACACATAGTGTAATATGCATAAAAGCAAAGTGATGCAATTCTGGGGCAAACCAACAGCACCATATAGGGGCACACCTGAGAACTTCGTCAGTGGAGTCACTGGAGGGGGATTGACCTCCCTTCCAGCATAATTTCCACAATTCCCCCACCCTGAATGAGCCCTGCAGTGCTCAAAGGCTACCCATATTACTGCAGAATGCCCTCCCGGGGTCTTGTCACTTAATTGGGGTAAGATTGTGTTCAAGTTGAATTTGCTGCCTGACTGTTTGTCTGTTTGGACACCCTGGAATTCTTTGCAGAGTTGTTCCTGCAACCTGATGTTACTTTCACTCACATGCACACATTAAATTGCAGGCAGACTTCTCAAGTCATGATTGGACCCTGGGACGATGCAGACGAAAATGGAGACGCAGCCAGGTAGCATATTGAACTTGCAAACCCTTTGTGTCTTCTCTGAATACAGTTATCCCCCAGATTAACTGGTAAGGGCCCATTGCAACGAAGCATGGGCATAGAAGGTAAGAGGGGGCACCATTCAGCTCAAATCAGGCGCGAGCAGCATAACTGAAAGCCGGAGAGTTATTGTCCTTTTTGGTGGCATATAATAGATTATTGTCCTGGTGGAGGCATATAATGGTGTATTGCCCTGCTTGAAGCATGTCATGGTGTACTGCTCTGCTGGTGGCTTGTAATGATGTATTGCACTGTTCTGGGATGTTGTTGTGCTGGTGGATTAAAATGGTGTATTGCTCTGCTGGGCATATCATTGATTTTTTGCTTTGCTATTGGCATATAGTGGATTACTGCTCTGATGGTGGAACGTAATGGTGTATTTTTCTGCTGGTGGCATGTACTGGTATATTGTTCTGTTGGTAGCTTATAATGGTGTGTTGCTCTACTGGTAGCAGGCAGTGTTGTATGGGGGCACGTTATGATGCATACATTGCTGGTTGCATGTAATGGTGCAGGCTTTCATATTTTAGATGTAGGACTTTGCCATAACTGATTATATCTTGCCCCTGCTATACAGTAACATAGCAGATGAGGCAAAAAAAAAAGACACGCGTACATAAAGTACAGCCCATGACATATCATTCTTGTTGATCCACAGAAAGGCAAAAAGAAAGCTGTTGAAGCCATTTCTACTTAAGCCCAAAGTGGGTAAAAAAATTCCTTCCTGACTCCAAATGGCAGTTGGATATTTCCCTGTATCAACATCCTATCAGCTGTGAACCAACTGCCATAATTCTCAGTATTGTTATGAGCTAGAAATGTATATCTCTACTTGAGCTTGTGGACCCTTGTGTGCCACCCTAGGTATGATTCCTGGAAACTTTGTTGGCATCTGCCCCCAGAGTAACATGTAGGGCTGGAGTTGTGCAAACAATGCAAGTAGCATCACAATGTTAATGGTGATAGATAGGAGTTGGTGGGATAGGGTAGATGAAATGTTGTCATTTTAAAATGTTGCACGGATAAGAGCATGTGACATGAAGGCGCAATAACCAGGTCGCCAGCTTGAAAAGCACCACATCAGAATCTCGCCTGAATCAAAAGGGTGAGCTGCTTATGCCACAGCCTAAAACGTTGCCTCCATCCACTGCCCGCATACCTTAAGCTTTAGTCCTTTGTGTGCTTCTGACCTCCGTGTACAGATAACCCATGTCATCTCTCCCCTGCCTGCCATCACTTCCCAGCAGCTTTCATCAACAAAGTTTAACTTTTTGAGTACCAGAGGGGTACGCAACGCATTGCAAGGTAATGCATTGCCTACCTCTCTGGCACGCAAAGGGTTAATGCAGTTTGTGACTTTGTTGGTGGAAGCTGCTGGGAAGCGATGGCATGCAGGGGAAAGATGACATGGGTTATCTGTACACAGAGGTCGGTGGCGCACAAAGGACTAAAGCTTACGGTATGTGGGCAGTGGATGCAGGTGATGTTTTAGGCTGCTGCATAAGAATTTCACCCTTTTGATTTGGGCGAGATTCTGGTGTGGCGCTTTTCAAGCCGGCGACCTGGTTATTACGACTTCATGTTGCACGCTCTTATGCATGCAACATTTTAAAACTGGACCGATGGAAGACAGGGTTTGCCCTGAAAATGGGTAAAAGTGAGTGTGGTTAACACAGTTCTCACTAACCTGGAGGATTACCCTCTGTCCCTGGAGTCCCAGTAATTAAAGGGATAGTAATACTTCGTTTTAACTTTATTTTATTTTGTAGGCATTAAAAAAATATGAAGAATGATATAAGTCTTATCTCTCAAACCTTTATGGTTTAAGAGATATTCACAAGCAAAGTTTCCCCCTCCCGCCCCTTTTACCTAGTGTAAGCCATCTCTTCTCAGATGTGGAATCCAGTCCACAGACAAGACAGATAATAGAAGGGGACACTCTTATTCCTATGGGAAAAATGAAAGCCCTGCCCCCCTTGACAAGTTTTTCAGGTTTTTCCCTTATCTTAATTGAAGATTGTCCCTCTCTGCAGTCTACCTGGACACCTCCCTTCTGATCTGACTGAACAGTGTTACATCAGTAAAAGGGGCAGGAGGGGGACACTTTGTCATTGAATTACTCTTGAACTAAAACTCTGACAGAATTGAAATAACACTCTCCAAAGTCCAAATACTATGATGATTAATTAGAGTTGCTTTTATTATGAAACATTACTGTCCCTTTAAGTCAGAAAACTGAAGTCTCCAGGCAGAGATGGATAGTTCCCATGTACGCACAGATGCCAAATAAAAAATCAGATAGACTTAAATGGCTCTTCTTAAAGCCCTATAATGCTAAACAGGTTTCTAAGACCTCAATAGCATTTGAAGGGTTAAAAGTCCAAATTAAAATTCATGGAATTTTTTATTTGTCCCCTATGGTATAACTAGTTTGCTCCAGAAATGCACAGCTTTTTTAAAGTTTATTAAGGTTTTCAGGATACAAAAAAACAGAAGAGGGAAGGACTGGAAGTTGATAGCATTGCAGTTATGAGGCAGTACAGAAAAGTTCTTGGCAATGATGAATGCAAGGCTTATTCACATCTGTTGTAAGAAAAGGCAGACAGTAAAATGTAGTACTCAGATTTGTAGCAATATGCTTTGGGCATGAAGGGAGATTTGGGGAGGCCCAGCCAGGGCTGGATTTACATCTCAGGAGACTGTAGGCACAGAAATTTGAAGTGCCCCCCCCCCCCCCCGTGGGCCATCTGCACTGGATACCTCAACAATCTCTAATCTCCACGTTGCCCCCCCCATCATCTCCACATTGCCCTCACAATGCCCCCATCAGCTCTATATTGCCCTCACAATGCCCCCCATCAGCTCCATATTGCCCCATCAGCTCCACATTGCCCGCACAATGCCCCCCATCAGCTCCACATTGCCCTCACAATGCCCCCCATCAGCTCCATACTGACCCATCAGCTCCACATTGCCCACACAATGCCCCCCATCAGCTCCACATTGCCCTCACAATGCCCCCCATCAGCTCCATATTGCCCCATCAGCTCCACATTGCCCACACAATGACCCCCATCAGTTCCACATTGCCCTCACAATGCCCCCCATTAGCTCCACATTGCACCCCATTAGCTCCACATTGCCTCCCCCCCTCCCACTGTCAGTTTCCTACCTCCCTGGTAGGAGATCTGTCATCTGTCTGTGCCTCCTTTGGCACAGTCTTGTACCTGACGGAGCTCCCGCACGGTCTCCTATTCAGGAATGCAGAGTGCTGGAAGATGATGTCATCTCCCAGTGCTCTGCATTCCTAAAGAGGCGACGAGGAAGCTCCATCAGGTACAAGACTGGGGGGGGGGGGGGGGCGGGCAGTGTGAGTGGGTGCCGCCGGCGCAGCCAGCGAGGCGAATAGTTTTTTTTTTTTTTCAAAGAATATTTAAGAAAAAAATACAAATACAAATGGCAGGCGCCCCTGGTTGGCGTGCACCTGTAGGCAGGTGCCTACTTTGCCTAATGGCAAATCCGGCCCTGAGGCCAGCATGAGCATGGGGAGGGGGGTAAGCAAGAGAGGATGGTGGGCAGGGCCGGATTCAGGAGCCTGCAGGCACAGAAATCTGAAGCGCCCCCCCCCCCCATTGGCCATCTCCACTGGACACCTCCACAATGCTCCTAATCTCCACATTGCCCCCCATCATCTCCATATTACCCTCACCTTGCCCCCATCAGCTCCATATTGCTCTCACATTGCCCCCCATCAGCTCCAGCTTGCCCTCACATTGCCCCCCATCAGCTCCAGCTTGCCCCCATCATTTCCACATTGCCCCCATCATCTCCTTACTGCTCCATCATCTTCACATTGCCCCCATCATCTCCATATTGCCCTCACATTGCCCCTATCAGCTCCATATTGCCCCCATCATCTCCACAATGTCTCCATCATCTCCATATTGCCCTCACATTGCCCCCCATCAACTCCATACTGCCCCATCATCTCCACATTGCCCCCATCAGCTCTATATTTCCCCATCAGCTCCCACCTGCCCCCCATCAGCTCCATATTGCCCTCACAATGCCCCCATCATCTCCACAATGCCCCCATCATCTCCATATTGCCCTCACATTGCCCCCCCCAGTGCCCATTTCCTACCTCCTTGGGGGTCCAGCGGTGTGGCATGAGAGGTCTGCTCCTCCTTCCGCACAGACCTGTAGCTGCTCTTCAGTTATGCAGAGCGGAGATGATGTCATCTCCCAGCACTCAACATTACTAAAGATCAGACTAGGGAGCTCAGCAGCTACAGGTGTATGCCGAAGAAGGCATAGACCTCACCATGTTGTGGCGCTGGGCAGGGGAGGCTAATTTAACACAAAAACAAAGGACGATCCCGCTGGGCAGGCGAGACGAATTAAAAAAAAAAAGATCACAATGACAGGCGCCCCTCTGTGGGGTGCGCCTGTAGGCAGATGCCTACTCTGCCTAATTATAAACCCGGCCCTGATGGTGGGTAGAGGATGCATAAGAAGAAGAAGAAGAAAGCACCTATTTGCTTTTATACATACTACCCACATGTCCTTATGGATAAAGGCAAACAAGCTGCAGCCTAGGGAACAACTTACATTTTCCATTAATTTAAATAGTAATTTGGAGAATTATTTGCCCCCAGTGGCACAGTTGGTTTGTCCCAGCATTGCCCCACTTTTCCTTTCACATAAGCTTCATATTGCTGTATATGAAGCAGCGCATTGCTGCAACAAATTAGAAAGTAACGACACTCAAAAGGTCTTGAGTTAACCCTTTGAGTGCCAGAGGGGTACACAGCACATTGCACTCAAAGGGTTAAGTGATGTAAATGATGAAATATAAGGCAAGTTTTTTTTGTCAGATATTTCAGCCTGAAAAAAAAAATGCCTCCCCTTATTATTGGGGTCTCATTTACTGGGGCTTCCCATCTGTCAAGGGGGCAGCCCATCTTAATATTCTTCTGGTGGGCAGCATGTTTGAATTTGCTGCCCGGTTCATTGATTCCCACTCTGTCCTTTCAGGTCCTGCCTTCCATTGTTACAGGTGGATGTGAGTGACACGTCAAGTGTGGTTGTAGAGTGAGAGTCCATACCTCCCAACATTTCAAATTACTAAAGAGGGACAATTGTATTTTAGGGGCTGTTGCTGTGGGCGTGGATGGTGGCCGGGGCATTACCGATAATTTTTAGGCTATTTTATGACCTACTGACACCTCCTTGTGTAATATAATAAACGACCAAAGTATTTTATTTACACAGAATAATTTATAAACACACACACTGATGTTTATATAAACAGTAATGTGAGTTGTATTGCTGTAGAGCAGTATGATACACTTATATACACACCACACACTCTGATCTCCTAAAAAGAGGGACATCAGGGTGGAAAAGAGGGACAGGGGGATTTGGTTCTAAAAGAGGGACTGTCCCTCCTAAAGAGGGACACTTGGGAGGCATGTGAGTCTGCGCATTGGAAGACAAGAAGTCAAAGGACGTTTAGAGGAAATCAACAATACAGGCAGCAAATTCAAACATACTGCTCGCTGAATGAATAACGTCTCTGGACTCAGGTAGAGGGAGAGGCACACACTACTATACAGGATCACCTTTTTTTTTTTTTTTCCTCAAATTAAAATCTATTTTATTTGGGGGGGTTGCCTTATATTTGAAATCTCCCTATATTCAGGCAAATCAGTAAATTACTTGGCTGAAGTGTTGGTTAATGCTTTGTCTCATGTAGGAGAGACTTCTGCTCTACAGATCTCTAGTTAGACCTCACGTAGAGTATTGTGTACAATACTGGAGACCACATCGCAGGAAGGATATAGATAATCTAGAGAGAAATCAGAGAAGGGCTACTAAAATGGTGACTGGTTTACAGGAAAATAAATATCAGGATAGATTGAAGCAGAACTACCACCGCTAAACAACTTGAGCTTAAATAATTCCCCTCCTGGCGACTAGATGCTTAGTAGCGCCAGAATTATTTCCTTGTTAAAGAGGATTATCAATTCTTGTCGGGCAGACAGGCAGGACAGAGTGCAGACATCTTCCCATAGTGACGTCTGCACGCCTGCGCTATCAGTCCCAGCCGGCTCTAGGAGGCGTTGCTAGGAGCCGTTCGGGTCTGAAAGGGACTGACAGCGCAGGCGTGCAGACGTCACTATGGGAAGATGTCTGCTCTCCGTCCTGCCTGTCAGCCCGTCAAGAATTGATAATACTCTTTAACAAGGTAATAATTCTGGCAACTAGCGCTACTAAGCAGCTAGTCGCCAAATGGGGAATTATTTAAGCTCAAGTTGTTTAGCGGTGATAGTTCCGCTTTAAATGATCTGAACATGTATAGCTTGGTGGAGAGAAGAGAAAGAGGGGATATTACAGAAACATTCAAATACATGAAGGGATTCAACAAAGAGCAGGAGGGAAGTACATTTCAAAGGAGTAAAATGTTAGGACAAGATGCCATAGTCTAAAACTAGAGGGCCAGCGGTTTAGATGTAATGTAAGAAAGTTTTATTTCGCTGCAATGGTAGTAGATAAGTGGAATAGACTACCAGCAGGAGTGGTAGAAGTGAATACCGTGACAGAATTTAAGCATGCATGAGATAGGCATAAGTCTATCCTGAACATAGACAAGACCAAGGACCAAATAAGGTTTGATGTTTTTACAGTAGGAAAAATGGCCAGACTAGATGGGCCGAATGGTTCTTATCTGCCGTCAAATTCTATGTTTCAAGCTGAAATGCTGACCAACACCTCTGTCAAATAAACTACTTCTTCACACACGTCCTCCAGAGTGCTAGTTCTTCTTTCTACTTCATCCCTTCGTTGATAACTGCCCTTTGCCTCACATTTACTTTGTAGCAAGATCACTCCAGTGGCCGAGTTTGTTTCATAATGGCACAAATATAAAGAAAATGCATGTACCTTCTGGTTTGTTGCTGAAAAATACATATAGAATACATTAAAAAATAACCTGTTCATGCAGAGTCTAAACTCACCCACCGACAAATGTTCCCCAGGTGGAGATGCATACAAACACACAAAACAGGTCCAGTAGAAACAACACCAGATAAATCAGATAGTCTTAATGTATGTGTGTGTCAGGGGGGATGCCTGTACTGAGAGTAAACGGTCATTGGATTGCCAGGGACTGAGAAAAGAAATAGACGTTTGTGCTGTAATAACTCTTGAATGGCTCATCTCTCAGCATTGTAAATATTATCCTTAAAGAGACCCGATCATTTAAAAACAATTTTGATGATTCTAGAGCTGGATGGAGTATAGCGAAGAGCAACAAAATTAATTAATGGAATGGAGGACTTGACGTAAAAAAGAAAACTAATAGGAGATCTTGTCACGATGTACAAGTATATGAGAGGTCAATACAAGGATCTCTCTGGTGAGAAATTCATTCCAAGGCCTGATCAAATAACCAGGGGACACCCCTTGAGATCAGAGGCAAGGAGGTTTCAACTTCAGCAGAGGAAGGGGTTTTTTACAGTAAGGTCTGTGGAATTCCTTGCCCAAGGATGTGGTTATGGCAAATACAATGGATACATTTAAGAGAAGATTAGATGCATTTATTTCAAAAGGAAACATACAGGGTTATACGGTGTATTAGTAGGAAAAACAGGAAGTTCTGATAAAGACTAAATTATTTGTCAGCAGGAAAGATATATATAATGCTCATTTCTCTGAGTTATGAGTCAAGGTTTGAACTTGATGGACTTGTGTCTTTTTTCAAACTAATTTACTATGTTTTTGAAAAAACTTTCAAAATCAATTATATGTTATATTATCTATTTTTACAAACCTAGTTTTAAGTTATTTGGATATATAGATTATGCTAATTAAGGTTTGCCATGCAGATACTTCCTGTCTAAGCCCTACATTTCTTCCCCCACACTGAAACTTAACCCTTTCAGTGGTGGGGGAGGTGGGGAAATACACTGTTAGCAGTGTCAGTGAGTGTAGGAGGTAAAATAGGGCTAAAAGGAAATGCCTGCACAACATACCTTAAAGGGATAGTAATACTTAAAATTTTTTAAAAAAGTATGTTGTAGGGTTTATCCCCCTGAGTAAAACAAGAGTACTCCCACTGCCGAAAGGTGTTTCATTCAAAAGTTATTAATTTTCAAAGTAGAATTTTTTAGGTGCAATATCACAGTGGCCTGAAATTGTACAGTGGTGCTGTTGCTACACCATCCTATGAAGATTTACATTCATCCTAGTCGTCCTTTACAATGCACTTGATTTGAATGAGAATTACACTACTTTGCTATTATACATAATGCCCAGTCCCTCTCCATGTGGGTACATCACATTTCTGGGACATAGAGAGGATATGGCACAGACTGCATCTGGGTGCAAAATTTAGAAATATATGGAGGAGGTAACAACAGACTAAGGTCACAAAATGTGTAGGGAAATCTTATGTTTTGTTTGACTATATTAAAGGAGTGGTTGTCCTTTATATTTATGTTTCTGCAAGTCAATAATATGTAAGTCACACTGCCTATACATTTTATTTTTTTTTTTCATCTTCACCTGTGGTTTTTCTTTTACACTTTTATGTTCCTCACAGTGAGCTACTTGGATTTCTTTTCAGTGAGTTTTCTTGTTGGTAGACCAACAAAGCAGGATGTCATAGAATGTTATACCCTCCCTGCAGCACTGAATGTTCTGTGTGATGCCATAGAATATTACACCCTCCCTGCAGCAATGGTTGCTCTGTGTGATGTAATACAATGTTACATTCTCCCTGGAGCACTAAATGCTTTATGTGATGTAATACAATGTTACACTCTACCTGCAGCACTGAATGCTCTGTGATGTAATACAATATTTCACTTTCCCTGCAGCACTGAATGCTCTGTGATGTAATACAATATTACACTCTCCCTGCAGCACTGAATGCTCTGTGATGTAATACAATATTACACTTTCCCTGCAGCACTGAATGCTGTAGGTGTGGTAATACAATGTTACATTCTGTCTGCAGCATTGAATGCTTTGTGTGTTACAGTACTTCTGCAGCGCTAAATGTTCTGTGCTGGAATGCATTGTTACACTTTTGCTGTAGCACTGAATGCTCTGTGTGATGTAATAAAATGCCACAGTCTGTCAGCAGCACTGAGTGCTATGTGGGATGTAAAACAATGTTTCAGTCTCTCTGCAGTGCTGGATGCTCTGTGGGATGTAATACAGTGTCACACTATCCCTGCAGCACTGAATGTTCTGTGCTGTAATGCATTGTTGCACTTTTGCTGCAGCACTGAATGCTCTGTGTGATGTAATAAAATGCCACAGTCTGTCAGCAGCACTGAGTGCTATGTGTGATGTAAAACAATGTTTCAGTCTCTCTGCAGTGCTGGATGGTCTGTGGGATGTAATACAGTGTCACACTATCCCTGCAGCACTGAATGCTCTGTGATGTAATACAATATTACACTCTCCCTGCAGCACTGAATGCTCTGTGATGTAATACAATATTACACTCTCCCTGCAGCACTGAATGCTCTGTGATGTAATACAATATTACACTTTCCCTGCAGCACTGATTGCTGTAGGTGTGGTAATACAATGTTACATTCTGTCTGCAGCATTGAATGCTTTGTGTGTTACAGTACTTCTGCAGCACTGAATGTTCTGTGCTGTAATTCATTGTTGCACTTTTGCTGCAGCACTGAATGCTCTGTGTGATGTAATAAAATGCCACAGTCTGTCAGCAGCACTGAGTAGCTGTGTGATGTAAAACAATGTTTCAGTCTCTCTGCAGTGCTGGATGCTCTGTGGGATGTAATACAGTGTCACACTATCCCTGCAGCAATGAATGTTGCAGAGTTAAAGTGTTAGTAATGTACTATAACTTTTTTATAGATTTGTAGAGGGTAGAAAAGAATATCATTGCCACAAACCCCATCTCTCAAACTGCTATGGTTTGAGAGCTATTCACAATCAAAGTTCCCCCTTCCCTCCCCTTCTCCTAACGTCAGCGTCTCGCTGACAGCAGGAGATCCCAGCTGGCGGCTCTTCAGCAGAGCCAAAATCCCGTTATTAGAAAATAATTACATCATTGGAAAGGTCTACAAAGTGTGCCTGGTTTGCAAGCACACCTTGTAGACCGTTCCCATGAAGTAGTTCTTTTCTAATAATGGGATTTCGGCTCTGCTGAAGAGCCTCATCGTGTCAGCTGACTCGGATCTCCTTCTATCAGCTTTACAGCTGACATCAAGAGAAGGGGAGGGAGAGGTAACTTTGATTGTAAATATCTCTCAAACCATAGCGGTTTGAGAGAGGGGGTTTGTGGCAATGAGATTCTTTTTTTACCCTCTACAAATCTATAAGAACATTTTATGGGACATTACTAACACTTTAAAGTCTCTCTATAGTGATTAATGCTCTGTGTGATATAATACAGTGTTAGTCTTCCTCTGCAGTACTGAGTGCTCTGTGTGATGTAATACAATGTTACAGTTTCCCTGAAGTACTGAATGCTCTGTGTGATGTAATACAATGTTATATTCCCCTCAGCACTGAATTCTCTGTGTGATGTAATACAATGTTACATTCCCCTCAGCACTGAATGCTCTGTGTGATGTAATACAATGTTACAGTTTCCCTGAAGTACTGAATTCTCTGTGTGATGTAATACAATGTTACATTCCCCTCAGCACTGAATGCTCTGTGTGATGTAATACAGTGTTATATTCCCCTCAGCACTGAATACTCTGTGTGATGTAATACAATGTTACAGTTTCCCTGAAGTACTGAATGCTCTGTGTGATGTAATACAATGTTACAGTTTCCCTGAAGTACTGAATGCTCTGTGTGATGTAATACAATGTTACATTCCCCTCAGCACTGAATGCTCTGTGTGATGTAATACAATGTTACATTCCCCTCAGCGCTGAATGCTCTGTGTGATGTAATACAATGTTACAGTATCTCTGCAGCACTGAATGTTCTGCGTACGATAATGTATTGTCACACTTTTCCTGCTGCACTGAATGGTCTTCATGATGTAATAAAATGTCAGTCTCTCTGCAGCATTGAATGCTCTGTGCGATGTAAAACAATGTTACAGTATCTCTGCAGCACTTTGATGTAATACAATATCATACTCTTTATGCAGCAAAAATGCTCTGTGTGATGTAATACAATGTTACACTCTCTCTGCAGCACTGAATGGTCTGTATGATGTAATATAATGGTACACGCTCCCTAACAGCACTGAATGCAGGGAGAGTGTAACATTGTATCACATCATACAGAGCATTCAGTGCTGCAGGGAGAGTGTATGATGTAATACAATGTTACACTCTTCCTGCAGCACTGAATGCTCTATGTGATGTAATATAATGTTACAGTCTACCTGCAGCACTGAATGCTCTTTGTTATGTAATACAATGTTACAGTGTCTCTGCAGTGCTTAAATGGATAGTAATACTTCATTTTATCTTTATTTTATTTTGTAGGCATGAAAAAAAACATGAAGAACGATATAAGTCTTATCTCTCAAACCTTTATGGTTTGAGAGATATTCACAAGCAATGTTTCCCCTCCCGCCCCTTTTACCTAGTGTCAGCCATCTCTTCTCAGATGTGGAATGCAGTCCATAGACCAGACAGATAACAGAAGGGTAGGGTTGCACCAATACCGATACTGGTATCGGTGCCGATACCAGCATTTGCGCGAGTACTTGTACTCGCGCAAATGTGGCCAATGCCAGCACCGATACCCTGTGTCAGGGTCGGTGCTGCAGTGAGGGAGCCCGGGGAGCTGCTCACAATGCTCCCCAGTTGCCTCTCTCCCTCCTGTAGCGTCGGAGCGTTGCCGTGGGTTACCATGGAAACGCTCCGACGCTGACTTCTGCCAGGGCGAAAGAGGCAGAGAGGGGGGTCAAGAGGGAGAAAGAGGCAAAAGGGACTAAGAAAAAGAAAAAAAAAGGCAAATGGAGGAAAGATCAGGAGACAAAAGGAGGGGGAACAAGAAGAGGCAAAAAGGAGGGGGGATCAGGAGGGAGAAAGAGGCAAAAGAGTGGGATCAAGAGTCAAGGAGGGGGACAAAGGGGGATCAAAAGGGAGAGAAAAAGCCAAGGCAAAAGGTGGGAGCTGAAGAGGGGGAGAAAGAAGTAAAAGGGGAGAATCAAGAGGGGGAGAGAGAGGCAAAAGGGGACAGTCAAGAGGTGGTGTGTGTGTATATATTTCAAGTACTCACCAATACTTTCTTTTGCGGTCATTTGCCAGTTTTCCAAGTACCTAAAGCATATATATATATATATATATATATATATATATATATATATATGCGCTTTAAGTACCTGGAAAACTGGCAAATGACCGCAAAAAAAGAGTATCGGTAATTGGTATCGGTGAGTGCTTGAAAAAAGTATCGGTACTCTTACTCGGTCTTAAAAAAAGTGGTATCGGTGCATCTCTACAGAAGGGGACATTCTTCTTCCTATGAGAACAATGAAGGCCCTGCCCCCCTTGACAAGTTTTTCAGGTTTTTCCTTTATCTTAATTGAAGATTGTCCCTCTCTGCAGTCTACCTGGGCACCTCCCTTCTGTTCTGGCTGAGCAGTGTTATATCAGTAAAAGGGGTGGAGGGGGATACTTTGTCATTGAATTACTCTTGAACTACAACTCTGACAGAATTGAAATAACACTCTCCAAAGTCCAAATACTATGATGATTAATTAGATCTGCTTTTATTATGAAACATTACTGTCCCTTTAATGCTCAGTGTGCTATTTGATTTACAGTGGCCATATTTATAAAAGCAAAAGGGAATTAATTTGGAGTAATAACAAATAAAAATTCCTGTTAAATTAATTTGGGCTTTTAACCCCTTCAATGTTAGAGAGCTCTAATGCATTGCAAAGCAAACAGTGGATACTTCTTTATGATAAGCTTAAAAAGCTCTAGTCAGTGTTTAAGGGTTTAAGGGTAAGATCTACCACCAGCGTATATAGCCTTAGGCCCTGCTGGGAGTCAAGTGGGAGGGGCGGGGAAGCAGGGGCCCGCCTATTCAGCCAGGGCTGGAGTGGAGGTGGCCAATTGGTGGGCTCCTTTTGGGCTCTGCTGCGTCAGCCGGTCTAACTCAGAGGGATAGTCTTGGGAATATTGCTTTGCAACCTTTGTAACCACATAGTCACAACGTCCGTATGCTTTGATGTGAGTACCCCAGTTGTGGAGACAAGAACATTGATATATCATAAGGACATTTATGAAAAACTGGGATCTATAAACTTGGTTACAGCATACATGTATATGAATCTTGACCCCTGTTTACCCTTTTTCTTATCTCTGACATGGCAATGTTCTTGATTCTACCACCTGAAAATTTCAATAAATGTTTTCATAAAAAAAATGCAATTTAAGTGCATGGGAATATAAGACATTTTATTTGTCCCCTACTATGCAGCTAGTTTACTTCTGAATAACTCAACTTTTAACTATGGGCCATTGTTTCTACATTGTATCTCTAGACCTGCTTTCATGTCCCTTAACGGAAATCTGTCTGCAAACAGATCCAGGGAGCTTTCTTAAAAAAAAAAAAAAAAAAAAAAAAAAAAAAATAGGTTAAGATGAAAAAAATAAATTAAATGTATATGGAAATTGTTTGTAAAATACATTAGTGCCTGAGTGTGTTTGTTATCAATCACTCACCCCTATGGGTGTGAGTAATCCACCCCCCCCCCTTTATAACGCAAATGGTGTCATTTAAATCCGCCTGGTTGGCAGCATATAATCCCTCTCTGTGGGCTCAGATGGAAGACGTTCCCAGGTATATGTATTAGGGAAGGAATGTTTACACACATCTATTATCCTTAAAGGGGAACTATCACCCCAAATAAAGTCCCCCCAAATAATTATCCATATAGCGATAAGTTTACCAGTAGTACTATTATCTATCATAAGTACCGCTTTAGTCAGAAATCCTGCTTCTGCCGAGACTGAAGGCCAGACTTCTTGCTTTACAGGCATCTGTGTGCCTATGCCGTCAATCCCTTCTGTTACCTTAAGGTACAATGCAGCGCCTCCTAGAGGAGACCGGGACTGACAGTGCAGATGTCTGTAAGCAAAGATGTCTGTGCTGTTGCCTGGCCGTCAGTCTCGGCAGAAGTAGGATTTCTGACTAAAGAGGTAACTATGCTGGATAGTACTACTATTGGTAAACGTATTGCTGTATTGCTAATTAGTTTTGGGGGGGGCTTTATTTGGGGTGATAGTTCCCCTTTAAATATGTTTATATTCATTGGAGATCTTGTAGATCAGATGTGCCCAGACTTCAGTGACAGTCTGTCTATACGGAATAAAACTGGACCAAAATAGCACAATATTGTAACAAATCTGTTAAAAACAAGTAATTCTGGGGTAGACCAATTCTCCCACAGAGAGTTTCCAAATATCCCATTAATTTAAATGTGATTTTTTTTTTAACCCCATGAATGCTACAAAGGTATCCAATGCATTAAAGGGATAGTAATACTTAAAATGTAAAAAACATATATGTTGTAAGGTTTATCCCCCTGAGTAAAACAAGGGTACTTCCACTGCTGAGAGATATTTTATTAAAATATTATAACAGCTCAAACTTGAATTTTTTAGGTGAAATATCACAGTGGCCTGAAAATTTACAGTGGAGCTGTTGCTACACCATCCTATGGACTGCTCTGGTCTGTAGACCATAAATCTCCATAGGATGGTGTAGCAACAGCGCCACTGTAAATGTTCAGGCCACCGTGATATTGCTCCTAAAAATTTAAATTTGAGCTTTTTAATAAAATATCTCTCAGCAGTGGGGGTACCCTTGTTTTACTCGGGGGGATAAACTCTACAACATATAGTTTTTTACATTTTAAGTATTACTATCCCTTTAAGAAGCAAGTTACTGAAGACAAGTCTAGCCCCATTGAATAGGAATTTTTAGTTGTCCTCTGTGGTGCAACCTTTAACCCTTTTAGCAACAGAGGGAAAACCAAGGCTTTGCAAGGCAAATGTCGATTACTCCTCTTGCACTGAAAGGGTTAAATGACAACATTGTGACCCTATTGATTCCATCAGTGTCGGGAGGATTGGGCAGACACGACTCAGCGTCTTCTCGCTGCCTGCCAGTAAGCACTTAGTGTTCTTCAGTAAGAGGGCGATGTACCTAATGGACACCCCTGTTGTAAATGGCAGTGGCTGGTTAATAGGATCTACTCTCATTGGCCCATATTTATAAAAAAAACAAACTAGAGTTAGAGAAACGGTGCATTAGATACCTCTCTGGCATTCAAGGTGTTAACCCTTTGAGCGCCAGAGGGGTACGCAACACATTGCAGAGCAATGCGTTGCGTACCTCTCTGGCGCTCAAAGGGTTAAAAAACCCTCTGTTCAAATGCATGGGGATTTAGGAATGTTTATTTGTCCCCTATGGGCATTAGGATTTTCTGAGTATCGAGGGTTGTTATCTGAAGGTGTCATTTCTCCTTTAAATATACAGACACAGTGGACCATACGTACAAAACGAAACGTGGAGCAGTTCTGGGGGAAACTAACTGCACGATAAAAGGCAAATAAAAATATTCCACTGAGTAAATGAGGGTGTTTAACCCTTTGAGTGCCAGAGAGGTGCTGTGCAATGCATTGCTTTGCCTCTGGCACTCAAAGGGTTAAACAGGGAATTATACCTCGGATATAAGTGGCTCGAAATGGGTTTAGCAGAAAATATTTGGTATGAGGACTGGTCTGGTCCTTAACCCTTTGACTGCAATGAATTGGATACCTCTCTGGCACTCAAAGGATTAAGATTACCATACGCAGTGAGCAGAGTATGAGGTCCTGTGGTCCTGCTAGGAACTGTCATGTCTGCCTCCATGGATGTGACATGCAGGGCTGATTGAATAGGTGATCTCTTGAACAAAAGAGAAAGAGGAAAATGGATTAGGATTTTCTGGACATAGTAACATAAGTCGAGGGTTCTTAGAAGAAGGTGTAATTTCTCCTTTAAATATACAGACACAGTGGACCATACATGCAAAACGAAATGTGTAGCAATTCTGGGGGAAACTAAATGCACAATAAGAGGCAAATAAAAATATCCCGCTGAGTTAAAGCGGGCGTTCAACCCTTTGAGTACCAGAGAGGTGCTTTGCAATGAATTGCTTTTCTTCTGGCACTCAAAGGGTTAAACGGGGAATTATACCTAGGTTGTAAGTGGGTCGAAATGGGTTTAGTAGAAAATATTTAGCATGAGGACTCCTCTGGTCTTTAAAGGGTTAATACAGGTTGTCAAATATGCTGTATAGGATAGTAACACCATGAAACACCCTAACACTGCCCCATTGTTCTCGCCTTGGCGCAGGCTACTTCAAAGGGAGAATTGCCAGCTTAGAAAATTGGAGTTAGTCGGGCGTAAGGGTCATGGGCCTAATGGACCAACAACCCCACAAAGGGATAAATAAAAATTCATTTTAAATTAAATTGGCCTTTTAAAGGTATAGTAATGGATTAAAATAAACTGAGGTCCGATTCATCTGTATATTTTTGTTATCCTGTACAGTGGTATGCCAATCAGATCAGAGCTGTAGTTCAAGAGTTATTAAAGGGGAACTATTACCCCAAATAAAGCCCCCCCCCATAATTAGCCATCTAGCGATAAACTTACCAATAGTAGTGTTATCCAGAATAATTACCGTGTAAGTCAAAAATCCTACTTCTGCCAAAACTGACGGCCAGGCAACAGTGCTTTAGAGGCACCTGCTCGTCTGCACTGTCAGTCCCTTTTGGTACCTAAAGGTACCATGCAACGCCTCCTAGAGGAGACTGGGACTGATGACGCAAGCGTGCTGATGTCTGAAGCAAAGATGTCTGCGCTGTTGCCTGGCCGTCAGTCTCAGCACAAGTAGGATTTCTGAGTAACGCGGTAATTAGTCTGAATAATAGTACTATTGGTAAACTTTTCACTAGATTGCTAATTATTTGGGTGGGGACTTTATTTGGAGTGATAGTTCCCCTTTAAGTTAGAAAGCTCTCACTCCTGCCCCTATACTTGCATCATGCTGCCTCTCATGCCGGTCCAGACAGTGCACAGCACGGGACGATCTTCAATGAGCATAACGAAAATCCGTCCATGCTTCGTCAAGGGTGTCAGGGTTTTCCTTAGGCTCACTACATGCAGATTGTCCCTCGCTGCGCGCTGTCCGGTCAAACGACCGGATCCCACATCTGAATGGAGGCGGAGTAACACAGGTAAAAGGGGCAGGAGGGGGATCCTTTCTAACTTAATAACTATTGAACTACAACTCCGATAGGACTGGCATACCGCTCTACATGGTGACAAAACTATACGGGTGAATCGGACCTCAGTTTATTTTAATCCATTACTATTCCTTTAACCCTTTCAGTGCCAGAGGGGTGTGCAACGCATTGCAAAGCAATGCGTTGCGTACCCCTCTGACACTGAAAGTGTTAACCCCTTGGATGGTATTCAAGGGGGTTAAACAGATCTCTATTCAAGTGCATGGGAATTTAGGATTTTTTTTTAACTTGTCCCCTATGCTGCAGTTAGTTTACTCCAAAATAACTCCACTTTTCTTTATAAATGTTTGCAGCAGCTTAAAGGAGCAGTAAACTTTTTTTTATGAAAACACATGTTTTATAGAGCTTTTCCTGCTGAATAAAAGAAGGTCACTCCCACTGCTGTCAGATGTTTTAATCAAAAATTATAGCAGTTCAAATAACCAGGAAGTGAATTTACTGTGTTTACTTCCTGATAGTTCTAACTTACAGGAAGTGAATTTACTGTGTTTACTTCCTGATAGTTCTAACTTACAGGAAGTGACTCAGCAGTTTATATCACATTCTATGGAGAACTGTATATCACTGACTTTTCTGACTTTCCTCTCCATTAGAATCTAACAGGAAATCTAATTACAATTTGACCACTAGAGGGCACTGCTAATGTAAAAAAACATGGGTTTAAACTGTAAGAACTCTGGAAATATAAATCTCTCCGCAGTAGGAGTACCCTTATTTTACTCAGTAGGAAAATCCCTACAATATATATTTTTTCATAAAAAAAGTTTACTGCTCCTTTAATATGTAAAGTCCAGGTACCCATACTTTGTATTTTTTTTTTTCAGCTTCAGCTACTTTCTTCTTCCCTTTTATGTCAATGACAGTAATTTCTCTGGATCTCTGTTCCCAGAGTTTTCTGGCCCATCAAAGCAGGACAATTATACAATGTAACACTATCCCTGCAGCACTGAGTGCTCTGTATGCAATCTTTTTTAACATTGAATCACTATCCCTGCTTTAACAGTCCCTGACAGAAATCTTTCAGGAAACAGACCATAAGAGCTCACTTTCAGGGATATACATAACTGGGAACTCTCCGGTTTTGCCCCGGAGACTCTGGTTTTGACTCTGCATTACCGGGGAACTGAGTCTGATTCTTCAGATGTGGGGTGTTTCTGATAAAACCCTGCCCACTTGTGATGCCTCCCACCCTGTTCCTCCCACTCCCACCCTCTTTTCCTCCTACCCCAGTCTATTCTGCCTAATTTATTTTATGCTTTCCAATTCCCGCACCCACTTGCTATTAAGCCCTTCCCCTTTTATTACGCAAATCGCGTCATTTCTCAGCGACACCACAGGACTCCCCTCCCAGACCAAAAAAGTTCCCAGGTATGCGGATATAAGAATTCACAATTATGGTGAAGATAAAAAAAAAATAGCAATATTAAAAAGTATATGCAATCTGACTTTATATATTATGCATTTGCAGAATAGCATAATATATAAAGCTCAAATAAAAAAAATGACTAACCCTTTAAAGGGATAGTAATGTTTCACAATAAAAGCAGCTCTGATTAATCTTCATAGTATTTGGGCCATGGAGAGTGTTATTTCAATACTGTCAGAGTTGTAGTTCAAGAGTAATTGAATGATAAAGTATCCCCCTCCCGCCCCTTCTACTGATGTAACACTGCTCAGCTCAGAGCAGCAAGACTGTCTGGATGGATCACAGAAAGGGTCAATCTTCAGTTATCATAAGGGAAAAACCTGTCAAGGGGGGCAGGGTTTTCATTGTTCTCACAGTAAGAAGATTGTCCATTGCTGTGGGCTGTCTGGTCTGTATACCAGATTCCACATCTGAGAAGAGATGGCTTACACTAGGTAAAAGGGGCGGAGGGGGATACTTTATCATTCGATTACTCTTGAACTACAGCTCTGACAGTATTGAAATAACACTTTCCATGGCCCAAATACAATGAACATTAATTGGAGCTGCTTTTATTGTGAAAAATGACTATCCCTTTAATGTGGAATCAGAAAGGTTTGCTCAGCAATTAACCTGGAAGGAAAAGAGAGTGTACAAACGACTTGTTGAAAATGAATTCAACTGGGCCAGTAATACAGATACCGAACAACTGTCAAAGAAAATATTTTACTGTATAATTTAACCCTTTGAGTGCCAGAGGGGTACGGAATGCATTGCAAAGCAATGCATTCCGTACCCCTCTGCCACGCAAAGGGTTAACCCTTTAGGGCCAGAGGGGTTGTGCAACACATTGTAATGTGTTGCACACCCCTCTGGTCCTTAACCCCTTAAGGACCAGCCGCGCGGCCGGCACTTGAGGACCACGGAGCTTTTTTTTTTTTGTCTTTTCGGAATCCCTGAACTGTGTGCAGCTGCACGGGGACTCCTGAATCCCATGACATACATGTAATTTGATGGGTCCTTTAGGCACGTTCACCCCATGAGGTACCTGTACATTAGGGTGACCAGACCTCCCCTTTAACCGGGGACACATATGAAAAATACATACTGCAGGGCTGCTTTGATTCCAATGCAGTCCTGAAATATGCCTATTTCCCATGTGTCCCCAGTTAAAGGGAAGGTCTGGTCAGCCTGCTGTACATCCATGGTCCTTAAAAAGTTAAAGAGTTAGCTGAATCCTCTGGAAGAAGGTATCTGATACACTCACGTGGTTTCCAAACCTAGGAAACATGATGTTCCATCCCAGAACTACTCAATCTTTTGTCAATTATCATCCATCAAAGTAGAAAAGTTCTGATTAGCCTTATTGAATAAAAACAAAGTTAGGCAATTCAAACCCACTGCTCTGCAGGAGACCAATAAACATTCCCCAAATTTACATTGATTTATATGGTGCTGTTAACTCCTTGAATACCATAGACAACAGCATCACATTCTCAATGAGATAGAGATCTCTAGCATTCAAAGGCTTCAAGGGATAATAATGTTTCACAATAAAATCAGCTCCACTTAATCTTCATAGTATTTGGACCATGGAGAGTGTTATTTCACTACTGTCAGAATTGTAGTTCAAAAATAATTGAATGATAAAGTGTCCCCCTCCCACCCTTTTCACCTAGTGTAAGCCGCCTCCCCTCACATGTGGAATCTGGTCACTTGACTGGACAGATCACAGCAAGGGACAATCTTCTTACTGTGATCATAAGGAAAGCCCTGCCCCCTTGACAGGTTTTTTCTTATGCTCACTGAAGATTGTCCCTCTCTGCGATCCATCCAGACAGCCTTGCTGCTCTGAGGTGATCAGAGTTACATCAGTAAAAGGGACAGGAGGGGGATACTTTATCATTCAATTACTCTTGAACTACAACTCTGACAGTATTGAAATAACACTCTCCATGGCCCAAATACTATGAATATTAATCAGAGCTTCTTTCATTGTGAAACATTACTATCCCATTAAATGTCTATTTGTATCAAATAGATGTACATTCCCAGCTTTCCCTTCCCTCCCCAATCTTACCCCATAACCAGTGTGCATTGCCGAAATTATCAGATTCCTCCTGGCAAATCTAGAGAACCTTTTACCTGTTTGAATTAAATCCTTGAAATACAAACACGACAAAATTTTAGGTGGGAGAATGTCGGTCACGGTTTATTATGGCCTATATAACTATTTAATCCCTTGAAACACTTCCACATAATGTGGCACTTCTGGACCATGGTGTCCTGGCATAGGAATGGCATGACAGGGAAAACTTCAGCCACGGCAGCTACCTCAGTGAGGGGCCTTCTACTAGACATACTCAGTCCAACCCCAGCACCGTCCACTGCAGCTCACCACTTCATGTCCACTGGTGTTGTGGTGTTGTGACTGACAAAACCCTTTGCCCTGCAGAACACACTAGTTACGGAAGCAGTTAGTGAGCGCCCTAAACTGGACCAAAACCTTCAGGCATGCCACACGTGCCCAGTGCTGTCACACTACTTAGTCCTTCAGTAGTCTACATCCTGCAGGGAGGAGCTGTTATCCTATCCGCTATCTCCATCTGACATTTTGATTTGTGAGTGTTTTGAATCTGAATGGGTGGGAAAAAACAAAAATAGTTAATATACACACGTGGGTCCATTTTTGTACTTTAAGCCCCTTCCTTTATTTCCTGCCCCCAAAAGGGGTACAGAGAAACAGCTCCTCCTAGTCCCATTTAGGGTTGCCACCTTTTCTTCAAAAAAATACCAGCCATGGCATTTCCTCCATAGACTTAACATTGGATGGAAGCCAATTTTTTACCGGCCTGCCGGGTGGCAACTCTAGTCATATTGGTTTCCTGCTGATTGTGAAGGCCAGACTTCTCTCCTTTATTCCTGAGTCTGTCCTTCACTAACAGGGAGAAGAAAGCACAAGGGTCCCACATCTCAAGGGTCTTCAGCTGGACCTGCCACCCTCTGCAGAGCAGTCTGTTCACCACAGAATTACTGTATTTTTCATTTATACATAAATCCCCCTTAATAATTTCAACTGGGTAATCTAATCCAGACACACTCAAACCTGCCCTTAACCCCTTAGCGACCCTTGACGTACCAGGACCGTCAAGGGTAAATGTGACCGAACGACCCTTGACGGTCCTGGTACGTCAAGGGTTAAACTCTTCCATCGCGGCCGCACGGAGCGATGGAAGAGTTCAAGCCGCTTGTTACTAAGTGTCCCGGTATCGGGACACTTAGTAACAAGCGGCAGAAACATTGTTGCAACATGCGATTCGCTTCAAAAGCGAATCACATGTTGCAAAACCTGAATGACAGGGACAGTATTTGTAAATACTGTCCCTGTCAGATCTCTCTGCCTCCCTCCACCTTGCATACTGCTGAGGTGGAGAGAGACAGAGAGACATGCTGTTACTGTCCTACTGTGTAAAAAAAAAGTTTAAATAAAGAAAATTAACCCTTTGATCAATGTTCTGCAGTGATCAATAAGTGCCCCCCCATTCTGATCACTCTTGGAGTGATCAATTTGCTGCAGATCAGTGTTTTCTGATCTGTGGGACACCCCCCATCCCCCTTGAATTTTTTTAGATTTTTTTAAATTTTTTTAAAAAAATTTTTAATTTTTTTTTTTTTTTTTTTATAATAAATATAGTTTAGGTATTTTGGTAGGTAGTTGGGTAGGTTTAGTGTAGACGTGTGTTAGGGAAAGTTTTAGGGATAGATTTAGGTTTAGGGGAAAAAAAAAACCAAACCCCCCCCCCCAAAAAAAAAATATATATATAATAAGCGCAGTTTAGATAGGTAGTTCAATTGGGTTAGGTAGGTTCAGGATATACGTAGGTTAGGGTAAGTTTGAGGGTTAGATTTAGGTTTAGGGATAGCGTAAGAAAAATAAAAAACCCTAAACCCCCCCTCCCAAAATAAATAAAATATATATATATATAATAAGTGCAGTTTAGATAGGTAGTTCATTTGGGTTAGGTAGGTTCAGGATATACGTAGGCTAGGGTAAGTTTTAGGGTTAGATTTAGGTTTAGGGATAGCGTAAGAAAAAAAAAGTTTTTTTAGTGGGCAAAATGCAGCGCAGGTACAGCGTTGAAGAGGCGTATGCCTTTTTGGCGTCTGACTCTGAGGCAACAGACACTGCGTCAGATTTTGACATAGCGCAGTTTTCAGAAAGTGAGAGCAGCTCTAGTGATGACGCTGGGCCTTCTGTCAAGAAAAGACGCACTGCCCCAAAAGCTGCTCTGGCAACTGCCCCAGCACCTGCCAAAAGAACTGCCCAAAGACCTACCAAAATACCTACCCAAAGAAATACCCCAAGTGCTGCCCCAAGAGCTGCCCTGGCAACTGCCCCAGCACCTGCCAAAAGATCTGCCCAAAGACCTGCCAAAAGACCTGCCCAAAGAAATGCCCCAACACCTGCCACTCCGGATCCTAATGAATGGGTATCAATTTATGCCCACAAATCTCAGAATTCACAGGCAACCCAGGGATTCAAATTGATGTGGAAGGATTTACCCATGATCATTTTTTTTATTTGTTTTTGGGGGAAGACATTTTAGGTGAAATTGTTTCCCAAACCAATTTGTATGCAGCCCAGTATACTGCCGCCAACCCTAAGTGTGAAAAACGCTGTTTTTTTTTTTTTTACGTCATGGTTTACGAGGGATTGGTGGTAAAATGGCTGTGTATAAAATTGGAAAACACACCTAAAACGAGAGCCTGGGGTGTCTACTTTCCAAAAATATACACTTTTGGGGGGAAATCTTAGAGTGGAGCACTATTACACAGCCCCAAATGAGACATGGCACCAGTAACGCAAGCTGTGAAAATTCAAAGTGTGAACCTGGAAACGCGCATGTTCCAATCTGGCACCCGTAGCTCCCCCAAACCATGAGAAAGCTATGCATATGGGGTATTGCCGTACTCAGAAGAAGGAGCTGAACACTAATCAATTCAGTTTATAAAATCTTCACCTATTCTGTGCTTGAAATTCACATCAACATTGAAGGCAAAGTGTGAAAAATGCTGAATTTTTTTTACTTACGTCAAATTTTCACAGGATTGGTGGTAAAATGGCAGTGTATAAAATTGGAAAACACACCTAAAACGAGAGCCTGGGGTGTCTACTTTCCAAAAATATACACTTTTGGGGGGAAATCTTAAAAAAAGAGCACTGTTACACAGCCCCAAATGAGACATGGCACCAGTAACGCAAGCTGTGAAGATTCAAAGTGTGAACCTGGAAACGCGCATGTTCCAATTTGGCCCCCGTAGCTCCCCCAAACCATGAGAAAGCTATGCATATGGGGTATTGCCGTACTCAGAAGAAGGAGCTGAACACTAATCAATTCAGTTTATAAAATCTTCACCTATTCAGTGCTTGAAATTCACATCAACATTGAAGGCAAAGTGTGAAAAACGCTGTTTTTTTACTTACGTCAAGTTTATGAGAAAGTGGTGGTAAAATGGCTGTGTAAAAAAAATTTGAAAACACACCTAAAATGAAAGCTGGGGGTGTCTACATTCCAAAAATATACACTTTTGGGGGGAAATTCTAAAGTGCAGCACTGGAACATAGCCCAAAATGAGTAATGGCATCAGTTAACCAAGATGTGAAAATCAAAATTGGGCCCCGTAGCTCCCCCAAACCTTGAGAAACCTATGCATATGGGGTATTGCCGTACTCAGAAGAAGGAGCTGAACACTAAACAATGCATTTTTAAAAATCTTCACCTATCATATGCTTGAAATTCACATCAACATTGAAGTGCAAGTGTGAAAAACGCTGTTTTTTTAACTTACGTCAAGATTTACGAGCGATTGGTGGTAAAATGGCTGCGTAAAAAAATTGAAAACATACATAAAATGAAAGCCTGGGGTGTCTACTTTCCAAAAATATATACTTTTGGGGGGAAATCTTAGAGTGGAGCACTGTTACACAGCCCCAAATGAGACATGGCACCAGTGATGCAAGCTGTGAAAATTCAAAGTGTGAAACTGGAAACGCGCATATTCCAATTTGGGCCCCGTAGCTCTCCCAAACCTTGAGAAACCTATGCATATGGGGTATTGCCGTACTCAGAAGAAGGAGCTGAACACTAAACAATGCATTTTTAAAAATCTTCACCTATCATGTGCTTGAAATTCACATCAACATTGAAGTGCAAGTGTGAAAAACGCTGTTTTTTTAACTTACGTCAAGATTTACGAGCGATTGGTGGTAAAATGGCTGCGTAAAAAAATTGAAAACATACATAAAATGAAAGCCTGGGGTGTCTACTTTCCAAAAATATATACTTTTAGGGGGAAATCTTAGAGTGGAGCACTGTTACACAGCCCCAAATGAGACATGGAACCAGTGATGCAAGCTGTGAAAATTCAAAGTGTGAAACTGGAAACGCGCATGTTCCAATTTGGGCCCCGTAGCTCTCCCAAACCTTGAGAAACCTATGCATATGGGGTATTGCCGTACTCAGAAGAAGGAGCTGAACACTAAACAATGCATTTTTAAAAATCTTCACCTATCATGTGCTTGATATCAACAGTAGTATTGAAATGTAAGTGTGAAAACTGCAAAAAAACAAAATATTACCACAATTTTGAAATTTTTTTCTGGAAAAATAGCTGCATGAAAAACTCCAAAATTCTCCTGATTATTTACCTTATGTTGTGTAGTTTTCAGAAACATATACCTTTGTGGGACATTTTTGGTTCTGGCACCGTCAGCTAAGCTATGATGCCCACATGCCAATTGTTGAGAAATCACAAGTTGGAAATAACGGCAGCCATCTTGTAATATTTACCTTGTAAATGTGAGTAAAGGACTAAGGGGTAGATTTAAAGGCAGCCGTTAGGGAAAAAAATCACTAACGGGTGCGTTAAGTGACATGTTGCAATTCAAAGATCCGTCTAAAGACCAGCTAACGGCAGTTGTAGAATCCTTACGGCCGATACACTTACGTGCATTCAGACGCATGGAAAAACATACCCCAGAGCTATTCAAAGGCTTGCGGTACTGATAACGGCTGAACAAAAGACACACCTAACGGCTAAAAGTTAAGACCCACTTTTTTTAGCCGTTAGACACTTAACGGACAAAACAAAACACCCGTTACATAGGAAAATACACAAAAGGCTTACCGCACAACCATGTAAATGGGAAAATTAACCCGTGCAATGCCAAAACAACACAAAAACATGGACACACAACACAAATCACTATACACACAACAACAACCAACACCACAGGGACAACGACACACAAAAAAACAACAACACAACATGGCACGGAACAATGGGGGTCATCACACAAAGCGGACACCTGCAAATACAAGCTCACCTGGGCAACATCAACACGCCACCTGCACCCCACAACTGCATGTCCGCAAATGGCACACACAGAACAAGCACAACACACCACATCTTATAACACACACACACCTGCAAACACTTACCTGGACAAAAACAACTCACCATTGGTCAGCACTCACCTCATCACCACACCCACACAACGCCCTAGCAAGTACTTAAAGGGACAACTCAACACACTCACTTGTGGCTTGTTTTCCACTCAGGGAGGGAGAGAGAGAGAGAGAGAGAGAGAGAGATAGATAGAAAGATAGAGACAGATAGAGAGAGCAAACAGTATGTTGGGTTACATATTGTTGCGAAGGCTGCGGAGAAGGCGTGCAAGGGAGAGAGCTGGGGAACATCAGCAACCTCCAAGCATGCCTGATCAACAGCCACCACCTGTTGCAAGTGAGGAGGCTCTGGCTCAGCAGCCACACAGGAGCCCATCCCCACCTGGAGGGCACAGAATGTATAGACGACCACCAAGGCCCAGGGTATACCGCCCAAGGGTCACCCTCTTTGGAATGACCGATGATGAGGTAATTGATCGCTACAGGTTGAGGCCTGACAGCATCATTGCCTTGTATGAGGTCATCAAGGAGCAGGTGGATCCCATCTACATCCACAACCATGCCCTAACTGGCCTGCAGAAACTACTCTGTGCCATGCACTTCATGGCAAGCGGGGCCTTCCAGTCCACAGAGGGTTACGCATCTGGCATGTCACAGGCCACATTCTCCAGGGTGCTGGCCCAGGTCCTGCCAGCCCTCAAAAGCAAGGCCAGTACCTATATACATTTCCCCACCACCGACATGGACTGGATACAAGTCAAGCAGGGGTGGATGTACAGTGGTATGGGCACACAATGTAGAGGTCATGAGACGTAGATCAGATTACCAGGGACACCATGCTGACCTGTGAGTGTGCAGACATATGTGCCCCCGACATGAATACACACATCAACAAATGTGTCCTAACAGTTCCATGGAACAAATGACATTGGGCTGCCACTGTCACATTAACAGTGGCAGCCCAAATTCATTACTTCCATGGAGCTCTCAGAACACTTGTTGATGTGTGTATCCATGTCAGGGGCACATATCCATAGGGCTGGGGCACATGTCCTTAGTTCTCCACATAATTGGTTACAGATGAGTACACAACACATTGTCAAGCAATGGTTTGTGTACTCACCTGTAACTGTGAAAATTGAGGGGATCAAAAAGACTAAATTGTTGTTGCTTGATGATCAGTTCAAGTCAACTGCTCCAAATCCTGTCCTCTTCTTCCACAGGCATCCGTAACATGATCCATCCTTGAACTGAAGTTCTTCTATGTGACTGGATAGATGTCTTGACATCACCTTCATGGAGATCACCCCTTGCTGTTTATGTTGATGTTGTTGGTGATGCAAAGTTTGACCTGAGGTTCACACAAACCTCTACTGGATCATTTTCATATAGACACAGAAAACACTAATTCCTGAGTTTTATAACCTGTACAGTTAGGATGCTCAGCTACAGAGTTGTCAAACCTTGTGGACAACACATGAGCTGGGCAGCAGTGTTACTAAAGTACTATTTTTTTGTTTCAAAGTACATTTAGTGTTCTCATACAGGTGTTCAATGCATATAGGCAATACACAGAAAACACATGTACATCCTAATGTACTTTGAGACACAATAAAGATGAACCATCACCATTCTATCTGTGTCTGTAGGAGGATATATTTGAGAACACAGTTGTCAATGCGTTACCACACCCAGGGTAGAGTATCCCCATACATGGAAAGGCATCACCCATATCACAGGACTCCACCACTTGTTTGCAAGTGAGTGGACTCAGTGATGTATTCACGCTAACAGATGGTGGCAGTGATACACTAATGTGTTGTGGGAGTGATAAAGAGGTGATAAAGGGGACATACTTCCACAGTGAATTCCTGTCCACAGTTAATGTGTTGCTCAGTATAATCAATGTTCAGTGATATTGCTCCACTGGGACATATCACAGTACATGACCAAGTGGACAAGTGTTTTCACTGGGGAAGTCTGTTACACCCTTAGAAAAAACAACAAGTCAACTTACTGGAGGCCCCAATGCTCACCCCAGGATATCAATGTGTGTGCTACACATTGAAATCCTAGGTTGAAAACATTGGCTTCCCCAGTCAGTCTGTTGCACAATGAGTGTGTGAATCCAAGACAATATGGATACATGTCCCATTTATCTGTCCTGCTTGTTATCTCACCGCTAAGCCATTTGTTTGGTTATCCCCTTAACCCTCTGAGTGCCAGAGTGGTACCCAATGCATTTCTTTGCAATGCGTTGCCTACCACTCTGGATATCAAAGGGTTAAACACTACATATGATGTAGATGAATGTTCAATGTTGTACCAAATGTTGGGCTAAGGGGAATGTTTTGTTATGCAAAATCAACACACAACATTGCCATATAACACAGTTGTGTAATATGGCAACAGGGATGTTTTTACAGTTGATTTTGTACAACGATGTGTGTGTGAACCCATGTTGTAACATCCCACAAACATCTTACCTAGGCAGGAGTTGTATTCACTGAATTGTTTGGCAATGCATTGGAGACAACTCTGCCACCCAAATCTATGACCAAATTCAAAGCAGATCAGACAGGATTCAAAAGCACAATGTTCCTTTATTCAGGGGAAATTTAACATGTTGGGCATTTTATTTTTTTTTCTTGGGGGGTGGGGGCTTAGACTGTGTGGCAGAAGTGGATAACCTGGATGATCTCCTGGTCACCCTTTGCCCCCTAGGTGTGGCTTCGGGGGTCACATTAGAGGGGGTGGTGGGGGCAGTGGATCCCTCTGTGGAGTGCAGGTTTTCCCTCTCCAAACGTAAGTCCTCCCTGCGGTTCAGCTCTCTCAACTCCACCAGTAGCTGTGCAAGCAGGTCCATCACCCCCGTGTGTAGCTGATGGAGTTGAGTGTTGATCCTCATGACCTCCGACTCCAGGGCATGGATCCTTGCCTCTATCCTGTTAGTGTTTATACGGGATTCCCTACGGCTCCTGGTGATGTTGTCATTGGTGCGGAGGCTTGACCTGAGTAGTCTCCTTTGCAGAGCCATACACTCAGCTTCCATCCCCGTGGGCCGTTCACTGCTGGTGATGCTTGTGCCTGGTGAATCAGCTGCTGCTATGTCCTCCTCTGCTGGTGCTGTATCCTCCTCTGCTGGTGCTGTGTCCTCCTCTGCTGCTGGTGTGTCCTCCTCTGCTGGTGCTGTGTCCTCCTCTGCTGCTGCTGTGTCCTCCTCTGCTGGTGCTGGTTGTGCTGCAGATGGGTATGTGCCCACCACATCAATTGACCCACTGCTGCCCACCGATGTCTGTGCTGGTGGAGGTGGTGGGGTAAACACGTCCCTTTGCATAGGCTGTTGGGGCTCCCCAAGCAGGCCCAGGTGTTGGTAGTCGAGTGGCCAAGGGTCAAACCTTGGCCACTGGTATGTGCTTGGCCCCCACCTAGGATCATACCTGGGGCCATGCTGGGGAGCCATCCAGGAGGGTAGGTCAATCTGTGGGTATGGCCCGTATTGGGTGGTGGCCACATCACCGGGCAGCCATTGCCTCCCTGGTGGTGGTGGTGGTGCTGCTGCTGCTGGGGGATAATAGCTCCTGGAGGTGGTGGGGGGCATCCAGTCACTGTAATAAGTCGGTGCAGGCAGAGTTGGTGCAGGCAGAGTTGATGCAGGCAGAGTTGGTGCAGGCAGAGTTGGTGCAGGCAGAGTTGGTGCAGGCAGAGTTGATGCAGGCAGAGTTGGTGCAGGCAGAGTTGATGCAGGCAGAGTTGGTGCAGGCAGAGTTGATGCAGGCAGAGTTGGTGCAGGCAGAGTTGATGCAGGCAGAGTTGGTGCAGGCAGAGTTGATGCAGGCAGGGTTGGTGCATCCAGCTGGCCAAGAGGTGTGGATGTCGTTGGGTACGGTGCCCACTGGCTGGTCCCCTCCTCCAAATACTCCTCACTGGGTGGTGAGGTGGCCTCCTCCATGGGCTCCTGATGTGCTGGAGACACATAACCTGTGTGGAGGATTGAGATTGTGTGATCAGTAAACTTAGCCATGATGGTGTCAAATTGATATTAATACTTGAAATGTGTAAAGGAACATATATGTTGTATGGTGTATCCCCCTGTGTGAAACAACGGTACTCCTACTGGTGATGGGTGTTGTATTCTACATGTATTGCAGCTCAGAGTTGAATTCCTTTGGTGCCACATCCCAGTGGCCTGAAATTGTACATTTGCGCTGTTGCCACATCATCCTTTGTGGATATCTGCTCCCTGGACCAAAGCTAGCCAGAGGATGGTCTGGCAACATTGGCATAGTACATTTTCAGGCCACACTGATATTGTCCATGGAATATTCAACTTTGAGCTGTTATACTCTTGTGATGAAACACCTTTCAGTAGTGGGGATACCCTTGCATTACCCGGTGGATCAATCCTATGACATGTATTTTTCCTTTCACATTTTAGGTATTACTATCTCTTTAACGGGATAGCAATGGTTAATTTCACCTTGATGTAACATTGCAGGCATCATAGAGAGATGTTTAGAAAGATGTTGCTGTATGTGACAGCTGGAGATGTCAGTCATTTGACCACACGGAGGCTCTTCAGCAGACTCCACATTGACCCATTTGGAGATAACTACATCTTTGCCATTGTCTACTAAGTGTTCCTGGTTTGTAAGCACGCTCTGTGGACCATGTCAATGATGGATCCATCTCCAATTGTTTCAATTTTGGGTCTGCTGAAGAGCCTCCGTGTGGTCATATGACTGACATCTCCAGCTGTCACATACAGTAACATCTTTCTAAACATCTCTTTATGATGCCTGCAAGGTTACATCAAGTGAAATTAACCATTGCCATGCCAAGGTACACAGTGAGGAATATGGTCTGATATGTGTGTATATGTACCTTTCATACGGGTACAAACATATCCTTGATAGATATGAACCCAGAGATCTGTTCAGAACATGTGATTGTCTAACTGCCTATATATGTACAGCCATCACAAATGAACTTTCATAGATACAAGTGATACCCATCCAAGTAGGTGTAATATACTGGGTATATGTACTCTGATGATGATACCAATATGAGTTATTTTGTTGAGGGTGCACATATATGGGCAGTTGGACAATCACACGTACTGAACCGAACTCTGGGTTTACATCTTGTTGGGACCTATTTGTACCCATTTGAAAGGGACATATCCACATACAAATCTGGTTGTTTTTCTTTCTGTACATATCTTTTTGGAATAGATCTGCAGTGTGATTCAAGTAGTATTCATCCCTATGTTATCAGTTCATCCCGTACAGTGCTGGATTTTGTCAGATTAGACATGTCCCTCTCTGGTTGTCATGATGGTATCCTATGCATTGCATTGTGATGCATGGGATACCACTGTGGCAATCAGGGATTGATGTACATTACAGGATTCTGTCCATGAGGTCTGTTCAAGTTGAATCCTGAGGGGCAACAATCAAGCCAGTATTGAAGGATATCATTGATTGAGGCCTTTTTTTTCCTGGATCAGCCCATCCATCCTTCTGTGTGAGGCAGCCAGACCCGATCATAGATATCCATAATCCCTGGCCTGTTATTGACCAAACCTCAATGGTTCATATTTGGTTCCCATATGTATCCTGCAAATAGTGTCTGGTGTACCATCCATCCATGGCATCAGCACTCCTGAGGATCTATATGTGAATCAAATGTGAGCTATGTAAATTGAAGTTAGAGTAAATGATTGCATACACAACACCAAGGCCAACTTTTTCACCTTTACTTATGTGTGATTGTTTTTGGCCTGTGTGTTGCACATACAAGCATTTATTCTCTGTGGCACTGTGATTTGTGACCTGATACATCCTGTTGGTGATTCAGTAAGCGGTTAAGTGGACCTGATGAACTGATTATGATGCTGACTTCTCCGCTGACCTCATTTCCCCATCTGCAATGTTTTCTATGGAGTCCACACAATGGGGCCTGTGCAGCTTGAATCCTGTTATTGGATGTTCTCCATAGACTAACATTGTAATTGGTAAAGTGAGGGTATGCAAGTGTCAAATTCTCTCCATCAGCTCTTTTTCACCGCTTAGTGAATGTCCCCTATGTGTCATGTAATTGTTAACCTATCGACATGTGTTTGTTGTCTGGTTAACCCTTTGAGTACCAGAGGGGTTGCCAAAGCATTGTTGATCGATGCATTGATGATCCCTCTCGCACTCATGGGGTTATGTGCTGGATTCCCTGTGTGAACATGGGTAACACTGTGTGACAACAATTGTGATGTTTGACATACAACACTTTACTGAGCATGGTTTGTGTGTATTGTGTGTGATGAGCACAGCAACATGAGGGTTAACCAGGGAGTTGGACAGGTTTTGGCCTTGTTGAACATTGACATTTGTCCTTGTCTTGATTCCTGTTTAAACCCTCAGGGTGCTGTGTTGGTGCAATTGTGTGGTTGAATGAAGGGCAGATGTTGGGATGTGAGTGCTTGTTTGTGATGGGTGTGTGGTTTGGGGTGGTGTGTGGTTATGGGGTGATGCACTTACCGGTGGTGTGGAGGCTCCTCTCCTCCCCAGTGTCTGATCCTCCGGGGACCCCCTCAATGAGGGTAGACGACAGTGTCTGCCGCAGCCTCTCCTCCCATGCGCTGAAGGTGATGGGGACAGGTGGCCCACCTCCGGTGGCTCGGGCGTGCAGGGCGGCATCCCCCATCTTCCTCTTCACCTGCCTTTTGCAGTCGCCCCATCTCTTCTTTATTGAGTCCACATCCCGTCTGCAGGTGGCCACCGCATTAACTCTGCTGCAGATTTGACTCCAGGCAGCTCTCCTCCTCGCAGACAGGCCAGGGAGTCTGTCCCCCGGGAAGAGGACACTCTCCCTCTCCAGCACAGCCTCCACGAGGGCCGTGTTTTCTTCCTCGGTATATCGGGGATCCCTGAGCCTGTCCCCCTCAGCTCCGGCATGCGAGGAGTCAGACCCGGAGTGTCCTGCCTGCTCTGCCCCTGCCTGTGTGTGGTGGTCCCCAGGCACTACCCCTCGTCCCACTGCAGGATCTGTCCCTCTTCTTCTTAGTGTGCCTGTTCTTGTGGGCCTGGTCCCCCTCCGCCCTGCGTATCTCCCTCTCCCACCCCTGCTCTGCTGAGGGATCCCCTCCTGAACTTCCTCCTCCTCCTCCACTAGTCTCCCCATCCCTCTCTCCTGTCCTCCTCTCCTGGCCATCATTCACCCACTCACACCCAGGCACTCTCACACGCCCTCACAGACACACTCGATCCCACTCACTCTCTGTCACACACTTTCACTCACGGATTCACACTGTAAAAATAAAGTTTAAAATGTGTAAGGTGTGATGAAAAAAAAAAGACTATGTGTATGTATGTGTATGTATTTGTATGGATGTATGTGCTATGTGCAAAAGTGTGCTATGTGTCTATTTAAATGTAACTCTCTCCTCTCCAAAATCCTTCTACCTTACTCCTCTGTATGCTTCTCTCTCTATCTCTCTCTCTCTCTCTAAATGCTATCCTCCACTCCTGGGTCCTGTGCTCTAGCTTGCTGAAACTCGAAACACAGACAGGGTGTAACCGTTATTTTGAGGTATATATAGGTGTATTTGAACATTTTTGATACTTTGGGGCCTTGGGATTGGCTGTAGGTTTGAATTTTGTTTGTGCATCTATCAGGGTTGCTAGACAACGGCAGCCGTAATGTAACATTTTGAGTTAAGTTGTGTTTTAACGGGTGTTTGGGACGCACGGTGATGCAAAATCAGGTGCGACGCTGGTTTTTGTTTAACGTGTTTTTGTAGTGCCTACGCCCGATAGCTATTCTTGAACGCTTACCTTTGAATCTGCCGTAAAACATGTGTTCTTTGCGGCCGACGTGCCTTTTTTACTTAGCGGATGGTTTAACGGCTGCCTTTAAATCTAGGCCTAAAATACTAGGCATATGGGGTATTCTTATATTCAGGAGAAGCAAATGAATATATTTAGGGGTATTTTTTTTTCATTAACTAATAGTATGCAAATCCTGACAGAAAAATGTAAGCAAAATGTTGTTTTTTTTCAATTTTTTTCCTCTTTTTTTCTATTTTAATCAAATTAAACAATGAGGTATTCATATAATTGTGGTATCAAAAGAAAGCCCTACTTGTGCTTAAAAAAACAGTATATAATTTATGTGGGTGCACAAAAGGAATTAAAGAGAAAATATGGTTGAACAAAGACATAGTCAAAAAAGTCAAAATTGCTCCGGTCCTTAAGTCAAATCAAACTCAGATTTTCCCGGTCCTTAAGGGGTTAAGCAGTAAACTTTTTTTATGAAAACACATATTTTATAGAGCTTTTACTGCTGAATAAAACAAGGTCACTCCCATCGCTGTCAGATGTTCTATTCTAAATTTATAGCAGTTTAAATAACCAGGAAGTGAATTTACTGTGTTTACTTCCTGATAGTTCTAACTGAAAGGAAGTGACATGCTGTTTATATCACATTCTATGGAGAACTGTATGTCTCTGACTTTCCTCTCCATTAGAATGTAACAGGAAAAACTAATTAGAATGTGACAACTAGAGGGCACTGCTAATGTAAAAAAAACATGGGTTTAAACTGTAATAACTGGAAATATAAATCTCTCCGCAGTGAGAGTACCCTTATTTTACTCAATAGGAAAATCCGTATGATATACATTATTTCATAAAAAATGTATACTGCCCCTTTAAGCTCCCAAAATTGCATATTATCAGGTTCTTCTCAATTAAACAAAAATAAATGTCGTTAACTCGGGCTGATCCTTCAGAATGACTGGATCACTGATTGATTCACCTGTGTTCATGGCGGGAGATCCTGAAAATCTGCCCCATTGAGGGCAGGTTTGAGCATGTTTTATGTTAATTGTCCTTATTTATATGATTTAACACAGTTTAGGTGTTAGTAGGGATGAATTTACATCCCAGTCTCTGCTAGGCAAGGCACACGAGGCTCCTTTAGCTCCACCAATGAACACAACCCTTGTTCCTAACTTGGCCACACCCCACAGACCCATCCACTATTTTCTGGTAAAGAAAATACCCTTGGCCTATAACAAGCAAAGCCAAAAACAGGCTTTTAACCCTTGGTTGCTAGAAAGATCTCCAAGGCATTGCAAAGCTTTTCCCTGGCACAGAAAATACTCTTGCAAGTACTCAAGCAAGAATTAAAAAAGCTTGCCATTGAGATCTCTCTAGCATCCAAGGGATTAAAGAATAGCCTGTAAAGGGGTATAAAACGGATGCAGGGACATTGCGAACGCACACATGATTCAGAATGTGGGTGTGGCCAGCACAGTTGAGGCACCGCCCCTCAACATTTGGAGCTCCAGACCATTGCCTACTCTGCTTATTAGCAAATCTGGGCCTGTGTTTTAACATTGTTTATTTTGCTGTAGAAGTGTAGTTTTCAATTTGTTGTTTAGCCCTTTGAGTGCCAGAGTGCTATGCAACGCATTGCAAAGCATTGCAATGTTTTGCATACCCCTCTGGCACTTAAAGGGTTACGTTTTTCTGTTGGCATGTTGCTGTATGGACACTAGTGACTCATTGTAATGGGACTGCCGCGGGGAGATGTGTCCTTGGACATTTTTTTGAAATGTTTGCAAGTATGCTGTTCTAATCTATCTGTCTTCACTCAGTGAAATATCTTCCTCCCCTAGCAATGTTCTGAGAATGATGGACTACAAAGAAGCAGAGCCAGTTCTGGATAGGGTGGCCACTTCCCCCCTTTAACACCTTAGCATCGTGCCAGCCTTGACGTTAAGGAACGGTGATGGCCCTGGCACTTCATGGAATTCTGGGATGGCGGCACTGCTGCATGCTGCTCTGCCGTCCCAGAATTCAATGACTTCAGAATCCTTTACGGCCGCCCTCCACCTCCTCCCCTCTAGCACTCAAAGGGTTAAATCTGGGACACATAACAAAAACCGCAGGGTTCCTCTGATTTCTAATCTGTGCCATCCTGCAGAATTACATTTTTGTAAGCCTCCCTGATTTAAAGGGATATACGGACACCTTAGTTCTGGAGTCTACCAGCTGTATCATATCATGGAACAAATACACATTTCCATCAGATTTCCTTGGGATTTCCCCAAATTTCCATGGATTGCCTTAGGATGCTGTATTTGCAGATAACATAGGTTCTTCAAATAAAGTATTGGAAAACAATGCAGATAGATTGATTCAGGGAGAAATCCCTCTGCTTTTTATAGGCTGACCAGACCTCAGCGTTAACCAGGGACATGTGAGAAATGCATTTTTCAGGGCAGAATTGATGTCGGTACAGCCCTGTAATATGCATATGTCATATGTGTTCCTGTTAAAGGGGAGGTCTGGCCAGTTTACCCTTTTGGAGTCAAGACGGAATTTTATTATCCACTTGGGGTAAATGGCTTCAATAGTGGATTTTTGTCTTCCTTTGGATAAACAAATGAGATGTGGCACAGGCTGAACTTGATGGACACATCCATTTTCAGCCTCGTCAACTCTGTTACTATGATTTAACCCTTTGAGTGCCAGAGGGGTATGTTTATCCCATAATTGTTCCATTTTTTACTTTGTGCATATTACTTTAGTCTAACTCAATGGTCCTGAATCATTTGGGGTTTTTTTTGTGTTTTGTAGGGTTTACCCCCCTGAGTAAAACAAGGGTACTCCCACTGCTGAATGGTGTTTTAGTCAAAAGTGATTACAGCTCAAATTTGAATTTTTAGGTGCAGTATCTGAGTGGCCTGAAATTATAGTGGTGCTGTTGCTACACCATCCTATTGAGATTTATGGGCAACTTACCAGAGCTGTCCATAGCATGGTGTAGCAACAGCGCCACTGTAAAATTTCAGGCCACTGTAATAGTTTACCTTAAAAAGTAAAGTTTGAGCTGTAATAATTTTGAATAATACATCTCTCAGCAGTATGGATACCTTTGTTTTACTCAGAAGAGTAAACACTACAATATATATTTTTTTAAATATTGAATATTACTATTCCTTTAACAGGATAGTAATGTGTCACAAAAAACAGCTCTGAATAATCTTCATAGTATTTGGGCCATGGATAGTGTTATTTCATTTCTGTCAGAGTTGTAGTTCAAGAGTAATTGAATGATAAAGTATCTGCCTCCCACCCCTTTTACTGATGTAACAGTGCTCACCTCAGAGCAGCAAGACTGTCCGGATGGATTGCAAAGAGGGACAATCTTCAGTGAGCATAAGAAAAACCTGTCAAGGGGGGCAGGGTTTTCCTTATGATCACAGTAAGAAGATTGTCCCTTGCTGTGACCTGTCTGGTTAAGAGACCAGATTCCACATCTGAGGGGAGGTGTCTTACACTAGGTAAAAGGGACAGGAGGGGGATACTTTATCATTCAATTACTCTTGAACTACAACTCTGACAGTATTGAAATAACAGTCTCTATGGCCCAAATACTACGAAGATTAATTGGAGCTGCTTTTTCTGTGAAACATTACTATCCCTTTAACCTCATTATGCACAAGGACAAACTGCCGTTACTTGCGATAGCATCAGGCTACTGTAAGACATTTTATGGCCCCTTTATTTATCATTAGGTTATCGAGCGTATCTTCTGCTGTTTTCACATTTTTGTCATGCTCATGAAGCTCTGTGCTGCACTGAGAGAGGGAGGTGATGTCACCATCCAGAAATAAAATCATTAATATCTCCTGATCTGAGCATCTTCTAGTCTTTTGGTTAACAGGATACATAGGCAGGTTTGAAAGAAATGTCTACATTTTTAAATATGCGAAAATTCACAAAGGACAAAGGGTTGTATTCAGTACATTAAATATGTGCCACTATGGAACAAATTGACTGCACCATAGGGAAGAAATGAAAATTTCCACTGATTTAAGTGGGGTTTTTAAAAGCAAAGTAATGTTTCATAATAAAATCAGCTTCAATTAACATTCATAGTATTTGGGCCATGGTGTTATTTCATTACTGTGAGCACTGTAGTTCAAGAGTAATTGAAGATAAAATATCCCCCTCCTGCCCCTTTTACTGATGTAACACTGCTCACCTCAAGCAGCGAGACTGTCCAGATGGATCACAGAGAGGGACAATCTTCAGTGATTATAAGGAAAAACCTGTTAAGGGGGGCAGGGTTTTCCTTATGATCACAGTAAGAAGATTGTTCCTTGCTGTGAGCTGTCCAGTCAAAAGACCAGATTCCACATTTGAGGGGAGTTGGCTTACACTAGGTAAAAGGGGTGGGAGGGGTATACTTTATCATTCAATTACTCTTGTACTACAACTCTGACAGTATTGAAATAAGGGAGGCAAATATATTGAAATAACACTCTCCAAGGCCTAAATACTATGAAGATTAAGTGGAGCTGCTTTGTTTGTGAAACATTACTATCCCTTTAAACTGTTGAATGCTAGAACTGTCTTCAAAATCCTATTTCCCTTTATCTCCTTAACCCTTTTGAGTGCCAGAAGGGTACACAACGCATCGCAAAGCAATGCATTGCATACCCCTCTGACACTCAAAGGGTTAAGGATCTGTTCCATGGCAGGACTGTCATGCCAGTCTGGCACTTAAGGACTAGTGATGGTCTTGACACATCTCTGCCATCCCAGAATACTATGTGATGAGAAGAAAAAAAATGCATCGTAGTCCTTTACGGCTACCCCGTGCCAGATCGGACAGTCATTAACGGGTTAACTTGTTGGATTCTAGAGACATCTCCAAAGCACTTCCGTGCAATGCTCTGGAGAGATCCCTAGTGTTCAAGAGGTTAAACATTAAATAGTGCAGTTTCCTATTTTATAACTGTGCCAGTTAACAGACAATTCTACGTTTCTGAGTGTATGACAGCTGAACAGGATGATGGGAGTTTTAGTAGAACAGCTGGAAGACATCAAGTTGATCATCCCTGCTTTACTGATGGGGGTAAAATAGGGGGTGGGGTCTTAAGTTTAAATACTCTTACCTGGAGGCAGGTAACAGGATAGTTTTTTGCTAATTTTCCCATCTATGTTTCAGGTCATCGAGGCACGATCTACTGCTGAGCGAAGAGGTCACGCTTAGGCCAGCAAGGATCGGGTCAAGGAAAGGATTAGTGATCCATTTAGGCCCATGGCGGGAGTGGCACTTCCAGAGTCCCAAATGTGCAACATAGCCAAAATGGTGAAGGTGGGCAAGCAGACGGACTGTGTGGCCAGGTCAGCTTGCATGAAGGGTGGGTGATTGCTGGAAAGCACTGGGGGAGGTAGTGTTGTGGCGGATCGACAATGGACCTTTTTTACCGTCCCTGGTATGATTGGTTGAGGTGGCCATGGAGAGTGACCAAAGGTGGGGAGGAAGTGATTGACTGAAAGGACTCGCCCTTTACTCCCCATGGCCGCAAGCTCAGTGCAGGCAAGGCCCAAGCTTTCAGGGGCCCTGAGGGCACCACGTAGTTAGGGGGAAGGTACTCCTTGTGCTCCCTTAAATAGGTCAAAACCCCAATTATTAAAGCTGTGACCACACAATTTGCCACTTTATTGTAAGAGTGTTCATTTCATGGGTTGGATGGGGGGCTATGTTTGTGGCTGGAGGGCAGGGAAGGGAAAATGACGAGTATTGTCCTTATCTACTTTTACAGAACGTTAAGGGTTAATAGTTAAAAGATCTCAGGGTGAACTAATTTCAAAAGTTCACAGATATGCCGCTAAGTGCAGCCGCTGGTGTTGGAAGCTAGTGACATCCCCCCAGTGACATTTCACTAAGAGAACATGCTTACAGTCTTCTAAAGAACCAATATTTGTACAGTAGATGTACTGTACTGCTGTATGAAAGACATCTACCTAGACTACTCCTTCTGCTAAACAAATGAAAAAATGATTTCAATAGTGCGGTAGAGGTGTCAGCTTTCATGTATATGTCCATAGTTAGGATAAACTTAATAAAAGTGTTATTATTGTAATAATCTTCCACACACATTCTTCTGAAATCCATCTGCGCCACAGGGAGCAAACATAGCTGATGAGGCTGGAAAAAGAAATGTGTCCATCAAGTCCAGCCCATGCCAAATCACCCCTGTTGATCCAAAGGAAGGCAAAAAAAAAAATTGAAGCCATTTCCAATTAAGCCCCAAGTGCATAAAATATTCCTTACGGAGTCCAAATGGCAGTCAGATATTTCCCTGATCAACACCCTATCTGCATTGAAGCCATCTGTCATAATAACTCAATATTGTTCTGTGCTAGATAGGTATCCATTGCTTTTTGAAAGTAGTTACAATATCTGCAAGACAACATCCCGAGGCAAAGAATTCCATAGCTTTACCTCCTTTACTGTAAAAAACCCCTACCTTTGTTTTAGTCGAAAGCTCATTTCCTATAGTTTTAGTGGATGGCCTCTTGTTCTTAGCTAGGCTCTTTGCGTACATAATTAATTGGATAGTTCTTTGTATTGACCTTGAATATATGCAGGGCTCAAAATTTCCAAAATATAGCCCTGGTGAGTAAAAATTCATCCCTGGTGGGTATGTTTTGGCTTGCAGTGGCGACTAACTTTTCAGGTCTGTCTAGTAGCAAAGGACTTAAAATTATAAGCCCTGATATATGTGTAAACGGTAATCATATCATCCCTTAGATGTCTATTCTCTAATGTAAACAAACCCAGTTTGGATAGTCTCTCTTTATAACTCAGATCCTCCAATCCCCTTATCAGTTTTGTTGTATGTCTCTGCACTATTCCCAGTTCATAATGTTGTTTTTAAGAACTGGTGCCCAAAACTGTACTCCGTATTCTAAATGAGGCCTATATAAAGGTAAAATTATTTCCCATCCGTTGCATCTACACCTCTTTTTATGCAGACTAGTACCCTATTTGCTCTTGCAGCAGCTGAGTGACTGCACACTGCTGTGAAGTCTATTGTCTATCAGTACTCCTAAATCTTTCTCTAATGAGGATTCCCCAAGATGTTTCCCATTTAGTGTATATGTAGTATGTTTGTTTCTACAGTGCAGATGCATAACCTGACATTTATCTACATTAAATGTCATCTGCCACTTTTCTGCCCGTTCACTTAGTTTATTTAAATCCTTCCGCAGAGAAAAAACATCCATTTCTGTATGTATTTCCTTACACAGCTTAGTGTCATCACAGCAAAGATTGAGACGCTACTTTTAATTCCCACTTCTACATCATTAATAAACAAATTAAAAAGCCCTGGGCACAGGACTGAACCCCGTGGCACCCCACTTATAACTTTAGACCTTCATGAGAAGGTTCCATTTGCAACAACTCTCTGCCATCTATCATATAACCAGTTCTCAATCCATGTACAGATAACACTGCCCAATCCTAAGCCTTTTAATTTATGCAAGTTAAAATCCCAGTTGTTTTAAATGTGATTTTTAATCCCTTGAGCACTAAGCAATGCTTTGGCGAGCTCTCTAGCATTCTCTGCCTGTGCCGCTGGCAGGGGGAAGTCTCCCTCCACATCATAGGTATTTCTATATTCTGGCTGAAGCTAGTGCTGGGTTGTTTACTTCCTCCTCCCAGGCTTCCGCTTTTCACTGTACATCAGCTTTAGGGCTTTTGTGCATGCCACATCCCCTTCTCCTCAGTGGTGTAACTAATGACTGAGGGGCCCAAATGCAAGAACATTGTTTTTTGTCCCACCCAAATCAAAAAAGAAAAATAAATCAATAATTATATATATCTAAAATAAGGCTGGGTTGTTAAACAGTGTGTGTGTGGTTCTGTGGCTACCAGTGAACAGTGGAACAAGGCTGGGGTGTCAGACAGTGTGTGTGTGTGTGGGTGTGTGGTTATTAGTGGACAGTGGAACAAGGCTGGGGTGTTAGTCAGTGTGTGTGTGGGTGTGTAGTTATTAGTGGACAGTGGAACAAGGCTGGGGTGTCAGACAGTGTACGTGTGGGTCTGTGACTACCAGAGGAACAAGGCTGGGGTGTCAGACAGTGTATGTGTGGTTCTGTGACTACCAGCAGGGCAAGGCTGGGATATCAGACAGTGTATGTGTGGTTCTGTGACTACCAGTGGAACAAGGCTGGGATATCAGACAGTGTATGTGTGGGTCTGTGACTACCAGTGGAACAGGGCTGGGATATCAGACAGTGTATGTGTGGTTCTGTGGCTACCAGTGGAACAAGACTGGAGTGTCAGACAGTGTATGTGTGGGTCTGTGACTACCAGTGGAACAAGGCTGGTGTCAGACAGTGTATGTGTGGTTCTGTGTCTACCCGTGGAACAAGGCTGGGGTGTCAGACAGTGTATGTGTGGGTCTGTGACTACCAGTGGAACAAGGCTGGTGTCAGACAGTGAATGTGTGGTTCTGTGACTACCCGTGGAACAAGGCTGGTGTCAGACAGTGTATGTGTGGTTCTGTGTCTACCCGTGGAACAAGGCTGGGGTGTCAGACAGTGTATGTGTGGGCCTGTGACTACCAGTGGAACAAGGCTGGGGTATCAGACAGTGTATGTGTGTTTCTGTGGTTACCAGTAGAACAAGGCTGGGGTATCAGACAGTGTACGTGTGGGTCTGTGACTACCAGTGGAACAAGGCTGGGGTGTCAGACAGTGTATATCTGGTTTTGTGACTACACGTGGAACAAGGCTGGGATATCAGACAGTGTATATCTGGTTTTGTGACTACACGTGGAACAAGGCTGAGGTGTCAGACAGTGTATGTGTGGATCTGTGACTACCAGTGGAACATTTAAATAATTGCAGACGTTCATTTATCCCCCATGGTGCAGTTGGTTTGCTCCAGATTTGCACCTCCCTAACTTATGGCCCAAAAGAGCTTAGGACTGATTGGTTTATTGTGCCAGCTTAGCTTTGTCCATCTAGTAAGGGATACGAATTCATTAACACCTAGGATGCACTGGAGACCTATTTAGCATTCACAGGATTAAAGCCCCATTTAAAACAGTGGGCATGTTGGGGAATTTTAATGAGTCCTCTCGCACATAGCTAGATACTATACCCCTCTTAGGAGAAATTAGGGGGTCCATACCTCCCAAGTGTCCCTCTTTAGTAGATGTTAGGGGTCCGTACCTCCCAAATGTCCATCTTTTGGAGATGTTGGGGATACATACCTCCCAAGTGCCCCTGTTTAGGAGATATTAGGGGTCCGTACCTCCCAAGTGTCCCTCTTTAGGCGATATTAGAGGTCCATACCTCCCATGTGTCCCTCTTTAGGATATATTAGGGGGTCCATACCTCCCAAGTGACCCTCTTTAGTAGATGTTAGGGGGACATACCCCCCAAGTGTCCCTGTTTAGGAGATGTTAGGGGTCCTTACCTCCCAAGTGTAAAAGAGTCCCTCGTTAGGAGATGTTAGGGGTTCATACCTCCCAAGTGTAAAAGAGTCCCTCTTTAGGAGATGTTAGGGGTTCATACTGTCCAAGTATCCCTGTTTAGGATATGTTAGGGGTCCATATCTCCCAAGTGTCCTTCTTTAGGAGATATTATGGTCCATACCTCCCAAGTGTGCCTTTTTAGGAGGGACAGTCGCTCTTTGAGACCCAAATCCCTCTGTCCCTCTTTCCCACCTTGGTGTCCCTGTGTTTAGGAGATCACATTTTTTGGGCACCAGTTCTGAAAAAGGATATACTAGAACTAGAGAGGGTACAGCGAAGAGCAACAAAATTAATTAAGGGAATGGAGGACTTGACGTATGAGGAATGACTAGACCACATTGTACAAATATATGAGAGGTCAATACAAGGATCTCTGTGGTGAGCTATTTATTCCAAGGCCTGATCAGGTGACCAGGGGACACCCCTTGAGATTAGAGGAAAGGAGATTTAGACTTCAGCAGAGGAAGGTTTTTTTTTTACAGTGAGGTCTGTTAAAGGGATAGTAATACTTCGTTTTAACTTTATTTTATTTTGTAGGCATTAAAAAAACATGAAGAATGATATAAGTCTTATCTCTCAAACCTTTATGGTTTATGAGATATTCACAAGCAAAGTTCCCCTCCCCGCCCCTTTTACCTAGTGTAAACAATCTCTTCTCAAATGTGAGTCTGGTTGTATGACAGGACAGATAACAGAAGGGGACAATTTTCTTTGTATGAAAACAATGAAAGCCCTTCCCCCCTTGACAAGTTTTTCAGCTTTTTCCATTATCTTAATTGAAGATTGTCCCTCTCTGCAGTCTACCTGGGCATCTCCCTTCTGATCTGGTTGAACAGGGGGGGGATACTTTGTTTGTGAATATCTCTTAAACCATAAAGGTTTCAGAGATAAGACTTATATCATTCTTCATGTTTTTTTAATGCCTACAAAATAAAATAAAGTTAAAACAAAGTATTACTATCCCTTTAAATTGTGGAATTCTTTGCCCAAGGAGGTGGTTATAGTAGATACAATGGATACATTCAAGAGAAGATTAGATACATTTATTTCCAAAGGGAACATACAGAGTTATACTGTTTATTAGTAGGCAGATCAGGAAGGTCTGATAAAGACTAACTTATTTGGTAGCAGGAAAGCTACAAAAGTACTGGGGTATGAGGAGAAGGATGAACTTGATGGACTTCTGTCTTTATTCAACCTAATTTACTATGTTACTATGTTACATTGCTCCACAGTAATAAAACTCCCATTGATATTTTAAACTTGACGTGTTTATAAATTAATCTGTGTAAATAAAATAAATTGGTCTTGTACTAAATAATTTTATTCAGTTACACAAAAAGGTGTCTGTAGGTCTTAAAGGGAGAGTAATACTTAGTTTTTCCTTTATTTTATTTGTATGCATTAAAAAAAACATGAAGAACAATATAAGTCTTATCTCTTAAACCTTTATGGTTTGAGAGATATTCACAAGCAAAGTTTCCCCTCCCGCCCCTTTTACCTAGTGTAAGCCATCTCTTCTCAGATGTGGAATCCAGTCCATAGACCAGACAGATAACAGCAGGGGACAATCTTCTTCCTATGAGAACAATGAAAGCCCTGCCCCCCCTTGACAAGTTTTTCAGGTTTTTCCCTTATCTTAATTGAAGATTGTCCCTCTCTGCAGTCTACCTGGGCACCTCCCTTCTGATCTGGCTGAGCAGTGTTACATTAGTAAAAAGGGCGGGAGGGGGATACTTTGTCATTGAATTACTCTGGAACTACAACTCTGACAGAACTGAAATAACACTCTCCAAAGTTCAAATACTATGATGATTAATTAGAGCTGCTTTTATTATGAAACATTACTATCCCTATAAAATAACTAAATAAATCTCAGTAATGCCCCACGCACTAGTCACATCCCCAGCAATAACACATAAAACACAAGTGTTCCTCTTTGGCCATTTGAAATGTCGTGAGGTATGCTGTAGGTGTTGCTAAACTACAACTTACATAATCTGTCAGGGGATGATGGGAATTGTAGTCTGCCAGGAGCTGGAGAGCCTCATGTTGTCCAGCAATGCCCTATGGTATAGTTAATTTGCACCACTTTTGGTTTTGTGCATATGCTCATTGGGAATCATTGCAGCTTCCTTCTATGGCCACTGATTCCATTCCTTAAAGCGGAATTATTCCCTGGAGTTAAGGGACTATTAATTGTTTATTAGAAGGGTTTGCTTAGGAATTTATATTTTGTACAGCCATCAGTTATTATTATTAATATTCTTTATTTATATAGCGCCAACTAATTCCGTAGCACTGTACAATTGGGAATAGACATACAGAGGTATTACAGTTACATCTCTTTATTTTGCATTTGAACTTTGCTATAGTCTATAACTGAACTGAGACATATTGTTATATGGAGAAGGTCCTTGTGTCTCATTACAATGGTGGGTCCAATGGGGCAGGGTTCTCCATGGCTCTAGCCAGCCCCGCCCATCACCTTATAAAGGGTATGGCTCTCTCTATGGCTCTAGCCAGCCCCGCCCATCCTATATAATAATTCGCTAAGTTGTGTGTAACGCCGGACATGCGCAGTAGACACTGCTGCACGTGCGGCAGTCATGCGCTGCGGCTGATAGGAGCGTCCAACTCTGTATCAGCAGTGGCGCGGGCAGTCTCTGCTGCGCGTGACTGTCCCGCGACCGGCTGCCAGAGGCACTGTGGCCCGTGTAACGGGCTGTTCAACTAGTCACCTTATAAAGGGTATGGCTTTCTCTATGGCTCTAGCCAGCCCCGCCCATCACCTTCTAAAGGGTATGGCTCTCTCTATGGTTCTAGCCAGCCCCGCCCATCACCTTCTAAAGGGTATGGCTCTCTCTATGGTTCTAGCCAGCCCCGCCCATCATCTTCTAAAGGGTATGGCTCTCTCTTTGGCTCTAGCCAGCCTGGTCCATGATTCTAAAGGGCAGGGCTCCCTCTCTATATCTAATCTCATACCGGCTGATAAAGGCAATTGTTTACTACCAGGAGGTGAAAACTAAATACAGATCTAAAATGGTGCACAGCAAATACAGTCAACTGCAGATACTGTGAACAAAATATACTCATACCTGGGAACTTTTGAAACAGGGCTATCCAGAGTGTAACCCTGTCAGTGCCCAGGGGGAGGAAAATTACGCAAATCGCGTCATAAAAGGGGTGAGGCTTAGTCGCGGGGGTGGGGGGGACAAAAAAAAAACACAACCCCCCCTGCAAAATGGATGCAAGAGGGCGGGGAATGGAGCACAAGTGGGCAGAGTTTCTACTTAAACTCTGCCTGCCCGGTGATTCACACACTGCCCCGGAGACCCAGTAATTCACTTTGAAATCCGGAGTCTCCGGGGCAAAACCGGAGAGTTCCCAGGTATGAATATACTGCTGCTGCATTGAAGGACTGCTACTTAAAGGGATAGTAATGATTGCAAATTACTAATCCCCATATTGTAGCTTTGTTAAAAAGAAACGTATTGCCCCCTGTGTCATCTCTCAAACCCTTATGGTTTGAGAGATGATAGCACTCAAAGTTCCCCCCTCCCCCTTCCCTGACTGAACGCTGACTGCAGGGGAAGCTGTCGTACGACAGTCTTATGTGCATCAGGTGCCTCTGCAGCTGAGCCGAAATCGCTTTTATAAAACAGAATTCTTTCACTGAAACGGTCTTCTACGTGTGCTTGGTTTGTAAGCACACTTTGAAGACCATTTTAGTGAAAGATTTTTTTATTTATTTATTTATTTTTTTTAATAAATGTGATCTTGGCAATGCTGTAGAGCCGCCTGATGCAAGTAATACCGGATATCCCTGCAGTCAGCATTCAGCGTTCAGTCAGGGAAGGGTGAAGGAGGGGGGAACTTTGAGCGCAATCATCTCTCAAACCGTAGGGTTTGAGAGATGACACTATATATTTTACACTATATTTTCACTGCATACAACAGTGAAATTAGCTGTATGACTACTTTTGTGGTTTGATGAATAATGGTTATAAGCAAGTCATCTCACCCTGATGTCTTTATATTAGGTCAGTCCCTTCAGATAACTGACATTTTTATATAATGTCCCGGGGGACTGTCATGTTACATCTTGTCTTTAGCATGTCTTCTTATGTCTTCATATTAGGAAGAGAAGAGATTTATGTCTACTTTTGTCTGTGTATTAGGAGGAGAGAGGTAATTGTCCTGATATCTTTGTTAGGAAAAGATGACAAGTAGACATCCTGATGACTGTGTATTAGGAGGAGGTGAGAGGTACGTGTCCTGATGTCTGTGTATTAGGATGAGGTGAGAGGTACGTGTCCTGATGTCTGTGTATTAGGAGGAGGAGAGAGGTAGGTGTCCTGATGTCAGTGTATTAGGAGGAGGAGAGAGGTAGGTGTCCTGATGTCTGTGTATTAGGTGGAGGTGAGAGGTACGTGTCTTGATGTCTGTGTATTAGGAGGAGGTGAGAGGTGCGTGTCCTGATGTCTGTGTATTAGGAGGAGGTGAGAGGGACGTATCCTGATGTCTGTGTATTAGGAGGAGGTGAGAGGCACGTGTCCTGATGTCAGTGTATTAGGAGGAGGAGAGAGGTAGGTGTCCTGATGTCTGTGTATTAGGAGGAGGTGAGAGGGACGTATCCTGATATCTGTGTATTAGGAGGAGGAGAGAGGTAGGTGTCCTGATGTCAGTGTATTAGGAGGAGGTGAGAGGTGCGTGTCCTGATGTCTGTGTATTAGGAGGAGGTGAGAGGGACGTATCCTGATGTCTGTGTATTAGGAGGAGGTGAGAGGCACGTGTCCTGATGTCAGTGTATTAGGAGGAGGTGAGAGGGACGTATCCTGATATCTGTGTATTAGGAGGAGGAGAGAGGTAGGTGTCCTGATGTCAGTGTATTAGGAGGAGGAGAGAGGTAGGTGTCCTGATGTCTGTGTATTAGGTGGAGGTGAGAGGTACGTGTCTTGATGTCTGTGTATTAGGAGGAGGTGAGAGGTGCGTGTCCTGATGTCTGTGTATTAGGAGGAGGTGACAGGGACGTATCCTGATGTCTGTGTATTAGGAGGAGGTGAGAGGCACGTGTCCTGATGTCAGTGTATTAGGAGGAGGAGAGAGGTAGGTGTCCTGATGTCTGTGTATTAGGAGGAGGTGAGAGGGACGTATCCTGATATCTGTGTATTAGGAGGAGGAGAGAGGTAGGTGTCCTGATGTCAGTGTATTAGGAGGAGGTGAGAGGTATGTGTCCTGATGTCTGTGTATTAGGAGGAGGTGAGAGGTATGTGTCCTGATGTCTGTGTATTAGGAGGAGGTGAGAGGTAAGTGTCATGATGACTGTGTATTAGGAGGAGATGAGAGGCACGTGTCCTGATGTCTGTGTATTAGGAGGAGGAGAGAGGTAGGTGTCCTGATGTCTGTGTATTAGGAGGAGGTGAGAGGGACGTATCCTGATATCTGTGTATTAGGAGGAGGAGAGAGGTAGGTGTCCTGATGTCAGTGTATTAGGAGGAGATGAGCGGTACGTGTCTTGATGTCTGTGTATTAGGAGGAGGTGAGAGGTATGTGTCCTGATGTCTGTGTATTAGGAGGAGGTGAGAGGTACGTGTTCTGATGTCTGTGTATTAGGAGGAGGTGAGAGGTACGTGTCCTGATGTCTGTGTATTAGGAGGAGATGAAAGGTACATGTCCTGATGTCTGTGTATTAGGAGGAGATGAGAGGTACATGTCCTGATGTCTGTATATTAGGAGGAGGTGAGAGGTACGTGTCCTGATGTCTGTGTATTAGGAGGAGATGAGAGGTACGTGTCCTGATGTCTGTGTATTAGGAGGAGATGACTGGTACTTGTCCTGATGTCTGTGTATTAGGAGGAGGTGAGAGGTACGTGTCCTGATGTCTGTGTATTAAGAGGAGATGAGAGGCACGTGTCCTGATGTCTGTGTATTAGGAGGAGATGACTGGTACTTGTCCTGATGTCTGTGTATTAGGAGGAGGTGAGAGGTATGTGTCCTGATTAGTGTTGAGCGAGCATGCTCGGCCGATGCTCGGATCGGCTCGAGCATCGCTCTGCTCGGCACATGGCGGTACTCGTACAAGTACCGCATGTGCTCGCCCGCCATGTTCGGGTCTCCTCCCCGCACGTTTTGCGGCTGCTGCGCAGCCAATAAACGTGCAGGGAGGCTCTGACATCGGTGTAATGCCAGCAGCCATGTTGGCTGCTGGCATTACACTGATTGGCTGGCCAGAACCCGTGGTCGGGTGCTGTATAGCACCTGACCATCGAGTTCGGCTCAGTCTGAGCCAGGGAGAGCTGAGGATAGGAAGGGAAAGGCAGTGTAGGGAGGAAAAAAAAAAATTGTGAAAAAAAAGAACCAAAAGTCCTTTTTAGGACTACTGTGTGTGGGGGCAGCAGGTTATTTTGTGTGGGGGGAAAAAAACAAAAAAAAAAAAAAAAAAAATATTCTGTTTAGTGTGAAAAGTTGCAGATTAGAGCACATTCTGTTTAGTGTGCACAGTTGCAGATTAGAGCACATTCTGTTTAGTGTGCAAAGTTGCAGATTAGAGCACATTCTGTTTAGTGTGCAAAGTTGCAGATTAGAGCACATTCTGTTTAGTGTGCAAAGTTGCAGATTAGAGCACATTCTGTTAAGTCTTCAAACTAAAATATCAAAGTCACATATTCCATTCAGTGTGCGTCGCCGCAGTTTAGCAGCACATTCTGAGTACTGTGCAGAGTTGCAGAATAGGAAGAAATACTGTTAAGTCTTCAAACTAAAATATCAAAGTCACATATTCCATTCAGTGTGCTTCGCCGCAGTTTAGCAGCACATTCTGTGTACTGTGCAGAGTTGCAGAATAGGAAGAAATACTGTTAAGTCTTCAAACTAAAATATCAAAGTCACATATTCCATTCAGTGTGCTTCGCCGCAGTTTAGCAGCCTATTCTGTGTACTGTGCAGAGTTGCAGAATAGGAAGAAATACTGTTAAGTCTTCAAACTAAAATATCAAAGTCACATATTCCATTCAGTGTGTTTCACCGCAGTTTAGCAGCCTATTCTGTGTACTGTGCAGAGTTGCAGAATAGGAAGAAATACTGTTAAGTCTTCAAACTAAAATATCAAAGTCACATATTCCATTCAGTGTGTTTCACCGCCGTTTAGCAGCCTATTCTGTGTACTCTGTACAGTTGCAGAATAATAAGAAATACTGTTAAGTTTTCAAACTCAAATATTAAAGTCACATATTCCATTCAGTGTGTTTCACCGCCGTTTAGCAGCCTATTCTGTGTACTCTGCAGAGTTGCAGAATAATAAGAAATACTGTTAAGTTTTCAAACTCAAATATTAAAGTCACATATTCCATTCAGTGTGTTTCACCGCCGTTTAGCAGCCTATTCTGTGTACTCTGTACAGTTGCAGAATAATAAGAAATACTGTTAAGTTTTCAAACTCAAATATTAAAGTCACATATTCCATTCAGTGTGTTTCACCGCCGTTTAGCAGCCTATTCTGTGTACTCTGTACAGTTGCAGAATAATAAGAAATACTGTTAAGTTTTCAAACTCAAATATTAAAGTCACATATTCCATTCAGTGTGTTTCACCGCCGTTTAGCAGCCTATTCTGTGTACTCTGTACAGTTGCAGAATAATAAGAAATACTGTTAAGTTTTCAAACTCAAATATTAAAGTCACATATTCCATTCAGTGTGTTTCACCGCCGTTTAGCAGCCTATTCTGTGTACTCTGTACAGTTGCAGAATAATAAGAAATACTGTTAAGTTTTCAAACTCAAATATTAAAGTCACATATTCCATTCAGTGTGTTTCACCATAGTTTAGCAGCCTATTCTGTGTACTCTGTACAGTTGCAGAATAATAAGAAATATTGTTAAGTTTTCAAACTCAAATATTAAAGTCACATATTCCATTCAGTGTGTTTCACCGCCGTTTAGCAGCCTATTCTGTGTACTGTGCAGAGTTGCAGAATAATAAGAAATACTGTTAAGTTTTCAAACTCAAATATTAAAGTCACATATTCCATTCAGTGTGTTTCACCGCCGTTTAGCAGCCTATTCTGTGTACTCTGCAGAGTTGCAGAATAATAAGAAATACTGTTAAGTTTTCAAACTCAAATATTAAAGTCACATATTCCATTCAGTGTGTTTCACCGCCGTTTAGCAGCCTATTCTGTGTACTCTGCAGAGTTGCAGAATAATAAGAAATACTGTTAAGTTTTCAAACTCAAATATTAAAGTCACATATTCCATTCAGTGTGTTTCACCGCCGTTTAGCAGCCTATTCTGTGTACTCTGTACAGTTGCAGAATAATAAGAAATACTGTTAAGTTTTCAAACTCAAATATTAAAGTCACATATTCCATTCAGTGTGTTTCACCGCCGTTTAGCAGCCTATTCTGTGTACTCTGTACAGTTGCAGAATAATAAGAAATACTGTTAAGTTTTCAAACTCAAATATTAAAGTCACATATTCCATTCAGTGTGTTTCACCGCCGTTTAGCAGCCTATTCTGTGTACTCTGTACAGTTGCAGAATAATAAGAAATACTGTTAAGTTTTCAAACTCAAATATTAAAGTCACATATTCCATTCAGTGTGTTTCACCGCCGTTTAGCAGCCTATTCTGTGTACTCTGTACAGTTGCAGAATAATAAGAAATACTGTTAAGTTTTCAAACTCAAATATTAAAGTCACATATTCCATTCAGTGTGTTTCACCGCCGTTTAGCAGCCTATTCTGTGTACTCTGTACAGTTGCAGAATAATAAGAAATACTGTTAAGTTTTCAAACTCAAATATTAAAGTCACATATTCCATTCAGTGTGTTTCACCGCCGTTTAGCAGCCTATTCTGTGTACTCTGTACAGTTGCAGAATAATAAGAAATACTGTTAAGTTTTCAAACTCAAATATTAAAGTCACATATTCTGTGTAAGATGAAGAAGGCGGGTAAAAAGGGACGGGGAAGTGGACGTGATCCTGAAAGTTCAGGGCGCGGGTCAGGACGCGGAGAAACTGTGCCTGGTGCCAGAGCACAAGAAAGAAAGACATCCACCATACCTAGCTTCATGTCTAATTTTACAGGGCGTCGCAGGACATCACTCTCGAGGTCCGACCACTGCGAACAGGTGGTCGGTTGGATGACAGCTGATACTGCTTCCAGTCGGTTAAGCACCACCCTGTCTTCCACCAAGTCCACTCTCAGTAGCCAAGAGTCTGGTCAACATAATCCTCACTCTGATCATCCTTCCTCCCACCATACACGGTCTGGTCAAAGAAGTGATCCCACACTGGGATATAGTGAGGAGCTCGTCTCATCACCAATCCTTCATTTGACCCTCTCTCCAAGCACGCTTGCAGAGGAACATGACATCTTGTGCCCTGATTCACAACCTCTAGAGGCTACCCAATCACAAGAAGATGACAGATGTGAACGGCATTTAAGGTCAAAGGAAGTAGTGGATGATGATGATGATGATGAGACACAGTTGCCATTAAATCAACCACTATTTCCGTCTCAAGACCTTGTTGAGGAGAATGTTATACAGTTGTCAATGACTGAGTATGTGGTGGGATCAAGACTTGAGGAGGATGATCAGAGTGAGGAAGTGGAGGAGGACTTGGTGGACGATGAGGTGACTGACCCCACCTGGGAAGGTGTAGAGCCGAGCGATGACAGCAGTCCTGAGGGTGAGCCATCTGCAGCACCGCAACAGGCTGGAAGAGGCAGTGGTGTGGCTACAGAAAGAAGGCGGACCGCACCAAACCGGCCCGCAAATGTTCCACGGAGCACCCCCTTGCGTAAATCTACCTTGCCAAGGGGTAGGTGTTCCGCGGTATGGCGTTTTTTTAAGGAAAGTGCGGACGACAAAAGAATTGTAGTTTGCAACCTGTGCCACACCAGAATGAGCCGAGGCATGAACACTAGAAACCTCACCACCACCAGCATGATCCGACACATGGCATCCAAGCACCGTAGTAAGTGGGAGGAACGCCTGGATCGCCCATCTGTGTCTGCAGGCCACACCACTGCCTCCTCTTCCCCTGTTTTCGGTGCCGGCCAATCGCCTGTCGAAGGCGCAGGCCCGCATACCTCCCGCCCTGCACCTGTAGCATCTGAAGCACCATCAGCGACCACATCCACTTCCCTGTCCCAGCACAGCGTCCAAATGTCGTTACCCCAGGCATTTGAGCGCAAGAGAAAGTACCCAGCCACCCACCCACAGGCCATAGCACTAACCTCACACCTTTCAAAATTACTGGCCATCGAAATGCTGCCATTTAGGCTTGTGGACACTGAGTCCTTCCGCAGCCTGATGGCAGCAGCTGTCCCTCGGTACGCGGTCCCCAGCCGCCACTACTTTTCCCGGTGTGCCATCCCCGCATTACACCACCATGTGTCCCGTAACATCACCCGTGCCCTGACCAACGCAGTTACTGGGAAGGTCCACTTAACGACTGACACATGGACAAGTGCTTGTGGCCAGGGACGCTACATTTCCCTGACGGCACACTGGGTGAATGTCGTGGAGGCTGGGAGCGACTCGGACCCTGGGATGGCACGGGTGCTACCCACGCCGAGGATTGCGGGCCCTACCTCCATCAGGGTTTCCACCAGCACCTACGTTATTGGCTCCTCCTCTTCCGTTTCCACCTCCGAATTCTCTACACACAGCGCCACTCCCCCATCAGCCAGTAGCTGGAAGCAGTGTAGCACTGCAGTGGGGAAGCGTCAACAGGCCGTGCTGAAGCTGATCTGCCTTGGGGACAAACAGCACACGGCCTCAGAGCTGTTGCAGGGGATTAGTCACCAGACCGAGCAGTGGCTCTCGCCACTCAACCTGCAAGCAGGCATGGTTGTGTGTGATAATGGGCGTAACTTGGTGGCGGCTTTGGAGCTCGGCAAGCTCACACACGTACCATGCCTAGCGCATGTATTTAATTTAGTGGTGCAGCGATTTCTAAAAACCTACCCCAATGTGCATGATCTCTTGACCAAGGTGCGCCGTGTGTGTGCACATTTCCGTAAGTCATCAACAGCTTCAGCCGGCCTGTTGAAGCTGCAGCAGCGCTTACAATTGCCAGCTCACCGGCTGCTGTGTGACGTGAGCACGCGCTGGAACTCCACCTTCCACATGTTGGCCCGGCTTTGTGAGCAGCAGAGGGCAGTAGTGGAGTACCAGCTGTTACACGGTCGTCGCCTCTCCGTTCAACTTCCTGTAATCAGAAGTGAGGAGTGGGAATGGATGTCAGACCTCTGCGAGGTTTTACGCAATTTTGAGGAATCGACACAGATGGTGAGCGGCGATAACGCTATTATCAGTGTAACCATCCCACTTCTGTGTCTACTGAAACGCTCGCTGCTCACAATTAAAACCGACGCTTTGCATGTGGAAGAGGTGGAAATGGGGGAGGAAGAGCTTACACAAGGTGATAGCCAGAGCACCCTCACTTCGTCTTCTCAGCGACAATTGGAGGAGGCGGAGGAGGAGGAGGAGGAGGAGGAGGAAGACACGGTTGCCTCCGCTACAGAGGGTAGCCATGGAACTTTAGTTCCATCTCTTCAGCGTGGGTGGGCAGAAGAGGAGGAAGAGGATGAGGATATTGAGAGTCATCCTCCTGGTGAGGACAGCGAAATCTTGACTGTTGGTACTCTGGCACACATGGCTGACTTTATGTTAGGCTGCCTTTCCCGTGACCCACGCGTTGTACGCATTTTAGACAACACGGATTACTGGGTGTTCACCCTTCTGGACCCCCGCTACAAAGAGAATTTCTCATCTCTCATTCCTCCGGTGGAGAGGACAAGCAAAATGTTGCAATACCAGAAGGTTCTTGTCGAAAAATTGCTCCAAAATTTTCCATCTGACAACGCTGGCGGCAGAGTACGTGCTACCTTGGCCAACCGAGAAGGGGAGAAAAGGGGAGCACACAGCAGTTCCGAGAAAGGCAGGGCAACACTCTCCAAGGCGTGGGACACCTTCATGACACCCCGCCAGCACCCTCACCCTGATGCGCAGCCTAGTGTCACAAGGAGGGAAAAGTTTTGGAAGATGGTGAAGGAGTACGTAGCAGACCGTGTCAGCGTCCTCAATGATCCCTCTGTGCCTTACAACTACTGGGTGTCCAAGCTGGACACGTGGTATGAACTGGCACTCTACGCCTTGGAGGTGCTGGCCTGCCCTGCCGCCAGCGTTCTGTCTGAGCGTGTATTTAGTGCTGCTGGTGGCATCATAACAGATAAGCGTATCCGCCTTTCCACCGACAATGCTGATAGGTTGACACTTATAAAAATGAACAAGGCCTGGATTTCCCCTGACTTCTCCACTCCACTGGAGGAAAGCCCCGGGGGAACATAAACTCACTTTATATATGTTATTTACAATGATGTGAATACTCTGTATTCCCATTCACCCCTTCCACCCAAAAAACGGGTATATGGTTGACTCTTAATCTTCTCATCCTCCTCCTCCTCTTCCATATGCCCTGTGCTATAATTTTTATATAGGGCCAGCTCACCAGCGGGCCCTGTGATATAATTTTTATATAGGGCCAGCTCACCAGCGGGCCCTGTTTGCCAATTTTTATATAGGTCAGCTCACCAGCGGGCCTTCTCATATAATGTTTTATTGGGTCAGCTCTCTAGCGGGCCCTCTCATATAATGTTTTATAGCGTCAGCTCACTAGCGGGCCTTCGCATATAATGTTTAGGATGGTCAGCTCTGCAGCAGACCCTCACCCATAATGTTTTAGATGGTCGGCTCAGCGCACGTTTCCCTCTTAATCATGGCCTCAGTTCAATAAAATCAAGGAAATTTTTGGGAGAATTTGCCTCTGTGCACGTTTCCCTCTTAATCATGGCCTCAGTTCTGAAAATCAAGGAAATTTTTGGGAGAATTTGCCTCTGCGCACGTTTCCCTCTTAATCATGGCCTCACTTCCGAAAATCAAGGAAATTTTTGGGATAATTTGCAGATGATATACAAGTAAATATACAGCAAATATTGTTTGGTAACAATTTTTCGCCTAAAGTCGTTTTTATTTTCCTTTTTGTGTGTTTTATGGTCAGTCTGTAAAAATGGCGTACTACGGGCGAAAGATCGTTCCCAGCAGCGATGTTGGAGTCCAAGATGCATCCAGACATCCTCCCTATGCTGTCCCTGAACCATTTCTGTGGTGTTTCCATCATTTTCTGCCCTTTTCCTATGGACCAGGCACCCTCCCCTCATCAGAGCAGGGGGTGCCTGGTGTAATGCTCGAGTCCTCCCATTGACTTCAATGGGGCTCGGGTGTTCGGCCGAGCACTCGAGCCTCAGGGGGTGCTCGGTCAGAGCACCCGAACACCCGAGCATTGGGGTGCTCGCTCATCACTAGTCCTGATGTCTGTGTATTAGGAGGAGGTGAGAGGTACGTGTCCTGATGTCTGTGTATTAGGAGGAGATGAGAGGTACATGTCCTGATGTCTGTGTATTAAGAGGAGATGAGAGGTACATGTCCTGATGTCTGTGTATTAAGAGGAGATAAGAGGTACATGTCCTGATGTCTGGGTATTAGGTGGAGATGAAAGGTACATATCCTGAGGTCTGTGTATTACAATTAGGTGAGATGTATTTGTCTGTTTATAAACTTGGGAGTTGTGTGTATTGGTGACTGTATATTAGGTCAGTCCCTTCAGATAACTAACATTCTTGTCCTGTCCTGGGGGGGAGCTGTCATGTTATGTCTTGTCATTCCTTTTTTCGCTCCCCGTGGTCTTCTCTTATATCTCATAACACCCTCAGCAAGTGAGAAAAGCAATGTGTACAGTCATGTCTGTATCTGTTTGTGTCTGTATCAATGTGCGTATGTGTGGGTGTGCAACAGTGTGATTTATAGGTGCGTGCGTATGTATATATGTGTGTTTTAGTCTGTGTGGATCCATAATTCTATATATTTATCAGAGTAACAGGATTACCTGTCTCCTTATGTATATCACTGTGTTTGTAAGAGTGTTAGAGCCATATGTAGAAAGAAAAAGTCATTCTAGGGCAAATCACTGCAATGCCTTGGAGGTCTCTCTAGCATTAAAGGCCATATCCACATTTAAATAAATTACAATTATCTCTTCCTATGGTGTAATTTCCTTGCCCCAGAATGTCTCCTCATTTCTTTTGTGCCTATTGCCCTTAGAGTACAATGTATGAAGAGAATCCGGCTGGGTGACACAAAAGGAAACAGATCATTTTTGAAGTTACAATTAGAAGTGCTCCTGTGAATGTAATCATTTGAGTGTTAGAGGAAACCACTACAAACATTTTTATATCATTTTACACTTCCTAAGGTGCTCTACAGACTAGAGTGTAAAAAGTACTTATCCGGGCCTGCACTGGAAGTGCCCACATAGCATCAGAGATGCCTTTCTGCAGGCTCTGGGCCTCATCCTGTAACTGGTACTTCTATGTTATTTCAAAGTCATTCCACTGGGGGCAGTATGGTGTTATAGGAAATTAATGATTCTTGTGCATTAGGTGGAAGTCAGTCAAAGGCATAACTAGAAGCCATGGGCCCCACGACCACATTGGCCACCTCCACATTGCCCCTCAATCTCCACATTGCCCCTTCCACAATGCCCCTCAATCTCCACATCGCCCCTTCTACAATGCCCCTCAATTTCCACATTGCCCCTTCCACAATGCCCCCATCTCCACATTGCCCTTTCCACAATGACCCTAAATCTCCTACCTCCCTGGTGGTCCAGTGGCAGAGGGCAGGTCTGTGCCTTTTTCTGCACAGACCTCTTCTCCCACGTGGTCCTCTTCAGTAATGCAGAGCACTGGGAGATGATGTCATCTCCCAGCGCTCTGCATTACGAGAGTGCCGGTCTGCCGGAGGGAATACTGATCTCCCTCTGGCAGACTGGGACTCTCGTAATGCAGAGCCCCAGCGCTCTGCATTACTTAATTGTGGGCATTAGGCGAGGGGGTAGCAAGGGGAGGCCGGGCCCCTGGAGTGATGGGCCCGGTCGCAGGTGCGACCCCTATAGTTACGCCACTGAAGTCAGTGCACTCTGGGTGCAGTATGGCAGTAAAATAGAAAATGACTGATTTTGAAACATATATATGAGAACCTGGAGCAGGATGGGGCTCAGTGCATAGCTACAAAAGCTCCAGAGGTGCAATGAGCTGGAACAAAATGGACTTCTTCTCCTAATGCATTCTACCTGATTGGTTATCTGGCTGTCTGGAAAGGAACATACTATGGCATTCTGCACCTTTATTATTTGCTGCTAGGTAATTATTTAATAGGTTATCTTTCTTTATATGAGTGTATTTATTAAAAACTGGTACTCAATGCATGATGCTCAATGCACCAGTGATGCAATAGGGGTGGAGCAACATGGACCCTTCCTCCTTGAATTGTCTTCCTGTCAGAAAAAGGCATGGAGTATACTTCCCCTTTACCACGCGCTGCCCGGTGAATGATTTATAAGTCTGTTTGTCTGTATGTGAGTGTGCCTATTGGTACTGTATACATAGGGTTGCCAACCGGACGATATTTTACTGGCACAGCCGGTAATTAGCACCTTTGAGCTGGTGCCGGTATATATACTATATCGGCAATTGAAAATCCGGTATTTGTGTTTGCGACACGTCCGGAGAGTCTCTTCACTCAGCCCTATCTGCCAGCTGCTCAGGTGGCTCACTCAAAGTCGTCAGAGTCCAAGCACCATCACCAGCCAATGAGAGGAGAGTATTTGGACAACAATGGTCCTCATTGGCTGGCTGGTGCGTGTCGTGTGACTGACAAGTTACGGCGGTGGTACGCGGGCGTTGTGACAGTGAGCGCTCAGAGTTTGTCATGTACAGGAGGCAGTCTGTGGAGTTTGTGGGCACAGTCACACACGGAAGTTGGCAGCAGTGCAATCTCGAGCCTAGTCTCCAAGAGCAGCAAAAGTAAGTCGTCAAAAGACAAATATTACTAGTACTCATCTCTAACTATATTACTATTACTACTATATATGAAAAAAGAGAGAGAACAGCTGCTTCCCCTGTTCTGATGGGGGAGAGATCCACCACTTATTGCGCTCCCTAGCGGTTCTAGGTAAATGTTGTCTGTCATCAGACTTACAATTGGAAAATGGACATTATGTGACAATTGTCCCTCCAGGCTAGTGACATTTTAATGATTTGGGCCACCAGGGGAGACTATTTGTTCATTACAGAGAACAGTGAGATAATCTGCAGATGCTGGTGAATCTTACTTTTGCTATATGAAGTCTTATCCCAGATTTAAGACAAAACTATAAAAATAATCCCGGGATGGTGATTTTCCGCACTGGCCTTTTGTGGCGCCTCCCTTTTCCAGCTCCTCCCTCTTGTGGCAACCCTATGTATACAAAAAACAGACAAGAAAAGGGCGCCCAGTAGTCCCTATTATTGTTATTGACACATTTCTTAAAATGATAATTATAATACTCACAAGAGTGGTGGTTGTGAATGGACATATGTACAGTCACAACAAATCAGGCAGGCAAGGAATTTTAAACCTGTCCCTGCTCCGGTCCTTGGAATAGGGATGGTGCTTCAATCCAATAATCTCAGCATTCAAATTACAAATTCTTGTAAGGATCTCAAAAAAGCTGCTATAGTCTCAAAAAATATATTTAATTAATAAAAAATAGGGTCATACTCTTTTAAAATTACTTTAAAACAATATACAGGCAAGCAAATTTTACCAATGTTTCGCACAGAGGCGTAACTAGAAGCCACCGGGCCCTGGTGCAAGAATTGCCATGGCCCCCCCGACCACATTGGCCCCCTCATCCACATTGCCCCTTCATCTCCACAATGCCCCCTTCATCTCCACAATGCCCCCCCTTCATCTCCACATTGCCCCTTCCACAATGCCCCCCCTTCATCTCCACAATGCCCCCCTTCATCTCCACAATGCACCTTCCAAAATGCCCCCATCTCCACATTGCCCATTCCACAATCCCCCCTTCATCTCCACATTGCCCCTTCCACAATGCCCCCTTCATCTCCACAATGCCCCTTCCACAATGCCCCCTTCATCTCCACAATGCCCCCTTCATCTCCACATTGCCCCTTCCACAATTTCCCCTTCATCTCCACAATGCCCCCCTTCATCTCCACAATGCCCCTTCCACAATGCCCCCTTCATCTCCACAATGCCCCCTTCATCTCCACATTGCCCCTTCCACAATTTCCCCTTCATCTCCACAATGCCCCCCTTCATCTCCACATTGCCCCTTCCACAATGCCCCCTTCATCTCCATAATGCCCCTTCCACAATGCCCCTTCCACAATGCCCCTTCATCTCCACATTGCCCCTTCCACAATGCCCCCTTCATCTCCACATTGCCCCTTCCACAATGTCCCCTTCATCTCCACATTGCCCCTTCCACAATGCTCCCTTCATCTCCACATTGCCCCTTCCACAATGCCCCCTTCATCTCCACAATGCCCCTTCCACAATGCCCCCTTCATCTCCACAATGCCCCCTTCATCTCCACATTGCCCCTTCCACAATTTCCCCTTCATCTCCACAATGCCCCCCTTCATCTCCACATTGCCCCTTCCACAATGCCCCCTTCATCTCCATAATGCCCCTTCCACAATGCCCCTTCCACAATGCCCCTTCATCTCCACATTGCCCCTTCCACAATGTCCCCTTCATCTCCACATTGCCCCTTCCACAATGCTCCCTTCATCTCCACATTGCCCCTTCCACAATGCCCCCTTCATCTCCACAATGCCCCTTCCACAATGCCCCCTTCATCTCCACATTGCCCCTTCCACAATGTCCCCTTCATCTCCACATTGCCCCTTCCACAATGCTCCCTTCATCTCCACATTGCCCCTTCCACAATGCCCCCTTCATCTCCACATTGCCCCTTCCACAATGCCCCCTTCATCTCCACAATGCCCCCTTCATCTCCACAATGCCCCCCTTCATCTCCACATTGCCCCTTCCACAATGCCCCCTTCATCTCCACAATGCCCCTTCCACAATGCCCCCATCTCCACATTTCCCCTTCCACAATGCCCCCATCTTCACATTGCTCCTTCATCTCCATATTTCCCCTTTATCTCCACATTTCCCCTACCTCCAGTCCCTGGTGGTCTAGCGGAGTGTCTTGACAGATCTGTGCCTCCTTCGGCACAGATCTCGAGAACTGAAGCTCCCGCGCGCCGCTCTAGTAATGAAGAGGTTGGGAGATGATGTAACCTCCCAGCGCTCTGTATTACTAGAGCGGCGCGCCGAATGGGAGATCAGCTGAGTGACTGCTGCGGGCGAGGGGGTCGCAGGTGCGACCTCTGCGACCCCTATTGTTACACCACTAGTTTCGCAGTTATCAAACTGCTTTCTCAAGAGCTAGCCTAAATTCAAAGACAACCTTTTGAATTTAGGCTAGCTCTTGAGAAAGCAGTGATGTGTGTGTGGGGGATATTGTGTAGGTATGTGTGCTGTGTGTTTGAATGTAGTGTGTGTGACTGTGGTGCGTGTGTGTGACTGTGGTGCGTGTGTGTGTGTGAATGTGAGACATTGGCCCATATTTATAAAAGCAAACTGGAGTTATTCTGGAGTAAATCAACTGCACCAAGATAAGTTTCCTAAATTTCCATGCACTTCAAAAGCTCTTTTAACCCCTTTAATGCCACAGCAAACTGGAGTTATTCTGGTTTAAACCAACTGCAGCATAGGTGACAAATAAACATTCCTCAGTTCCCTTGCATTTGAATAGAGAGCTTTTTAACCCCTTGAATGGAGACCACTTTAGCATTCAGGGTGTTAAAAGCCCAGTTTAATTCAACACAAATTTTTATTTTAAAGGGATAGTAATACCTTATTATTACTATCCCCTATATTGTAGATATTTGTAAAATAATTGAATAGCCCCCATGTTCATCTCTCAAACCTTTATGGTTTGAGAGATAACCGAAGACAAAGTTCCCCCTCCCTCCCCCTTCCCGTTGTGCTGAATGCAGGGGAAGTCTGTCGTACGACAGGCTTGTGGCTCTGCAGCTGAGCCGAGATCCCGTTAGTGAAAACAAATTATTTCACTGAAACGGTCTTCTACATGTGTTTGGTTTGCAAGCACACGTAGAAGACCGTTTCAGTGAAATAATTCTTTTTCACTAACGAGATTGCGGCTCTGCTGTAGAGCCGCCTGATGAAAGTCAGACCGGATATCCCTGCAGTCAGTACAATACTGACTTCAGGGAAGGGGGAGGGAGGGGGATCTTTGCCTTCGGTTGTCTCTCAAACCATAAAGGTCTGAGAGATGAACCTGGGGGCTATTAAATTATTTTACAAATATGTACAATATGGGGGATAGTAATAATAAAGTATTACTATCCCTTTAACCCCAGAATAACTCCAAATTGCTTTTATAGATATGGGCCTGTGGCCCTTACACCTGACTAACGCCAATTTACTAAGCAGGCAGTTCTCCCTTTGAAGCAGCCTGTGCCAAGGTGAGAACAATGGGGGTCAGTCTTTGGGCGTTTCATGGCGTTCCTATCCAAGAAACCTATATTAACCCTTTAAGGATCAGAGGAGTCCATGCAGTAATTATTTTCTACTACACACATTTCCAGCCACTTATACCCAAGGTATAATTCCCCATTTAACTCTTTGGGTGCCAGAGGGATACACAATGCACCACTCTGGCACTCAAAGGGTTAAAAGCCCTCTTTAAATCACTGGGATATTTTTAAGAACTGCTCCAATTTTAGTTTCGTACATATAGTCCACTGTGTCCAGGGGAGGGCTGGCCTGGAGGGCAGGGGGGCAATTGCCCCCTGGGCTGGTCATATGTCTGGACTAGAAGGCCACTGCACCTCACTAAATGTCCCAATTGTTTCTGTAAATGGAGCTACATTAGTGATACCACAGAGCTTAGAAATGAAATGGAGCTAAACTAGTAGCATAAACCATTTCCCCTGTAAGCTCTATACTATCACTAGGTAAGCTTTACTTAAACTGTAAGCTTTGTAGTAGCGCACTAGTGTAGCCCCATTTCAACTATAAGCTATGTGGTATCACTTGACTTACGTCACAACATTAATGCCAATTTTAAAATTAACAAAAGGGAGTGGGCTGGGACAGTGGGCTGGGACGATAATAGAAATGGGCCACTTGAATGTATTTTCCTCCTGGGCCACGAGTTGCCAGCCCTCCCCTGACTGTGTCTGTATATTTAAAGGAGAACTGACAGGTTTCAGTAAGAACCCTCGACTTACGTTACTATGTCCAGAAAATCCTAATCCATTTTCCTCTTTCTCTTTTGTTCAAGAGATCACCTATTCAATCAGCCCTGCATGTCACATCCATGGAGGCGGACATGACAGTTCCTAGCAGGACCACAGGACCTCAGACTCTGCTCACTGCGCATGGTAATCTTAACCCTTTGAGTACCAGAGTGGTACGGAATGCATTGCAATGCATTCCGTACCACTCTGGCACTCAAAGGGTAAAGGACCAGGAGGTTCACTGTCCTCTGGCCCTTTAATCCTTTCAGTTCCTGAAGGTTATCAGTGTTTTGAAAAGCAAGGCATTGGATACCCCTCTGGCACTTAAAGAGTTAAGAGTTATGTAGGCTCAAGCACTCTGCCTGCATCAGATTTCCAGGTCACAGTAAGGCAAGTGGGGATTATTATTTTAACCCCTTAACAACTGCATGGCTGTTAAAGGGAATTTCTGCCCCACATAAAGTTAAACCCCAAGAATGACCCATCTGGCGACTAGCTGAACAATAGTACTATTCACCAGAATAATTACCTCCTTATAGAGAAATCCTACTGTTCCCGGGACTGAAGGCCAGTCATCAGCTCTTTAAAAGAATCTGCGTGCCTGCACCGTCAGTCCCTTCTAGTACCTTAAGGTACCAAGCAACGCTTCCTAGAGCAGACTGGGGCTGACAGTGCAGGTGCGCTGACGTCACTATGTAAAGATGTCTGCGCTGTTTCCTGGCCGTCAGTCCTGGGAGCAGTAGAATTTCTCTATAACCAGGTAATTATTCTGGCAACTAGTACTATTGATTAGCTAGTCGCCAGGTGGGTAATTCTTGGGATTTAACTTTATGTGGGGTGGTAGTTCAACTTTAAGGACAAAACAGCTTTTTTTTTTTTTTTTTTTTGTCGAAATCAGTTCAGGGGTCCCTGACTGGCAGGCAGCTCCCGTGGAGACCCCTGAATTCCATCACGTGCCAGGAACAAAATGGTTCCTTAACGTAAGTTTAGCCATGACGTTCCTGACACGTCATGGGTCTACAAGGGGTTAAATGAGGATTGTAGTGGGACTTTTTAACCCTTTTAATGCTGAAGAGGTCTCCAATGCATTGTGAAACATTCAAATCCTTTTAAAATCAGTAGGAATGTGCTTCTGCCCCTTACGGTGCAGCTGAATCGCTCCACTTTCTTAGTACTTCAGACTGTGTCTGTCTCCCAGTCTCCTCCAGGAGCTGTCTCTGGTGCTGGGAGGGACTTACTGTCAGACAGTATTGATCAATGTGTGACTCCTTAGTCCTTGCAGGGCCTATATATAGCTGTATATATCCTGTGTGCGAGTGCACCCCGCAGCAGGGCGGGAGGGGGGGCTGACCTCTAATTCTCCCCTCATCCTGCCCCCAGCTTCCTGCTAATGGATTGTATTGCACTTTATTACATTAATGTCTGCCACACAGACCTCTGGGATCATTACACTGTGTACTTTTAACCCCATCACTGCCACTGGTTCCTGAATTTCCAACTATGCAGACAGCTGGCAGTGCTCATTGTATGAGGGTGGATGAGTGTATAAACTGCTGGCAATGTATATGCTTTTCTGTTTAACCCTCTGAGTGCAGAGCAATGCGTTTGCACCCCTCTGGCACTCAAAGGGTTAGTTAGTGCTCCTTTACATTAGTGGAGATTTAGACAATTTTAGTTGGACCCTTTTGGTGCCGTTGGCTTGTTCCAGAATGAATCCACTTTTCTTAGGAAATTGTCCTGTATGTCTGCACTATATATAGATTTAAAGTGGAACTAACACCGCTAAGAAACGTTGTCTGTAATAATTCCCTATCTGGCGACTAGCTGCTTAGTAGCGCTAGTCGCCAGAATTATTACCTCTTTATGGAGAAATATGCAGTCATCCTCGGCTGACAGGCAGGACGGAGCGCGGACATCTTGCCCTAGTGACGTCCGCACGCCTGCGCTGTCAGTCCCAGCCAGCTGTAGGAGGCGTTGCTAGGAGCCATTCGGCTCCGGAAGGGACTGACAGCGCAGGCGCGTGGACGTCACTAGGACAAGATGTCCGCGCTCCGTCCTGCCTGTCAGCCGAGGATGGATGCATATTTCTCCATGAAGAGGTAATAATTCTGGCGACTAGCGCTACTAAGCAGCTAGTCACCAGGTAGGGAATTATTACAAACAAAGTTTCTTAGCGGTGTTAGTTCCACTTTAAAGGGATGGTATTGTCAATTTTATGCAAAAATTTATCTTGCAACCATTAAAAACTTAAACTAAATGCCCCCAGTCCCATTTCTCAAACCTTTATGGTTTGAGAGATAATCGTAACGTTCCCCCTCCCTCCCCTTTCCCTGACGTCGGCTCTCTAGCTGACTGCAGGGGAATCCGGTCTCGGGACAGGTGGAGGCTTTTCAGCAGAGCCGAGATCGCGTTATTGAAAAAGAAATCCTTCTCTCGAAAGGTCTACAAAGCACAGGCACAATTTGTAGACCGTTCCAATTGAACAGTCGTGCCTGGTTTGCAAGTACTCTTTGTAGACCATTCCAATGAAGTATTTCATTCTAAATAGCACTATCTCGGCTCTGCTGAAGAGCAGTCGTCCGGTAAAATGACAAGGATCCGCTTCTGTCCCATAGAGAGCTGATGTCTCTGAAAGGGGCGGGAGGGGGAGACTTTAAAGGGATAGTAATACTTTGTTTTATCTTTATTTTATTTTGTAGGCATTAAAAAAACATGAAGAACGATATAAGTCTTATCTCTCAAACCTTTATGGTTTAAGAGGTATTCACAAGCAAAGTATCCCCCCGTTCAGTCAGAGCAGAAGGGAGGTGCCCAGGTAGACTGCAGAGAGGGACAATCTTCAATTAAGATAAGGGAAAAAGCTGAAAAACTTGTCAAGGGGGGCAGGGCTTTCATTGTTCTCATAGGAAGAAGATTGTCCCCTTCTGTTATCTGTCTGGTCTATGGACTGCATTCCACATCTGAGAAGAGATGGCTTACACTAGGTAAAAGGGGCAGGAGGGGAAACTTTGCTTGTGAATATCTCTCAAACCATAAAGGTTTGAGAGATAAGACTTATATCATTCTTCGTGTTTTTTTAATGCCTACAAAATAAAATAAAGTTAAAACGAAGTATTACTATCCCTTTAAATGCTACGAACTGTCATACTATAAAGGTTTGAGAGATGAGAGGTAGGTTATTTTACTTCTATTGTTAATCTCTACAATATTAGAAATGTTTAAACCAAAGTATTACTGTCCCTTTATAGCCCGTCGGCTATTAAAAAATATGGATTTATTTAATGATCAAGTCAGTGCCAATACTGATATTTAACCCTTTGGTTGGCAGAGGGATGTGCAACCCATTGAGGCTTAATGCTTCACACACCCCTCTGGCAATCAAAGGGTTAAAAACATCAGTTCTTGAACTGTATGGTAATGGCAGGCAGGGTATTAGTTCTTACTGGCCTACTTGTTCACTTGTGCTAGTTAACGGGTAAAAATATAATTTTTTAAAGGGATAGTAATGGATGTAAATAAATGTAGCTCCAAATAATACTCATATGTTATGTTTCATCTTGCGCTGTATATTAATCATGCCCGACTTGTATTTCTAAAGTAATTCAGTTTTAAAGTATCCCCCCTTTTCCCATACGCCCTAGAGAAAGCAGAGAGTAAGTATGCAAAAACGTTTGGGCCACTGTCACGTTCACTCACTCACGGGTCCCATTCACATCCCCTGAGAGTTTCCCCTCTCCGCTCCCATCTTCTCCCAGCCATCGGCTCCCAGCATGCATACTCGCCTCCTCACGAGGCTTAATACCAGTAACCTGGGAAACACCATCTTCCCCATCCTGTGGTACCATTTAGGATTTAATTATATCCTACTAGTGTAAAAGCCCTTGTGCATGGGCCAAGGTCCGGTGAGATAATGAGGTCTGTCCTGCTCTGCGTACTGCCCCCTAGTGCATTCAGGCAGTCTCTACTGCACATGACTTCATTGGGAAAACATTCTGGCCTTTTATATTATAGGATTCTACAAACTGTATGAACTTTGGATTGTTAACATCAGTACAAGGACCATCATACTCCAACCACAGTGTTTATTTGTAACAACAAAGGAGAATCGGTCCGGTGTGGCAGAGAGGACAGTGCGGACACAGTTCGTATTGGCTACAAAGAACAGGACCCATTTTTATATGCCGAAAGCCCGAAAATGGCTCCTATAAGTGCATTACTTATCTATTTCTAGATTGTATCAATAATAAATACCACACTTAAATTATTTCCTTTCTGTCTCTCGTTATGTGCGCTGTCTTTGAGTTACATCCAGATCCCCCATCCCGCCCTTTTTACTTACGCAGTGCGCTCTTTTTTCCTTGTGCCTTTGTTCAAGGGATGACATCTTCAATCAGTCCTGGAAGTCATGTCCATGCAGGCGGACATGGTAGTTGCTAACAGCTTTTTTAACTTGAAGCTTCTCCTTCTTCCCAACATCTTCCTCCCACTCACCACCCACTTTTCCTTCTTCCCACCCTGTTCCTCCCAGTTCATACCCACTTCTACTCCTTCCCAACATCTTCCTGCCACTTACCACCCACTTTTCCTTCTTCCCACTTCTTCTCCTTCCCACCCTGTGCCTCCCACTTCCCACCCACTTCTCCTCCTTCCCAACATCTTCCTCCCACTTACCACCCACTTTTCCTTCTTCCCACCCTGTTCCTCCCAGTTCACACCCACTTCTACTCCCTCCCAACATCTTCCTTCCACTTACCACCCACTTTTAGTCCTTCCCAACATCTTCCTTCCACTTACCAACCACTTCTCCTTTTTCCCACTCCCAATTCTTCTTGTTCCCACCCTGTTCCTCCCACTTACCACCTACTTCTCCTCCTTTCCAACATCTTCCTCCCACTTATCACCCACTTCTCCTCCTTCCCACCCTGTTCTTCCTACTTATCACCCATTTCTCCTCCTTCCCACCCTGTTCCTCCCACCTCCCGCTCACTTCTCTTCTTCTCATCTGTTCTTCCCACTTAACACCCACTTCTCCTTCTAGCCCTGTTCATCCCACCTCCTGCCCACTTCTTCTTCTCACCCTGTTCTTCACACTTCCCACCTACTTTTCCTCCTTCCCACCCTGTTCTGCTCATATCCCACCCCCACTTTATGACACAATAAAAATAAGCCCTACCCATTCAAGTCATTTACATACCCCTGGTTGCAGCACATGAGCATAGCTGGGAACTCTCTGTATTTGCCCCGGAGACTCCATTTTTAGCTTCTAGTTACCAGGTCTCTGGGGCAGAGGCTGATTCTCCGGATGTGAGGAGTTTCTAATGAAACTCCGCCCACATCCGTTCCTCCCATTGTCTTCCTCCCACTCCCGGCCTCTTCTCCACCTATCCCACACTTTTTTATTTTATTTCTCAAGCTCCACACCCAATCACAATTAAGCCCTGCCCCTTTTGACACAAATTGCGTAATTTTTCTCTCCGGCAGCACAGGACTCCCTTCTGCAGGGAGTCCTCAACAAAAAGTTCCCAGGTATGCACATGAGCCTTCTCCAGGGGGGCAACAGGTATTCCTAGGAATGCCAATGCGCTGCTCACCCTGTGGTCCTTACAGGGTTATCATCCCCTGCGAGCAAAGCTGGTGGGGGATAGTGGGCCCAGGTTGCCCACCCCTGGCTTATAGCCTCCTCATAGGCATCTCCATGGGCTTGACATCCACGACTGACTGATGATGTGAGCAAAGACACAAGGTCAGCATTCATAGGGGCCTTTAGGATTTTTTGGACATAGTAAGGTAAGTGTGTGTGCGCTTGGGGGGGTGATAAATAACAGGTGTTCTCCTTTAACCAGGGGCTGGTTGCTGATGCAGAGCATATTAGATTGAACTCGCCACAGCACAATGGGCATAGCCAGCCCAGTTTACGTACCAAACACAATTAGGTGTCCCAGGCTGTTGCCTATTCTTCCTAATGGAAAATCATTACCACTTTATAAAAACATAGGGAAGGAGAAAACTGAGTAATTCTGTGACAAACCAAATACATCATAAGGGAAAAATAACATTTCCACAAATCCTCATTGATTTAAATGGGGGGGGGGGGGTTAACTCCTTTAAAGAGGTCTCACATACACACAAGCACACACACACATACACGAACATATACACACACACAAGCGAGCATCCTGGTATAAATAGCAACTGCTACCAATACTGCCAGGCAAACTCCTCATGATCCATCACACAGAAAAACAAGTGCGTACAGATATCCTGTATCACTGCTCAGGACTGACAGCGTATGGACACTCAGCGAGCCATATACACAAAGGAATGTGGAGCAATTCTGGGGTGAAATCACTGAACTGCAGGAGACAACTAAAATGAACATTGATTTAAACAGGGCTTTTCATCTCTTGAAACATAGAAACAAAGATTGTGATGGCAGAAAAGAACCATCTAGACCATCCTGTATGCCCATTTCCTTATCTAATTGTAATACATAAGCTTACATACTGTTCAGAATAGATTTTTGTCTGTCCCAGGCATTGCTGAATTCCCTAGCAGTATTTGTCCCTACCACCTCTGCTGAGAGGATGTTTCCTGAGTCTGTCACCCATTCCATAAAGAACTACTTCCACACATTACTTCTGAATGTTCCACCCTTTAAAGGGGAACCATCACATTTGGACAACTTGCTCCCATATGAAAGTGGGAGCAACAAACCCATAAAAATTCATGTAATTTTTTTTAAAATGTGTTACGTTTTTTAGAACTGTACTTGAAAACTCCACTATTCAGCCTGCCTGCGGCATTATATGTCTGCCACCACCTTCCCCTTTAACTCCAGCAGTGCATCCAAACAGCTGCCTGCAGTCAACAGCTGCATAAAAGAGCAAGTCGGGCAATGAATACACAGTAAAAAGCAACATACTGTATTTATCAGTGCAGGACGTTGCTTTTTACTGTGTATTAATTGTCTGACTTGCTCCTTCATATTATTGCTGCCTGCAGGCAGCTGTTTAGACACACTGCTGGAGGAAAAGGGAACAGCAGATGATGAGGAGAGCACTGTAAGAAAGGAAAGATGGCTGCGTTCTTGTGTCTGCTGAAGATGTGGGCTATAGCTTCACCCACAGTGAAATTATTTAGTAGGTGAAACTACCTGTATTGTGATATTGATACCTTAAGGCATTGATTTGTGGTGGGGGGAAGGGGTGTTATGTGTGGTGACAGTTCCTCTTTAACTTTAGATAATGGCCTCTTGCACTAGTATTCCTTTTTGGAAAATGCTTCCCTCCGGGGCTTTATTAAGTCACTTAAATTATTTAAAGGTTAAGCGATTGTCATGGATTTCCATGGCCTTTCCATTTTATGATGGTTCTGAAAAATGTTCCCTCTTGAACTATATTAAATCACTTTAATATATTTAAAGGTCTCTATCCTATCCCCCATCTCCCTCATATGTTCCAAGCTGTACTGTGGATCCTGAAGACCCTGCACCATGTTGGTGGCTCTTTGAATGGCTTCCTATTTATTACTAGATGTGAACTGTAAATGGTACCCAGGTGAGGCCTCATCACTGATCAATAGAGGGGTATTAGTACCTCACTCTTCCTGCTGCTCATGCCTCTTCCTATAAAACCAAGAGCCACAAGGACCACAGAGAATTTTTTTTTTTAATTGGATATGCTTCAGGGCTCTCATGTGGGGTGCGTGAAATCCATGACTTACCAGGAGCACTGGTCCTTTAAGGAAGTTTTCCCATGACAGTCCTGGCACATCATGGGTCTCTAAGGGGTTAATTTCTTTACTGCGTTACTTGCCTACCTTCAAGTTATCTGAAATAATTATACTCAAATCCCATTCTTGAGATGTTTTTGTCAGCACAATACAATTAAGCCTGTATTCCACCTCTAGGTTTCTGTGTCAAAAATGTTTTATCTTGCACTTTTCAGCATTACATTTTAGCTCTCATAAATGTGTCCATTCCTCCAGTTTTCCTAAATCCTTCTGCATTTGCTGTATTCCTCCTGAAGAGTCAACCCTGATACAGAGTTTTGTATTATGTGCAAAAAGGCATACCTTACCTTGAATATTACCAATGATGTCTCTAATGATGATATTGAAGAGAAATGGTCCTAGCACTGACCCCCTGTGGCACTCCACTAGTAACCCGGCCTTCCTCTGAATAAATAGAATGTATTATGACTCAGTGTTTCCAGTAACCAGGCACTAGACAGAGAGGAACATGATTGGGTTAGGCAGTTAGGTAGGTGAGGGTAAGAAGGGGTAGGTGAGTGGGGTGGGCTTCATTGGAGGGAAGGGTGACCACATTTCCATTCTGCCATTCCGGGACATGTGGTCACCCTAGTGTCGCGGCTGAGGCTCCCGCCGGCGCTGACCATCTTTCTGAGGTTCCCCAGTGGGAACTCTTACTCTGTGTCAGCCTCAGAAAGATGGTCAGCGCCGGTGAGAGCCTCAGCCATGGGTCTCACTTGCAGCACCAGCATACCTGCTCCATCCCAGCTGTCTCGCGCGTACCAGTCCAGCCAGCCAATGAAATGTATTTGCTATATGGTCTTCATTGGCTGACTCAGCCAGCCAATGAGGACAATATAGCAAATACATTTCATTGGCTGGCTGGACTGGCATGTGTTGCTCAATTCCGGGACTCTTTGTTGTCCCGGTGGGGGGTGACCTGGGACGCGGGACACAGACCCTCAATAAGAGACAGTCCCGGGCATTCCGGGACATGTGGTCACCCTATCGGAGGGGGACCTTGTTTTCCAGTCCCTCCTTTTCTGTTGGACAATGTGGAAGGAGCTTCCCACCTAACCTCCCTATTTAGTTTGGTTGAGGTTACTAGTAAGGGGCAGGGGATGTGGTCAGTTAGCATGCGTATTGGTTCATGGGGTTTAGGTCAGATTTGTCACAATATGAGGCAGAGGGGGGATCCTTCGCACTTTAAAATCTGGCTGGAACACCTGACTTTTCCAAGGGCATGGGGTCCGAGAAGTGGAGAGAGACACGTGATCATGGAACCCACTCAGCTGGTAGGGTGAGGTAGCTTTTGGGAGTCACACTTGGATGGGGATTTGGAGAGACAGTGTTAAGGATCATTCCCTCCCAACATAATATTAGATGGTGCAATGTAATAGTTCATAAGGTTGTAAATGAATATTTGTATTTATGGGTGATGTTTTATTGTGTTGAATGCTTTCTGCAATGTGTTGTTCTATTTGTTATCATAATATTGTCATTAATAAATATGCTGTGGCTTTTTTATCCATGTCACAGCTATGTGTGTTTAATTAAGGTGTTTGGCTGAACTACCTAAGAAGTTAACTTTGCCCTAGTTATGTCCTTCAGCCAGTTATTTATCCAAAAAATACCTTTGAGTCCAGTCCCAAACTATGCATCTTGTCAATCAGCTTTCTGTGTGGGACAATGTCAAAAGCTCTACTAAAATCCCGATATGCTACCTGTACTGTTTCACCCTTACCCATCTCTTGAGTAACATAATCACAATATTCAACAGTATTTGTTTGGTAAAATCTTCCTGTTGTAAAGACATAGTGCCATGGATATGCAACAATTCTTCTTTTCAATAGTGTTGCCATTAATTTCCCAACTACTGATGTCAGACTCATGGGTCTGTAATTACCAGAGTCCTCCCTACTGCTGTTTATGTGTATTAGTACTACAGTGGTAATTTTCCAGTCCTGTCAACAGGGATTGGTTAAAAAGCTCAGCTAGAGGTGCTGCAAGCACAGACCTAAAGCATTATAATACTCTTGAATTAATCTTATCTGGACCAAATGTTTTATCTACTTTCAGTTTTGATGTCATCGGTAACATCTTCTGTAAACTGACTAGTGCCCATTGGTTTAAATTCTTCTTCTTAATGGGCGGGGTTCCCTTCTTAACAACCTTCTGTAAAGACTGAGCAGAAATAACTATTTAGACAGTCAGCTATTTCCTTATCTCCCTCAACATATGTACCATGTTTTACTTTAATATTATTATACTTACATTTTCTCATTATACTCATCAGGGCTGGATTTATATCTCAGGTGCCCCTAGACAAAGCACTCTAGGTGCCCTTAGCTTTTCCCAAGCCACACCCCCACCTCTTACGTAAAACTCCCAACATTTCAAATAGCTAAAGAGGGACACTTGTGTTTTAGAGAGTGTTGCTGTGGGCATAGCTGGTGGTCAGGGCATTACCGAGAAGTTCATGACCTATTGACACCTTCTTGTGTAACCTAATAAATTACTTATAACAAGACCAAAGTATTTTATTTACACAGACTCATTTATAAACATATATACTGATGTTTAAACAAACATTAATGTGAGTTTTATGCTGTAGAGCAGTATGATACACTTATATACACAACACACAGTCTAATCTCCTAAAAAGAGGGACATCAGGTGGAAAAGAGGGACAGAGGGATTTGGAGCTAAAAGAGGGACTGTCCCTCCTAAAGAGGGGCACTTGGGAGGTATGTCTTACATGAGCCCAACCCCCAGTCCCATCCACTGTTTCCTGGCACAGAAAATATCTTTGGCCTAAAGGAAGCAGGAACAAAAATATATTTAACCCCTTGTTTGCTTATCAATGTGTTAGCGATCTCTTTAGCATCCAAAGGGTTAAATAATCACCTGTATAGGGGTATAAAACTGGTGTATTTGACTACATCCACAATCTAGAATATGGGTGTGGCCAGCAGAGCTGAGTCACAGCCCTTCAAAATTTGGTGCTGTAGGCATTTGGCTACTCTGCCTATGGAGAATCCGGCCCTGTTACTAATATGCTTAAAGGGATAGTAATACTTAAAATGTAAAAAAAAATATGTTGTAGGGTTTATCCCCCCGAGTAAAACAAGGGTACTCCCACTGCTGAGAGGTGTTTTATTTAAAAGTTATTAATTTTCAAAGTTGAATTTTTTAGGTGCAATATCACAGTGGCCTGAAATTGTACCGTGGCGCTGTTGCTACAAGATCCTATGGACAGCTCAGGTCCCGGGACCATAAATCTCCATGGGATGGTGTAGCAACAGCGCCACTGTACAATTTCAGGCCACTGTGATATTGCACCTAAAAAATTCAACTTTGAAAATTAATAACTTTTGAATGAAACACCTTTCAGCAGTGGGAGTACTCTTGTTTTACTCAGGGGGATAAACCCTACAACAATTTTTTTTTTACATTTTAAGTATTACTATCCCTTTAAGAAAGCTTTCTCTACATTTTTTACAGACTGCTGTTTTTCTTCTACTTTGTATTTAGCACATCTTATATTGAATGTTTTATTTGTTCTCATTGTTCTTGCACACCATGAATCAATCGCCTCTCTGCTAAAGAATTACTTATGTGTTCACCCATAAGAGAAAAACACACCCTTCTAAAATCTAAGGCCTTTGATTTACTGTGTTTACTCACTAAAATTAACACTTCCGTAAACTCTCAGGTATAATACGCAGGTGCAAATTATACCCAAGATTTTAGGGGAAAACAAGAGTGCTTATGTATAATATGCACCCTTGTTTTCCCCGTCTACTCACCAAACATGTTAGTTTTTTTTTGTTGCCGATTCATTCATTCGCAGATATCTATGCATTGGATGTACTGTATTGCCCTGCGAGGACCTTGAGGTATTACCATTGGCTAAAATGAAAAGGTCCTCGAGGGGATTTGCTGGAAGCGGGCGGCAGATGCAAGAGTTCTTCCTGCTGTGCAGTTAGGGTTGCCACCTTTTCTTCAAAAAAATACCGGCCATGGCATTCCCTCCACAGACTTAACATTGGACAGAAGCCAATTTTTTACCGGCCTGCCGGTAAAATTCCGGCTGGGTGGCAACCCTATGTGCAGTGATTAAAGCCGGCTCCAGCGGGGGTGAGTTGAAGCAGGGAAATAGATTGCGCTTGTTTGGTGGAGGAAGGCAATTAATAAATCTGCAACAAAAAAAGAAAACCTTTTTTTACGCACCCCCCACTTCACGTAAGGTGAAGTGGGGCAAAACTGTGCGTATAATACGCAAGATTTTACGGTGTATTAAATCACACTGATTGGTGTTCACAGGTCCCCAGGCTCTCACCTACCGACACATCTGACTCTATATGAGTATTTGTGAGTATCAAGTCTAAACTAACTTATTTGGTATCAGGTAAGCTACACAATTCTCATGTCACTAGGGTATGAGGCAAAGGTTGAACTTCATGGACCTGTGTCTTTATTCAACCTAATTTACAATGTACTATTGTTCTCTTGTGAATTGGCCTCTTCACCAAATGTATAAAAGATGTCCCTAGCAAGAAATCCACAATGTCCCTACTCCTTGATGATCATTCCTGGGAACTATCTTCTGTGGAGTCCACGGAGAGGGCTCACAGGCTGCCGCTGGGCATGTGTAAATGACGTGAATTGCGTCATAAAAGTGGGCAGAGCTTAACTGGATGGGCATGGCTTAACCATGATTGGACAGGGAATTGGGAGGAACAGGATGAAAAGGAGGCCCAGTGCATAAGAAGTGGACAGAGTTACCAGGAAAGTCAAGATAAAATCAGCCTCTGTCCCCTCAGACCCAGTAATTAACTCTAAAAAAACCCAGAGTGTGTGGGACAGATCTGGAGAGTTCACATGTGTGATGATGATGAAATAGAAGCTGGGAACTCTCCGGATTTGCCCTGAAGACTCTGGGTTTTGCTGCCGATTATTGGATGTCTGGGTCAGAGACTGATTCACCGGATGTGGGGATTTTCCACTGAAACTCTGCCCACTTCTACTCTTTCTCACTCTGGTCCTCTCACTCCCCGTCCACTTCTCTTCCTTCCCTAGCCTATTCTTACCACTTTTTTCATGCTAGCTAAGCCCCTCCCACATGTAATTAAGGCCTCCCCCTTTCTGACACAAATTGCGTCATTTGTCTCCCCCCAGGACTCCATACATTAAAGTTCCCAGGTACATACAGAAGCAGGAACCTGACTGTCCACCTCTTCAACATTAAAATCTCCAAATCTCTTTACAATATCTTATAGACCTTACTAGCATTCAATGGGTTGAAAGCCCAAATTAAATCAATGTGAATTTTAGTTTGTTTTCCCCTGTGGTGTAGATGGTTAATAGCCATACCTGGGAGCCTGAGGTCTCCCTCAAGTCCATCTTTGCCACTGCTGGTTCTGCCATGTGTGTAGCATTCGCAGCAGCATGGGTGAACCGGGCCATTGTGGTCTGGACTGAACAGCTCACTCTTGGAGTCTGTCAAGATGCTCCTACATGGTCTGTCCTGTAAAGTTAAACCACCCTATTTCGTGTTTCACAAGGACAAGGCAGTGCTTCGCACCTCTCAGGAGTTTCTTCCAAAGGTGGTTTCGGAGTTCCACATCAATCAGGACATTGTGGTGCCCTCTTTCTGCCCTGACCGCACCTCTGACAAGGAGAGGGATCTTCACTTGTTAGACGTGGTGCTTTGTCTCAAGTTTTATATACATCGCACTGAGTCTATCAGGCAACCAGATGCGTTGTTCATCATTCCTGAGTGTCCTAGGGCAGGAAGACCTGCATCCAAGGTGACTATTGATTCTTGGATTAAGTCTACTATTCGTAAACGCTTATGAGCTGAGGAAGAAGCCTGTCCCTTTCAGGGTCACGGCTCATTCTTCTCGATCTGTTGAGGCCTCTTGGGCTTACAAGAATCAGCCCTCTGCTGATCAGTTGTGCAAGGCCGCCACCTGGTCGTCTGTGCACACCTTTTCAAAGCATTACCGTGTTGATGTGCTGGCATCGGCTGACGCCAGTTTTGGGAGGAAGATCTGGAAGCAGTCTTGCCTGTCTAGGATTTCCTTCAGTTCTTGGTGCTTCCTTCACTTTTGAGTCCCGTTGGCTCTAGTTCAGGGAGCTGTGTAACAGTTTGGGGTGTTGTTACCCCTGTTCAGTGTCCATTGACACTTCATTAGTTGTTGGGCTGTCTTTGATCTGATGGTTCATATCTGCTGTGGTGACTTTGGGGGCCTTGCTCTTGGTCTTTGCCTCACTTCCCGCCTCTGGGAAGCTCAATGGTTGGACATCCCAGAGTTACCATTAACCTGTATTGGACGACAGAGAAAAGAGGATTTTAGTCTTACCTGTTAAATCCTTTTCTCTTAGTCCATACAAGTTACTGGTCTCCCACCCTGTCAAGGCACCATGCTTGGCTCTCCTGTGGCAGACCGTGGGGTCCTTCAGGGTCATGCTCACAGGAGTCTTCTTTCCCTCCCACTATCTAGTTAATAGTTAGTGTCTCAAATCTTTCTGGAGCTGGTTGGCTAGCTGCAGCCAAGGAGGGAAGGTAGGCTCCACCCCCTGCATACAATTCTAGAATTGTTCCTGCCTACTTAAAGGGGCAGATCACCTATCTAGAGTTACCAGTAACCTGTATGGACTAAGAGAAAGTATTTAACAGGTAAGACTAAAATTCTCTTTTTATGCAGTATATCCTTACTTGCTGTTATCCATAGAAGCTCCAGTAGGTCTAAAGGGAACCTTTAAGCCTTTGAATACCAGAGAGATATACTATGCATTGCAACACAATGTGTTGGATACCTCTCTGGCACTCAGAGGGTTAATGTGCTACAATTTAGACATCGCACTGCCTAAACACAAACAAGACAAGCAAGGCTTCTTTCTCTGCCTTTTTGGTACCAATGGCGCCAGTCTAGAGACTAAAGAAACATTTAAATGGGGCAGATCAAATTGTAGGTCAGACAGGACTCTCTCACCCTGAGAATCTGTCCCTTCACTCTGAGATTTGGGTCAAAACCCTGAGTGTCAGAGGGGTGTCTGTCTATATAAAGAATAACAAAATTACCTTTATATTTGTAAATAAGCCAGACCCTTTTGTCTAGGTAACACTGTAAGTGTTTACACTGGTTAACCCATAACTCCCAACATCTCGAATGGTGAAAGAGGAACACTTTTGTTTTAGGTGATGTTTCTGTGGGCGTGGCTGGTGGACGAGGCATTACCTAGGAGTTTTAGGTTATTTCCTGACCTATTGGCACCTATTTGTGTAACTGATAAAAGAGTTAGATAAAGACCAAAGTATTTTATTGTTACAGATTCATTTATAAACACACATCCTGAAGATTAAAGGGATAGTAATACTTCGTTTTATCTTTATTTTATTTTGTAGGCATTAAATAACCATGAAGAATGATATAAGTCTTATCTCTCAAACCTTTATGGTTTGAGAGATAGTCACAACCAAAGTTTCCCCTCCCTCCCCTTTTACCTAGTGTAAGCCATCTCTTCTCAGATGTGGAATGCAGTCCATAGACCAGACAGATAACAGCAGGGGACAATCTTCTTCCTATGAGAACAATAAAAGCCCTGCCCCCCTTAACAAGCTTTTCAGGTTTTTCCCTTATCTTAATTGAAGATTGTCCCTCTCTGCAGTCTACCTGGGCACCTCCCTTCTGCTCTGGCTGAGCAGTGTTACATGAGTAAAAGGGGCGGGAGAGGGATACTTTGTCACTGAATTATTCTTGAACTACAACTCTGACAGAATTGAAATAACACTTTCCAAAGTCCAAATACTATGAAGATTAATTAGAGCTGCTTTTATTATGAAACATTACTATCCCTTTAACAACACATTTATGTGAGTTTTATTGCTGTGGAGCAATGTGATACACACCACTCATTCTAATCTCCTAAAAAGAGGGACAAAAGGGTAGTAAAGCGGGACAGAGGGATTTGGGTCTCAAATAAGGACTGTACCTCCTAAAGAGGGACCCTTGGGAGGTATGCTAAATCCATATCGAGGTTCATTCCTATAATCTGGTGTATCTAGGAGTGTATACATCCGGTAGGGGAATGAAGGGGTTAGTCAAGTTATGTGATAAGAATAAACAGTAAATAAAGACTAATTGATTTTTCTTCCTGATGGAGGGAGTGGAATTATAACACAAATAAAAATCTGATTAATTATTCACTATCAGTTTGAGAGAAACATTTCTCCATTAACCCCTTCCGAGCATAAAATGCCTCCATTTACTGCTTCCCTTTCACAGTCCACCAGGGTGTCTTCTTTAACTCTTTCAGTGATGTAGGGGTGTGCAACACATTACTTTACAATGAGATAGATTACTCACTGGCACCCAAATGTTTAACTCGAAAGTTGTAGAAGACAAGCAGGGCAAATCTCCATTACCTAATTCATTACATGTCAGAGATGTCTGTGTTGTGTCTCCTGGGAATCACTATGTAGATTACTAGCTCTGTTGTGTCTCTTGGGGATCACTATGTAGATTACTAGCTCTGTTGTGTCTCCTGGGAATCACTATATAGATTACTAGCTCTATTGTGTCTCTTGGGGATCACTATATAGATTACTAGCTCTGTTGTGTCTCTTGGGGATCACTATGTAGATTACCAGCTCTGTTGTGTCTCTTGGGGATCACTATGTAGATTACTAGCTCTATTGTGTCTCTTGGGGATCACTATGTAGATTACTAGCTCTATTGTGTCTCTTGGGGATCACTATGTAGATTACCAGCTCTGTTGTGTCTCTTGGGGATCACTATGTAGATTACCAGCTCTGTTGTGTCTCTTGGGGATCACTATGTAGATTACTAGCTCTGTTGTGTCTCTTGGGGATCACTATGTAGATTACCAGCTCTGTTGTGTCTCTTGGGGATCACTATGTAGATTACCAGCTCTGTTGTGTCTCTTGGGGATCACTATGTAGATTACTAGCTCTGTTGTGTCTCTTGGGGATCACTATGTAGATTACTAGCTCTGTTGTGTCTCCTGGGAATCACTATATAGATTACTAGCTCTATTGTGTCTCTTGGGGATCGCTATATAGATTACTAGCTCTGTTGTGTCTCTTGGGGATCACTATGTAGATTACCAGCTCTGTTGTGTCTCTTGGGGATCACTATGTAGATTGCTAGCTCTCTTGTGTCTCTTGGGGATCACTATGTAGATTACCAGCTCTACTGTGTCTCTTGGGGATCACTATGTAGATTACTAGCTCTGTTGTGTCTCTTGAGGATCACTATGTAGATTACTAGCTCTGTTGTGTCTCTTGGGGATCACTATGTAGATTATTAGCTCTGTTGTGTCTCTTGGGGATCACTATGTAGATTACCAGTTCTGTTGTGTCTGTTGGGGATCACTATGTAGATTACCAGCTCTGTTGTGTCTCTAGGGTATCACTATGTAGATTACCAGCTCTGTTTTGTCTCTTGGGGATCACTATGTAGATTACTAGCTCTGTTGTGTCTCTTGGGGATCACTACGTAGATTACCAGCTCTGTTGTGTCTCTTGGGGATCACTACGTAGATTACTAGCTCTGTTGTGTCTCTTGGGGATCACTATATAGATTACTAGCTCTGTTGTGTCTCTTGGGGATCACTATGTAGATTACCAGCTCTGTTGTGTCTGTTGGGGATCACTATGTAGATTACTAGCTCTGCTGTGTCTCTTGGGGATCACTATGTAGATTACCAGTTCTGTTGTGTCTCTTGGGGATCACTATGTAGATTACCAGCTCTGTTGTGTCTCTTGGGGATCACTATGTAGATTACCAGTTCTGTTGTGTCTCTTGGGGATCACTATGTAGATTACTAGCTCTGTTGTGTCTCTTGGGGATCACGATGTAGATTACTAGCTCTGTTGTGCCTCTTGGGGATCACTATATAGATTACTAGGTCTGTTGTGTCTCTTGGGGATCACTATATAGATTACTAGCTCTGTTGTGTCTCCTGGGGATCACTATGTAGATTACTAGCTCTGTTGTGTCTCTTGGGGATCACTATGTAGATTACTAGCTCTGTTGTGTCTCTTTGGAATCACTATGTAGATTACTAGCTCTGTTGTGTCTCTTGGGGATCACTATATAGATTACTAGTTCTGTTGTGTCTCTTGGGGATCACTATATAGATTACTAGTTCTGTTGTGTCTCTTTGGAATCACTATGTAGATTACTAGCTCTGCTGTGTCTCTTAGGGATCACTATGTAGATTACTAGCTCTGTTGTGTCTCTTGGGGATCACTATATATAGATTACTAGCTCTGTTGTGTCTCTTGGGGATCACTATATAGAGTACTAGCTCTGTTGTGTCTCTTGGGGATCACTATGTAGATTACTAGCTCTGTTGTGTCTCTTGGGGAACACTATGTAGATTACCAGCTCTGTTGTGTCTCTTGGGGATCACTATGTAGATTACTAGCTCTGTTGTGTCTCTTGGGGATCACTATGTAGATTACTAGCTCTGTTGTGTCTCTTGGGGATCACTATATAGATTACTAGCTCTGTTGTGTCTCTTTGGAATCACTATATAGATTACTAGCTCTGTTGTGTCTCTTAGGGATCACTATGTAGATTACTAGTTCTGTTGTGTCTCTTGGGGATCACTATGTAGATTACTAGCTCTGTTGTGTCTCTTGGGGATCACTATGTAGATTACTAGCTCTGTTGTGTCTCTTGGGGATCACTATATATAGATTACTAGCTCTGTTGTGTCTCTTGGGGATCACTATATAGATTACTAGCTCTGTTGTGTCTCTTGGGGATCACTATATAGATTACTAGCTCTGTTGTGTCTCTTTGGAATCACTATGTAGATTACTAGCTCTGCTGTGTCTCTTAGGGATCACTATATAGATTACTAGCTCTGTTGTGTCTCTTAGGGATCACTATGTAGATTACTAGTTCTGTTGTGTCTCTTGGGGATCACTATGTAGATTACTAGCTCTGTTGTGTCTCTTGGGGATCACTATGTAGATTACTAGCTCTGTTGTGTCTCTTGGGGATCACTATATATAGATTACTAGCTCTGTTGTGTCTCTTGGGGATCACTATATAGATTACTAGCTCTGTTGTGTCTCTTGGGGATCACTATGTAGATTACTAGCTCTGTTGTGTCTCTTGGGGAACACTATGTAGATTACCAGCTCTGTTGTGTCTCTTGGGGATCACTATGTAGATTACTAGCTCTGTTGTGTCTCTTGGGGATCACTATGTAGATTACTAGCTCTGTTGTGTCCCTTGGGGATCACTATGTAGATTACTAGCTCTGTTGTGTCTCTTGGGGATCACTATGTAGATTACTAGCTCTGTTGTGTCTCTTGGGGATCACTATATAGATTACTAGCTCTGTTGTGTGCCTTGGGGATCACTATATAGATTACTAGGTCTGTTGTGTCTCTTGTGGATCACTATGTAGATTACTAGCTCTGTTGTGTCTCTTGGGGATCACTATATAGATTACTAGCTCTGTTATGTCTCTTGGGGATCACTATATAGATTACTAGCTCTGTTGTGTCTCTTGTGGATCACTATGTAGATTACTAGCTCTGTTGTGTCTCTTGGGGATCACTATGTAGATTACTAGCTCTGTTGTGTCTCTTGGGGATCACTATGTAGATTACTAGCTCTGTTGTGTCTCTTGGGGATCACTATGTAGATTACTAGCTCTGTTGTGTCTCTTGGGGATCACTATGTAGATTACTAGCTCTGTTGTGTCTCTTGTGGATCACTATGTAGATTACTAGCTCTGTTGTGTCTCTTGGGGATCACTATGTAGATTACTAGCTCTATTGTGTCTCTTGTGGATCACTATGTAGATTACTAGCTCTGTTGTGTCTCTTGTGGATCACTATGTAGATTACTAGCTCTGTTGTGTCTCTTGGGGATCACTATGTAGATTACTAGCTCTGTTGTGTCTCTTGGGGATCACTATGTAGATTACTAGCTCTGTTGTGTCTCTTGGGGATCACTATGTAGATTACTAGCTCTGTTGTGTCTCTTGGGGATCACTATGTAGATTACTAGCTCTGTTGTGTCTCTTGGGGATCACTATGTAGATTACTAGCTCTGTTGTGTCTCTTGGGGATCACTATGTAGATTACTAGCTCTGTTGTGTCTCCTGGGGAACACTATGTAGATTACTAGCTCTGTTGTGTCTCTTGGGGATCACTATGTAGATTACTAGCTTGTGTTGTTTTTGAGTAACTATCTAGATTGATTTTGGATCAATCCAACTGTGGCGTAGGGAATAAACAAAAATTACAAAATTTCCAGTGACTTCAATGAGGATTTTTATTCCCATGAATGATAATGGTCTCTGACTCCAACATATTGTGAAGCCACGCACTGGCGACCTATACGGCATTAATTGTGTTAAAAGCCAAATTTAAATTAATGGGAATTTTTACTCATTCTCTAAAGTGAAGTTGCATTGATCTACAATTGCTGTATAAGCCATTACTATTTTGTTCTCACTTTTAGTATCCCTGTTCCAGGGGCAGCAACTTTGTTACTCCAGCTGTTAAACAGTACAACTCCCATCCAGAGGCGTAACTAGAAGCCACCGGGCCCTGGTGCAAGAATTGCCATGGCCCCCCCCCGACCATTGGCCCCCCTCAACCACATTGGCCACCTCCACATTGCCCCTTCCACAATGCCGCTCATTTTCCACATTGCCCCTTCCACAATGCCCCTCATTTTCCACATTGCCCCTTCAACAATGCCCCCATCACAATGCCCTTCTTTCTCCACAATGCCCCTCATTCTTCACAATGCCCCCATCACAATGCCCCTCATTCTCCACAATGCCCCCATCACAATGCCCCTCGTTCTCCACAATGCCCCTTCTACATTGCCCCCATCTCCACAATGCCCCTTCCACAGTGCCCCATCACAATGCCCCTCATTCTCCACATTACCCCTTCCACATTGTCCCTTCAACAATGCCCCCATCACAATGCCCCTCATTCTCCACATTGCCCCTTCCACATTGCCCCTTCCACATTGCCCCTTCAACAATGCCCCCATCACAATGCCCCTCTTTCTCCACAATTCCCCCACACAATGCCCCTCATTCTCCACAATGCCCCCATCTCCACATTGCCCCTTCCACATTGCCCCTACTGACCTCCCTTCCTCCTACCTCGAGTCCCTGGTGGTCTAGCGGTGTGTAACATAACAGATCAGACCTCTGACTGCAACTCAAGCTCCCGCACGGTTCTTAGTAATGCAGAGTGCTGGGAGATGATGTAATCTCCCAGCGCTCTGCATTACTAGAGAGCCGGCCGCCGGGAGATCAACTCTGTTGCGGGCGCATGGCGAGGGGGTTGCAGGGGGCAGACAGGCCCCTGAGAGTGACGGGCCCGGTCGCAGGTGCGACCCCTATTGTTACGCCACTGCTCCCATCATCCCCACTTAGATTATGATAGAAGTTGTAGTCCCCAATAGCTGCGCTGCCAAAGGTTTCCTACCATTGCCCTATTTGCTATACATGATTCACTATCGAAATGTTGCCCACTATTGGGCGACCAACCAAACCGCATTAACCACTTGCCCATTTCAACATAGCGATATGTTTAATGCACTGCTTGGTTGGTCGCCCAATAGTGGGCAACGTTTCAAAAAGATACCCCTATATATACTAATTCCTAGTTCCTGCCGTTATGTCCCTTATCTTCACTTCACCCTTTTCCTCCTTCCCTACCCTTGTTTCTTCTTTTAAAGGGATAGTGTTAGAACAACATTGCAATGCATTCTTGTAGTGTATACAGCTGATCACTGATGTTAGTAATGCTGAATTTGCTCTACATCGCTTGAAATAATATTATACATTAGCCCCCTCACGCCCCTTATACTTTCTTCATGCTTCAAGCCTCGGATATGGAAGCGGATGGCGATGTGGGACAAACGTCTTTCTGTATTACGGAAAACCCTGCTCTCCTTCATCAAGGGGGGCAATGTTTTCTGTGTGCTGAATGGAGACAGTTTGTGCCTGAGCCTCGTAGCTCTCTGTCTGGTCAAGCAACCTGGACTTCAGATCTAAGGGAAGGTGACCTGGCAGTCTATAAAGGGGCGTGAGGAGGATAATGTATAATATTATTTCAAGCAATGCAGAGAAAATTCAGCATTACTAATGTCAGTGATTAACTGTATACACTACAAGGATGCATTGCAGCGTTGTTCTAATTGTAGTATTACTATCCCTTTAAAAACTGAAAAACCTTTACGATTGGATGCTTTCATCACCTGGCACAATAGCCAGCATCATTTTTGTTAAGTTGTTTATGATACAGCCTTACTGTGGAATGTTTATCATAATTTAATTGTGCATTTGTTTGTGTGAAATAAAAACACTTAAAGGGATAGTAATACTTCGTTTTATCTTTATTTTATTTTGTAGGCATTAAAAAAACATGAAGAACAATATAAGTCTTATCTCTCAAACCTTTATGGTTTGAGAGATATTCACAAGCAAAGTTTCCCCTCCCGCCCCTTTTACCTAGTGTAAGCCATCTCTTCTCAGATGTGGAATGCAGTCCATAGACCAGACAGATAACAGAAGGGGACAATCTTCTTCCTATGAGAACAATGAAAGCCCCGCCCCCCTTGACAAGTTTTTCAGGTTTTTCCCTTATCTTAATTGAAGATTGTCCCTCTCTGCAGTCTACCTGGGCACCTCCCTTCTGATCTGGCTGAACAGTGTTACATCAGTAAAAGGGGTGGGAGGGGGATACTTTGTCATTCAATTACTCTTGAACTACAACTCTGACAGTATTGAAATAACACTCTCCAAAGTCCAAATACTATGATGATTAATTAGAGCTGCTTTTATTATGAAACATTACTAGCACTTTAACCCTTTGAGTGTCAGCGAGGTATAAAAAATGCTTTACAATGCGGTGCGTTGGAGTCCCCTCTGGCACACAAAGGGTTAAAGGAAGGAACAGTAAGACCTCCTAATAACAACCTCTCACTTACCTTACTATGTTCAGAGAATCTTAACCCTTTGAGTGCTAGCGGTATCCAACACGTATTTCAATGCACGGAATTCCTCTTTGGCACTTAAAAAGGTTAATGGCCTCTGTGATTTTTGTATTTATCCCTTTGAGTGCCAGAGGGGTACGGAACACATTGCCAAGCAATGCATTCTGTACCCCTCTGGTTCTCAAAGGGTTAAACCTTAATTATAGAGCTAATATGCCTCTTCAGTGCATCCTGCATGTCGTCCTTGGGAGGCAGAAGAACTGGACATCTAATAACATAGTTGACGAGGCTGAAAAAAGACATGTGTCCATCAAGTTCGGCCCATGCCAAAACCCCCCCGTTGATCCAGAGGAAGGCAAAAAAAAACAACAACCCCGAAGACATTTTCAGTTTAGATCCAAGTGGGTAAAAAATCTCTTTCTGACTCCAAATGGCAGTCAGATATTTCCCTGGATCAACGACCTATCTGCACTGAAGCCACCTGTCATCATGTTCTATGTTGTTCTGTGTTAGATAGGCATCCATTGCTTTTTTGAAAGCAGTTACATTATCTGCATTATCTTATTACTAGTTGAACAGCCCGTTACACGGGCCACAGTGCCACTGCCACCCGGTCGCGGGGCAGTCACGCGCAGTAGAGACTGCCCGCGCCACAGCTGATACAGAGCTGGATGCTCCTTTGGAGCGCCCAGCTCTGTATCAGCCGCGGCGAGGGCACTCTGTACTGCGCATGACAGCAGCACGAGCAGAGGTGTCTACTGCGCATGTCGCGGCGTTACACACGATTTAGCGAATTATTATATAGGATACCCACTGCAATTTCTGGCTTTTTATTTATTTTTTCCAAACTGAAGATAGCAGAGTGCCTGAGCCAACGATTATCATGTGGAATGGGTAGAGTTTGAGGTCCGGTTGTCCTTACATCAAGAGTCATGTCCATCTCTGGACTTCAAGGTCTTATTGAAAATGTGACCATTTGAAACCAAGCGAAAAAACTCGTATGGGCTTTTCTGGCCACAGTATGAAAAATGTGAGTAGGAGGGTTATTAGGAAGTGGTTAATGTTAATTTTAGCTAAAAAATAAAACAAAGCAAAAAAAACTGTTTTAACCTTTTAGTCTTATCTTTATATTCTGCATTTCACAGTCTTAACAGAACTAATTAAATGCAGTCTTTTTTATTATAATATAAAATTTGATTGCTGTAAAGGAATACTTATCTTGTACATGAGAAGCATGTGAGTGTGTGTGTGTGAGAGTGTATGTGAGAGTGTGTGTGTGTGTGTATGGGAGTGTGTGTGTGAGAGTGTATGTGAGAGTGTATGTGAGAGTGTGTGTGTGTGTATGTGAGAGTGTGTGTGTGTGAGAGAGTGTGTGTGCGTGTGTGAGAGAGTGTGTGTGTGTGTGTGTGTGTGTGTGTGTGTGTGAGAGTGTATGTGAGAGTGTATGTGAGAGTGTGTGTGTGTATGTGAGAGTGTGTGTGTGTGAGAGAGTGTGAGTGTGTGTGTATGGGAGTGTGTGTGTGAGAGTGTGTGTGAGAGTGTATGTGAGAGTGTGTGTGTGTGTGTGTGTATGTGTGAGTTTGTGTGTGAGCGTGTATGTGAGTTTGTGTGTGTGTATGTGAGTGTATGTGTGAGCGTGTATATGAGTGTGTATGTGTGAGTGTGTGTGTAAGTGTGTGTGTGTGAGTGTGTATGTGAGTGTGTGTGTGTGTATGTGAGAGTGTGAGTGTGTGTGTGTATGTGTGAGTGTGTGTGCGTATGGGGGGGTGAGCCATGCGATTCTTGTGAGAAGCGTGTGTTTTTTGGGGGCACGTGCCACAGTTGATTTTCACATAGGGTGCCAGTTAGATTAGGGTTGGCACTGACCAGACAGGTATGTAACACATTACAAAGCAATGAGTTACACACCTTTCTGGTCCTTAAAGGGTTACTATTACCATGTGCCGTAAGCAGAATTTGAGGTCCTGTGGTCCTGCTAGCAACTGTCATGTCTGCCTCCATATGACATCCAAGAGTGATTGATGATATTAGGAATGAATGTGTGAAGCTGCTACTGCAGCTTCTGTTAGTCTGTAATGTCCATGCCTGGGAACTCTCCGGATCTGCCACAGAGACTCCGGTTTATAGACTGAATTACTGGGTCTCCGGGAACAGAGGCTGATTCTCCAGTGGTGGGGAGTTTCTTATGAATTTGTCCTCCTTCCCACCCTGTTCCTCCCACTTCTCCTCCTTCCCACCCTGTTCCTCCCACTTCCCCTCCTTCCCACCCTGTTCTACACACATCATTCACTTCTCCTTCCCACCCTGTTCCTCCTACTTCCCTCCCACTTCTCCTCCTTCCCACTCTGTTCCACCCACTTCTCCTCCTTCCCACCCTGTTCCTCCCACTTCCCACCCACTTCTCCTCCTTCCCACCATTCCACCCACTTTTCCTCCTTCCCACCCTGTTCTACACACATCATTCACTTCTCCTTCCCACCCTGTTCCTCCTACTTCCCTCCCACTTCTCCCCCTTCCCACCCTGTTCCACCCACTTCTCCTCCTTCCCACCCTGTTCTACACACATCATTCACTTCTCCTTCCCACCCTGTTCCTCCTACTTCCTGCCCACTTCTCCCCCTTCCCACCCTGTTCCTCCTACTTCCTGCCCACTTCTCCTCCTTCCCACTCTGTTCCACCACTTCTCCTCCTTCCTACCCTGTTCCTCCCACTTGCCACCCACTTGTCCTCATTCCCACCGTTCTACCCACTTCTCCTCCTTCCCACCCTGTTCCTTCCACTATCCACCCACTTCTCCTCCTTCCCACCGTGTTGCTCCCACTTCCCACCCACTTCATAATCACAATTACACCTAAGCCCCACCTACCATATTAAGCCACACCCCCTTATGACATATATCCATACCTGGGAACTTTTCATTTTGCTCGGGGTCAGTGGCGTAACTAGAAGCCAACGGGCCCTGGTGCAGAAATTGCTGCTGGGCCCCCCTCATCTGCACGTTGCCCCATGTACATTTCCTACCTCCATCTCCCGCGCGGTTCTGAGTTATGCAGAGCGCTGGGAGATGATGTCATCTCCCAGCGCTCTGCATTACTAGAGCGCCGGAAGATCAGCTGAGCTGCTACGGGCAGGGCTGTGGGCGAGTGGCGAAGGGTTCGCGGGGGGTGGCCGAGCCCCTTGGAGTGACGGGCCCGGTCGCAGGTGTGACCCCTATTGTTACACCACTGAACAGGGCTACCCGGAGGATAACCCTGTCAGTGTCCAGGGGGAGGAAAATGACACAAATCGCGTCATAAAAGGGGCGGGGCTTAGTTACGGGGGGGACGGGACAAAAAAAACCCCACAAACCCCCCCTGCAAAATGGATGTAAGAGGGCGGGGAGTGGGAGGAACCGGGCGGGCTGGAGCACAAGTGGGCAGAGTTTCTACTTAAACTCTGCCCACCCGGTGATTCACACATTGCCCCGGAGACCCGGTAATTCAGTTTGAAATCCGGAGTCCGGGGGCAAAACCGGTGAGTTCCCAGGTATGAGTATGATCTCCGAACTGCATACTGTGGGCACACTCCTCTGTAGGCTGCCCCTGTAGCAGACCTTAGTTAACTGGCATTAGGCAGATATTGGGTCTGGAAGACAATTTCAGCACATGAATGTAGAGTGGAATTGTTTTTTTACATTATCTCTCGAACCAATGGGGCAAGGGAGACATTCATAAGGATTTTATGAATATAATAAGGTGTGGGGCTTAATATTGGGAGATGTTAGTTTGCCTTTAAATAGATCTCCTGCCCATCACATATCCACGGCCAGATTTACATCCCAGGGGCAAGGCACTCCAGGTGCCTTTAACTGTACCCATGGCCACGCCCCATTCCTCACATGACCCCGCCCCCAGTCCATTCACTGTGTAAAAGGCACAGAAAATACCCTTTGGCCTATAACATGTAACACTCTCAACAGAGCATGTGGGTGTGGCCATTTCTGCTAAGGCACCGCCCCTCAAAATCTGGAGCTCTAGGCAGTTGCTACTCTGCCTATTGGGAAATCCAGCCCTGCCATATCTTTAGAAAATGATTATATATATATATATATATATATATATATATATACGACTATTTTTGTAACCTGATACTAACAGATGTGAGGCTCTCACCTCGTTAGTGGTGCCATTCTATATATATACTTAGTGACATCTATTCATTTATAATTTGCCGACAAAAGTGAAAAAAACTGCATACATTAGATTTTACCAAGAACACGTTGTTTTTCCGACTTGCGCACAGATCTGAGTGGCTTAACCCCTACACCTGCCAAGAACACACACAGCACAGTCCTCATTAACCTCATCCCTGCCAGAGCCATGCAGGCAGCAGCCTCCATTAACCATTTAAAGGGATAGTAATACTTCGTTTTATCTTTATTTTATTTTGTAGGCATTAAAAAAACATGAAGAAAGATATGTCTTATCTCTCAAACCTTTATGGTTTGAGAGATATTCACAAGCAAAGTTTCCCCATCCCGCCCCTTTTACCTAGTGTAAGCCATCTCTTCTCAGATGTGGAATGCAGTCCATAGACCAGACAGATAACAGCAGGGGACAATTTTCTTCCTATGAGAGCAATGAAAGCCATGCCCCCCTTGACAGGTTGTTCAGCTTTTTCCCTTATCTTAATTGAAGATTGTCCCTCTCTGCAGTCTACCTGGGCACCTCCCTTCTGCTCTGGCTGAGCAGTGTTACATCAGTAAAAGGGGCGGGAGGGGGATACTTTATCATTGAATTACTCTGGGACTACAACTCTGACAGAATTTAAACAACACTCTCCAAAGTCCAAATACTATGATGATTAATTAGAGCTGATTTTATTATGAAGCATTACTATCGCTTTAAGTGTGTGTGTGTGTGTGTGTGTGTGGGGGGGGGTTGGCTGTACAATACATTGCTTCTCAGCAACCCCCTGTCACTTAAAGAGTTAACAGTACCATCTGTGGATATAGCACTATAGACAATGAGGCAGTACTGTCAGCTATGCAGCTATGAAGGGATTGTAGGGTGTTGAAGTGAAGCTGATCTCATTGGGGCTGTACATTCTTGGAGGTTTTTTAAATCAGGACAATATTATTTGATCAAGTTAAGTTAGGAGTAGATATCAGTTATTCCATGCAGAATCTGGATGTATCATGTATTGTCAGGAATCTTCAGTCTTATTGAATTCACTTTGAGGTAATTAAATTCCCTAAAACAGGTTAAAGTATTGTTTTCGAGACTAACAGATACTGGTTAATTGGGTTATTGTTCCCTTTTTTTTTTTAATTTTCCCAAGGCAGAATCCATTTTCATCTATTGTAAATTCCCCAAAACAGTTCCCTTTCATCTTAAAGGGATAGTAATGTTTCATAATAAAAGTAGCTCTAATTAATCATCATAGTATTTGGAATTTGGAGAGTGTTATTTCAATTCTGTCAGAGTTGTAGTTCAAGAGTAATTCAATGACAAAGTATCCCCCTCCCGCCCCTTTTACTGATGTAACACTGCTCAGCCAGAGCAGAAGGGAGGTGCCCAGGTAGATTGCAGAGAGGGACAATCTTTAATTAAGATAAGGAAAAAACCTGAAAAGCTTGTCAAGGGGGGCAGGGCCTTCATTGTTCTCATAGGAAGAAGATTGTCCCCTTCTGTTACCTGTCTGGTCTATGGACTGCATTCCACATCTGAGAAGAGATAGCTTACACTAGGTAAAAGGGGCGGGAGGGGAAACTTTGCTTGTGAATATCTCTCAAACCATAAAGGTTTGAGAGATAAGACTTATATCGTTCTTCATGTTTTTTAATGCATACAAAATAAAAGAAGGATAAAACGAAGTATTACTATCCCTTTAAAGTATTGTTCTCAATACTAACAGATACTAGCTTAAATTCACCAAGGCAGGATACCTTTTTCATCTACCTTAGGAATAGGGTCTACACAAATAGATACTTATTGTTCTGTCTATTTACTGTACATTCTACATCACAACTAATTGTTCTGTCATTTTCACCTTGTGTAAAATCCCCTATAAGACTAAATCTGTAATTACAGTATTGGATTTCGTGGCCATGGAGGGAGACATGTAATTTTTTGCCAGGCTCCAGGGCTCTAGTCCTCACAGTGAAGCCATCTTAGGAAGACTTCATTGGGTGGAGTTTGGCTTCTAGGAGTTCTGCAGCAAATAATCATGTCTACCTCCACGGACATGCAATCCAGTACTAATTGCAGTTTAATTTTGGAGAATTAATCTAAAAAGAATTGATTCATTGTGACCATTAAGATTTTATATTTTTGCAGGGTTTATCTTGTTGAGTAAAACAAGGGCAATTCCATTGATGAAATGCTTTATTCAAGAGTTATTGCACCTCATACTTGCATTTCCTGGTGCAGTGACTTGCATTTCCTGGTGCAGTGCCTTTATGGCCTGAAATGTTATGGCTGTGGTGTTGCCACAGCTTTCTATGGACAACTATGGCTGCCATCTTATCCTTGTGATTACACCTCCACCTACATTGTCCTGCTTTCTCCCTGCCTTTGACACATATACATGGGGGTTGGAGGGAGATACACTAACACGTGATAAACTGAAGATGACTTCTCCAGTGATATCACTTCTCCAATTTCTATGTTATTCCACGGAGCGCATACACTAAGATCGCTCCCACTTGCAAAATCGTAGTGCGTTGGCTTCATTGAATAATATAGGCACTGGAGAAGTTATCTCCTCTGTATCACACCTTAGTGAATCTCCCTTGATGTTTCAGTGTCTTGTTTGTCATTGATTAATTTGCATATTGAAATCTGACTGAATGAACCATTTCCGTGACATCATTTATATTTAAAGGGATAGTAATGTTTCATAATAAAAGCAGCTCTAATTAATCATCATAGTATTTGGACTTTGGAGAGTGTTATTTCAATACTGTCAGAGTTGTAGTTCAAGAGTAATTCAATGACAAAGTATCCCCCTCCCGCCCCTTTTACTGATGTAACACTGCTCAGCCAGAGCAGAAGGGAGGTGCCCAGGTAGACTGCAGAGAGGGACAATCTTCAATTAAGATAAGGGAAAAACCTGAAGAAATTGTCAAGGGGGGCAGGGATTTCATTGTTCTCATAGGAAGAAGATTGTCCCCTGCTGTTATCTGTCTGGTCTATGGACTGGATTCCACATCTGAGAAGAGATGGCTTACACTAGGTAAAAGGGGCGGGAGGGGAAACTTTGCTTGTGAATATCTCTCAAACCATAAATGTTTGAGAGATAAGACTTATATCATTCTTCATGTTTTTTTAATGCCTACAAAATAAAATAAAGTTAAAATGAAGTATTACTATCCCTTTAAGCTGCCTCCCCTCAGTTGTGGAATCTGGTCACTTGACAGCTCGCAGTGAGGGACTATCTTCTGGCTGTGAGCATAAGGAAAGCCCTGCCCCCCTTGAAGGAGTTTTTCCTTATGCTCACAGAAGATTGTCCCTTTCTGTGATCCTTCCGGATGGCCTTCCATAGGTAAAATGGGAGAGAGGGGGACATTTTATGATTCAATTACTCTGTTACTACCCATCGTAGAGATTGGTAATAATGCTCTACATGGCCCAAAAACCTGTAAAGAATAATTGGAGCAGCATTTATTTTGAAACATTACTATCCCTTTAACCTCACTGCACTATATCACCAGCTTTATGCTAATGACCAATGTCTTTCACCCTCCCCTTTATAAATAATGCTTAGCGTATATGTCGAAAGGGTTCGTATTCTCCATGGTGACATCATCTCAGTGCTTCCTATTTGTGCCCCCGTGTTAACCCTTTGAGTGCCAGAGAGTATCCAACGCATTGCGTTGCAATGCGTTGGATATCTCTCCGGCACTCAGAGGGTTAAATGGGATGAAATCCTGCACACGGACATCTTGTGTCATATGCAGAAAAACAAAATGGAGAAGTTCTGTGGCAATGCCGCTGCACTATAGATGACAAATAAGAATCCCTATTCCTTCACATGAGGATTTTAACCCATTAAGTGCTAGTGAGATCTACCTCACTTTACTTTTGCAATGCATTGGATACCTCTGCATTCAAGGGTTTTTAAAGGAATAGTAATGTTTCACAATAAAGCAGCTCCAATTAATCATAATAGTATTTGAGCCACGGAGAGTGTTATTTCAGTACTGTCAGAGTTGTAATTCAAGAGTAATTGAATGATAAAGTATCCCCCTCCCGCCCCTTTTACTGATGTAACACTGCTCACCTCAGAGCAGCAAGACTGTCAGGATGGATCACAGAGAGGGACAATCTTCAGTGAGCATAAGGAAAAAACTGTCAAGGGAGGCAGGGTTTTCATTGTTCTCACAGTAAGAAGATTGCCCCTTGCTGTGAGCTGTCCAGTCTCAGGACCAGGTTCCACATCTGAAGGGAGGGGGCTTACACTAGGTAAACGGGGAGGGAGGTGGATACTTTATCATTCAATTACTCTTGAACTACAACTCTGACAGTAATGAAATAACACTCTTCATGGTCCAAATATTATGAAGATTAATTGGAGCTGCTGTTTTTGTGAAACATTACTATCCCTTTAAAGCCCCATTTAAAGTAATGGAATATTTTCTTTGTCCCGCCCAGAGCAGTTGGTTTGCCCCAGAATTGCTCTGTTTTTTGTGAATACGATCCAAAGTCTTTTTATTCCTCATTGCTTTGCAATGTGTTGGAGATGTATCTGGAATTCAAGGAGTTAAAAGTTCCACTGAAAGCAATGGAAATCACGGACATTTTTATGTGCCCCCCCCCAAATGGTGCAATTGGTTTATCCACTTTTCTTTGTGCAAATGGTCCACAATATCAATCGATAAGATTTGATCCATTAAAACCCTTTTGAGTGCAAAAGCATTGCACGACCCATTGCCTTTCAATGCATTGCTCACTCTCAAAGGGTTAACTTGCATGCATATGATGGCAAAAGTGGAAAAATTCTGCGGGGGAATCCATTGGCACCATAGGGTACAAGTAACAATGCCCACTGATTTTTTTTTTAAGCTGTGCAATGCGCTGGTGACCTCTGTGTCATTCTAGGACTTCTGTGGTTCATTTGAATTAATGGGAATTAGTATTTGTCTTCTACAATGCAGTAAGGTAGCCCCAGAATTGCTCCACGTTTTACTTTGTGCATGTGGCTCACTGAGTGTCCATACGCTGTCAGCCCTGAGCAGTGATACAGGATATCTGTACGCACTCGTTCTTCTGTGTGATGGATCATGAGGAGTTTGCCTGGCAGTATTGGTAGCAGTTGCTATTTATACCAGGCTGTGTCTGATACAGCCAGCAGGCTGCTCGCACACCCCTCTGTGTGAGAGTGTGTGTGTGTACACAAGTGTGAGAGGCAGTGGAAGGCAGCGCTCTCAGAGGCTCTGGTCAGACCTGACACAGGCATCCTGAGTCCTGCACAAGGGACACAGACAGTGTGCAGTGAGCTCTCTCCAGTATCTACCAAGGAATATTTTTGATTCTGAGATGAAGACCCCCAGTGCATTGCTTCTTCCACCCTCCCCTTACTGACACTTGCACAACATTGTTCTATTAATTACTCTGAGACCATCACTTCCCTCACTGGGATAAGCAGAGCATCCCTCCATCACCTGAGTTCCTGAGACCTGCAGAGCATCACTTCATCAGAACCTTTGCTGAGATCTGCAGAACATTGCTCCATCACCTGTCTTCCTGAAGAGCATCGCTCCATCTTGTCTTTGGTGGGAACTGTAGAGCATTACACCATTACCTCATTGATTGTGACTTGAAGGACATCGTTTTGTTCCTTAATATGAGACCAGCAGAACATCACCTTGATATTTCCCTCGCTGGGATCTGCAGAACATCTTTCATTCCTCTATGTTCCTGAAGAGCTGCAGACCATCGCTCCATCACATCCATGCTGGGAACTACAGATCGTTGCTCCATTACGTCACTTACTGAGTCTTGCAGAGTGTTCTCCACTATATAAATATACTCTCAAGTAAATCATGTTTTAATATAATTTCTCTTTAAGGTCTACAGACAACGTCTCTGCAAACTCCCTTTAAGACCCGCAGAGCATTGCGCCTCAGTGAGCTGGCACACCCAGCAGGCACAGCAGGAATCTCAGTGTGTCCCTAAAACATTCCCATTGGTTTGTTGTAGATACTTTTCTGCTGTCTGCAGGACATCCTTCCTAAGGCATCACAAGAGTTTCCTGATAATGTTGTTTAAGTCTCTTTGGCATCTGTTCTTATGAAAGGTGCATAGGAGGGAACAGCAAGATTCACAGCCAAGATACCCAAGTATATACTTCATGCCAACTCACCCAGCTGGCACATGGATTCCTTCTGCTTCATCTGCTTCCATCGGAAGGCTCTGCAGCAGCTGCCAGGCACGAGGTAAGAGTGGGCAAGGTTGGCAAGGTGCTGTTATTATGTGCCCAGGTACCACGTAGGCATTGCCCCCACATTAACCCCTTGAGTGCCTGAGAGGTATCCAACGCATTGCAACGCAATGCGTTGGATACCTCTCTGGCATTCAAAGTGTTAAAGAAGAACTGATACCTCCTAATAATAACCCACCACTTACCTTACTATTGGCCGTCTATCTTAATGGCCCTTATGAATTTTAACCTCGTGCCTTTGTTCATGAAATAACATCTTCAAGCAATACTGGATGTTATGCCCATGGAGGCGGACATGACCGAAGCAGGTAAAGTGCATGAGGCTATTTAACCCTTTAACCAACAGATTGGTGTTCAACACATTGTTTAGCAGTGAACTGCATATCCCTCTGGTGCTTTAACAATTACCATGTGCTGTGAGCAGAGTTTGAGTTCCTGTGGTCCTCCTAAAAACTGTCATGTCGTCCTCCACGGACATTACATTCTGGACTGATTGACGATGTTATCTCATGAACCAAGGCACAAGGGCAAAATTCATAGGGGCCACTAGGATTTTCTGATCATCGTAAGACTAGTAGGGGTGTTATTGTTAGGAAGTGTTATTTCATCTTTAATGGGATAGTAATACTTAAAATGTAAAAAAAAATGTTTTTGGTTTTATCTCCCTGATTAAAACAAGAGTACTCCCACTGCTGTGTTATTCAAAAGTTATTACAGCTGAGACTTGGATTTTTTAGGTGCAGTATTCCAGTGGCCTGAAATGTTACAGTGGCGCTGTTGCTACACCATCCTATGGAGGTTTATGGTCAACTGACCAGAGCTGTCGATAGGATGGTGTAACAACAGCGCCACTGTAGAATTTCAGGCCAGTGTGATTCTGCACCTAAAAAATTCAAGTTTGAGTCGTAATAACTTTTGAATAAAACACCTTTCAGCAGTGGGAGTACCCTTGTTTTACTTAGGGAGATAAACCCTACAACATATATTGTTTTTACATTTTAAGCATTACAATCCCTTTAACTGCCATACAAAAGCCTAAAGAACAAGGTTAACGGAAGCATAAGCAGGGTCATCCTTCACAATAGGAAATGTAATGCCAACGGTCATTTACACCGTATACTGTATGCCTAACCTTCCGTTTGTACATAGGATGGGTACAGTGCCAGCTTTTCCTTCACAACGCAATCTGCCTGCCAATCCTTCATACTCACGATGGGTACAGTGCCAGCCTCCCCTTCCCGAAGCACACTGCCTGCCAATCTTTCACTTTATACACAGGATGGGTACAGTGAGGTCAGTGCCAGTCTCCTGATTGCACATTCACTGCCTGAGTAACAGTGTATTGGGTGGCTATTGATAGGATGGGTACAGTGTCAGCCTACTCTTTATACCACTTACTGAAGCTGCTGTAATTTGAAGACCTGGGTGAATTCTAGGACACATAAACTGCACCGAAGGGGACAAATAAAAATCCCTCAAACCTCCATGGATTTAAATGGTGCATTTAACCCCCTGTATGCTTGAGAGGCCCCTAACGCATTGTGAAGCGGTTAAAAGCTTCATCTAAATCAATAAGAAAGTTACTTGTCCCCTGTGGTTTAGCCCAAAATCCCTTTAGATCTTCGTAGTACATCTGTTTCACTGAATGCTTAACCCCCTGCACTCAAAGTGTTAATCCTCAGTCTATACACAGGATGGGTACAGTCAGGGCAGTGCCATCTTCATCTTCATAACATACACTACCTGACTGACCTTTAGTTTATTTGTAGGATGAGTACACAATGGGCAGTGCCATCTTCACCTTCATACCACATACTACGTCCTGACCTTTATTTTATACACAGGATGGGTACAATCAGGGCAGTGCCATCTTCTCCTTCTTATCTAATACTACCTCTCTGTTAGTTTATAAACAGAATGGTACACAAAGAGCAATGCCATCTTCACTTCACCCCACACTGCGTGCCTGATCTTTATGTTATATACAGGACGGGTACAATCGGGGCAGTGCCATCTTCACTTCACACCACACTGCGTGCCTGACCTTTACGTTATACACAGGACGGGTACAATCGGGGCAGTGCCATCTTCACTTCACACCACACTGCGTGCCTGTCTTTTCTTTTATATACAGGACGGGTACAATCGGGGCAGTGCCATCTTCACTTCACACCACACTGTGTGCCTGACCTTTATTTTATATATAGGATGGGTACAATCGGGGCAGTGCCATCTTCACTTCACCCCACACTGTGTGCCTGATCTTTATGTTATATACAGGACGGGTACAATCGGGGCAGTGCCATCTTCACTTCACACCACCCTGCGTGCCTGACCTTTATGTTATATACAGGACGGGTACAATCGGGGCAGTGCCATCTTCACTTCACACCACACTGCGTGCCTGACCTTTACGTTATATACAGGACGGGTACAATCGGGGCAGTGCCATCTTCACTTCACACCACACTGCGTGCCTGACCTTTACGTTATATACAGGACGGGTACAATCGGGGCAGTGCCATCTTCACTTCACACCACACTGCGTGCCTGACCTTTACGTTATACACAGGACGGGTACAATCGGGGCAGTGCCATCTTCACTTCACACCACACTGCGTGCCTGACCTTTACGTTATACACAGGACGGGTACAATCGGGGCAGTGCCATCTTCACTTCACACCACACTGCGTGCCTGACCTTTACGTTATACACAGGACGGGTACAATCGGGGCAGTGCCATCTTCACTTCACACCACACTGCGTGCCTGACCTTTACGTTATACACAGGACGGGTACAATCGGGGCAGTGCCATCTTCACTTCACACCACACTGCGTGCCTGACCTTTACGTTATACACAGGACGGGTACAATCGGGGCAGTGCCATCTTCACTTCACACCACACTGCGTGCCTGACCTTTACGTTATACACAGGACGGGTACAATCGGGGCAGTGCCATCTTCACTTCACACCACACTGTGTGCCTGTCTTTTCTTTTATATACAGGACGGGTACAATCGGGGCAGTGCCATCTTCACTTCACACCACACTGTGTGCCTGACCTTTATTTTATATATAGGATGGGTACAATCGGGGCAGTGCCATCTTCACTTCACCCCACACTGCGTGCCTGACCTTTATTTTATATATAGGACGGGTACAATCGGGGCAGTGCCATCTTCACTTCACACCACACTGCGTGCCTGATCTTTATGTTATATACAGGACGGGTACAATCGGGGCAGTGCCATCTTCACTTCACACCACCCTGCGTGCCTGACCTTTATGTTATATACAGGACGGGTACAATCGGGGCAGTGCCATCTTCACTTCACACCACACTGCGTGCCTGACCTTTACGTTATATACAGGACGGGTACAATCGGGGCAGTGCCATCTTCACTTCACACCACACTGCGTGCCTGACCTTTACGTTATATACAGGACGGGTACAATCGGGGCAGTGCCATCTTCACTTCACACCACACTGCGTGCCTGACCTTTACGTTATATACAGGACGGGTACAATCGGGGCAGTGCCATCTTCACTTCACCCCACACTGCGTGCCTGATCTTTATGTTATATACAGGACGGGTACAATCGGGGCAGTGCCATCTTCACTTCACACCACACTGCGTGCCTGACCTTTACGTTATACACAGGACGGGTACAATCGGGGCAGTGCCATCTTCACTTCACACCACACTGTGTGCCTGTCTTTTCTTTTATTTACAGGACGGGTACAATCAGGGCAGTGCCATCTTCACTTCACACCACACTGTGTGCCTGACCTTTATTTTATATATAGGATGGGTACAATCAGGGCAGTGCCATCTTCACTTCACCCCACACTGTGTGCCTGACCTTTATTTTATATACAGGATGGGTACAATCAGGGCAGTGCCATCTTCACTTCACACTACCTACCTGAGTTTTCTTTTATACATGGGGTGGGTACAGTCAGGGCAGTGCCATCTTCACTTCACACCACACACCACCTCTTCCTGTTCTTTGGTTTGTACATGGGGTGGGTACAGTCAGGGCAGTACCGTATTCTCCATAATAGCACACACCACCTCTTCCTGTTCTTTGATTTGTACATGGGATGGGTACATTAAGGGCAGTGCCGTATTCTCCATAATAGCACACACCACCTCTTCCTGTTCTTTGGTTTGTACATGGGGTGGGCACAGTCAGGGCAGTGCCGTATTCTCCATAATAGCACACACTACCTCTTCCTGTTCTTTGGTTTGTACATGGGGTGGGTACAGTCAGGACAGTACCGTATTCTCCATAATAGCACACACCACCTCTTCCTGTTCTTTGGTTTGTACATGGGATGGGTACAGTCAGGGCAGTACCGTATTCTCCATAATAGCACACACCACCTCTTCCTGTTCTTTGGTTTGTACATGGGGTGGGTACAGTCAGGGCAGTACCGTATTCTCCATAATAGCACACACCGCCTGTTCCTGTTCTTTGGTTTGTACATGGGGTGGGTACAGTCAGGGCAGTGCCATATTCTCCATAACAGCACACACCACCTCTTCCTGTTCTTTGGTTTGTACATAGGATGGGTACATTAAGGGCAGTACCATATTCTCCATAATAGCACACACCACCTCTCCGTGACCTTTTGCAGAACAAGCACAATCAGTGTAGTGACAACTTCATGACACGACCTCCCTGACCTTTCCTTAATACACAAGATGGGTACAGTCAGGGCAGTGCCATTTTCTTCATACCACACCTTACATTCCATTATTTTACATAGGATGGGTACAATAAGTGTGGCACCATATTTCCCTTTACAGCACATGCTACATCTGCCTGGTCTTTATACAAAGGATGGGTACAATAAGGGCAGTGCTATTTTCTCCATAATACCAACACATACCACCTCATCCTAATTGATTTATTATATACACTGGATGGGTACAATCAGGGCAGTACCATCTACTCCTCAATACCACACACCTCCTCCTGATTTTTTATACACAAGATGGGTACAATCAGGGCAATGCCATCTTCACAGTATACATTATTAAGTTGATCTTTTATCTGCACTGCTGATGGGTACAATCAGGGCAATGCCATCTTCACAGTATACATTACTAACTAGATCTTTTATCTACACTGCTGATGGGTACAATCAGGGCAATGCCATCTTCACAGTATACATTACTAACTAGATCTTTTATCTACACAGATGATGGGTACATTCAGGGCAGTGCCACCTTCACACCCCACAGCACACTACCTCCTTGGCCTTTTTTTTTTAATGTAAACTGGGTCAGTGCCCAAAAGGCAGTGCCAGCCCCCACTGCACGACAAAAACAGCCCTTTGAATGACCCCTGCTTCACAGAGATGTCCAACATATTGCAGAACAACATATTGGGCACCCGCGTGGCACTGAGGTTAAGCTGTGACTGCCATTTTACTTCGCTATCTTGGGGTTAAGCAACCTTTTTTCTAGCTGTTGCAAACTACAATTCCCATCATCCTCCAGCAGCCATTGCAGAGACAATGGTTGCCTACCCCAGATCTATTTTTTACCTACTTCCCAATTCCCTCTATATATGTTTGTCTCTGTTACTTGTGTACTCATCTGATAGAAAGTCTAATTCTAAAATGTAACTTCCTATTACATGAAAAAGAGCATCTCATAATATTAACAAATAGATATGAAAACATTTCTACAACTCAGCATATGTTCACATATATATTGATATTACTTGTGCTGTTCTTCACTTGGCTGAAAGAAGCAATTTCCCTTTATATTATTCATTTCCTGCTGTGTATTGCGTAGTCAAATCCTGACCATCACAGTGGCGTAGCTACAGGTGGACCAATCTCCCACACAGTGTGAACACAGGCCCCTCTACACAATTGTACATAACTATGTTATTGAATTTGCACTTTAAAAATGTAAACCTGAGTATAGCTTGTGTTCACCCATGGGAAGGAGGTCCAACCAAGAAAATCAATCATGGCTACACCACCGCCAAGAAGAGGGAAGTGGTAAGTAAAACTGATTCCCTATCATGCTGTAAAATAGCATGTGCAATAATATATACACCGTTTGTGTGAGTGTGTGTGTATATATATATATATATATATATATATATATATATATATATATGTGTGTGTGTGTGACTGCGTGTGTGTATACATTTGTGTGTGTGTGCAGATATCTATGTGTGTACACGTTTGTGCATATACATGTGTGAATATATACATAATTGCGTGTATGCACGTGTGTGTACAAATATGTAGTATATGTGTGGGTGTATATACATGTGAGTATATGTACATATTGTACATGTACACATATATACTAAGTCTATTGATAAACTGACATTAAAGCCAAGATAATGGCTGTGAAGCTGTGAATTTCTGGTTCAACTGCAATGTGTTGCACAGCCTTCTGCTCCTTAAATGGTTAAACGAGGCATAGAGAAATTGGTGTAACTTTACAGCTTTTCCCTGCACATGCTACTGGACAGGTGTAAGATGCTTTCTGTCATTAAAGCCTTAAGCACAGCAGAGTGTATCCCGGATATCATATGCTCCACTATTGGCACTGGAGGTTAAGCCCAGTGGAGCTGAACTTGTGTAATTGTACAGTCATCTGAATAAACCTCAGTAGAGTCATGCATCTTTGTGTTTACGACTGTCAGGCTATGTTTACACTGGGAAATTATACAGTGTTGTGATGTAGCACCGTTCAAGCTACCATTTTATTGACCTCTGATCTCCTGCATTCTCCCTGCAAACATCTTGTTTATACAAATCATGCATGCTGCAACTTCGAAATGTACTTCATTGAATGCATTCAAATTCCAACATAGTGCTTTCCGTTGCTTCATGATCAGGAATAATTGCCTATGTGAACAGCATCATAATATCATTAAATATAGCGGCATGTTTGAACAGGGCTTAAACTTTACGCAGTATGCATTCTGCTAATGTGATCCATGGAACCCCAGCGTTCCCTGATGAAGTACAAAGCATTCAACTGAACAGACTTTGTTAATCACGGAAGACCTTCTTTCCCCAGCTGCAGGAGTACCAGGAAGGGCTGGGGTGAGAGTTTCCAAATTGCAAGATTTGCATCATAATACGAGCAGTGCTTAACTGGGTTAGGTAGGACTGGGAGGCAGTGATCTGGAAATTTGTGGAAAGTGGTCGGAATGTGGCAGTAAGTGGGTGAGGTTACTGCGGAACTCACCAAGCCATAGAATCAACCTCTGTCCCCAGAGACCCGCTAATTAACTCTGAATTAACATTGCAATGTGTTGGATACCTCTCTGGCATTCAAAGGGTTAAGCAGAGCTTTCACCTTTAATACACCCTGTCTCCTATTATTAGTGTAATGTAATGGTTTGTAGATTGCAGAATTGTTGCTCTGTAAATCCATAGTTTAGGAGAAATTTGCTCCCAAAATTATACTTCATGTACCCATTTTCACATTCTATGGCACAGGGTAACGGCGGCATAGCTATGCAATATATGAAATTCTCCTCCCACCTCCCTCACCTCTCCCAGGGAGCACATTTATGCTTCCCTTCATACTGATGTGCATCATGTCTATCGTTACAGCAAGCTCCGTTTATCATTATACTGAGATTGCAAGCTCAGTATAATGATAAACCAAGCTTGCTGTACGGATAGACGTGATGCACATCAGTACGAAGGGGAAGCGTTATCGTGCTCCCTGGGACAGCTGGGAGGAAGGTGGAAGGAGAATTTCAGGACTGGGAAGTCCTTTGCCCCGTGCCGTCATTACCCTGTGCTGCAGAATGAGGAAGTGAGTATGCAGTGCAGTTTTGGGCACCAGTTCTGAAAACAAGAACGAGAGGGTACAGTGAAGAGCAACAAAATTAATTAAGGGAATGGAGGACTTGACGTATGAGGAACGACTAGACAAACTTGGTTTATTTACTCTAGAGAAAAGACAACTAAGAGGACACCTTATCACAATGTACAAGTATATGAGAGGTCAATACAAGGATCTCTGCGGTCAGCTATTTATTCCAAGGCCTGATCAGGTGACCAGGGGACACCCCTTGAGATTAGAGGAAAGGAGGTTTAAACTTCAGCAGAGGAAGGGGTTTTTTACAGTAAGGTCTGTTAAATTGTAGAATTATTTGCCCAAGGAGGTGGTTATGGCAGATACAATGGATACATTCAAGAGAAGATTAGATACATTTATTTCCAAAGGGAACATACAGAGTTATACTGTTTATTAGTAGGCAGATCAGGAAGGTCTGATAAAGACTAACTTACTTGGTAGCAGGAAAGCTATAAAAGTACTGGGGTATGAGGAGAAGGTTGAACTTGATGGACTTGTGTCTTTATTCAACCTAATTTACTATGTTACTATGAAGTATAATTTTGAGAGCAAACTTCTCCTAAACTATGGACTTACAGAGAAAAAACCCTGCGATCTACAAACCATTACACTACACTAATAATAAGAGACACTGTTTATTAAATGTGAAAGTTCCACTTTAACTCTGACTCACTGGGGCAGATCCGGAGAGTTCCCAGACAATGTTATGTGGAGCTCTGTGACCTGACGTTTTTAGCATAATAATATAGTCTCGTTACATGCATTCCATGACAATGCCTTCTATGCTGAAAGGTCTCTAATGCAAATTTAACTTAGATTTAAATGTGGCTTTTAATTCCTGGAATGCTAGAGAGGCATACCTGGGAACTGTCCGGATCTGACCCGGAAACTCCAGTTTTTACAGTTAATTACTGGGTCTCCGGAGACAGCGACTGATTCTTCTGTGGTGGATAGTTACCTATGAAACTCCGCCCATTTCTTCTCCTTCACACCCTGTTCCTCTCACTTCTCCTCCTTCCCATCCTGTTCCTCCCACTTCTACTCCTTCTCATCTTGTGCCTCTCACTTCTCCTCCTTCCCACCCTGTTCCTCCCACTTCTACTCCTTCTCATCCTGTTCCTCTCACTTCTCCTCCTTCCCACCCTGTTCCTCCCACTTCTACTCCTTCTCATCCTGTTCCTCCCACTTATTCTACTTCCCATTCTGCTCCTCCAACTTCTCCTCCTTCATACCCTGTTCCACTCACATCTCCTCCTTCTCATCCTGTTCTGCCCTCTTTTCCTCCTTCCCACCATGTTCCTCCCTCTTCCTGCCCACATCTCCTCCTTCCCACCCTGTTCCTCCCACTTCTTCTCCTTCCCACTCTGTCCCACCTACTTCCCATCCACTTCTCCTTATTCCAACCCTGTCCCACCCTCTTTCTGCCCACTTCACCTCCTCCAACCCCGTTTCTATCACTTTCCACCCACATATCCTCCTTTCCACCCTGTTCCTCCCACTTCCTGCCCACTTCTCCTCCTTCCCACCCTGTTCCTCCCACTTCCCCCCAACTTCTCCTCCTTCCCAGCCTCTTCCTCCCACTTCCCACCCACATCTCCTCTTTCCCATCCTGTTCTTGCCCACTCCCCACCCACTTCTCCTCCTTTCCACCCTGTTCCTGCCAACTTCCCACCCACTTCTCCTCCTTTCCACCCTGTTCCTCCCATTTCCTGCCCACTTCTCCTACTTACCACCCTGTTCCTCCCACTTCCTGCCCACTTCTCCTCCTTCCCGCTCTGCTCTGCCCAATTGCCACCCATTTTACAAGCACAATGACACCCACCCGATTATGCCCCACCTGCAAATTCCATAATTTACATACCCATGGTCGCTGCACATGAGCCTTTTCAGGGTCTCAAGGTGCAGTTCCCAGTTATACTACAGAGGTGGTCTCCAATACATTGCATGATGATGCCTTGGAGACCTTTCTAGCACCTGAGTAGTTAAATGGTTTAGTTTTACAGAGTCTTGATGGAACCCTGATAACTAAAGGATTTTAACACTGCAAGAAGTTTAAGAACACCCTGATATAAACCAAGCACGTTTCTAAAAAATATATGCATTATATACCAAGAATGTTTAACCCTTTGAGTGCCTCTCTGGGACTCAAAGCGTTAAAATGAAATATGGGCTTTACCATCATCAAGCAACCAATAAAACAGGTGTTCAATTATTCACCTGACCTTAGTGAATCAACCTTTACAATACACATATCGAAAGCTGATACTTTATTTGAAATAATATTGCAAGCCTTTTTTTCACTCAGTATTGCCTTGATTAATACAAAAAAGTTACAGTTTCCCACAAATCACAAGTTATTTCTTAATGAAATGAGGCCACATTGTAGGGTTGCCACATTTTCTTCAAAAAAATACCGGCCATGGCATTCCCTCCATAGACTTAACATTGGACAGAAGACAATTTTTTACCGGCCTGCCTGTAAAATACCGACTGGGTGGCAACCCTACCACACTGTAATGACAATGTCTCAGGGAACATTATTTGAAATTCTCAAACTTTATTTAAAGTAGTAAAATCATTATGTTCCATGAACACTGGTCTTTACTGAGTGTCAAGACCATTGTTCCTGGACGTACCTACCAACATTTCAAATGCCTAGAGAGGGACATTTTGTTTTACATGGTGTTTTAGGGGTCGCAACTTCTAGGTGGGTCATCACAGATAATTTTTAGGTTCTTTCATGACCAATCGATTCTTGGTGCAAACAGCATAAAGGGGAGTATTTTGGGCATAGGTAATTCTTTAAAATGATGTTAGGAGGGAGTAGGGTCTAAAAATCAATTCTAGGCCCTGATTTAGAGTAGCATTGTTTTAGTATAGTCACCCCAGTTGGTTAGATTTGAGGGGATCCACACACTTAGAGGAGAACTAATACCTCCTAAAAATAACCCACACCTAGCTTACTATGATCATAAAATCCTAATGGCCCTATGGATTTTGCCATTGCTTCTTGGTTCAAGAGAGAACATCTCCAAACAGTGTTGGATGTTGTGCCCATGGAACAATGTTGTTTGTAACAACTGCTGTACCCACTCTGTAAGTCTCACCCTGTTTACTCTCAGTTGAAACAACAAACAGCAAGTATGATTTTAATATATTTTTGTAATAAAGTATTACGTTTTATATGAAGCTTGTTTGATATGAATACTATATGACAGTGGTGCGATATATGGGATGGTCTTTTGTACATTTGTGATTATATTGGAGGTTTGGAGAAGCTATCTTCCCACACGCACGCTGATCAGAAATGTTTCTTTAAGAAGACGGTATAGTCTTTAAGTCTGTGTCACATGTGGAAAGAATTGCCAGTTTTCTTTGGAGCCGCTGAATTATTGTTCGGATTTTAGTATTATGAGCTTCATAAGAAACTCTGCCCACCCTGTTTCTCCCATTTTCCACCAACTTTTCCTTCTTCCCCACTCAGTTCCTCCCACTAGTGGGGTACCTCAGGGATCTGTACTGGGGCTCATTCTTTTTAATATTTTTATTAGTGATATTGCAAAAGGTCTTCAAGGTAAGGTATGCCTTTATGCAGATGACACAAAGATCTGCAATAGGGTAGACATTCCAGGGGGAATAAGCCAAATGGCAAATTACTTAGGTAAATTAGAAGAATGGACAAGAGTGTGGCAGCTGTAGTTTAATGTTGATAAAAGTAAAATAATACACTTGGGACATAAAAATCCAAAGGAAGAATATACTGTTAAGGGTACTGTGCTGTCTGAGACAACAGAGGAAAGGGATTTGGGAGTAATTGTTTTCTAATGACTTAAAGGTAGGCAGGCAATGTAATAAAGCAGTGGAGAATGCAAGCATGGTGCTGGGTTGTATAGCTAGGGGCATTAGTAGCAGAAAAAGGGAAGTGGCTATGTCACTCTACAGATCTCTGGTTATATAGATACTCTGGAGAAAATTCAGAGAAGGGCTACTAAAATGGTGATTGGTTTACAGGAAAAGGAATATCAGGATAGACTAAAGGATCTGAATATGTATAGCTTGGAGGAGAGGAGAAAGACAGAGAGAGGGGATATGACAGATACATTCAAATACATGAAGGGATTCAACAAAGTGCAGGATGGCAGTATATTTAAAATGAGTAAAAATGTTAGGACAAGAGGCCATAGTCTAAACATGGAGGGACACAGGTTTAGATGTAATGTAAGAAAGTTTTACTTCACTGAGGGGGTAGTAGATAGGTGGATTAGCTACAAGCAGAAGTGGTAGATGTTAATACAGTGAGGGAATGTATGCATGCATGGGATAGGCATAAGGCTATCCTGGTCATAACTAATAGAATATCGCCGCCGCACTCCCTTCAGTATCGAGGTGCCTCCAACTGAGATATCAGCATACCAAAATCATGTCAATAGTCGGGCATCACTCCTTAAAGTAAAACTTAACATTTATTAAAAAATAATAAAATCCAACGTTTCAGTCGCATATCACGACTTTCATCAGGGACATCTGAAACTTACAAACCTCCTATATCTCCAGCATTAAATAGCCTCTTCCGCTCTCTCTTGGCGCCAAACCGGCGCTGTCCGGTCGCTAACGCAACCCCACAGCGTCCATCCGGCTCCACATGATCAAGCGTATTAACCCCCAACTGGCAATCATTGCCATGTATGCAATATCCACAGTGCAAAACATAACAAATATACAATGTTCCAAAATAAAGATACAAGTAAGAAACACCAATAAAAGACAATGTATCCCCTATATGTAACTGATCAAGCTGAACTGTTCATTTAGACTGGTCATCTGTCTTCATTCTCCTTCAGTCTCTCTCAGTCACCTCTCTCTCCTCTGCGATCCTCTCTCTCAGCCTCCCCTTCTCTGTTGATCCCCCCCATACCTCCGCTCTGCCATAATTACACTTCTGAAAAAGGTTTGTGGCTACTGATGTTCCCTTAGTGATGGATTTGTGTGGTTAGAGACAAGACGGATCCAGGCTGCGTCCGGAGAAAGAGACCACACAAGAGAGACAGAGAGGCTTCTTCATACAATCCACCCATATGAAACAAAGGACACGTGTACAAGGCCAAATCTGTAGGACCCATACAAAATCGTCAGGGCTTATAACATTTAGGGCCATACGCACAAAACAAACAGGAGCAATTCTGAGGCAAAAAAACTGCATCAGAGGCATTGATATTTCCTTTTATTTATATGGAGCTTTGCAATGAATTGGAGACCTCTCTAGCATTCAAGGGGTTAAAGGTCCAATTTAAATCAATGGACATTTTCATTTATTATGGTTCCATTGGTTTACCACTTTTGACATTGTACATATGGACAATAGCTTGTAAACCACAACATTTCCAGCACTGCTCAACTTGACTATCCAGCAATTAAAGGATCTATCTGTCTGTCTATCTATCTGTCTATCTGTCTCATAGCTATCTATCTATCTATCTATCTAATCTATCTATCTATCTATCTATCTCATATCTATCTCTCTGTCTATCTATCTATCTATTTATCTATCTATCTATCTATCTATCTATCTCATATCTATCTATCTATCTATCTATCTATCTATCTATCTATCTATCTCATATCTATCTATCTATCTCATATCTATCTATCTATCTATCTATCTATCTATCTATCTATCTATGTGTCTATCTATCTCATATCTATCTATCTATCTATCTATCTACCTTTCTATCTATCTATCTATCTATCTATCTATCTATCTATCTATCTATCTATCAAATATCTATCGATGCATCTATCTAATATCTGTCTGTCTATCTATCCATTCATCGATCTTTTATTCCACAGACCAATATTTGATGTTTAGCTGGACTAATACAGGAGAATAAAACAAGCTAAAATAATAAAACAAGCTGAAATAATATAATAATATAATATATATATATATATATATATATATATATATATACTGTATATATATTTAACCAAGTATTATTTCAGCTCAGGTTGTATTGTTACAAAACACATTGTATATGAATGAACTATATTATTGTTTTTAGCGCATCTATGAGATGTTAATTATATATATATTGATATATATTTAAAAAATTAACATCTCATAGATGCGCTAAAAACACTAATATAGTTAATTCATATACAACACGTTTCATGACGATACAACCCGCAATTATATCAAGATGGAATGAACAAACCAAATAAAAGGATTCACCATTGCTTGGGCAGGGACACACTGTCTCGGTATTCTCTGCACGCTATCTCTAATGCCGGTATAGGTAGAACACTGGTGGGATAAACTCTGTGAGTATCGGTCAAATATACTATTTGAATGCTGTTTAACCGCGCTCCATTTTTACAATTTCTAATTGCAGTGTGTTCCTTTTAGCCCCTAGGCAAAGCACTCTAGGTGCTCTTAGCTCCATCCATTGCCACACCCCCTACTCCTCACATGACCCCGCCCCAGTCCCCTCATCTGTTTCCTGGCACAGAAAATACCCTTGGATTATAACAAGCATGGACGAAAAAAGATGGACATCTCTCTAAAATCCAAGGGCTTACATAATCTATAATATAAAAGGCCAGATGAAAGTTTGTCCGATGCATTCATGCGCAGTAGACACTGCCGGAACACACAGAATGCTGGGAGGTGTAGCTCTGCTGTTTTAAGCACTTTGGCTCGTGTACACTGGCTTTTACATTAGTAGTCTATAAAGGGATATAAAACTTGTGTAAGGACATTGAGATTGCTCTGACCACACCGGCAATTCAGAATGTGGGTGTGGCCAGCACAGCTTAGGCACCACCCCTCAAAATCTGGAGCTCTACGCAGTTGCCTGCTCTGTCTGTTTGGAAAGCTGGCCCTGGAAACACTTCTGGCACTGAAACGGTTAAATATATTTCAGCAACACTCCACATCTGTCCAATATTGATAAAGGCAAGCTACCTTAAAGTGTTAGTAATGCCCAACAAAACGTTTTTTGCATTTAGAAGAGCTTAAAAAGCTGAGCTAAATGCAAAAAAATCGTATCTCTCAAACCGCTATGGTTTAAGAGATACGGGCTTTTAAAGTTCGCTGTCTCCTACTGACAGCTGTAAAGCTGTCAGCAGGAGATTTGTGTCGGTCGACATGGTGGCGCTTGAGAAGTGCCAGGATCTCGTTACTTACAAGGAATCCCTTCATTGGAATGGTCTAAAACGTGTGCCTGGATTGCAAACTCTGGGAATGTTTATTCCCCGTGATTATAATGGCTTGCTGCAGAGTTCTACCACTTTGCTTTAACCCTTTGAGTGCCAGAGGAGTATCGAACGCATTGCTTTGCAACAAACTGGATGCCCCTCTGGAGCTCAAAGGGTTAATACCTATGGGTCCTTGTGATGTGACACACACAGAATGGACCAAAACGTGCCGATTTACTGATTTGTCCTATTTTATATCTATTTCATTTTCATAAATCCACCCAAGAAGAAAAGGATTATCGCCCATACTTCTGTACAGAATTACCTGGATGGGACCGCAGTGTACAGGAAGAGGAAACATGTCATGGGGTGGGTTGATTCAGGGAGGAAGTTTGTGTGATGGGACGAGTAAAGGGAAAGGGCTTAGACAAGGGTTGGTGACAGGAAGTAGATCCTTGTTTGGGGGAAAGAGAGGAAGAAGCAAGCATCCCCCCCTATTATGGTGTGGTAGTGTTTCATGGCAGGGCGGATAGTCCTTGCATGGTTTTCAGGGATTGATAACTGATATGGTAAAATTAGTGGATTTTATTTTTGGGCGGAAGCCCTTTGGGAGTTTGCCGTGGACTTAGGTCACAAGAGGTGATGTTATCCATTGAAGCTAAAGTGGATGGCTAATGGGGTAATTACTTGGGAGTCAGCTGTAAGTGCTGACGTATGGTGGAATCAGCTGTAAGTGCTGAAGTATGGTGGAGTCAGCTATAAGTGCTGACGTATGGTGGAATCAGCTGTAAGTGCTGAAGTATGGTGGAGTCAGCTGTAAGTGCTGATGAACGTTGGGATCAGCTGTAAGTGCTGAAGAATGTGGGAATTTTAGCATGAGACCATACAATTTGGCCATGCTTGGTTTTCAAGGAAGGTTGATTGGCAAGGACTGCTAGTTAATTATTATTATGCTTGAATAAGAACAATAATAATAATAATAATGTGATTGGAAATAGTTAAATAAAGCTGTGGTCTGTTATCCCCAAAATGATGTGTCTGTGGTTATTTTATGGATCATACCCTCTCCTTATGACATGTATAATCTCAGATAGAACAGAAATTAAGGGTCTGTGCTAATTACAGTCTAAGTATATTCCTTTCCTTAACCGCTTGGTTAACGGCACACAAAGGGTTAAAGTGATAGTAATGTTTTACAAAAACAGCAGCCCCGATTAATCTTCATAGTATTTGAGCCATAGAGAGTGTTATTTCATTACTGTGAGCTTTGTAGTTCAAGAATAATTGAATGATAAAGTGTCCCCCCTAGTGTAAACCCCCACTCATCAGATGTGGAATCTGGTCCATAGACCAGACAGATCATATCAAGGGTCAATCTTCTTCCTATGAGAACAATGAAAGCCCTGCCCTTCTTGACAAGTTTTTCAGGTTTTTCCCTTATCTTAATTGAAGATTGTCCCTCTCTGCAGTCTACCTGGGCACCTCCCTTCTGATCTGGCTGAGCAGTGTTACATCAGTAAAAGGGGCAGGAGGGGGATACTTTATCATTCAATTACTCTTGTACTACAACTCTGACAGTAATGAAATAACACTATCCATGGCCCAAATATTATGAAGATTAATTAGAGCTGCTTTTATTATGAAACATTACTATCCCTTTAAGCACTCTGTTTTGTATTTTAGTATTGGCTTTGGCTGTTAATGATGGACACTATTGATAATATAAGATGTAACCGCATTTCGTTTCACAGTATAGTAGCCATTCCTGGGAACTCTCTGGATCTGCCTCAGAGACTTTGGTTTTTTAGAGTTAATTACCGGGTCTCCCGGGACAGAGACTGATTCTCCGGTGGTGGTGAATTTCCTCTGTAACCCCGCCCATTCCTTCTACTTCTCACCCTGTTCCTCCCACTTCTCTTTCCCACCCTGTTTTTCCTACTTCCTGCACATTTCTCCTCTTTCCCAGTCTGTTCCTCCCACTTCCCATCCATTTGTCCTCCTTCCCACCCTGTTCCGCCCACTTCTCCTCCCTCTCACAGTGTTCCACCCACTTCTCCTCCCTCTCACCCTGTTCCACCTACTTCTCCTCCCTCTCACCGTGTTCCACCTACTTCTCCTCCCTCTCACCATGCTCCTCCCACTTCCTGACTTCTCCTACTTTCCACCCTGTTATGCCCACTTCCCGTCCACTTCAGGGCACAAAGATGATAAGCCACACCCATATTTTTATCACATACTAGAGTACATAGACCAGCCAGTGATGTAACTAGTCATTAGGGGGATCTGTGCAAACATTTTTCGGGGCCCTGGGGAAGATGGCCCCCTTGGATGCTGGGTTCCATCATAGCTACACCCCCCTGTTGTTACAACTTTGCCTACAGCTGTTGTGAGCAGGACCGGACTTACATCTCAGGAGCTGTAGGCACAGAAATCTGAAGCACCCCCCCATTGGCCATCTCCACTGGACACATCCATAATGTTCCTAATCTCCACATTGCCCCCATCAGCTCCATATTGCCCCCATCACCTCCACATTGCCCCAATCATCTCCATATACAATATTGCCCTTACATTGCCCCCCCATCAGCTCCATATTGCCTCCATCATTTCCACATTGCCCCCATCATCTCCACATACCATATTGCCCTCACATTGCCCTCCATCAACCCAATATTGCCCCCATCATCTCCACATTGCCCCCATCAGCTCCATATTGCCCTCACATTGCCTCCCCCATCATCTCCATATTGGCCCCATTAGCTCCAACTTGCCCCCCTTATTGCACATTGTCCACCCCCCAGTGTCCATTTCCTACCTCTTCCCTGGTGGTTCAGCGGTAGAAAAGGTCTGTGCCTCCTCTTTCTGCACAGACCTGTAGCTGCTGCAGCTCCTACGCGGTCTAATTTTAAGTAATGCTGATGTCATCTCCCAGCGTTTGTATTACTAAAGACCGAAAAGAAGGAGCTCAGCAGCTACAGGTCTGTGCCGAAGAAGGCACAGACCTGTCTTCACCATGTTGCGGCAGGGGAGGCGTATAAAAAAAAAAAAAACACAGCATGATCCCAATGACAGGCTCCCCTCTGTGGGGTGCGCCTGTAGGCAGATGCCTACTCTGCCTAATTATAAAACCGGTCCTGGTTGTGAGCTACAACTCCTATCATCCCCTGAGAGCTGAAATTACATTTCTTCCTGGAAAGGAGTAAGCCTGCTCTAACATATATTGCAAAGACTATAACTGTCCAGCAGATGGAGATGTGGCATTATTAAAGGATGCTGATAACATCAGGATAACTGATCTTCACATTATATTACTTGACCTCTGGTATATGAATTACAGGTACAGGTGAGGTGCTGTCTCTGCCTGTCCTGATAAAGTGTAGTCAGGTGATTACTCTACCATAGATATAGACCCAACATTGTCTGAGCCTCTCTTAACCAAGCTACAATACATTGTCTGAACCAGTCATAATAATGTTCAGCCTGGAAGTCAATATAAATTAGATATAAACGATACGCTGTCTGAACCTGTCCTGATAATGTGCACATAGGTAGTCCATTACATAAGATGGAATCACAATCTATGCTGTTTGGAGGTCATACTATAAACCCAGCACTGACTTAGCCTGTCCTGATAACCTGTAGACAGGATGACATTCTGTATTAGGTAGAAACCAGCTACTCTCTAAACATGTCCTGATAATCTTCAGTTAGGATAACAATCTACATTACGTGGAAACCAGCACTTTCTGAACCTGTCCTGATAATCTTCAGTTAGGATAACAATCTATATTATGTAGAAACCAGCACTCTCTGAACCTGTCCTGATAATCTTCAGTTAGGATGACATTCTACATTACGTAGAAACCAGCATTCTCTAAACCTGTCCTGATAGTTTGAAGTCAGGCAGAAGCCAGCGCTCTCTGAACCTGTCCTGATAATTTGCAGTCAGGCAGAAACTCAGCACTCTCTGAACCTGTCCTGATAATTTGCAGTCAGGCAGAAACCAACACTCTCTGAACCTGTCCTGATAGTTTGCAGTCAGGCAGAAACCCAGCACTCTCTGAACCTGTCCTGATAATTTGCAGTCAGGCAGAAACCCAGCACTCTCTGAACCTGTCCTGATAATCTGCAGGTAAGATGACATTTTATGTTAGGAAGAATCCTGGCACTCTCTGAACCTGTCCTGATAAAATTAACCCCTTAAGACCAGAGGAGTGAGCAATGCATTGTGATACAATGTGTGACACACACTTCTGGTGCTTAAAGGTTGAAATCAGGTGGTTGGGACCCCTCTGGCACGCAATGGGTTAACCACATGTAATTCTATACAGTGAAGGGGCAGGGCACAATGATAACTGGATAACCCTTTTGGATCCAGAGGCATGCCCACTGCAATGTTTAGCAATGAGTGGGACGCCCCCTTTTGGAATCCCAAGCATTAGCAGCAGTGGAACTGTTTCATAGAGAGTAATTTAATTTTACAGGGGTAGGGGGTCTATTGTTAGATGAAGGACCCCGTTTTGGATACCGGTGGGGGGGGGGGTCTACTTTTGGATAGGGGAGTGTAAGAACAGGGCTGTGTGAAAAGAGCAGAGAGGTTGCCCCCCCCAGATAATGATACTTTCCTGGAAGAAGAGTCAGCTTGCTATTGGGAGAAATCAATTCATTCCATTCCGAACCTTTTAGCTCTTCCCATAATGACTGACCGTACTTTGCCTCAGCATGGAAACAGCAGGGTTAATGGCCCCTTAGGGAGATGTAAGATTCACTTTCCGAGCTCTGACCCAGGCACATGATTCTGTACTTGTGAGCAGAAGATTAACCCCTTCCTGACACAGGATGTAACTCGGTATTCTAAACACCAGGGGCTGTATTCATTACACTAATACTAGAGCAGACCAGCTGCACCATTTGGAAGTAGTACAAATTCCCATTGATTTAAAGAGATAGTAATGTTTCACAAAAAAAGCAGCTCCGATTAATCTTCATGGCATTTGGGTCATGGAGAGTGTTATTTCAATACTGTCAGAGTTGTAGTTCAAGAGTAATTGAATGATAAAGTATCCCCCTCCCGTCCCTTTTACTTAGTGTAAGCACCTCCCCTCAGATGTGGAATCTGGTCCCTTGACCGGACAGCTCACAGCAAAGGACAATCTTCTTACTGTGAGTATAAGGAAAACCCTGCCCCCCTTGACAGGTTTTTATGTTTTTCCTTATGCTCACATAAGATTGTCCCTCTCTGCGATCCATCCGGACAGTCTTGCTGCTCTGAGGTGAGCAATGTTACATCAGTAAAAGGGATAGGAGGGGGATACTTTATCATTCAATTACTCTTGAACTACAACTCTGACAGAATTGAAATAACCCTCTCCATGGCCCAAATACTATGATGATTAATTGGAGCTGCTTTTATTGTGAAACATTACTATCCCTTTAATGCTAATTATAACATAAATAGAGAAACTACCTAATGGATGAAGTGGCCTTTATCCTTTTGAGTACCAGAGGGGTACTCAACACATTGAAGTTATGTATTAGAACTCCAGTACTGAAGAATTCTGTTTCAGTATTAAGTCCACTTCTTACATTGTTCTGCTGATTTTGTTTTTAACGTGGGTTGATTCCGTCTGTGTAACGCAAGGAGGTATGAATGAATGTACACTTCAAATAAAGATTTGTAAATACTGACAGCTGCACGTACATTGAAATAATATACAGACATATCGTGTACTACTGTTTGGAAAACACATAAGTCCTTCTGATAATGGAAAAGTATAACCTCATAATAACCCCTATTTACCTTACTTTGCCCTGAAAATCCTGTTGGCCCCTATGCATTTAATCCTTCTGCCTTTGTTCAAGAGATAACAGTGCTGAATATCATGTCCATGACATAGCTGGGAACTCGGTGGTGGTGAATTTCCTGTGATATTCTGCCCACTTCTCCTCCTTACCACCCTGTTCCTTCCACTTCTCCTAATTCTCTCCCTGTTCCTCCCGCTTCTCCTTCTCTCCCTGTTCCTCCAGATCCCATCCAATTCTTCTCCTTTCCAACAGGTTCTTCCCAACTCCCACCCACTTCTCCTCCTCCTTTCATGTTCCTCCCACTTTTTCTTCCCATCATTTTCCTACCACTTCCCGCCCACTTCTCCTCCTTCCTACCATTTTACTCCCACTTCTCCTCCTTCTCACCCTATTCCTCCCACTTCTCGCCCACTTCTCCTTCCCACCCTGTTCCTCCCACTTCTCATTCCCACCATTTTCATCCCACTTCTCCTCCTTCCCACTATTTTCCTGCCCAATTTTCCTCCTTCCCACCCTTTCTCCCACTTCCTGTCTACTTCTCCTCCTTCTCACCCTGTTCCTCCCACCTCCCGCCCACTTCTCCTCCTTCCCACCCTGTTGCACCCACTTCCTACCAACTTGTCAAGTACCATGTCCATAAGCCCCACCCACCCAATTAAACTCCACTCCTTTGTGGCATGAAACACTTAATTTACTTCCCTCCGTTTACAGTACATTAGCCCTCTCCGGGGACTCAAGTGGAAGAAGTTCCCAGGAATAGTCCATGGAGGCAGACATGACAGCTGCTGGAGGCTTTTTCAAAATGAAGCAGAGTGTACATCCTTCTGGCCCTCAAATGACTAAGATCACCATGTGCAGTGGGCGGAGTTTGTTTCCTGTGGTCCTGCCAGCAACTGCAATGTCCGCCTCCATGGACATGACATCCAGGACTGATTGGCAGTGTTATTTATTGAATCATACAAAGCAATGGGAAACATTAGATGGGCCATCTCGATTTTCTGACCATAGAAAGGTAAGTAGGGGGCATTATTAGACACTGTTATGTCCACCATAAACCAGTTCAGAGCAGCTTATTCCTATCTGTATTGTCCCTCTTTATAGTAAATGTTCCCCGGCACCAGAGCTGAATACTAGGTAGACTTGTTTTTGTAAAGCAATTTTATATCCCGATGATTTCTTATTAATCTGCTGATAATCTCCTTATCCAATACAAGTAATGATTTGGAGGCTTTTCAGTTCATGCAACATAAACTACACTTCGCATATTGGAAAACAGCTTTCTATGTTATTTAATTTAACCCTATGAAAGCCAGAGGAGTTCGAAATGCACTCAAAGGGTTAATCTGGAACAGAAATAAAACTTCTATTATAGTCTATCAAATCACTACCTGATTATTTTGTTAATATTCAGAAAAGGTCCTATCTCAATAAAAGGGAATATATAGCAAGATGTCCTGCAAGATGTATGCTTTTCCATACTCAGGGTGGGATTTACGTCTCAGGCGCCCTAGGCAAAGCAATCTAGGTGCCCTTAACTCCACCCATGACCAGACCCCCATTCCTCACATGGCCCCGCCCCAGACCCATGCACTATTTCCTGGCACAATAAATACCCTTGTCCTATAACAAGCAAAGCCAAAAAAAAGGCTTTAACCCCTTGAGTGCTAGGGAGACCTCCAACACATTGGAGATCTCTCTAGCATCCAAGGGGTTAAATAATAGCTTATAACTGTACCTGGGAAGTCTCAGGACAGAGGCTAATTCTCCAGTGGTGGTGCATTACTTCTTCCCACCCTGTTCCTCTCACTTCTCTCCAACGTCTTCTCCTTCCCACCCTGTTCCTCTTACTTCTCTCCGACGTCTTCTCCTTCCCACCCTGTTCCTCTCACTTCTCTCCAACGTCTTCTCCTTCCCACCCTGTTCCTCTCACTTCTCTCCAACATCTTCTCCTTCCCACCCTGTTCCTCTGACTTCTCTCCAATGTCTTCTCCTTCCCACCCTGTTCCTCTCACTTCTCTCCAACGTCTTCTCCTTCCCACCCTGTTCCTCTTACTTCTCTCCGACGTCTTCTCCTTCCCACCCTGTTCCTCTCACTTCTCTCCAACGTCTTCTCCTTCCCACCCTGTTCCTCTCACTTCTCTCCAACATCTTCTCCTTCCCACCCTGTTCCTCTGACTTCTCTCCAATGTCTTCTCCTTCCCACCCTGTTCCTCTCACTTCTCTCCAACGTCTTCTCCTTCCCACCCTGTTCCTCTTACTTCTCTCCGACGTCTTCTCCTTCCCACCCTGTTCCTCTCACTTCTCTCCAACGTCTTCTCCTTCCCACCCTGTTCCTCTCACTTCTCTCCAATGTCTTCTCCTTCCCACCCTGTTCCTCTGACTTCTCTCCAATGTCTTCTCCTTCCCTCCCTGTTCCTCTCACTTCTCTCCAATGTCTTCTCCTTCCCACCCTGTTCCTCTCACTTCTCTCCAATGTCTTCTCCTTCCCACCCTGTTCCTCTGACTTCTCTCCAATGTCTTCTCCTTCCCACCCTGTTCCTCTCACTTCTCTCCAATGTCTTCTCCTTCCCACCCTGTTCCTCTTACTTCTCTCTGACGTCTTCTCCTTCCCCCCCTGTTCCTCTTACTTCTCTCCGACGTCTTCTCCTTCCCACCCTGTTCCTCTCACTTCTCTCCGACGTCTTCTCCTTCCCACCCTGTTCCTCTTACTTCTCTCCAATGTCTTCTCCTTCCCACCCTGTTCCTCTCACTTCTCTCCGACGTCTTCTCCTTCCCACCCTGTTCCTCTCACTTCTCTCCAACATCTTCTCCTTCCCACCCTGTTCCTCTCACTTCTCTCCAATGTCTTCTCCTTCCCACCCTGTTCCTCTCACTTCTCTCCAATGTCTTCTCCTTCCCACCCTGTTCCTCTTCTCTCTGACGTCTTCTCCTTCCCCCCCTGTTCCTCTTACTTCTCTCCGACGTCTTCTCCTTCCCACCCTGTTCCTCTCACTTCTCTCCGACGTCTTCTCCTTCCCACCCTGTTCTGCCCATTTCCCGCTCACTTTGACACGCAGACGAGCAAAGCCTGCCCACTAGATTAAGACACGCCCCTTTTATGTCGCGAATCATGTCATTGACATCCCTTGTCTGGCAGCACATGAGTCCTCCCTCCAGGGGCTCAGAGTTCCCAGGAATGCTTATAAAGGGGTATTAAACTGGTGCAGGAACATTTAGATTGTTATGACCACACCCACAGTTCAGACTGTGGGAGTAGCCAACACAGCTGCAGCACCACCCCTCAAAACTTTGAGCTCTAGATAGTTGCCTGCTCTGCCTTTAGGGAAATCTGGCCCTGTCCATTCTAAGAGCATTTTGAATGCCTCACCAATCACAAGAAAAAAGGAAGCATTGCTGCCTATAAAGCTGCTCCCACTGGTGATTTCCATAGCTGGGAACCTTTTCTTCTGGCCTTCTCGGAGGGGGAGGTCAGTGGTGCGTTCAGGGAAACAAATGAAGTGATTTGTGTCAAAAGGGGTTGAGGTTTAATCGAGACTGGGGGCGGGGCTTCAGAAAGTTGTAAAACTGTATGCGAATAGGATGGAGAAGGAAGAGAAGTGGGCGGGGGGGGGGTGGAACAGATAGGGAAGGAGCACAAATGGGCAGCTTTTCTTAACCCTTTGAGTGCTAGAGTGGTAAGCAGCGCATTGCTTTGCAATGTTTTGCGTACCCCTCTGGCACTCAAAGGGTTAAGAAACTGGCCACATCCCGGGGAATCAGGCTCTGCCCAGGAGACCCGGTAATGCACAGTCAAAACCGGAGTCTCCAGGACAAACCCGGCTGTGGAAATTTCTCCATGTGTGAATGCAACCAAATGCAACAAGCTGCAACTCAACTGCTTTCATGCGTGAGTGTAGTTAAACTGAGCATCAGTGATCTGCATGGCACACTGGCAACCTGCACGTTTCTATCCACGTGGGCATCAGCCAATATCATCAGGGCTGGATTTACATCTCAGCACAGAAATTTGAAGCGCATCCCCCCCTCCCATTGGCCATCTCCACTGGACTCCTCCACAATGCTCCTAATCTCCACATTGCCCCCATCATCTCCATATTGCCCCATCACCTCCACATTGCCCCAATCATTTCCATATACCATATTGCCCTCACATTGCCCTCTTTCAACCCAATATTGCCTCCATCATCTCCACATTGCCCCCATCAGCTCCATATTGCACCCATTAGCTCCAACTTGCCCCCCGTCAGCTCCATATTGCACATTTCCCCCCCCAGTGTCCGTTTCCTAGCTCTTCCTTGGTGGTTCAGCGGTAGAAAAGGTCTGTGCCTCCTCTTTCTGCACAGACCTTGGTTTGTGCTTGGTTTGCAAGCACATGTAGAAGACCGTTTCACTGAAATAATTCTTTTTCACTAACGCGATCGCGGCTCTGCTGCAGAGCCGCATGATGAAAGTCAGACCGGATATCCCAGCAGTCAGCACAACGCTGACTTCAGGTAGGGGGGAACTTTGCCTTCGGTTATCTCTAAAACCATAAAGGTTTGAGAGATGAACCTGAGGGATATTAAATTATTTTGCAAACATGTAAAATATGGGGGATAGTAATAAAAAGTATTATTATCCCTTTAATCTTCTGAGACCAGGCATCAGCGCAGACATCTTGTCTTAGAGACGTCTGTGAGCTTGCTCTGTCACTCACAGTCTCCTCTAAGAGGCATTGAACTGTGCCGAAAGGCACTGAAAGGGACTGACGGCACAGGCAAGCAGATGGCACTAACCTGGCCGTCAATCACAGAAGATTAAGGATTTCTTCAGAATCTGGAAATTCTGAGAGGTAATAGAAGTATTATGAAGCTAGTCGCCTTATGTTTAAATATTGAAGGGCGACTTTATACTAAGTGAAAGTTCTGCGTTAATGGGAATTTTGGGGATTTTTATTTGACCCTTATGAGCTGTTGTTTTGCTACAGAACTACTCCAATTTTCTTTTGAAAATACAGCTTTCATGTGGATTGGTTACACAAAATGAATCTATAAGTAGTACTTGATACCATGTCTATGGAGGCAGACATGATGCTTTGTTGTACAACTCAAGGAGTCCAAGCTCCTCCCACTCAGGAGTTTTTAATCCTAGAGTTCAGCAGATACAATCATGTACTCCTTCATGAACTTGACATACTAATAAAATATTATTTTGTTTTGGCATCTATCCACACATATCTGACTCGTAATGGCCATTAGGATTTCATGCCCAGATTAAAGTAAACGAGAGTTTATTATTATGAGGTGTGTGTTTCTGTAGAGGGAAACTATTACTGTGTCAGAAATGCTTTTAAAGGAGCAGTAAACTGTTTTATGAAAAAATATATATTATAGGGATTTTCCTATTGAGTAAGATAATGATACTCCCACTGTTGAGATATTTATATTTCCTGAGTTATTACTGTTTAAACCCATGTTTTTTTACATTAGCAGTGCCCTCTAGTGGTCAAATTCGAATTAGTTTTCCTGATAGAGTCTGATGCAGAGGAAAGTCAGAAAAGTCAGAGACATACAGTTCTCCATAGAATGTGATAGAAACTGCCTGTCACTTCCTGTCAGTTAGAACTATCAGGAAGTAAACACAGTAAATTCACTTCCTGGTTATTTAAACTGCTATAAATTTCTGCATAAAACATCTGACAGCGATGGGAGTGACCATGTTTTATTCAGCAGGAAAAGCTCTATAAAACACGTTTTCATAAAAAAAAGTTTACTGCTCCTTTAAATACACTTGTTCTATGCCTGGGCTCCTTGGGAAGTGATTGATAGGGTGGGTTACTAGAAATGATTTTTGATCGGCACATGTTCTCCTAGGATTTAGTTAGTTTCTAGGTAGGGGTGCGGGATGGGGGCAGGGTTGCAGATCTGGGGGGACCTTTTCTTCTGCTTTTATCTCCTTCCTCCCTTTACTAACCTTTGCTGTTTTTAGTGCGCTCTGTCTTCTCATGGTCCCTCTTCTCACGTGTGCCCTCCCATACTCCTGTTGGTCTTGCAAAGTGCTGGATTTTTCTTCCTACTCTTCTGCTTATTATCCTTACCTATACCTCTATTTTCCTGTACAAAAATTGGCAGTTCTTTGAGAGTTATTGCAAGATCTAGGTTGTGATGTATTGACCTTGTTCTTCAAGGTCATTGGAATAGATAGCTCATAAGGCTGATTGAATGCTTGAACTACTATGCACCATTTCAGTGGACCATATATCATCAGAAACTTGAACGTGATATTCTTTTTACAAAACTTTTGTGATATCTGTGCTAAGTTTCGATCGTCTGTTAGCCTTCATGTGACATTATTTGTGTCAGCGTTTCTTTTCTGATTGTACTATGCTTTAATCCTATATAATAATTCGCTAGAATGTTTGTCAGAAGCCATCATTCGCAGTAGAGACTGCTCGAACGCACAGAATGTTGGGAGCACAGAATGCTGGGAGTTCTGTGATGGGAGCACGGAATGCTGGGAGAACAGAATGCGGGGAGCACAGAATGCTGGGAGCACAGAATTCTGGGAGCACAGAATGCTCGGAGGTGTAGGAATGCTGGGAGTTCTTTGCTGGGTGCATTCTGTGCTTTCGGGCAGTCTCTACAGTGCATGACTGTGTCGGTGACAGGACGCAGAGCAGGACTGGCCTCTTGACCCTCTGAGTGCGTACCAATGCGTTGCGTACCCCTCTGGCACTCAGAAAGTTATGTCCAACTGCGATTCAGGAAACAAGTAGGAAAATCATAATACGTTGATCATTTATTTAACAATAATTGTAGATTATGTATTTCTTCTCTATATACACACACACACTAGAGGCATCAAATCTGATTCCTGCATCTATATTCGAATATCTTTCTCTGCCACAATACAAATCGTCAAGGATCATCCAGCTATCTATCTATTTACAATGTTTCGATACCCATAGGGCAGAGATAACATCTAAAATCTGTGCCGGATTGGGAAGGGAAACAGCGGGCGGATATTGACCTGGAAATTGAACTGAGTTATCTACTTACACAGAATAAATATCTTCATGTATTAGAGTGAAAAAAAGCACCAGGCACAATTCAGCTCAGGTGTTTCCTGATCTTATACCACCTTCACGTTTAAAGGGATATTTATGCTTAAACTGTAAAAAAAACATATATGTTGTGGGGTGTATCCTCCTGATTAAAACAAGGGTACTCCCACTGCTGAAAGATGTTTTATGCAAGAGTTATTGCAGCTGAAACCTGAGATTTTTAGGTGTAATATCACAGTGACGCTGTTGCTACACCATCCTATGGACAGCTCTGGTCAGTTGACCATAAATCTCCATAGGATGGCGTAGCAACAGCACCACTGTAATATTTCAGGCCACTGTGATATTGCACCTAAAAAATTCAAGTTTGAGCTGCAATAACTTTTGAATAAAATACCTTTCAGCAGTGTAAATACCCTTGTTTTACTCAGGGGGGGATAAACTCTACAATAAATATTTTCTTTACATATGAAGTATTACTGTCCCTTTAACCCTTTTGGTGCCTGAGTAATGCATTGCTCAACATTATGGCACTGAAAGAGTTAACACCAAATCTGTGAACACTGTACATGAAATTAATTAGCCCTTACCCCATCTAATGGGAATACCCAGTAATCCTAAAATCTGAGTAAAGGATTTTCCTGCACCAATTCCACCTCATCATATGCCCCAAGAAATCATCACTGTCGTATTCCAGTGGATGGCACTTAAATATGCCAACATGGCCGTGATGTTGCCATGCCCTCTCCAGGTTTACGATTTTGCAGTGTCTACAAAACTGCATGAACTATCACCCCAAATAAAGTCTCCCCACAACAATTACCCATCTAGCGATAAGCTTAAAGGGATAGTAATACTTTGTTTATCTTTATTTTATTTTGTAGGCATTAAAAAAACATGAAGAACGATATAAGTCTTACCTCTCAAACCTTTATGGTTTGAGAGATATTCACAAGCAAACTTTCCCCTCCCGCCCCTTTTACCTAGTGTAAGCCATCGCTTCTCAGATGTGGAATCCAGTCCATAGACCAGACATAACAGCAAGGGACAATCTTCTTCCTGTGAGAACAATGAAATCCTTTCCCCCCTTGACAGGTTTTTCAGCTTTTTCCCTTATCTTAATTGAAAATTGTCCCTCTCTGCAATCTACCTGGACACTCCCTGCTGCTCTAAGCTGAGCAGTGTTACATCAGTAGAAGGGGCGGGAGGGGGATACTTTATCATTCAATCAAACTTGAACTACAACTCTGACAGTACTGAAATAACACTCTCCATGGTCCAAATACTATGAAGATTAATTAGAGCTGCTTTTATTAAGAAACATTACTATCCCTTTAACAACAGTACTATTAGTAGAAATCCTTCTGCCGAGACTGACGGCCAGGCAACAGCGCAGACATCTTTGCTTACAGATATCTGCGCTGTTAGTCCTGGTCACCTCTAGGAGGCGTTGCATGGTACCTTTAGGTACCAGAAGGGACTGACGGCTCAGGGGCACAGAATTGCAGATAGTACACTGTGGACGTAAAACAGCTGTTCAGCTGGTTCATGTAAAGACATAACTGGCAGAAAAGCTGTTATATGTAACAGCTGCTTTGCCGATTATCAGTGTCTCTATATGATATGTGAAGCGGGGCAGTGGATTATTTAGGTCATAACCCCTTTCCGCGCCAGAGGGCTGTGCAATGCATTGCAGAGCATTGTGTTGCATATCCTTATGGTACTCAAAAGGTTAAGGGAAGGCTGGTGCTGAAGTCTGAGCACATTTCTTTTGCTCTCCCACTTGCCCTCTCTAACACATAGCCAGCATAATGCCAGTCATGTATGCTAATGACTCAGATCTCCCCTTTTCCTTGCACAGAAGTATGTCTTATTATCCATGGTAAAGTGATAGCACACATAGCCAGTCACACTTTGCCTCTGAATCGATCTTAGTGACATAACCTAGGTAGGAGTACTTCACAATGTGTTGGAGATCTCTTTCTAGCATTCAAGAGGTTTAAAGGGATAGTAATGTTTCACAAAAAAAGCAGATCCGATTAATTGTCATAGTATTTGGGCCCTGGAGAGCGTTATTTCAGTAATGCATACCTCCCAAGTGTCCCTCTTTAGGAGGGACAGTCCCTCTTTGAGACCCAAATCCCTCTGTCCTTCTTTTCTACCCTGTTGTCCCTCTTTTTAGGACATCAGAGTGAGTGGTGTATATATTAGTTTATCACATTGCTCCACAGCAATAAAATTCGCATAAATGTTTAGTTAATCTTCAGTATATGTGTTTGTAATTGAATCTGTGTAAATAAAATACTTTGGCCTTGCTCTAAATCATTTATTCAGTTACACAAAAAGGTGTCAATAGGTGACAAAGTAACCTAAAAATTCCCCGCCCACCAGCCACGCCCCTAGAAACACCATCTAAAACACAAGTGTCCCTCTTTGGCCATTTGAAATGTTGGGAGGTATGGTAATGTCTGAGTTGTAGTTCAAGAGTAATTGAATGATAAAATATCCCCCCTCCTTCCCCTTTTACTGATGTAACACTGCTCACCTCAGACCAGCAAGACTGTCCGGATGGATTGCAGAGAGAGACATTCTTGCCTGATCACCACACATCTGTTGCATCCTCAATCCCTGTCCCTCCTATTCAACTTGCCTCCACTGTTTCCTCCTGCCTGTAACCCTTTACGTGCCAGATATGTATCGCCTCATCATATCTGCACTTCTCATAATGAGGCGACACACATCTGGCACGCAAAGGGTTACAGGCAGGAGGAAACAGAGGAGACAGGGTGAATGGGAGGGACAGGGAATGAGGATGTAACAACCGTGTGGCGATCAGGCAAGAATGGGGCACCACAACGCTGCTTTGGCAATAATATTATATTGCGACATTCTGATGGCTGCGTCGTCAGAATGTTGCCCTATTCATGCTGGCGACATTCTGGTGTTGCCCTTTTCAACCAGGCGACATTTGTAATGCACGCTGGTTTGGTTTCCAAATAGACGGTGACATTTTAACAGCGAACCAAACAAGAGAGAGGGTTATATGAGGTTCCAGTGTACAAAACAATACTTGGAAATGTAAGTAATCCCTCCACAGAGAAATGCTGGTCCGCTAGTTGTGTCCTTCTCCAGAGGGCACACATTGAACTCTATGCACAGCACAGCCTATTCAGTATAAAATTCTCACAGTATGACGTATAGCGCACACAGCCAATGAACCATCAGGTGAGAAGCAATTATCGCAGGTGAAAACACAATTACCAGCGCTGGATGATGAAATGTACATGGAAAAAATGAGTAGTAAAAATAAACAGCCCCAGGCCATACAGAGGCTTTTAACCCTTTAAGAACCAGAAGGGTGGATAACCAATTGTGAAGGAATGCATTGCTACCGCTCTGATCTTTAATATATAACTCTCTTTAGATCAGGGTGGGAAGTCAGCTGTTGTTGGACTACAACTCCGATCATCCTCAGCCACAATGTCCACATTTCCATTCTGCCATTCAGGGATACTGAAGCAATAAGAGCAGTAGAGTACTTGTCTTCAGCTATAGGACAGCTATGTGGGAGGGTTCACTTTACATCACTGGACATCAGTGCATAACCTGCTCTTTTTCCAGCGCACCACCTAGTTCTAAACACTAGAGGGAGAATACGTCATTGACTGCTGTGACAGAAAGTGATGCCTGTGATGTGCTACAAGATAATGTACATCATGCCCAAAGCCTTAGACTAGCATCACGCTAAAACAATATTGCACTGCAGCTCCACATTGGCTCAGTATAACAATGGATATTGTCTACATAATATAACTTCTGGCATTGCATTATAATTTTGGTGATATGTTAAGTACGGTGGGGGTTACCATAACAAATCCTGGATCTGCATTTTCTATTTTGATATATGGTATTGATAAGCCCAAGGTGCGTGCAGTCTTGTACTGTGCTTCCTTGTGCTTCTTCCGGTTCCCATCGTGCCCGTGACTATTCGTAAGTGCATCGTGCAGTTCAGCGGGCCGGGTCAGCCTTCAGCCCCCTTCGCTGAAGCTTAGGGGGCCCTTTAGCTTCTCTCCAGAGAGGAGAGGAGGGCTTTCACCCTAGGGGATTCGTCATAAGCTTCTTCACCCCAGGGCTTCTGTCTTCAGCTCCCTCTGGGGAGAGGAGCCTCAACAACTTTAAGAGGAGGTGGCAACCCAAACCAGCTCCCCCACCAAAGCGTGAGTCTTCAGACCCGGCCCCACAGCGGCAATTTTCGGTGTTCAAGTGCTTCCGTGAGCTAAGTGCGATCTGTCAATAAATAGTGAAAAAAATCCATAAATCATCTGTGCAAAAACGTGCACAGTGAGAAAATAAATAAATAAATAGTGCCGGTTAAGGCCCCAATCTCCAGGCTGGCATTATAAAAATTACTTCACTGTCCGAGTTATCCACGTGCTCCAGTGAGAGAAAAAGCAAAATGCACCTTGGGCTTTGCCGCTCCCCAGCCATGGCATCAGACCAAATGGCTCTCTGTTCCCAGGATGCAAAGAACAGATACTACACTTGATCTTAGCCAAAAGGCCGACAAACCAGTAAAACCAACCTCATGCTGATGAGTTGCATTAACAACGAAACGGCTGTCCATGAGTGGTTCACTGGCTTTGCATCTCTTCCTGAGTTGTGTCTTAAAGCTGTTGCTCAGCATACACATACTCTAAGGAATCCATGTATAAAGTGGAATCTGAGGCAAAAAGGTGATTCCTTGTTAAACTTATTTGCATATGTCTACCCAGAATTCCTTGAAGTAGTAACAACACTGCAAATGTGAGATTTCTGTGGGAAAAGCAAGTCTTATGGCTTGACTGGTGTGTCAAATTTTTGTTTAACATTGTATCTACCACCCATGTCATTTTGCATTACACTGCTGGTTTCTGCGACAAAATGAGAAGTATAGGTGTGTGTTTATACACACACACATTTATCAAATACAGTAAAATGCATGTAAATATTAAAAGACTCTTGACTTTCAGAAATTTTAGTCAGATATAGAGTTTTAAATACATAAAAATACCACATGTTAAATGACATTTAAAAAGGTCAAAATTAGCAAGTACTGATCAAGACAAAATGAGAAGTACCATTTTTGGTGACATACTTCCATAGGTCTTTGTAATATAATGCCCTTTAGTGGGGATGGGGCTGTATGGTTCACCTTCTGCTTAACTTATATTTTAAATAGTAAAAAAGGCAAGTTATCACCTGGACCTCCACTTTAATCTTAGACCTAGATTCCACTGCAGGTGATAAATGTTATAACTGGTTTATCTCAAGATTCCAGGTGAAGTCTATGGAGACATTTGTAAATTAAACCAGCAATAAAATGATCAGCTGCAATGGAATGCAGGCCTGAGTTTGTAGGGTTTTCCTAAGAATGAGAGGTCATTCATTAAGACTAGAGGAAAGGCACTTTTGACTAAAACAAAGGCAGGGATTTTTTTTTACAATAAGGGAGGTAAAGCTATGGAATTCTTTGCCTTGGGATGTTGTACTTGCAGATAATGTAACTGATTTAAAAAAAAGCAATGGATGCCTATCTAGTACAGAACAATATTGAAAATGATGTCAGATGGCTTCAATGCAGATTGTTGATCCAGGGAACTATCTGGCTGCCATTTGGAGTCAGGAAGGGATATTTTTACCCCCTTGGGCCTAAATTGGAAATGTCTTCAGGGTTTCTTTATTTTTTTGCCTTCCTCTGAATCAATAGGGGTGTTTCTGGCATGGGCTGGACTTAATGGACGCATGTCTTTTTTTCAGCCTCATCAACTATGTAACTATGTATTACTATGTACTATGTATTACTCAGCACATTTTGAAGTAGTAAGACAGGGTTTAGCAGCCTGAGACCCTCCAGTTATTGTAGACAATAACTTTCATCATCATCCAACTAAAATCTGTCTAGAGCTGATGGGAATTATAGTCTACAACATCTAGAGGGCCTTGGGTTGCCCACCCCAGAATTAAACTGTCCATTGATCCTATATAACCTCATATCCTTTTTAGGTGTTCATTTTAGAGTCAAGTATAATTCATACTGCGGAATCTATGTTTATGAGTCACAATCAATAGCCAATGAAAAATGTCTAGAAGCAGGCTTAAAGGAGCAGTAAACTTTTTTAATGAAAAAATATATATTGTAGGGATTTTCCTATTGAGTAAAATAAGGGTACTCCCACTGCCGAGAGATTTATATTTCCAGAGTTATTACAGTTTAAACCCATTTTTTTTTACATTAGCAGTGCCCTCTAGTGGACAAATTCTAATTAGATTTCCTGTTAGATTCTAATGGAGAGGAAAATCAGAAAAGTCAGAGACATACAGTTCTCCATAGAATGTGAAGGAAACTGTCTGTCTGTAGAACTATCAGGAAGTAAACACAGTAAATTCACTTCCTGATTATTTGAACTATAATAATTTTTGAATAAAACATCTGACAGCGATGGGAGTGACCTTGTTTTATTCAGCAGGAAATGCTCTGTAAAATATGTGTTTTCATATAAAAAAAAGTTTACTGCTCCTTTAAAATAATTTGAATGTTTTCCACTACCCTATGATTCTGTACATAGGTGGAAATTCTGTAGACTAATGAAAAACAGCGCCGATGCTTATTTTCATGCCTGAAATAATGCTGAAAGTATTACAGCCATAAGATATTACAGTAATAATTATTCCTTACTAGTTATGAAATAAAGCTTACACATCAGTCTGTTTAAGGCTACGCTACCAAGCTCCATGACACATTATGATAAAAATCATTTCGGATCCATACTGTATGTCGTACCATAGATGTCACAAACACTTTATCACAGTCTATACAAAGGTTTGACGCATGGAACTCATTTATATCCTGATTTCTCACACGGAAGCACTCTCATTAATCATTTTAATACACAGGGCCGGCGATTTGCAACCACAGGTCATTAATCTGTATGGTTCTGTTGCTTTCACACTCTTATTGTAAACACTTAAACATATGCTCCCACAAAACTGGTAAAAAAGCGCACTTTTTTGTAAAACATAATACGTTTGTCTTTTTCCTAAGCACATGTAGCTATGTTAAAAAGATGTCTGTATGCATTGTTTGGAGCACTTGCAATAATATTTTCTTCAATAACTTGAACAATGACATCTTATATAATAATTCGCTAGGATGTTTGTCATGATGCAGTCATGTGCAGTGTCTGCGTTCGGGCAGTCTCTACTGTGCATGATTGCATCTCGTGAGTGAGGAGATGCAAGACTGCATCGCATGGAGCAGTGAGGTAGAGGCCTCTTAACCCTTTGAGTGCCAAAGGGGTACCCAACGCATTGCTTTGCTTTGGATACTCCTCTGCCATGGGGATTCCAATTTCGTTGTGAGGGTAGGAATGCTCCCTCTATGTTCAGTCAGTATCAATGTACCATTGATTTAAATGGAACCTCTAGACATTTTAATGCTAGAGAGGTCCAGAATGCATTGTGAAACAATGTGTTAGAAGCCTTCCTAGCATTCAAAGGGTTAAAACCCAATTTAAATCCAAGGGAGTATTTATTGGTCACTTAAGGATCAGTTGGTTCCTCCACTTTTACTTAGTGAGTTCATTAGAAATCCAGCAATGATATCGCTCATGAACATTTTCTCGTAGGACGCAACAGAGGTGAAACACAAGGGGGGGAGATTAAAAAAAAGATTGATGCTGTGGCAGTGTGTTTCTGGCTATTTGTGGGGAGCACATCGCCTTTAGATGTAAAAACACATTGCCATAGGGATGCAAGGGGAAGGAAGGAGAAGTTCCTCTTTAGCATACAGGGTTGTCGAACTGCTGTCAATGTGGCAGGGATGCCCTCCCTTACACATCCCAAGCAGTAGACAATCCTGCTTGGCATTCTCTCTGTTTCACTACTTGCTCAATAGCAACATAAACAGCATCACTCCCTTAACCTTTTGAGTGCCATAGGGATAAGAATTGCACGCACCTGTGGCAATCAAAGCATAACAAGCGTCCCTCTTTAGGAGGGACAGTCCCTCTTTGATACCCAAATCCCCCCTGTTCCTCTTTCCCACCCTGATGTCCCTGTGTATAGGAGATCAGACTGTGTGGTGTGTATATAAGTGTATCACCCTGGTGTCCCTGTGTTTAGGAGATCAGACTGTGTGGTGTGTATAGAAGTGTATCACCTTGGTGGTGTCCCTGTGTTTAGGAGATCAGACTGTGTGGTGTGTATAGAAGTGTATCACCCTGGTGTCCCTGTGTTTAGGAGATCAGACTGTGTGGTGTGTATAGAAGTGTATCACCCTGGTGTCCCTGTGTTTATAAGATCAGATTATGTGGTGGAGTGTATAGAAGTGTATCACCCTGGTGTCCCTGTGTTTATAAGATCAGACTATGTGGTGGAGTGTATATAAGTGTATCACCGTGGTGTCCCTGTGTTTAGGAGATCAGACTGTGCGGTGTGTATAGACGTGTATCACCTTGGTGGTGTCCCTGTGTTTAGGAGATCAGACTGTGTGGGGTGTATATAAGTGTATCACTCTGGTGTCCCTGTGTTTAGGAGATCAGACTGTGTGGTGTGTATATAAATGTATCACCCTAGTGTCCCTGTGCTTAGGAGATCAGACTGTGTGGTGTGTATAGAAGTGTATCACCCTGGTGTCCCTGTGTTTAGGAGATCAGACTGTGTGGTGTGTGTATAGAAGTGTATCACCCTGGTGTCCCTGTGTTTATAAGATCAGATTATGTGGTGGAGTGTATAGAAGTGTATCACCCTGGTGTCCCTGTGTTTATAAGATCAGACTATGTGGTGGAGTGTATATAAGTGTATCACCGTGGTGTCCCTGTGTTTAGGAGATCAGACTGTGCGGTGTGTATAGACGTGTATCACCTTGGTGGTGTCCCTGTGTTTAGGAGATCAGACTGTGTGGTGTGTATAGAAGTGTATCACCCTGGTGTCCCTGTGTTTAGGAGATCAGACTGTGTGGCGTGTGTATCCGTGTATCACCCTGGTGTCCCTGTGGTTAGGAGATCAGACTGTGTGGTGTGTATAGATGTGTATCACCCTGGTGTCCCTGTGTTTAGGAGATCAGACTGTGTGGTGTGTATATAAGTGTATCACCCTGGTGTCCCTGTGTTTAGGAGATCAGACTGTGTGATGTGTATATAAGTGTATCACCCTGGTGTCCCTGTGTTTAGGAGATCAGTCTGTGTGGTGTGTGTATCCGTGTATCACCCTGGTGTCCCTGTGTTTAGGAGATCAGACTGTGTGGTGTGTATAGAAGTGTATCACCCTGGTGTCCCTGTGTTTAGGAGATCAGACTGTGTAGTGTGTATATAAGTGTTTCACCCTGGTGTCCCTGTGTTTAGGAGATCAGACTGTGTGATGTGTATATAAGTGTATCACCCTGGTGTCCCTGTGTTTAGGAGATCAGACTGTGTGGTGTGTGTATCCATGTATCACCCTGGTGTCCCTGTGTTTAGGAGATCAGACTGTGTGGTGTGTGTATAAGTGTATCACCCTGGTGTCCCTATGTTTAGAAGATCAGACTGTGTGGTGTGTATAGAAGTGTATCACCCTGGTGTCCCTGTGTTTAGAAGATCAGACTGTGTGATGTGTATAGAAGTGTATCACCCTGATGTCCCTGTGTTTTGGAGATCAGACTGAGTGGTGTGTATAGAAGTGTATCACCCTGGTGTCCCTGTGTTTAGGAGATCAGACTGTGTGATGTGTATAGAAGTGTATCACCCTGGTGTCCCTGTGTTTAGGAGATCAGACTGTGTGATGTGTATATAAGTGTATCACCCTGGTGTCCCTGTGTTTAGATCAGACTGTGTGGTGTGTGTATAGAAGTGTATCACTCTGGTGTCCCTGTGTTTAGGAGATCAGACTGTGTGGTGCGTATATAAGTGTATCACCCTGGTGCCCCTGTGTTTAGGAGATCAGACTGTGTGGTGTGTATAGAAGTGTATCACCCTGGTGTCCCTGTGTTTAGGAGATCAGACTGTGTGGTGTGTATAGAAGTGTATCACCCTGGTGTCCCTGTGTTTAGGAGATCAGACTGTGTGGTGTGTATATAAGTGTATCACCCTGGTGTCCCTGTGTTTAGGAGATCAGACTGTGTGGTGTGTATAGAAGTGTATCACCCTGGTGTCCCTGTGTTTAGGAGATCAGACTGTGTGGTGTGTATATAAGTGTATCACCCTGATGTCCCTGTGTTTAGGAGATCAGACTGTGTGGTGTGTATATAAGTGTATCACCCTGGTGCCCCTGTGTTTAGGAGATCAGACTGTGTGGTGTGTATATAAGTGTATCACTCTGGTGTCCCTGTGTTTAGGAGATCAGACTGTGTGGTGTGTATATAAGTGTATCACCCTGATGTCCCTGTGTTTAGGAGATCAGACTGTGTGGTGTGTATAGAAGTATATCACCCTGGTGTCTCTGTGTTTAGGAGATCAGACTGTGTGGTGTGTATATAAGTGTATCACCCTGATGTCCCTGTGTTTAGGAGATCAGACTGTGTGGTGTGTATATAAGTGTATCACCCTGCTGTCCCAGTGTTTAGGAGATCAGACTGTGTGGTGTGTATAGAAGTGTATCACCCCGATGTCCCTGTGTTTAGGAGATCAGACTGTGTGGTGTGTATATAAGTGTATCACCCTGATGTCCCTGTGTTTAGGAGATCAGACTGTGTGGTGTGTATAGAAGTATATCACCCTGGTGTCTCTGTGTTTAGGAGATCAGACTGTGTGGTGTGTATATAAGTGTATCACCCTGATGTCCCTGTATTTAGGAGATCAGACTGTGTGGTGTGTATATAAGTGTATCACCCTGCTGTCCCAGTGTTTAGGAGATCAGACTGTGTAGTGTGTATATAAGTGTATCACCCTGATGTCCCTGTGTTTAGGAGATCAGACTGTGTGGTGTGTATATAAGTGTATCACCCTGCTGTCCCAGTGTTTAGGAGATCAGACTGTGTAGTGTGTATATAAGTGTATCACCCTGATGTCCCTGTGTTTAGGAGATCAGACTGTGTGGTGTGTATAGAAGTGTATCACCCTGGTGTCCCTGTGTTTAGGAGATCAGACTGTGTGGTGTGTATATAATTGTATCACATTGCTCCACAGTAATAAAAGTCACATTAATGTTTGTTTAGACTTCAGTATCTATGTATATAAATTAGACTGTGTAAATAAAATACTTTGGTCTTGTCCTAAAATCATTTATTCAGTTACACAAGATGTGTCAGTAGGTCATGAATTATCCTAAAAACTATCTGTAATGCCCCGCCCACCAGCCACGCCCCCAGAACACCACCTAAAACATAAGTGCCCCTCTTTGGCCATTCGAAATGTTGGGAGGTGAGCTCAAAGGGTTAGAAAAGTACATCAACCAGTACACAATCATCCCCTCAGCTCTGTACCATTTTTATTTTCATATTTGTTGTGCACTGCCATTACGCAATTTTAATCCTTGAATGGTAGAGATGTCATTATCTACAATGTAATTATCAGTTGTGTTATAGGAAAATGTATCAAGTGGTTTTTAGGTAACTTTATCATGATTGTAGGCACATTTAGAGCTAACTCGACCTGTAGCACATCTTTCCCAAGTTCTTTTTAATTGAATGTTCATTCTTTAAACTATTTTTTATTTAAAAAATATTATATATATATAGAGAGAGAGAGAAAGAAAGAG